>CM042440.1:18518746-19146246 GCA_023631565.1 Gymnocephalus cernua
GATTAAAGGAGCATTGGGTGGTGGGGCAAAAAGAAGAAAAAAAAAAGATGTGTGTGTGTGTGTGTGGGGGGGGGGGGGGGGGGGGGGAAGAAGAGAAGGAGAGGAGAGAGAGAGAGAGACACCTTCAAATCCACACCGGTGGTGAGGAGTGTAAACTGGAATGTCACGGTTATTCAGCGGCAGCGGCAGTGAAACAAGTGTCGAACATTGCAGATTTGACCTCTTTGGGCACAAACATGATTGATGCGTTTTGTAAGTTACACCACAGGTTTTCATCCAGAAACCACCATGACTCATTTCAGGTGTAAAAACAAAATCTCTCGTTGCCCATTGGCTCAAGAAAAAAAAAAAATAATAAAAAAACTGATCTTATCATGTTCAAATGCTCCTGTGCATTCAAACACACTTTCACACCTGCAAAAACATGTAGGTGTGACAGTTTTAAAGTGATCAAGATTCTTTGATCATGAATTCGGTTCAGTATCGGTATCAAATCGAGATTGCAAGTAGCTTCCCCCCCCCAAAACCAAACGACAAAACCAATGTAGAATTCTGAGCCTAATACAGTGATATACCCCTAAAAGTGAGAGCAGTGAGATCAGAGGTGGCCGGAGAGATAAAGAGGGAGAGGTGTTTGCGGATGTCGCTTGCGTCTCATATTATATATGAAATATTTACTGTGTGTGTGTGTGTTTGTGAGTGAGAAAGAAAGATACAGAGATAGAGAGAGAGAGAGAGAGAGAGAGAGTGTGAGAGAGAAAGAGAGAGGTTGTCATGATGTGACTTCGCCCTTATGTGCTGGATGTCTTAAAGTGCTCCGAGGGGGCCCGGCAGCCGTCCTGGGATGGGTTCAAAGCAGGGCCAGGGTCGTCTTAGCATGGTAACGCTCCCCTAGCGACAACCTCTCGCTTTGCCTGGTGACACGCGTCATTCTTCACAGACATTGCACACACTCACATGCACAAATTCGTACAAGGCACACGCACATATTAACATACTCTGACAAAGCAAACACATATACAAACAGAGTGCATGCATCAGCAAGAGAAACGCAAGTAAGAAAAAAATAGGGCGCAGAAGGGCCATTTTTCATCTACACCGAGTGTACTAGAGAGAGAGAGAGAGAGTGTGTGTGTGTGTGTGTGTGTGTGTGTGTGTGTGTGTGTGTGTGTGTGTGTGTGTGTGTGTGTGTGTGTGTGTGTGTGTGTGTGTGTTTGCACCTTTTAGGGTTGAATGTGCTAGCCTTGCAGCATGTTTGCAGTTTAAGCAAGCAGGCTGACAGACAAAGAGGCCAGACAGGATATTATAAAACACAACCAGGTGAAAAAGCTAAAAACTGTCCAGGAGAGGAGAGGGTTAACTGTAAAATTTCATGCATGCAAGAGTACACCATGAGTACGTTTCTGTAAAAGGTGTGCAGGTTTGTGCTATGTTTGGTGCATATTTATACTCTTTAAATTTTAAAAAGAGTATCAATTATTAGATTATTATTATTATTATTATTATTATTTCCTCATCACTTGTGCTGCAAATATGTGTGTGTGTGTGTGTGTGTGTGTGTGTGTGTGTGTGTGTGTGTGTGTGTGTGTGTGTGTGTGTGTGTGTGTGTGTGTGTGTGTGTGTGTGTTCTGGCTGCAAAGCTCTTAGTACCACATGCAAGCAAATGTGATGACATTTCCTCCATTGTATGCATTCCAGCATGCATACGTGTTTCGTGTGCGTGGCTCTTATCTGTGTGTGTATTCCTGCATGCGTGTTGAGTTTACATTTTGCGGTATTAATGTAAAAAAATTTGTGTGTGTGTGTGTGTGTGTGTGTGTGTGTGTGTGTGTGTGTGTGTGTGTGTGTGTGTGTGTGTGTGTGTGTGTGTGTGTGTGTGTGTGTGTGTGTGTGTGTGTGTGTGCGCTGCTAACACATTGGACTTAATTAGACCTAATAATGTAATCTAATTTGGTTGAAACTTGAGACTGCCTTGAGTGGCAATCTAATGTGTCGAACAAAGCTCTCCTCCTCGCTTTCATTTGGGGCTTCGAGTGCTTTCATGTCCTGTGTTCTTAGTGATAACACTGTCTGAGTGACTAACTGGCTGCCGCTCCAACAGGCTGGCTGACTCACTCACTCACTCACTCACTCACTCACTCACTCACTCACTCACTCACTCACTCACTCACTCACTAAATGTTTTCCCTCTGACCACCTAACAGACAAACTGCCAAAGAAAATGCATTGTCTTTTTCATTACATAAGCCTCCAAATGAGTTCCATGGTGTTTTTTTTCTTCTTCTTTTAGTTGGGTTGCTGCAAACTCAATTTCAAAGTATAACGAAACAAATGAGACAATAAGCAAAACTCCCCATTTACAATCTTAACAGCTGCTGGCCACACAGAAACTGTGCATATGTGCTGATTTCTGTTGTGATGACAAAAGATGTCCACACCAGCTTTAATTGTGAAATCAACTAAATGTGTCTATAGTCTACAATGATCTGTGTCCCACAAACCTTGTCCATTTAAGGGACTTTTCAAAATATGAAAGCTTAATCTTTAAATGTATACAGTCAAAACTGAATGTATGTGTGACATACAAAACTACATTTAAACTAGTCAATGTAAAAGTGTCTCCTTTCACACAAGTAGAACTAAAGCATGAAGCTTCTCGCTTGTGTTTTCTGTTTTACATTTACTTTATGTACTTATTTTTAATTAGAATAGTATTACAACTGTCTGATGTGTGAATTTTAAAGCATAACAATGTTTACTGTCTTAAATGTGCATTCAAATAATATGATATGATGCATTTAAAAGTCCACCCTTTACTATTTAAGTCTCTCCGCACCAGTTTAAGACACTGTGGTGACCACTTTCTGTGCTAACTGTATAATCTTTTACATGTGATTCTGGCTGGTAACTTCTTTAATACGGCCGTCTCCCTCCTCTAACCGAGTCCCTCTTAGTCTATTCGAGTCTGTGTAATCCTGGATAGTCTTCCCAGCTCTCGGGTGTGATGGTGACTGTCTCCTCTGATAACTTTGAACTGGTTTCCCTGCAGCGCTGGCAGTCTACAGGCCTCAACCCCCCACCCCCCACCACCCCACCCACTCCCTCACAGCCAGATGAACGGCCTTGCTGCTTTATTAATGTGTGTGTGTGTGTGTGTGTGTGTGTGTGTGTGTGTGTGTGTGTGTGTGTGTGTGTGTGTGTGTGTGTGTGTGTGTGTGTGTGTGTGTGATGTTTTACTAAGAATGGAGCAGAAAAGACATACAGTGCGGCTCTCGCTCACTCTAATGAAATCATCCCAGGCTACATTAATCCCTCCTGAAGGCCACTGTCAAAATAACAAGCAGCTGGAATTCTTTAAAGAGAGCTATCGGTCTTGGACAGGTGAGAGATGTGTGTGTGTGTGTGTGTGTGTGTGTGTGTGTGTGTGTGTGTGTGTGTGTGTGTGTGTGTGTGTGTGTGTGTGTGTGTGTGTGTGTGTGTTTTCACACCTACATGTATGTTTAAGACATGTGCATCTATACTGACAAGAGAGCTCCATTGAAAACTTAGAGTTGAGCTGCAGTGGTTCTTCTAACTGCCTCCTGGTTAAAAAGTGTGTTCCAGTCTCCGTACCTCCTCTCTCCCGTTTGGGGCAGATCCCCCTGGCCGGCGTCATGCTCCTCTCCAGATCCTCCTCTCTGCCGGGGGTCACCTGGATGCCCACCTCCACCGGAATGGACCCTCTGCCCAGCTCCAGTGACCTGGCCCTGGGTGCGATGGGAATGCCCGTGAGTCCGCCATTCTCCCCAGGTTTGGAGAAGGACACCAGTCCGCTCCGGGGGCCCCGGCACAGACGGCGCTTGTGCTCGATGAAAACCAGGATATCGCCCAGAGGGAAGTTGGTTTGGCACTGGCCGCAGGTCAGCATGTCATGCTCCCCAGGGCCCACTCTCCGAGGGCTGGGAGTGGACGGCTCCGGAGATGGAGATCCTGCCCCTGAATCATGATTGGCTTCTGCTGCAGAAGAGAGAAAAGGTAAGTGAAAAATGTAAATCAGATGTCTTTCTTTTTTGTAAAGTTAAAGTGAGAGTGAGAGACACAGGCAGAGATAAAAAAAAATACACAGCGTGGTTTAGTTATTCCTGATAACATTACCTGATAAAAGCCATCTCTCGGCACCACACGGGATGATCATTACATTCACAATTGTGTCACTTTAATAGCATAAAACAACCCTGCCGTAAAGCTACTTCGCCTAGACAAACACCTGCACAGCTTATCCAGAAGAGATCTGCGTGGGTGGAACCCAGCACATACACTGTATGTATATGTTTGTCTGTGCTTCTGTGTCATCTATGTGTGTGTGTGTGTGTGTGTGTGTGTGTGTGTGTGTGTGTGTGTGTGTGTGTGTGTTTCTGTGGCCAGGAAGCTATTTATCTCACAGTGCAAGCTGGGTTTCCGGTGAGGGCCTTCGCTACGCTACACCAAGCTGTCATAGCTAGACGGCTGCCTTCACCACGTGGGAGCCCCAGCTTGTGCAGAACAAAGTGTAGCGTAGCGGAGGCCACATCCACCAGCATGTGTGTATGCGCGCGTGTGTGTGTGTTCAAGTTATCACAGAATGAGACAGAGAAACAAAAAACGAGAACGGGAACGGGAAGAAAAAAAAACATTAAGATGTCTGAGTGTGTGTGTGTGTGTGTGTGTGTGTGTGTGTGTGTGTGTGTGTGTGTGTGTGTGTGTGTGTGTGTGTGTGTGTGTGTGTGTGTGTGTGTGTGTGTGTGTGTGTGTGTGTGTGTGTGTGTGTGTGTACATGAATGGAGCAGCACACAGGTGAGTTGGAACACGGCATTCTCCACAGACAGAAAATCTATAAAGCCGGGGTCCTGTTAAGAGAGTAAATCTCATTCTTCACAGACCTGACACGGTCATTAATAACCATTACACATTCTTAGCCCGTCCCCTACCACCTCCCTTATGGCGTCGACTGAGTCCCTCAGCTTAACGTAAATCCCTCATGGACAACCTCCCATCTTTTTTTTTTTTTTACACTATCCTGATGTACCAGTATGAAAATGTGTCCTCTACTGAATAGCCCGGAGGAAACCTGAAGCTCCAGAGACTCTAGGGGCATCTAAGTGAGCGGGTACCCAGGGAGAGGTGTTGATGCCTGGGAGAGGAGCATAGCAGCGCCTGCCTGTCTCCTGCTGCTCCTCCACTTCTAGCACCCGCATCTCCCCACCCCTCTTCCCCTTCCCTTTACCTCTGTTCTCTCTCTTTCTCCAAACATGACACCTTAATAATTGCAAAGATTAGACAAAGAGGGTGTGTGCTCGTTTGTGTGTGCCTGGGTCTTGGTGTGTAGTTATCAGAGCAGAGATCCTAAACTCTCTTATCACCCATCTCAAACTGCCAGGGAGGCGTTGCTCCTCT
Source organism: Gymnocephalus cernua (assembly GCA_023631565.1). Lineage (NCBI taxonomy): Eukaryota > Metazoa > Chordata > Actinopteri > Perciformes > Percidae > Gymnocephalus > Gymnocephalus cernua. The sequence goes on from CM042440.1 coordinate 18,524,159, forward strand.
AAACTCCCAGTCATAACTGTTAAACCCGGGCAGATTTCCGGCTGAATATTACACACTTTTGAATATTTCAGATATTTATTTGCAACTATGAAGCACCTCCCTAACCACCCAGCCACACACACACACACACACACACACACACACACACACACACGCTCTCTCTCTCTCTCTCACACACACACACACACACACACACACACACGTTCCAGTCCACTCACTTCGCCCTGGAGTGATGATCCAATGCCAAATATCTTTTCTCTAAATGGAGATGGGTTCCTGGATGCCTGCCAAATAATTTCCATCTCATAATCTTTGGCGGCAAAGAAGGAACACAAACACATATTTACCTACAGTTCACAGCTTGTGACCACGATTCACATGAAGCAATGTTCCAGAGGCCGAGTAACTGTGCGCATGCATGCATGCGTGCATTATGTGCAATGCATATAAGCAGTACTACGCAGGAGATCTCTGCTAACAATATGGCGCGCTCTCATTTCCGTTGAACACAAGACAGGTGGCATAAGAGCCAGATCCTCATCATGTGTTAAAAATGAGAAGAAGAAAAAAAAAAAGGCAACATCAAGTCAACGAGATGACAGACTGAGCTTGACTTTATCGCTACGAGAGACAAATAGAGTGAGGCCTGTTTTCTAACCTGTGGTTGGGTAACATGGCCTGGGGGCAGAAGGCAGTAAATTAGTAGGTGTTGGCAATGTCACTATGCCACTGGAATATTAGTCGGACATCTTATGAAAACCGCACCCGTCTCTGAAACCTGCTCACCCGTCTATCCCGAGGCTCACCTGTGTGAGAAAAAACCAGGGGCAAGAAGGAACTGAACATGGAATGCTTGAAGAGGGGGGGGGAAAAAAACTACTGTGGACACAAACACACCGAGATGGAAACACACTAATGTAGCCTATCATCGTGACAGACGGTGTCTAATTCTCTCTGTATATACTCCTATGTGAGAGGAACATGCTTGATAGGTAAGGGAGCATAGCAGACGCACTGTCAAACATGTCATCGTTGAGAAGGCGTGATGATAGCAGTGAAACCCAGCTGTCTAACATGATACCACACATACTTTATTTCTCTCTCTTGGTCTCTCTCTCTCTGTCTTTCACTCTCACACACACACACACACACACACACGCACACACACACAGCTATATTCGCCCGATGACAGTCCTGCTACTACTGCCTTATCAAGTGTGAGTTAAGTCAGGCAGCCTTAGAGCACCCCCTATCAGTTTGATGAGGAGAGAGTCAGTCAGTCACTTCCACTGCTGCTGCTGCTGCTGCTGCTGCCGCCGCTGCACAATGTGTACCAGATGGGAGACACAGCTGAGGACAATGGGCCTCTTTCACCAATATTTCCAGTTGTGCGAAAGGTCGAGAAATATTTTAATAACGGCCCGGCCAAGAAGTACTTAATGAAGTTACAATGTTGTCAGAGGCGAGGAATTAATTTGCACCTTCTTCTTTTTTAAAGTGCAAATATGAAAATGTTTGCCATACAGTTGGGTTAGAGTTTCATTGTAATTTCACAGTCATGATAGACACACGATACAGAAAATGTGACGCCCTTGTGAGGTGACCAGGTAAAACCAGCTAGGTAGGTAAAACATGCCGAGGTGCCAGTAATCAAGGGTTCCTCTTAATGCCCCTTAAAAATCCCACTAATCCCTAATAATTGTGTCCGTCCTTATGTGTTCTTACAAATGTACGATGGGTCTTTTTGTTGCTATCATTGTTGCCTGAGGTACAGGCGAAGGCAAATTAAAAAATTTCCAACATGGTTTGACAAGTTCTACTCTGCCCATAGTTGAATATAAAAAACGGAGGAAATGCAATTTTGCTGGATGGGAAACATTTGTTTTTATTTAATGAAGTGAATTTGATGAGATTCTTCTATGCGGTGTTGAACAGAAAACTATTTTCCATTGAGGCTCGGGTCCTGACCTTACACAACATTTCAATACCAGCTGCATACTGTGTTCTGCTGGTAAAGGCAGAGTAAAGGCCAGGGGCAATCATATGACAGTCGGCCATACTGTATGGGTTCAGACCTGTCTCCCTTTCTTTGTTTTCACCCTTCCATTTACTGAGCTAAAAACACACGCACACGCACACGCACACGCACACACACACACACACACACACACACATGTGTAAACCCCATAAGGAAAGTGGGGTAAGATTCACTCTGTCATCAAAAATAAATGACACCAGCATCGTTGCAGATGGTTGCAATCAAAAATTCAAACAACAAGCGGCCTCGCTTAGCCTATCCCTTTTTCTCGGCTGCGATTGCCAAGGAGTGCTGCAACAGTTTGTGTTGTGTAAGGCCAGGCCTGTGTGTTTCATTATCTTATCACCATTTAATCTGTAGCAGTCTCATTTCTTATCATAAATCTTAGATTATTAGTCTGAAAGTGAGCAAAATACAGCTCTGCAGCTGACTGTGCCTGTGTCACTAAATCGCTATAAATGACTTGCAAGCTGTGAGGCATGACATTTTGGGATATAAATCAAATTTGCCAAACAAATTTAAAGAGATATGCTAATAATAATAATAAAAAAACAATTAAAAAGAAGAAGCTTTATGGCATTGCAAAATGGATTAAATATGTCCAGTGGTACTGAAATATAGAAAGAAAATCTGAGAACAAGCTGCAATCGCTTCACAGTAAATCATACGTTGTTCACCAATCATCTCCTGTGAGATTATCATCCGGTTACCACAATGTGTGTGAATATTTACTCTGGTGTTGCAGTGCTTACGGTGGGTTTCTCCCCCAGTGTTTGACAGCCATATGGTGCAAATAAAGACGAAAACATTAACTGTCTCACAAGTAGCATGCCAATTCTGAGAGTAAACAGTTATCACGAGGCGTTGCCATGGCTGGATCCAGAAAACAATTCTCTGTAATAATTCTGATATTAGGGAAAAAAAATACCAGTCTTTGAACAGAGGAGGCCTGTGATACTAAACACCATGTCGTTCCATGTTTTAATGCAATGATTATTCTATTTTTTGATATATTGTGTAGCATGTTGTACTTGATTTGATATAGAATTTACACTGGCAATGTACTTGCACTGACACTCTCTTGCACTAAGATACCATTACACCTTTCTGCATTTTTTCCACACCGCTCCTTTAAACATGCTACAACCTAACTTTACTGTAAGGGCACACTATTAATATCTTCCTTTGTATTTTTGTAGTATGTACGTGTACGTGGATATCATGTGTCTGTGTGCCTATGTGTATGTATGATGTGTATAAGCTATTGGACACCTTAATTTCCTTCTGGATAAATAAAGTATCTCTGTCTATCTATCTATTTATCTATCTATGAGTAATTCAGAGGGATATTCCTATCATAGGTGTCTTTGTCATGGATGTGACTCCAAGCTGAATCATTAACTAAAGGAGCCTACAAAAAAGCCTAGAGGGGATGTTTGCCTTAATAAAACAAAGGATGCGCTGTAAACTGAAGGTCAAACTAACTAATACAACATAGTTTGTATCATGTGAGGTGTTAGTGTGTGGAAATTCATTCAATTTGTATTTGTGGTTATGCATTTTTTTTTTTACAGTATATGTGTCTATGTGTGTGTGTGTGTGTGTGTGTGTGCCAGGCACATTCTAGTACATTGTATGCATTCATTGCAGTAACAGTCACTTCTTGTAAGTCCCTCGTAACATTTGGCCTGACAAGTAGATCTCCAAAACATAGTCTTCCACTAGAAGCCTGTCCAGAAATATGTTGATATTCAGGTTCTTTGTTTTCTACGTAGAGTATGACCTATACGCTCCTGGCTGCAGGGCACGAGGCTGTGTTTAGTTTCACTGAATAACGTCTGATCTGACGTGGTTGATGTACGCTTAGCACGCTGCAGAAACTACTTATTATTACTTTTGTGAGAAGACACCTTGGGATTGGTCTTGACAGCTGACGCTGAAATGTTGTGCAACCACTGGACCAACCTATTGGCCAGGTTACTGTATGTTCAAAATATTAAGCATATAAGTAGCAATTATTTCTCTGACAATGATGCTGTTCATATTTGCGCAAAGCTCTCAATATATGTTGACTTAATCAAATCATAGTTTGATTTCCCCCCCAGCGCTCCTCAGATCCTCAGATCCTCAGACCTGAGGTGTGATCCCAGACCCACCCAGCTTATGGGAACAGCCCACAGCGACACCCAGCCTCCAGCCATTTAATGATAGGTGCAATTTAACGCCATTCCGTCCATCACAGCTACAGATGTGGTGCCATTATTAAGATATGTATCAATGGTAAACATGGCTTAGGCCTTTTATGCAAACACACGTGCATCTGTGCACACATTAGCACAGATGCACATTGTTCTCGTAGAGAGAGAAAAACTGCATAGAAATGAGGCAAGGTGTTTTTTTTTGTTGCTGTCAAAGTCCAGTTTGGGCATTTGATCTGCATGATAGCATCAAAAAAGGAAACAAACAACAAAAAAAATACCTGCAGGGCCTTCCTTAATCTTGCACTTGGGCCTCTCAGATCACTGAAGCCACAGTTCAGCGAGCAGGAGACAGTGTGTACCATGTAAGAAAACTGGTAGGACCAGATTCAGGCCCAGGTGACCCAGCATCCTACACTGCACTCGCTCTCATTGACCTCCGCTGAACATCAGACATTTGTCAGCGTTTGCAAATATCTCAACTTAAGTTGTTGTTTGAATACTTGAATGTCTCTGCATCATCAGAATCAGCGGTGATTAAAAGGATTTCCAAAAAAAAAAAAAAGAAGCTTCAGGCAAGAACAGATGCACCCTGGAGACATGTGAATGCAGCTTCAGCTCGGACAAGGAAATTAAGACATTTAAGGCTACTCTGTGACAACTAATTATCAGTGTAATTATGCAAGTAGCTACATTCAGCATAATAGGTTCAGTTTGAAGAATTTGCTGAGTACACAGCAGGTGAACTAATTTGCACACACACACACACACACACACACACACACACACACACACACACACACACACACACACACACACAAAAAAAGATTTCAAACAAAGTGACCCATGACTGGAAGGACGGGAGTCAAATATTTAACTGCTTAGTCCAAATTTGCACCAGTTCCCTAAAGACAAATGGAAATATGTAAAACGTTGCGATCGCTTGTCATAATTCATGCAGGTAAATGTTGATCAGACACACACACGCCTGAGGTGGTTACGTTAGAAATTGTGCACAGTCGTGAATGTTAACGAGTGGGGATCAACTCGGTCTCCACCTTAATGAACTGACAGCCAGTGACTGTGACAGCAGAGAGAATAAACTGTCAGATCAATATCCGAGCTGGATCAATATTTGTCATCTGCCTAAAATCTGCTGAGGATGCACCGTACTTCTTCAATTAGGAAACAAAAAAAACAGCAGTTATAGCAAACATTTAGATTTCAGATTCTATACGTTTTTAAAATTACCGTAATATTTGTGTAAGTGAAAACTCAATAGGAGGGAGAGAGAAAGAAAGAAAGAAAGAAAGAAAGAAAGAAAGAAAGAAAGAGAGAGAGAGAGAGAGAGAGAGAGAGAGAGAGAGAGAGAGAGAGAGAGACACACACACAAAGTGAATGGGGTAAATGATTAGTCTAAATGGTAAATGTGTCAGGTGGGACGGAATGCGTCTAACCCTTTTCAACACAAAACAGATTGGCCAAAGATTACATCATGAACTTCTGCAATGAATTACCCAGATTAGGCCTCTATGAAATTGGATTTAGGCAAAGCAGAGCGCTGGGAGATGAAGGTTAGATTGATATAATTGATTTGAAATTGGATTATGTGACTTTTTAATCATATGCCCACAAAGAAAAAAAAAAAAAAAAGAAAATCCTTGCCTCAGATTTTATCTGCGCAATTGAATCACACTTTTTGGTCGCAGCTCTGAAAAGCTTCAAACAAAGTAATGACCCTCCATTTTGAAATATCGCATTAATAAAAGTTCAGATTGTCGTTGCCTTGTGTGTGGTGTTTTCTTCTTTAGGTGTGATTGCAAGCGGATTTCATTTATGTCTGCAATTTCACCATTTTTGTGATGCTCTTCAAAGGTTACCTTAATGTGTAGAAAGGCATTTATGTGTCGAGAAAAATAATGTTAAGAATGTGTGTGTGATAGAGTGAGCGCGGAAGAAAATGAGTTTGTTTTTAAATAATTAAAAAAATACATTTAAATTAAGATACAAGTTACCTACCTATAGTGCTAAGTCACAAACAAATAACTGTATTAAATGCATATGAAATGAGTGAAATGTTTAACAAAGTACACATAAATACACACACTGCCACATGTTGCAATATGATGGGGGGAAAAAAATCCAAATTGTGTTGTTGATGAAATGTTGCATTACAGCTTGCACGTGTGTGCACATGCATGCAAACACACACACACATTCTCTCTCTCTCTCTCTCTCTCTCACTCACACACACACACACACACACACACACACACACACACACACACACACACACACACACACACACACACACACACACACACACGCACTTAGCCAGACAGTCCCAATGTAGATGTCATAAGATCATCTCTCGTAAAGTCATATAAAGCTGCAAAAGGCGCATTTGAAATATCACTGAATTGTGTTGATACATTTTACAGGTGTAAAACAACTATTATCAACCTAAATAATAACTTAAATTAAGTCTAATAAGTAAGTTAAAAAAAAACTGCATAGTACAGTGTTTTCTCGCATGGTAAATGTATTTCCACAAATCAGTTATTGTCTGTAATTAGCTGCTTTGTTCGGCGCATTTTCAAAGACGTAACAATGCATGGATTTATATCCAAATAAATACTTTTATGTTGCCCCTAAAAACAGCAATTAATAATAATGACAAACTATAAATCATTTCAACCAGTATACTTCATCGTGTATGAGAAGTCTTGCAGGAATGAAACTCACCCCGAACTGTCTCCCTGTGCGTCAACGATAAGTGCTGCGGGTTCACCTGCTTGCGGCGGGACATTGCCCCGGCATTTACTCTGGCATCGCCCGGTGAACGGCACTTGGAGTCGGCTTGGACCGTGGTGTCGGTCCTCTCTGGCTCGCAGGTAACCCAACCTTTCCCTCTCCTAATCCCTGTAGCTACTATTCACAGTCTTCGGCTGCAACTTTGATGCGCGCTCGGACTCGGGAGGTGAGGAGTCGGACAGGAGCGCAATAAGGATGGAAGACCAGTTTGTCCAAAATGTCCCGCTGCGTCTTCGGAAGAAGCAACACCTGGATTGTGGAAGCCAAAGTGTAGTTTTTAGGAAGCAGTTGGCTACAAGCGGGCGGTGATGATATGAAGGCAGGTATGTCTGGCAATGACCTTCTGCAGATAAAACAAAAAAACAAAAAATCCTGGACTGCCCACCTCTGCAGAGACCGTGGTGACAGTCAGATGAACTACAGAGCACTCCACTAGTGATGGCTCTTATTTGGCTCCTTTTCCCCTTTCTTAGTTTTAATGATATGATGATATCATCTGGGGGTCAAATGGCTGCTGTTTATTCTAGGATTCCCTACAGTCCTTCCATTTCAGCAGTGGTGCGCTAAAATGACCCTTTGGCACTGACTCCTCCTGCGCGTTTTGGCATCGGTGCGCGGAACGGCAACTCTTGGCTCTGGTGGCAGAAGACTCGTTGATTGAGAGAGAGAGAGAGAGAGAGAGAGAGAGAGAGAGAGAGAGAGAGAGAGAGAGAGAGAGAGAGAGAGAGAGAGAGAGAGCAGGCGGGCAGACAAGACACCTCCTCCTCGTCCAACAAGCAGAGGTCCAACGTTTCCTAGTTCCCTACAGTGTCGAGGCTACTTCTTGTTGACTCACACGATGGAAGCATTGTGTGTGTGCAGACTATATGCAGCCTGTGTTTTGGATGTGTGTGTGTGTGTGTGTGTGTGTGGGGGGGGGGGGGGGGGGGGATTCAAGTTCATGTGCATCCGTGACGTTTCAGACACCACAGGCGCGTAAAGGCGTCGGACAACACAACACGCGGACACTGGGGGCAACTAGCGGCGGGTCCCCGGAGCTCAGCGCTATGGGCTCCATACAAAAAGAAATGATCACTCATCAGTCGTTACTCATTTCAAAGGCACTGTCACACTTCCCTCTTCCACCCGTCGCTGTACCTCATCGGCTCTAATGGCCATTGCATCCGAAAGACTATGATGAAGAGTCTTGTCATGTTTCCCCTTCTCTTTGTGCCTTTCCCCTGTATGTTTACATCAGTTCATTCTTTGTTAAAACTCCCTTTTCCTCTCATATAATGTCATCTGAAATACCAGAAGGAAACTGTTTTACCATAGCTGGAATATCAGGGCCACCCACACCTAACAGATGAGATTAAATAAACCACATTGGTCAATCAGGGTTCAAAAGTTCACCTTTAATAGGTTATTGTGGCATTCCATGCTGTGTAAATGATCTTATCACACTGATGCACATGATCAATATACATATAAAACACCTATTTCTTCACATTGGATCAGAGAGTAGGGGGAAAAAAAACAGCAGGCTGCGTCTTTGTTGCTGGGATAATTTAAACATGTTGTGAGGCAACAGTACCCTCTGTTGGCACAGTCAGGACACATTACAAACCTGTTTAGGGGGTGAACCATTAGCACTGCTTTATGATACTCTATTCTTATTTTTAGAATGAAGCCTCCTTAATTTGCCGTTTTACAGTTCACAATGTAAGAGAGTCCTTGCAGAGCATATCAGGTTCACTCAGAGGCAATTAATGGCACTAATGGCCAATCATTCCGCACATAATTCACTGTATTCATTTAGATCAGTGTATGCATATATAAGTGCTTTGTACAGGCTACAGCTCCCCCCCACCCTACCTTACCATACAATTCAAACCTGCTCTGTGCTATAATTTGGTTAAAATACGTTGTTAGATAAAAGCATAAAGCCTAATAAGGCCATTTAAAGTTAACACTGTCCTCATGGATCAGCAGGGACGTGTGCAGCTATAGCAATGCATTTCATAGTCTGCCATTAATAAAACATGGTGGGCAATTTTAAGAGCATTAGAAGTTTGATTGCTTCGGGGCAGGCCTAGGGGACTTTCAGGACAGTAATTATTTATATAAATGAAATGTCATCTCAGCTCTGGCTCAAGTAGACATAACCTCAGCAGACTCCACATGGAAACATTACAGCACAACAGCTATCTTTCACAGATAGGCAAAAGCATGTTGTCAAGCATATTGCTTTGACTGGAGCACGTAAATTCCGTGTGAGATATGACGTGAAATGTCTTTGCGTTTGCATTGGGCCGAGAGATCAACAGCAGTCGCGGGACACATTCGGGGAGTTCACACACTCTCTTGCTATCCCTGCTGGCTGCAAGCAGTTTCTTGATCCTTACCCATGGGTTTCTCAATAATGCATCAATGTCTCCATTATATAGCTTGTATCCGCTGGCTCCGGGCAAAGGCAGTTTAAGCTAAGGGTGCACACATGGTCCAACGTACCGCAAAACGCCTCGCTTGTGGACACAGGAAAGGTTTTAAGTCCAAAGTGCTGCCTCTAAGGAGACATGCATCTTGTGTGGTAAGTGCCATCGCTGAATCGGAGATACCTGAACACAACGCAGGGCAAGACATACACAAGAGATGAGGATATGCTGAAATAAAAGTTTTTTACCAAGTAACAAGAGACATGTTGACATTTGAGGCCGTTTTTCCCCCCAAAATGATTCAGGCTTTAGTAGAATTCCAGGTACTTACAGTATAATTTATGTTAAATCATAAAAATGAGCCCAGGGACAAAGTTCAAGTAGGGGAGCTCTTGCACATCAGTGGGCAATAGTACATGCATCTTAACTGGTCATAATTCTGGGTCACAACTTTCGTCACATCCTTTTATCTTCCATTTTTCATGCCTCTCCCATCCATTCGCTCTCTAAAGATTAAACAAAATTGCATTAATATCTTAAAATAGACCATCATGTATGAGGGGGACAAAACTGCACTGAACATAATAGTGTTTTTAAGAATGAAAAGAAAAAAGTATTAAGTGTTGAGGTTAAGTAGCATTTTGACAACAGGACGGTCATAAACAATGAGAGGTCCACTCCAGGACAGCTCATGGATATATGAATATTGCTCTGGGATTTGCTTATAGTCAGTGCTTCATTATGCAATGTTTAATATTAATAAAGAAAGTACAAGTATATATTATTCATAAGCTGATTTATTGTGGTTGATGCGTGCGTGCGTGCATGTGTGCGTGTGTGTGTGCGTGTGTGTGCGTGTGCACGTGTGTGTGTGTGTGTGTGTGTGTGTGTGTGTGTGTGCGTGTGCACGCGTGTGTGTGTGTGTGTGTGTGTGTGTGTGTACTTGAGTGACAGATTGAGATGCTCCCTTGCTACGGGTAATACAACTACAAGGCTCTTACTTTTCTACAGGACACATCCTGACAATTTCTTCCACAGTTAAGAGGATTTGTCCGAGCATGGGTGAATATATAATGCATGCAGATTCCATTTCTTCTTATTTGGACGAAGTAAATGATTCAATGCTGGCTGTCCTCAGGAGTGAGACTGGGAGGGGAACGAAGAGGGCGCAAGATGTTACTTGTCGTCTGCTCTTACACTGGAACATTTGAGGCAAACAAAGGCAATGATGAGGTCTTGTTCATATCGAGTGAAGGAATCATATCATCAGTTTGCAATAATGAAATGTTTTTTAGAAGATTATTGCACTGTATGGCTCCCTTGCTGTGCAAACAATGCTGCTCCAGTAGGTTTTCTGCATGTCATAGCTGCAGCCTACATGCATATTAGGGATAACAATGAGTTTTGACTTGACATGTGGAGAAAAGCATTTCATTGTTTCTGTTTTAGTCATCTCAAAGTTTAATTCATGGTCAAGATTGGCTGTGACATGTCAACAGTAACTCGTAAAATAATATTCTGTGATATTTCTTTTATGTTAAACTCTCAGTCAAATTCATCTGATTTTTGGAATGGCACAAACGTGTATCTTATGATATTAGACAAAAAATATTTATTTGATTTATAAAAGATTAAAAAAAATACTTAGTCTATAACCCCTCAAAAGACAAAGGTAAATTGCTTCCATTGATGTAGGTTGATGAATTATTTAAAAAAAAAAAACTCCAGAAACTTTTTGTTCCCTTAACAAAGACCTTACATAACACGGTTTCTCAAATGATGGTCTAAACTAATCTCCAATCCCAATCCCTCTTATTTTCATCATGCCACAAGTCATTTTGCACCACTATATGTCTGAATTAATTATATGTTTGTATATATTTAAGGGCACATGTGTATGATTTTTATGGCTACCTGCTCAAACTATTTGAGTGCAATGCAGCCCTGAGGTCTTTTTAAAGTATATGACTAAATCCAGCATGAATTGAACATTCAACATATTATCTTAAACTATTCATAGAATGTGTGCAAATGTTGTTTATGTTTGTGATTAGCACGTTGAAGCCTTGTTCAGAAAGAATGCTTTTTATAGACATGGTGATTGTTTAATTGAGTCTTCTGGTCAAATCTTACACCGCATTTGTCAAAAATCCAGTCCTGGCTGCCCAAGTCCAAGAGTAATTCATTGTCTCCCTCTAGTGGATATTATTGAGAGTAACATATTTGTTTTTTATCATACTACTTTATCATTCTTCACATCATGTTTGGGGTTTTCCAGTAGCAGGAATAGTAATTCAAGCGTTGAACAAATTAATTCAGCAGAGGAGAGGTAAACATGGATGTAGAATAACCAGAGACGGTAGTAGTAGTAGTAGTAGTAGTAGTAGAAGAAGACCTTGAAATTCTTTATTAGGACAATGCAAATTTAATGAACATGTATAGAAGTACACGTAAAAATTGCCAGATTGTAGCCCAAGGGCTAATTTCCATCTGTAGTCATCTGTAGAGGACCACTCACTTGATTTAACCACAGCACGTGTATCAGATGTCCTGCGTAATGACGTCTGCCAACAGTGTCTAACGTACTCCATAATGGCGGTGCCCTTTACAATGGGGACTGTTGTGGATCACTTGTTAGCCAACTTCTTGTGAATAACTGCTGATTATTCACACATCTGTCTGTTTTGGGTCATTTACTCAGACGGCTACATGTTAAAGGTAAGAGTCGTGTTTCATTACAAACAGACGGACTATAATCGAGCTGAATTCTAACTAGTTTTGACTTGGCGCAGTGCTCCTAGCCTTAGCGGTGTGCAGACCTCGAGCAAAGCAAGTTTGCTAGCCGAGGCTGCTAGCGAAGAGTATGACTTGGTCGGCCTAACGCTAGCTGTCAACTGTCTTTTATTTCAAAGTTTAGCTAGCTAGTTCAGATCAACATGTCGGTGGATTTAACTGACCTTACCGGCGTACCTTTTGGCCTAGCTAGCTATACACAATCGATTTAAGGCCACGCACGCATTGGTGGCTATTGGTAACGTTAGCTAAGCCAACTTTTAGCTAGTTGTCGCTAGCTCGATATTATTGAATGCTAGCAAGCAGCTTTATTATGCTAATTCGGGGAAATTCTTCCTCGTTATTTTTGAAATGCATATTAATGTATTAGCTAGTTATGTCACATACTTAATGTTATATGTATGGGTATCGATAGCCTTATTTTATGAATGAATTGGATGGTGCCATGCCAAACGTTAGCTAGCTACGTTTCCCGTAGAATCATCAGTCTCCTCTTTCTGCTTTTCTAACTTCAGGACTTTCAAACTGTTTGCAGCTACCTTAGTAACGTTAACCTCAATGATTAACTTGCATCCACTGTATACAGTCGCTGTTAATTAAAAAGTACAGCTTTTTAAATCGGTATCAGTTTTATAGCTCAAGTTTCAGGATTGTCACAGGTTGCCAAAAAACTATGCCGTTTTTTTTTTTTTTGCTTGTTGGCAATACATTCTGAAAGAGATGCAGAACTTGGGTCTTCTCCTCTGACAGTCTGCAAAATACACATGCACTGCTAGTATTCAGGGGAAGTTGCTAGTCTTGTCTTTAGCACGAATGTTTTTATTTATTTAAATGATAATAACTGCCATCTTGTTTTATGCATTGTAACCTGGCAGTCCAGTGCAGCGGGTCCATCCACCGTTGCCTCTCCTCAGCCAATGAAGGAATTCAAGGAGAACTTTTCAGGCCAACTAATCCTGGACCACATCAAGCCATGCTGGTACTGGGACAAGAAGGACTTAGCCCACACCCCCTCTCAGTCTGAAGGCCTGGACCCTGGCACGGAGGCCCGGTATCGGAGAGAAGGAGCCCGCTTCATCTTTGACGTGGGGACCAGACTTGGCCTGTATCCTTGATTGATTAATCTGAACACTGAAAAACGAATGGATATCTATCTCAAACGATAACCCAATGGACCTTTTTTTATTATTATATATATATATATATATATATATATATATATATATATATATATATATATATTTTTTTTTTTTTTTTACAGCAGACATTTTTGACTTGTCATAGTAGGAAAAGCACAGCTGAAATTGATAACCTTAACGATGGCTCAATTCCATCAAGTGTCCCAGTGAGCTATTTCAGTGAGTCAGCATGCACAACACCAGGGTCTCTCCTAAGTGGAATGCAGCCATCATTAATGGTTTTGAACACACCTGTGCTTGTCCTACTATGACATTTCCACGTTGTGTCAGTTAGTCCCTAATGAAATACAGTAAACCTTTTGAAGAAAGTCCTGCTAAGCTGTGGCTTTTTCCTCCTCACGATTACAGGAGTTGCATTAACATTTAGTCGTAAAGACTAAGGAAGCAACAGTGAGTTATTGTGTATATTGAGATTATAACGGCGCAGTCAATGGGAAACCTCTTTTGTCAGGGTTGGTTTTACATAGCTGCTCACGAGCTTGACTTGCAAGGAACTGTCGATGGTTTCTGTAATACCCTTGACTGTTATCAGACACTATGACACGCTGGCAACTGGCATCATATACTTCCACCGCTTCTACATGTTTCACTCCTTTAAGCAGTTCCCCAGATATGTAAGTTCAGTGAATGGTTACCCTTAATGTTTCTTCTCCATTTTCTAAGTGGACTAAATGTGTGGGACTTTTGTTTGTTTGTTTGTGTGCGTCTTAACAGGTGACGGGTGCTTGCTGTCTTTTCCTGGCGGGCAAAGTGGAGGAAACCCCAAAGAAGTGTAAAGACATCATCAAAACAGCCCGCAGCTTACTCAATGATGTGCAGTTTGCCCAGTTTGGAGATGATCCGAAGGTGCAGTATTTATTTATTTTTTCCCCCTCTGTGATTTTGAGACATTACACAGTTTGTACATAGTTTGATCCAATGAAAGGGCCAGAGTACAGAGTCTCAGAAACATCAACTTATTAAATTATGACAGGATGCAGTGACGCACCTTTTTAAAGAAAAACATGTTTCTATGTGGAAGTTTGGTGCCCTGGGTAGTGAGTTAGCCCTTTAGTCACCCTGCTTCTCACCAACGGGGATAGTTAGCGTGCCTGTGTTTCATTCGACAGGAAGAGGTGATGGTGTTGGAGAGAATTTTACTCCAGACGATCAAGTTTGACCTGCAGGTGGAGCACCCTTACATGTTCCTGCTGCGCTACGTCAAGCAACTCAAAGGTGAGACGGGATAAGTGTGATCCGCAGAGTGGATGGTGGCGCTTTATGGCTATAGATATTCGGAAAGCTTATGGATCTTTTTTTTCTTCTTCTTCTCTTTTTAAAGGGGAAAAGAATAAAGTGTGCAAGGTGCTACAGATGGCATGGACCTTTGTCAATGACAGGTGAGCAGGCGGCGTGTAAACTATCTTCGTTATCACAGATGACTTCCTCTGTGGTGCAAGGTGTCGTGCCTAGGACGCACTTTGTAGTTAAAACTCTCACTCACCTAACCTGCTGGCTGGTAAATATGTGCATCGTTGAATAGAAATGTCACAAAAACAGGCTTTATAGTCTGTGAAGTTTTTTATTTTTATAAAGAATGAATTATACGGGTGCGTCATAGTGGCCTAGTGGTTTAAGACGCATACCACATAACCGCAACGTCCCTGACCTCAAATCCAGCCACGGCCTTTTGTACTTGTTTGTACCCTTTGTTCTTCTGTGTAACCATATTGCCTGTGTGCCGGGCAGCCTGTGCACCATGCTGTCTCTGCAGTGGGAACCGGAGATTATTGCGGTAGCAGTCATGTACCTGGCCGGCCGCCTCTGTAAGTTTGACATCCAGGAGTGGACCGCCAAGCAGTCGTCCCGCCGCTGGTGGGAGCAGTTTGTCCAGGACGTCCCAGTCGAGCTGCTTGAAGGTACGTTAAGCCCCGACGCTTCCTGGCTCTCCTAGGGAAATTAGTTTGATCTTCTGAGCTAATCCAACTTTGAATGCAGATTACAATTTCAGCTCCTAACGAGCACACTAACAGAATAATTGAGAAAAGCGATTATCACATTACGTTTTGCAAGTAAACTCTTACTTTTTCAACAACAAAAAAAAAAAAGGTTCCAATGGGAAAAGTATTAAGGGAAATGTCTGAGTTCTATGTGTTTTCACTGTGACGGGTTTAGCTTTTTCACTGTTTTTGAAGTTCAATAAATGCAACACTTTTCCAAAAGTCAATGAGTAATCGTGTAAAATAATTGTCATTTCAATATTGACCAAAAAATAATCGTGATTATGATTTTATTTTATTTTTTATTTTTTCCCTCCATAATCGAGCAGCCCTATTTCATCTCCTTTCAGACTAGTCTGAACAAAAACGTGTCTTTGTCTTCCAGACATTTGCCACCAGATCCTGGATCTGTACTCCCAGGGAAACAAGCCCATCCCTCAGCAGATACAGGAGAAGGAGAGGGCAGCTGCTCCGCAGGTCCCCGTTCCTCCAGCCCCAATGGGACTACCACCAGCCCCCAACCCTCCTCCCCCACCACCAAAAAAGACTTCCCCTCAGGGAAACAGCCCTGCACGCCAGCTCAAACGCTCACACGTGATTGTATGTATATGCTTGAGTTGCATTGAGTTAGATTTCTATATTTGTTTATGTAAAATGTCCAACAGATCCTACAATTTGTGTATGTCTTTACCTCGATTCATAGATCAACACTCAGCATAACCTGCCTTAAAGTGGGAACTGAGCATTCATGTTTTTATGTATATTTTCTTTCTTCAGACATCCCCAAAAGATGAACCAAAGGCTCCGGGTAAGACTTTGGTCAAACCTCATGCAGGCAAAATTCTGCTCGTTAAAATATCTCGTAAATTTCAGTTAATGCACTAAAATACCTCCAGGAAACGTTTGCTAATTACCCTGACACCAATTTAGATTAAAGTCTTGGCAAGATTACAGATGTGTATATATACTGTAGATTCTAAGTAGCTGGGATTAGTATTTTCCTGGCGGGTTTTAGGATTTTATGAATATTCAAGCCTACAGCGAAGTTCACTACTGCATTCACTGAATATTATTAAAAAAAAAAAAAAAGCTTTTGCATAGTTACTGACTGGTCCGTTTATTTCCCAGAACAAGTTGGATCAAAGATTCCTAGACTGGAGAGCCCCATGCCCCCTCTGCCTACATCGCAGCCTCCCCCAGGTAAGAGCGACCGTTTACCTTCTACCGTCTTCTTTAACTTGTGACGAGGTAGAGTTGGTGTGGGAGTATAGGTACGTGCTGGCGTCCTCTCGCCACCCCGCTGTCTGTTTGCGTGTGCCGTCAAATAGGCTCCTAATGAGCAGCCAGGACCCCCTGCCTGAGACTCGAGCTTAAAAAGCAACGCAAAGTCTTTAGTCGTCTCAGTCTGCTTACATAACCAGCAACTCGTCTGGACATTATGTTTCCCAACACACGCATACTCCCAACCTCTCCCAGACCAATCTGATTAGTGCCTGAGCCTGATAATGAGACCTCCTATGTGGCTGAAGCCTGGCAGGTCTGGCTGTGTGCTCACAGTCTGGGAATGGAGAGGTTATTAGATGCCACGGGGGGGGGGGACGAGTAGCCTCATGGTTTTACTTTTACAGAAAATAACTTTTTTTTTTTTTTTTTTTATAACAAGTTTGTTTTCTCTGTCATTTCCTGTCGCTCACTAGAGCGCAAAGCCCCAGCTCCAGCCCCTCCCACGGAAGCCGAACCATTACCGGAAACGGCTCCTCCTCCGCCGCACGCTCCACCTCCACATCAGCCCCCGCCCCTGCCCCATCGCCCTCCTCCGCCCCCGCCCTCCAACTACATCATGTCCACCACCAGCTCCTACATGTCCGGAGAGGGCTACCAGAGCCTGCAGTCGATGATGAAGACGGAGGGTCCCTCCTACGCCCCGATGCCGCCCAGCTACGCACCCCCAATACCGCCTTATCACCCCCACGTCTACCCGCCGCCTGCAGCACCACCTCCGGGCCCCCCTCCTTCCAGCTACCCGCCCCCCAACTTGGCGCCAACGTATCCGCCGCCGGGCTACAACAGCTACCCTCCGCCTCGCATGCCGCCGGGCCACGTACCCCCTCCAGTTATAGGTCTGCCTGCTGGGTATCCTCCGCCCCCCGTGCCCCCAGGACAGTCACAGGTGCCCCTGCCCCCTCCGCCCGGCATGCCTATGAATCACGGTGGGTGGATGAGATGAGAGTGAAACGGACTCCGTGCAGAGCCGCAGCTGGAGGTAGAAACAACCAGGAACTTGTGTTAATCGGCCGGTACAGACGGAGAGCTCGTTCACCTCCAGCATGACTTTTGTTGATGAGGTTCTTAATGAAGGCTTAACGACAAATAGACTTGAAAATGAAAACGCGAGTTCTGGACAGTATTGTTATGAGAACCCGAACTGGCACTGAAAGACTGCAGTCTCAGTGGCTTTAACATGTACAGGATGGTACTTGTAGTTCCAGGATCTTGTAACAAACACTGTCCACTCGTTGTTGTTGTTGTTGTTCTGGAAATGTACCAGGAAATATTAGCACCCTGAAACTAGTTTTGTCATTCATTTCTTGTGGGGTGATGAAATGTTCTGTGTTTTTACTTTACCTCTTTGAGTAGATCAAAGATTGACTCTTATCTATTATTCCTTCTATATTCTGTCACCCTGATTGTGTTTTTTTGTTTTTCTGAATTTCCAGTCATACCAGTGTCCTTTCCCCTGCAATCTTGTTTTTCTGTTCTCGACATTCCCACTGTTTTGCTGAGGAAAAAAAATGCATGATTAAAATCTTGATGGTTGTACCTGCAGTAGTCAAAAATAAAAAGGACTATCACACTTGAGACATGTTATTAAATAGTTCTTTCAAACGTACTGTATATCCTTTTGTCATATTACTTTCTATTCTGTGAAAACACAGGTCGTGTTGCGAGATATTTCCGCTACCATAGCATTCATTTTACTGCACTGTCACACTTATTCCCTGTGTCCCTCTTTTGTGTGAATGTGCACAGCAGACAGTATTACATGTAGATACAACAGAAACCCTGTCATCAAACGCACCATGTCTTACACTGGACAGACTTAAGGTATATTTGTACATATCTGTTCTTTTCATTTAGGCATATTGTTGTGAGAGTTTCAGTCCATGTGTGCCTTAGTCAGCCTTCTCTTTTCTGTATCGTGCACGCAGCGTTGGTTTTGTGTCCGAGTGGCATTTAGGACAATAAAGACCTGCTGTTCCTACTTTGAACGGAGTAGTGTGTTTTCAATCTGTATAAGGTGAAACATTGTAGATCTCTAAGTTGTAACCAAATTCATTGTTACAGCAGTGCTTCCCAACATTTGCAAATATAAAGTTACAATATGTTTTCATATAACCAACATACAACCGTTTGTTATCCATAATAATAATCCACAATTTAATCCGTACTGAGCTTTTTCAAGTGTATATATAGCCAACTATTTCAACTGCATGTCCATTACTTCTACTGTAGCTAACATAACATTATCCCATTACTTATGGCTAACTGTTGATCTGTACTTTGAGCTTTTTCATATTATTTATATATATATATAATAACATGTATCCATAAACTGATTTCAACAATTTATGACTTTTTGCTGACAATTTTAACTTCTCTGCTCGCCAACTACTTTTCATGCACTATCAATTGCAGTTGGTGTTAACGTGTTACAAGCTATTTCATAGTCTATAGTTCAACTGACTAAGGTTGATGGGTTATTGTAAATGTACTTACGTTTACTCCAATGTGTAATACTGTTTGGCTTTATTTTCCTCCTTAACTTAAAATGGAAATGATTATTTTTTTAATCCAATCGCAATTCTATTTTTTAGTTGAGTTAGATTTATTATTTTAGCTTTTAAAGTACATCTGGTTATGAACACAGACGTTGGGAATTGCTCATGTACATAACTTGTTTTACATCCAGTACTGTACCAACAGAGGGCAGTCGAACTCATCTACTGGAGAAAACATGGCTGCAAAAAGGATCGCTTCATCAAACAACAACAGCACTTCACAGTATCATTAACCAACTTTGTTTATTTTCTCCCAAATATTTCTAAAAGTGGCCTAAATATTCCATGTTTTCATCTCACCTGCCAAATATTCATTTTACCAGTGAAATTCATGAAAAGAACTTACAGCCATGCTAGCTAGTACAGGAATTGACATTTACACTGTAGATTCTAGCATTCTGTACTGTGATTTTAGCATTTAGGCACAACAAAAGAAACACTATAGCTGTTTAAAAAAAAAAAAAGACAGTTGGGTTCCAAATCAAAACACCATGCAGAAACAAAATGTGGCACATTTCAAATCAAATGCCATTTATAAAGTATTCAAAATTGCATCATGGCTTCAAATCAGTTCCTAGAAAAAAGGACACTTTTAAAAAACCATACTTGGATTTATTTGTGACCCCGTTGTCTGAGAGAACAGAGGTGCACGGCGGGCAGCCTCAGAAAATGTTCTAATTTGGAACAAATAACACTAGAGATGGGGAGAGCCTGAGCCGTCAGTCACTAAACATATCCGCCAAATAACTTTACAGTTTGAGTACACATGAGTTTAAAACATGACATGTTCAGTTACCGATAGCGCTCCCTCCCGTCTCTATCTGACACCTGGCAATAAATACTCGGACAAACGGTGTTTGTTCATTAAGAAATACTTGTTTTTAAATGTTAGTGTTTTCAGGAGACATCTAACGGAAGACCCATCTCTCATATTCTAAGAAAAAAGAAAAAAAATTCAACTTTGAAGAAACATGCGCTGCATAAACACACCTGCTGAATCCACAGAGAAGGACTGAGTTAAAGCAGCTACAAGTTTTTTTTTTTTTTTTTTTTAACTGGTTCTGAAATCGTCTCCATTTAATACTGATGCCTCTATACATACATAAGCAAACAGGACCATCAGTGAGAAAGTTGGCTATTTCTACATAACGTATTGGCTCAAATATAAGACAGGTTGGTTTTTTTTTCACCCTGGATATACATATATCTAGGGGGAAAAAATGTCAATATACATTCACAAAAGCAGGTGCCGCCAACAGACGAGCCACTTAACTTAAAGGATGACATTCTATGGGAGGAGCCGGTGGAACCAGAGAGTAGGAATGACAATAGTGTTTTTATGTCCGAAGGACAGAGTAGTAACCGAGCCCGACCCGAATGCAACAGACATTGTGTTTATGTCCAACTCGTACCATTTAATGTAAACTGAAGCTGTCTGGCTAGCCTTATTGGTGTTAGAATTAGGCCTAACAATAGACTACAGTTTTCATTTGTATGGTCACTTACGGTAAATACCATAAGTAGTTAATTTACAAATGTACAAATTACATTTAATGTCATTTAAATGTGACAACTTAATCTAAGAGATATTGAAAACATGATTTTATTTAAAAGATGTTAAAAACAACAGCCTACTTAAGTTCATTCAATGTGTTTTGTTTTTATCATTATTAGACGGGGTCGTCTTATATTCGGGCCAATACGGGAGTTATTCTTAAAAGGTGCTCTAAGCGATGTTGGGTGACGTCACTTCTTGTTGACGTTCGAAGTATTGTCAAGCAAAAGGGAGGCTAGCTCGCCCCTCCCTCCTCCTCATCCCGAACACTGTTTGTTTGTTTGTTAACGTTATGTTTGGTGGTGCAGGTTGGCGCAGTTTGCTTTTGTTGGCGTTTGTGGAGCCTGGGCTGTCTACAGAGACTGCAGGTTTTTTTTTTTTTTACAGTGTGTTCAGGGGACAGGCAGCTAGCTGATAATGAGATGTTTGCTGTATGTGACAAAAAATGTTGTAGCCTAAAAAAACATTTGAATCGAAAACACTGGTGGCCAAAGCCAAGTTAACTTTGTTTCACCATCGTCATACTGCAGTTATTAATCTCACAGAGCCACAAATAGATACATTACCTCATCACTATGCATCCTGCAAACAGCTGTGTTTAAGAAAAGAAAAAAATAGTTTTAAAAATAAGTTGCGTCTTTCTTTCACTCGCTTCCATAACACAATGCACGCCGCGCGCTAGCCAGATCGACATCTTGACGACACGAGGCGGTGGTGCTTTTGTCCACGGGGGGCCAAAGCGAAATGAAAAGTTCCTTGTAGTTGCTTTAAGAAAAGTAACCTTTTTTCATCTACCGAGATATAAAATGATAAACAAGAATTCAGGCGCAATCCAAGAATGCCATCCAAACTGAACTTAGGGTTTAGTATTTGACCTTATAAAGGCTTAATGGGACAAGACGTTTTGTATGGATTCAGCAAATGCCTTCAGCAGTCTTCAACCGAGTTGTAACCAGGGCTCAATAGAGGAAAAGAGGATTCACAGGCAGATGCTACAGCTTCAAGAGAACCATTCAGTCTCCTTCCACACACACACACACACGCACACACACACACACACACACACACACACGCACGCCAACACACACACACACACACACACGCGCAGTCGCAGATGGGCAAAGGTAAAGCTGCAGCCCTCCCAACCTGAGAAAATGATTGTCGAGCATGCACACAGCATACAATTTTACTTAATTTCACAAAGTGAGAAAATGATCCAACCATTAGCCCCTGGAGATGGTTTGATTCAGAATGGCCTTGATATACTGAGAGAAGGAATAATAGCAATTATTCTGGAGAAGAAAAAAAGAAAAAAAAAAAGAAAACCCTGTTTAAGGACCGGTCGTGTGCTTTTCAAACTAAATAATTGATCGCGTGGCTAGAATACAAAATAGATAAAAGTGAAATCAACAATAACAATGAAGTAGTGCTATGGTTTTATACAGAATGTACACAATTTAACAGTGATCTCTAGACTTTATTATCCTTAGACTTTGATGAGCAAAAAGGCGCTAGGTCACAGTGGGTTTCACATTAGTTAACACTTTAGAACGCTAATGCTAGTTCTACTCGTTGACCACTAGGGGGCGATACATGTGACAGGAGCTAGGGTCTCTATAGGAGGTACTATCAAAACTTATCTGAAGATACCGCCGTAAATGTTGCCTTCACATCCCCGCGACACGTGAGGAGATTTCTGCCCCGGTCTGTGCTTGAAACCATGTCATATCGTTAGCCTAACGTAGCATAGCTATGCTCTAAAGGACTAAAGGTGGTGTGTGTTTATAGCTTTTACAGAGAGAGACCATTGTGTAGCTGAAAGCCTCCACATCCACGAAGAAAAGTGGCGAATCAGTGAAACTAGCTGCCAGTTGTCAACGCTTCATAAGCTCTAAAAGAGATAAAAACATGTTGTACACGTAAAGGTGTGCATGTGAATAACAGAACTAACAGGTCCGCTTAGTAGCTATTAGCCAGTCTTAAGAGAGTGGTTACTGAAGGAATGCTGGGTGCTGTAGGCAGTTAGGGAGCGCGGCATGGTGGGTTGTGTAGGCGCAGGTAGTAAGAGGTGTTTTCAGGTGAGTGTAGGTACTGTAAATCCTGATCTCTTTCTCTGGTCGCCGTGCTACAGCGGCCCTTTGAACTGGTTCCCAGAGAGGTGCTGTCTAACGGACAGCTTTGATCCCGCTGCGTCGCCCAGCTTTCTCCACACCACCTGCAAACAGACGCAGAGAGAGAAGTTGGAGAGGGGAAGAGGACATACAGAGACAGGCACGCGTAGAGGCAGAGACTGAAAGAGTAAGGCTAGGCAGCGGGGGGGGGGGACTTTCTTCTTCAAGAGTCAAAAAACTTCAAATGCTCACAGTTTGACTTTGAGCTGCAAAGACTGCGCACACGCACACACACACACACTTTAGCAGAGCTATCTCTGGGTCTCTGCTCTGTGGAGTGAGTGAGTGAGTGAGTGAGAGGGGGCCCCCGGGGGACCCTGGTGATATTACAGAGGTACTATTGTAGTGCTCCCCAGATTCCTGGCCTGTCACATACCTCTGCAGGGCCCAGATAGCCCCGCTCTCCTTTTCTCTCGCTAATCAGCCGACCTTTTATCCGGGGCCTTTCAGCGCCAGCGGAGAAAGATGGAGAAAGATGAGGGCGGAGGAGAGGAAGAATGGAGGGGTGAGGGTGTTCTTTTCCCTGCCGCTCCGGTTTAATTGCTCTGACAGCTCAACTACGAGCCTCTACTTCGGGCTTCCAGTTCAGAGCTGGCTTCGGAGCAGGGGCGAGGGAGTGGGAGAGGGGAGATGGAGAGATAGAAAGCAAGGGGGGGGGGGACACTGCTGCAAGTGTCATTCCATAACTAATGAGTCTAGATGAGGCTTCCTCATTAGTGAAAGCAGCTCAAAAACTGACCCGATTTGCACCCAGTAGAAGAGAACAAAAATAACTGCCCGACAGACAGACAGACAGGACAAACAGGAACATCGTGGACGCAAGAGAAGAACCGTCAGGGAAGCAGGGCAGGTGTTGCACTTACGTTGCACATCTCTCGCACGATGGCCTTCTCTTTCTCGCTGAGGTCGTCCTCGTAGTCCTCGGGAACCTGCTTGTCCAAGTTCTCGTGGACCTCCAGCACCTGACGACAAGTGCCATTTGATTAATGCGATATGGCGCAAAATCAAAACTTCAGAAGTGTCTGTTCCAAACATTTTTTTTTT
This sequence comes from Gymnocephalus cernua, assembly GCA_023631565.1. Lineage (NCBI taxonomy): Eukaryota > Metazoa > Chordata > Actinopteri > Perciformes > Percidae > Gymnocephalus > Gymnocephalus cernua. The sequence goes on from CM042440.1 coordinate 18,548,203, forward strand.
TTGGTTACGTCCGACATCAGTTTCTTTGCACTCATTTAACTCTGAAAATGTTTTCTACTCGAGTCTGAGCATTGTTATCGTCACAGATGGATTTATTTTGGAACAGAAAGAGCTCAATTAGGGCTTTCCAACGATATATATAAGACCGATAAATGTTCAAGCATTTTAAGCCCTGGTTCCAGACCTCTGAATCTGGAAACAGCTGACCAATCAGAGTGAGCAGTAAGAAAAATGGGAGCGGCATCTTCCTACACGGTTAAACGAAAGGATAGTATGCAGCTATAAGTGGGACTGAAGTCAAGAGTACAAAAACAGTTTGGGAAGCCAGATTTCAGCGTAATGGTGATCAACCCCACCCAATTCCCCAAACATCTAAATGACGCAGTGAATGTAGTACCTTCATGGCGTGCACCACGGCCTCGGGCTTCTGGACGCAGGACAAGTAGCCTGTGGCAGGAGAGGACTCGCTGGTTGGGAGCCGGCCAGTACCCTGGGGGAGGGGGAGAAGAGGAAACCTATTATTATTATTTTTATTTTCTACAGTTTTGTGTCATTCCTTCCACAGTAGTCCGTGCAAGAGCACGTGCAAGAAGATGAGAGAGAAGGGGTGAACGGCGACAGAGGTTAAGAGGCCGGGTCCATGTAAACCCACAACATCTGGCAGACGTGTGTCAAACTCGTGTCTCGTCACGTCCGCGGTCGCACGGGGTTTAAACCCAGGAGTCAAATGAGCAGCAACTCACGTAGCTCTTCATTTGAGCCGTCCAAGATACAACTCAAAAATAATAATTAATAAGCCACTCTTTCCTTCCCAGTGGGTGTTTGGTTCTGATTTAACACGAGCGATTTCTTGTACTGTAAGCGCCATCCCTTTCATTCCAACTCAAATCACCCTCTCCTCCCATGTGTCTCTCTTTTTGCATTCACCCCCCCGTATTCAACTCGCAGCCAGGTCTGCTACCTGCACAGTGTGATTTAACCTGGTGTGACGGGAGCAGCCAGCCAGGAAGAGGACCGGGAGGGGGGGGGAAGAACTCATCCTACCCATCCTACCCCCTGGCTAGTTCCAGACAGTGGCTCTCTGTTAAGAGGGACACAGAGATCTCGGGGACACACAATGGCACCATTCACTGTAAACCTGGCACCCCGGGGCCCTGCAAAAGACTGAGCTCCGTGGCTCTGTTAGCCCTGGCTCAATTCTCCGCTCACTGGTGATGCGTTTGTCAGCTCCCTCCGCACCCGCTGGCCCCATTTAGGTGCCAGAATGCGCCCACACAACCTAATAGCACAGAGATAAAATAATAATCCCACTAAAGCCAAGAGGGATGTTTTGTGGAATTTTCCCAACACTCTATTCACATCACGTCGGCCACATTGGAAAAATAAAATTGATTTTTCGCTGGTCCTGCAGGCCTGACATTTCTATCGAATGTAGTGATGATTATGACATTTATTTATTTCCTCAGATAGTGAAAGGTTATCAATATGCCTAAACTGTGTGAGAAAAAAAAAAAAAAAAAACATAGCAGGGGTTTTGGCCTTTTGTTTTCATGTAGAAGTCAATGTTATCCACACACAGCTATGGTATTTAAAAAAGTCAAACATGCCCTGATAGTATGGAGATGAGTCACCTGCCATTATGTATTTTATTCATGAGCTTTCATATAAAAATAAAAAAAATCATGGACAAAATGAAAAGGTTAATAGGAACGTTTCTTGTATATCAAAAGTCTTTTGAATGCACCAACAAGAGTTTCCAAAACACTCCTTACATGCAACTTCATTCCAAAATGTTTTATATGAATGCTTTATATTTATATTAGTGACAATAATATAGCTGAAGTTTAGTATTGATACCAAAACAATAATTGTTTTCAATGTGGCTAAATGATCAACGAATAGGTAAACAAGACACATTTGACATTCCAGTTTTTGGTGTTCTGTGTAAAAACAAAATATAACATTTGTATCGATATCGGCCTTAAAAATCAGTTGTGCTATAATTGTTGTATATTAAACCACCCAACAGTATATAAAATAGTACCTTCACTTTTACCAGCTATGACATGAAAAGACTGCTTACACAGTAATTAATCAATAAAACAATAATGTAACAATGTAACACAGAGTGCATTCTGCTGCATAATGAGTACTTTGTACGCTCAATACTTTTTGAATGCAGGACTTTTGTTTGTAACAGTGTATTTTTTTTTTTTTTTACATTGTAGTACTACTATGTTAACATGAGTAAGCTGATTTATTAGACCTTGGTAAAATTAACAGAAAGTGGCTGACTGGAAGGTGGAAGTTATTCAAAAATTGGAAAATGGTCTGCAGGACTATTTTGTAGGATAAAATATGCAAAACCACAAGCAAGTCCCTTTAGAAACATGGATCCGAGTGATGTGTAGGATGGTAGATATTTACTGTACCAAGGTTAAATCCACATTTGTGGGAAAATGATATATCCTCTTGTTAAATTCAAACACATTCCCCACTGAGTAAAGTGTGTTTCTTCTTGTTTAAGGTCACAGCATCAGATGTATTTTTCCATACAGCTCTTCTGCACTAGACTTTGAAGTCAAGTACAATAAAAAGAAATATGTAAATCACTGTCGCCTTCTTTTGATGCTCTCTACTGTGGGTTAAAGCTATTATTTGAAATGTGTAAACACATTCTGCCGGCATCTGGGCCAGGCTTTTATTTTTTGTTTTGTGTATTTCACGCTGGAGCCGTGCAGTAGAAAAACAGATTTGGACAGCCCTGAGACACAGCCAGCTCCGGACAATGTTTACTGTTCATATGGATGTACAGTCGGGGATGGCACGCTTGCATAAACAGGCCTGATTTAGGCTGTGCAGGATGAGGGGTGAAAAACAAACGCTGTCAGAATCAATGGTTTATAGTTGGAGCGTACAGAATCAGAGCCGACTGTTGAGTGTTTGTGAGATTCACGCAGGCTGGCCCCTTTCCTTTCCTTTCCTATCCGTCTTTTCTTCTCTTCTTTCATGCTCGTTTTCTATCTGACAATCTCAGGTACACTCACTGACCTGAAACGGGCCTGAATGAGACAAAGGACTAAATGTAAAGGATGAGCTGATAGATTAGGATGGGTACACACAACGAAGAGTCCAGTTCACTGAAGTTCTGCTGTTATAGCCTTTGGCTCCACATCTCTCATCTTCTCTTTCTCCCTCGCTCTCTCGCTCTCTCGCTCTCTCCCTCCATCTTCCAACAAGGGCTTTCTCTCACACATGGATCGACTTGGGTTACATTAGAGAGCAGGCAATCGATCGCCATACAGCTCAACACGAGTGTGTCTCCGTGGAGTTGTCACGACAACAAAGCCATCATGAGAAGAGCATGCAACGGATTTGCCAGTCTCCTATTGGAAGCTTGCTGAAGTCTTGGCTGGTGGCCTGGCTACCTCACGGCGACGCTGAGAAATAGTCTCGCATGTAAGCCCGCCGTAAAAACATCTTTTTGCCGTTCATCGCACTTTGGTTTTTGTACAGATTAAGCACAAAAGATATACAGTCCCAGTCAAAAGTTTGGACACACTGTGGCCGGGTTGGATCAGTGGGTAGAGCAGGCGCACATATACTGAGAGGTTTATGCCTCGACGCAGAGGTCCAGGGATCGAATCCGACCCGTGACAATTTCCTGCACGTCTCCCCCCCCCTCTCTCTCTCTCCCCCCTTTCTCACCTAGCTGTCCTGTCAAAATTAAAGGCGGAAATGCCCCCCCAAAAAAAAAAAAGTTCACTGAGAAAGTGTGTCCAAATTTTTGACTGGTACTGTAAAATGTGAATTAGTAAGCTTCGGAGGTGCTACATGGATTTTGCTAGAGCCAGGCATAAGTCGATATCACGACCTCGTTTCGTGTGAACCCGCACTGTGAAATTGAATGCGATGGAGCCAACCATCGAGATAATTGGCAGTTTAAATCCATCCTCCGGCAGGGAGAGACCTCTCGTGGGGGTCAAGGGCATCATTGAACGGCACGAACCTCCACGAGGAGACGGGTTTGACCCATGAGCTTAATAAAAGGTGAGTAGCGACTCTGAACGCAGTCAGCCTGCGACCTCACACTGGGCGTGTGATTAAAACACAACATTGATTTTTTACAAGGGGAAGATTTAGTCCTCTGGTTAGTGGCATAGCCTGGCCCTGACCTTCCTTAAGCAGTCAGAAAACAATTACCCAGCCTCTCCTCCCCAGACACTGACTGGGTCAGGGGGTGGCGCTGGATTGTGGAGGATTATTGCTTTTATAGTGGGATTCAGTTCAAACAGGCTCCGGGGAGGGACAGGATATGGGAGGAAGGGAAGGGAAGGCTGACTCCTCTTTATTGTCTGTCTTAGCTTCTCTTCTTCTTCTGCCGTCTCATCCCCCTCATGCTCTATCTCCTTTTCACTCTCTTTTTCTTCCTACGTATGTGTGCGTTTCACCTCCTGCCATGTGTATGTGTCATGCCTGTGGAGGTATAATTGGAGAGTAAGAAGTGAAGTGAATTAGAGCCGACTTGACTTGATTCCACTGTGGAGGCGCTGGCACAGTCCTCCCTACAATTCAGCGCGTGTGCAATTAAACCCCGTCTCTATTCGTAACCACATCTGTATAAGCAGTGGCACAGTGTTGATCTTTGACTGTGGGTAGGTATGAGTGTGTACCCTTCTTGTGTGGGCCGGTGTATGAGTGTGTGAGCCTCCTGGGTACTGACCATGTGCATGGCGTCCTGGCGTTGGGGCAGCGAGGACAGCTGGGACTCTGAGTGGTAGAGGGTCATTCCCTTCCTCAGGACACGTAGGTCACCTGGGTTACACTGCTGAGCACAAAACAAACACACACAAAAAAAAACCCAGAGATATAAGGCTTCAGTGTCATGTCAATTTATAATGTGTTGGGTTTTCCTTTACTGCGTCCCAATTAATCCAAATTATTATTATTATTGTTATTATTATTTTTATTATTAAACCAAAGAAAAATGAGCACTTGAACAAACATCAGCGTAATAACAACTACCTAAAATGCCAGAAACCATCTTTGGGGAAACATTTATTTGACTTTTACTTTTTAGTTTGGCCCATGTCCTTTCCGTTAACATGGAGGGAGCAATATTTATAAGCTACACTGCAGCCAGCCACCAGGGAGCCATCAAGATGATTTGGCTTCACTTGTACAGTCTATGCATTAACCCATTAACCCCTGGTCTGTCCCTGCCAGGTAGCTAACGCTAGCTAGCCAGCTGTCTGCAGATGTCAGGCTGACGTCTTGACAACATAAACGGTGCAGATGGAGAAGTGTGCTCCAAGTCATGTGGATGCCCTGTACTTGGTTTAAGCATCTGGTACTGACATACCACGTGTACAGTAGCTGATGATGACACCCTTGAAACCGTTGTGGGTTTTTTTATTATCCCTGCTCAACTGTTTTGCACATGCATGCAAAAGAAAGTTAAGCTCCCAGGGACTTTTTTTTACAGTCAAAATCAAATCAAATTGGGGAGATCAGTGCCGATATCCAGCTTGACAACATAACACACTAAAACCAATGTACCGTTACTTTGATAAGCTGCTACCGTCAGATAATATATGTTTATATATTTATCAGGCTATACAGTGTGCTCTACAGTCTATATTAAGACTCTCAGTGATGGTTCATTAAAAGGACCCTGAGGCTCTGCCCCCTCCTACACTGGCACCTGCACTCTCATCGGCCCTCAGACGCCATCGCTCCGAGCACTTCATTTTTCAAAGCGGATTTATATTTGTTGAGGCTTGCCACATCCATTGCTTCCCGTTGTGCCGTCACCGAGGGCCATTACGCGGGGACAGAGTTTGTAGTAAGATTTGTCCTCATTAGCAGCCAAAGACTACTGGTTCCTGGAGGCGGTAGCCAGCCTAGCTTCTCTCTGTGACACCGTGTTCCTTATGACATTTCTCATGTCACGCACTAGTGGACGCTCTGCAAGGCACGGCGTGTAAACACACGTGATGCCCGGGCAATAAATAGCCCAAATGAGCGGTGTGGGTGTGCATCTATGAATGCATGGACATTGTGCTGTGTTGTCTGCCTCTGTATTATCTCTCTCTCACACACACACACACACACACACACACACACACACACACACACACACACAATCAGCATTCCCTTTGTCTCCTGTGTCCTTTGATATCCCCCCTCCTCTCCTAGCTTAGTATCCTGCTGGTGTTCATCTAACCTTTCCCAATCCTTCCCATGGCACTTCTTGATCTATCCTTTGGGTTTCCATATTCATGCCCACAGTTCTGTACCTCTGCTTACATCTCTTTGTCATTTCTCCAGGCTTTGTGTCTATCAGCGGGCTCTGCCCTAAATGTCACATCTGGAGAAGTGACACAAACACACACCCATGAAATTAAAACATCTGTCAACTGAATAAGAAGACCTATAAGATCGGAAATAGTCCTCTGATGGGGTTTCCAGCATCTGATGAATATTCTAGTTATGTCAAGTCTGGCTTTAGACAGACAAACCCAACACACGTCTCGAACTTTACATCCCTTCCTGAGTAGACCTTGACCACTGAGAGTTTAATAGGAATAGCATGTGCTTTAAACTGGGTAGAGTCTGACCTTACATTTTTCTAGGCCTAGCTAGCTCTACACTGCATTACAACTAAGGTTGGGTACCGAAACCCGGTGCCGCGGATTTCGGTGCTACTGAAATGCCAGCGCTGCCCTCTGATGCACGTGACGCTAGTTAACATAATACACTTGGCAGCAGGTAACGTTAGCCTACTGTTAGCTAGCAGCTGGATTAAACACGGCTAAAATGCTGACAGCTAACGTTAAACGGTGTGTGACTGTATTTCACTGTAGAGGATTCCAACACCGAGACGTAACAGTCCGCAGCTGCCGTTGTCAGGAAAACAACACACTTGAAACTCGCCTCACCAGCCTCGTGGTGCATTCAAAGTTATTGTAAAATACCCTTTTTCCATCCAGTGGTCGTTTTTGTCGTTTACCAGCAATTTACTGGTGAAACAAGTTATTGTTATAAGTTACTGTTATTACATTTTTAATAAATCATTTAATTTAACTGTCGTTTTGTACTCCTTTTTTCCCCAAACGATACCCAACCCTAATTACAACAACACTTTTTCTTTGTTTACACGGGTTAAAAGTTGGTGGGGCAAAGATGCTAACTTTTTGTCTCGGTATTCAGCTGTAGCGTCAGTGATTTACCACACTACGATGTACGTAGCCACCAAGAGCATATTTATGACCACTTTTACAAGGTTCTTGTTTTCAAACAAGTCAGCTGGAAACGTCAAAATGTCAGCGTTTTCAACTAACCCACGGAGAAAACGTTAGCTTAATTAGCTAGCTAGCTAACTAGAGCTGATAGCTGTCATAAATGAAAAAAATCAAGGACCTATTTTTGCAAACCGCATTAGATGAACCGTGAGAAGGGAAAGCTTGACTTTTTTGCAAGATAACTAAACCACGTTATAATCCATCTTCTTTTCACCTCTTTCATCATTCAAATCCACTGGACCCTACCGCAGTCCACTCCCACAAAATGAGTTCAATTAGCCTGCAGTTAACGGATGGAGTGTCACCTGAATCTAGCATATGAATCATTCAATTCTCAGAGTCACACCGGGCACTTACATGTTAACGATAAAGTGGAAGTGAGCATGTAGGGAAAGCCACGGTGCCTCACCCTTCAGTGAGCTAATGGAGATAAGTAACGGTTGAAAGACATGGGAGATCCGAGAGGGTGAAAAGAGCAAAACGTGTAATTGCACGCACCTGAGTATGTTTGAGTACGAGCGTGGGCGTTCACGTGCGCAAACACCTGTTTGACTCACTGACTGTGTTCACACCTGTGCTGTGCAGGCCCTTGGTAATATTCACAGTGGGACCTTGTTGTCTAACTCCCTCCCTTCTCCCTTTAGTACAGTAAAATGGTGGGGCCAACATTCCAGCGATAAGAGGCTATTGTTCCCTTGAGACTCAGCACAAGTTCCACTCTTTCATAACACAGGAAGTAAGGCAATATGTCCACTGAGGCAACTTATCCATTGTAACAATTCCACCTGCTAGTATTCAGACACGTTATCAAGTAGGTTAGTGCATGAGAGCACGTTACTCCAGAGATGCTCTATTGTTTCCATCACTTACTGGAGTGCACTTCTGTTTTCATTACCAATCTTACAATTTAACAGAAAGCAAAGTTCATTAATAACACATCCTTCAAGTTAGTATTTTTGAACTCCAGACATTCCTTCATTCTTCACTTTCGCTCACAGTTGTCAGCCATGCATTATGGATGTCTGGATCTACCTGTGTTTCCCCCTGTATCCTAAATTATTCAGCCCACCAGACGTCCCGACCAGCCAGGACAGGCGTGTGTCATTTATGCACCAAAGCACAATGTAGCATTCATTCACCTAGGGTGCCTCGTACCAAACACTGACTGCACGTTGCAGAGCAGCTCCAAGGACAGGAAACAGCTTTCTCGCCAAGATAGACCACATATAAGCAGGGCCACCTGTGCTCATTCATTAGCATAGCATGCTAGCAGTGCATAGCAGGGACTGGGCACCGAAGCAACACCTCTACAAGGCAATGCAATCCAATTCCTTCAGGCTTAAAACTGCTGACACTGGGTGATTCAGTTATGCGGTATGTGTGGTGGTATGTCTGAGGCTGCACTTTGTTGTACTGGACTGTATCTTGGCAGACAAAATATTAAGTGCAAGACTAAGTACGTCTGTATGGCCTCAAACATATATTTTGAGATTTCAGGAAATGCGCTCATTCACTAGACAAGAGTTAGATGAGAAGGTTTATACCACTCTCATGTCTGTACGATAAACATGAAGGTACAGCCAGCAACCACTTAGCTTAGCTAGCTTAGCATAAAGACTGGAAACCGCTCTGTCCGAAGGTCAGAAAAAGAAGCCTATGAGCACCTTTGAAGCTCACTAATTAACATGGTATATCACTTTCGTTAAATCCCTACAAAAACTAAGTGTTATTGTGGTTTTGCAGAGGGTTATGTGTGTGATATTTCTTAGCTAGGTACAGTGACTTCCTGGAGTCTTGTCATCATCGTGACGTTGCCAGACAACCAGCAGAGACTCCACCACAATGTGTTGTTTTTACACTTTGGATTTTGTACAAATTAAAAACTAATTACAAACTCATTTGTGAGCTTTAGACTTTTGTTACCTTTGAACAGAGCCAAGCTAGCCATTTCCCTCGGTTTCCACTCTTTTATGCTAAGCTACGCTAACTGGCTGCTGGCTGTAGCTGCATACTTAGCGTACAGACAGGAGAGTGGTATCAATCTTCTCATCTAACTCTCAGCGAAAAAAGCGAATAAGCAAATTGCCCAAAACGTTACCACAGAGTCGATTCAGCACCCGTGTGAAGGTGTCAACATAAATGCAACATTATACCATTAAACGTTAAAGCAGCTGACTGCATTACATTGTACAGGTGTTGCTTTTATTGTGTCCACCCCTCTGTATGCAGTATGAGAGAGCAACAAGCTCAAAGCTGTGAAAAGTCCCGCCACCAAACGGATAAAAGAGGGAAAAGGCAAAAGAGGCTCAACCAGCAGAGGAGCTAACAAACAGTGACATTTTTTTTTACCTTTTTCGTTTGTATCTGTGATAAACTATACCGGCTATAAGCCTAGGGAGAGAAAAACATAATAGTGTGTATGTTCGTTATTTGATTATTGTATCAAAGCCATTATTAACAGCAATGCTAGCAACAGAGATACTGAACAAAGATACTGTAGAAAACAAAAAAGCTTTTACAGAGGAGTATTCTGATTAATGGCAAATGCCAGATTTGAATAAGTTTCTACTAGTCGCAGCTGTTTCATATTTTGCAGTATTGGATTGACGTGTAATTCTATTACTATTAAAAGTTATATTACTGCAAAAACATACTCATACCAACCTCAACAAAAAAAAAGGGAAAAAAAAACACATCATCACTTCAAATGCGAACAAGGACTATTAGTCGACTTCACGAAGCAGGGTCAAATTATACGTCTTGAGTGCTGTGAGACAACGTGTGCTACCTAACTGAAGCACTTAAGGGCTAATTATGAGGATCATTTAGGTTTGGTATCAGTGATTCCAGCCTACACTCTCTGCCTACATATGAATCTGCTGGGAGATAATTGGGGGAAGGGAAATCACTTTATAAAAAAAAAAAAAAAAAAAAAAAAAAAAAAAAAAGGAAAAAGAATAAAGGCTTCGATTTAAACTGTGAAATTCCAACTCGACTGTCTGCAGCCTGACTTGCGTCCAAATGAACCGAGTCACGTTATAAAAACGCAAAGATAACAAATGATATATTATGAAAGACATAATTAATGAGCCGTGTTCCACAATTTGACCCCCCCCCAAACGTGAATGTTTCGGCTATAAAATGTCACCATGAGTCCACTGCTGTGGTCGTGTGTATGTAACACACACACACCTCTGCAGACTGACATGTGAACCTCTAGGGAACCAGGACCCCACCCCACCCCCCCTTCTCAACTCCACCCACTCAGCCCTACATGCTCCAAATTTAAGAGACGTCAGGGTCATCTTTGGGAGAAATGCTTTACTCTGTCATTGTCAAGTAATGCCTCTTTCCCCTCCTTTTTCCCCTCCTCTCATCTCTCCTCCGCTCCCACAGTTTGCCTCGGGGGGCTAACATCACTGCGGCTACTGAAGCTTACTGACTCCCCATGAATTAAACATGGATAAACAAACATATTCTCCAACTAACAGTGGGGCTGTTGTGAGAGGGTGGCTTTGCAGAGGCATCGGGCAACCACTTTCTCCCGTCACAGCTGCCGATCACATGTTTTGGGTGAGTTGGGAAACTTGCACAAGTTTTGGTGAGGGCATAAGTTCATATAGTGCTGTGCTGGGCTGATATATGCAGTAGTAGCATATATATACACACACATGTACAGTATCTGGATGTGTGCACCATCACCTGTGAGAGAAGCTTGTTGTTATCGTCCTCCAGGATCCGCACTTTAGTCTCCAGCTGCCTGATGTAGTTGGAGGAGGAATCTAGAGCGCAGACGGAGAAGAAAAGAGGGGAGAAGAAGTTATTAGCATTTCAAAGACCTAAAAAAAAAAAAGGAAAACAGGCAGGCACGACCACTGGAGCAAAAGGACCACATATAGAGTTTGAAAAGGCTGCCGTGCACTTTGACAGACCCAAAAATGAATTCTCCAAATAAGGGGTTTCACATCACGGTTAAAGTCTAAAATGGAAATATGCGAAATATTGTGTCTTGTTATTGAACGGTGGTCTTTCAAAAAACAACAAAAAACAATGCAGAGGTCCGATTTCGCGGTTTGCTGTCCATACTGCTTGTTATGAATTAGCATACTCAACTATGTGATCAACGTGTAGTATAGTCAGCAGGTAAATGACAGGCACTAATAATAATTTAGGTAGTGCTGCAACTAACCATTACTTGTATCACTGATTTACCCGTCTGTGAGATCATTTTAGTCTAGTGTCAGAAAAAGGTGAACAAGACTAGGGGGAACATCAGTGCTTTGAGCTAAATGTTAACATCACCATGCAACATGATAATTCATTTTAATAATTTTTTTCTTTTACAATTAGTGCATTTTTTTTTAGCAAAACGGGGGCAAATGCCAATCACCATTTCCCAGAGCCAGTGGTACACCGTCATGTTGCATGTTTTAAGCAACCAACAATCAAAAACCAAAAGATATTTAATGTACAAGCATACAAAGCAGAGAAAAGCTGCACATCCTCCCATTCTCCCGTTAATTGTTAAGCCCCAACATCAAGCCTGTTAGCTTTTAGGAAAACTGTTAACTACTAATATTATTCTGCAAATCCATCCACCATGTGTAGTACCTTGTAAAAAAAAAACTCATGTCCTATAAAAACTAGTTGTAGCCTGATGTCAAGGGTCAAGCGCTGAGCGTTCCCACCCAGATTAGCAGTGCTTGACCTAACTTTTGACCCGATACTTGACTGGCGCTGTTCCCCAGTTGGGCACACATTCTTCTGCGCCGCCCATTCATCGCGAAACAAACGCGCATCAATGCCATATTTGAGATTTGCTGCAAAACTGTCTGTATACTATACACCTGAAAAACAATGTAACTGTGGTCTAATTACTCCGCAGAGATTCCCTCAGCTGTTATTTCAGAGTTAACATGAATCAAATCAAATCTACACAGTTCAAACCGGGGACAGGAGCTGTGTGAAGCGTGGAGGTGCGGTTTGACTCGGTAGGTGGCACAGAGGCTGGTGTCTAGAAAGACATGTTTAATTTACAGTGAGATCAAAGCTGCGGTACGCACAGGAACCGCACTCCGGCAACTAGTCAGGAGCACACCGTTGCACATTTTATTTTGTTTCCTAAGTGGAAGTACAGACAGACACAGAGTGGAGATGGTGTGATGGGGAGGTATAACAAAGCCGGTGGGGAGGTTGCTGATGAATATGCTGGGTTGAGTTAAGATGCAGATGAGAAGCCATCGCTGTAGGGAAACACACACACACACACACACACACACACACACACACACACACACACACCTTGTTGCATCAGTGAGCTAACTCTGACCTTAGATTCTTTGTTCATAACTCAAACTAACAACTCTAACCAGCCTGTTGTTCATGTGACCTAGTTGATCCACACTTTGCAACCAGGGGGCGGTATTCTGCAGAAATCCAAAACTGAGAACACACTCAGCAGCAGCCTGGATTCACAGACACACACAGACACACACACACACACACAAGGTCTTAAAATAAAGCTCTTCTATTATACTACAAGTCTCTCTTTTAGATTAAGTTACAAAAACAATTACCAATTCATGATGCCACAAAGTCTTCAATTTGAAAAAATTAAAAAGATTATTTTAAATTGACTACCAAATCCATCTTGTAACATGTACAAATGGACCCTTAACCCAAGGCTTGAGAGTAAACGAGGGTGAATGACAGTAGCCCCAGCAGGGCCTGCGGACCTATCCGTGTCCAGCCCCTTGACTCTACAGGAGGGGCCAGTGCAGCCAGTGCTGTCAGTTGGCTGGTTAGCCAACGGTTGGACAGCTAGAGGAGGAGGCTGCAGTGGCCAGAGCTGGTAATCCTCTCTTCCTGCCTTGTGACCCCTCTAATCTGGATTAATCTGCTGGCCTGACCTGCGGCCAGATCTCAAGCCGATTAGGATGAAGGTTCCTCAGCCTTCAGTCGCCACCAGCACACTAAAACAACGAAGAGAGAGAAGCCTTAGAAAGAAGGTGGGGGGGGGGGGGGGCTGAAAATCAATGTTTTATTTCTCCTCAGTGGTGTGTAGATTTAGATTACTCACAGAGATTGAGATCTCGCCATAAGTAATCCAATAAACTCAAAAGTCATCCGAGTCTGTCAGGCTTATTTTTTTATTTATTATTATTTTTTAATCTCCTTAGAATGAATTAAACAAAAATCAAGATAAGTAATCAAAGATAAATATTGATTTATAGCTCAGGCGCACTCTATTTGACTAGAGCGAGAGGACGCGTGAGGAATCCCACTGCTGTGAGCAGTCTTCACATACCAAAGCACCACGTCTCCCTTCCTCTCCCCATCTATTAGCCTTTGATGTGTTATAGGGGGTTACGTTGAATCTCAGAGCGCATCACACATGACGTGATTAAGAGGTCGTTCTTGAAGACGTGCAGATCTGCCGTTGGAACATTCGCAGGGAACACACAACATCCACAGAAAGCCTGGACACCTCTCTCTCTCTCTCTCTCTCACACACACACACACACACACACACACAACACACACACACACACACACACACACACACACACACACACACACACACACACACACACACACACACACACACACACACACACACACACACACACACACCATCCTGGTGGGAAAGGGGTCAGGCAATTAAACCATTCCCTGGCTCCCCTGCCACTCCTCCTCCATCCTTTTATCCCATCCACCCCTTTACACACTCTCTCCGCACTGCTCCTCCATGAGGCTGCAGGAGAAGCTACAGATCATACAGGGATGGCATAACCCAGCCAAAAATAATTACCCTGCAAAACTCTGCTCTGCATCTACTCTTTTGTACATAACAAGCACCCTGGGAGAGGCCAGTTATTACTTATGCATAACTTGAGTGCGATCTTCAGTGCTGATAAAGTAAGTGCACGGCACTGCGAAGAAGGAAAGTAAAAAGTGTCCAACTAAGCAGTAAACAATAGAGAGAGAGAGAGAGAGAGAGAGAGAGAGAGAGAGAGAGAGAGAGAGAGAGAGAGAGAGAGAGACAGAGACAGGGGAACCTTGTCCTTACAAAGCACAAGTAAGAATTTTTTTTACCTCTGCACAAGTTGTTTACCCAATGATTTAAGCAGATGTATCTTTATGTGAGAGTGTGTGTGTTTGTGTGTGTGCAGGACAAAAGGTGGCGCGAGTCCGTCCCCCTCTTTGCATGTCACATTGTATCACATCAGTGCCGCTGTGACCCACTTCCAGCGGCCACTCCCTCCTTAACTCTGCTCCACTCCCCGTTTCCCTCTCTTTTGGTTTCATTACATCCCTCTGCTTGAACTTTATCTGCTCTTAAAACGTGTGCAGCTATTGTAGAAACATTGGTCAACCAAGCTTTTCTTTTGGAGGAGGGGGTGTGAAAGATATCGCGATGATTCCCCCTGCCTCGTCGGACGACTGGGCAGTTGAAATGGGGAAGAGGCAAAGGCAAGAGCACGAATTGGCGTGTCATACACAGTCGAAGCTCTCCATTCCTGCATATCCCACATTTGTTATTTTCTTATTTACCTGATACATTAAACAGAAAGCTAAGCTCCCAAAAACTTCGCAACGCAAACCTCTAAAGATCATGACCTCAACTGGTTCTTCTTTGTGTCCTCCTATCCCCATCTGTCCATCACAGCTCATTTAGCCTCTGTACCGTGCCACAGTTACTATGGTAAGTTATATAACGTTTCTTTAAGTATACGTATACACCTACTTAGAATGAAGCACAATTATCTATCCAAAATGCAAATGAAAACGACTGTGGAACTAAATGTGTCATTGATGTGTTGAAAACACCCACAGTATCTTTAAAGATCTCCACCATAAGCGTAAAAAAATTATTCTTGACCTCGAAAATAGTTTGACAAAATCCCAACTCAAGGTCTGCTAGCTTTCTCCAGAGCATTCAACTGTATCACACAGTCTTCATCGGCAGTTGTCATGGATAGGAAACCCCATCTGTCGGTTGAAAGATAGGAAAAACTAGTAAGTGGCACTTGAGTTGTCAAATCTACATCATAGACTTCCAGAGTAGTGTGTTTTCAAGTGTAAGCTCCTTAAAAAGCTGTACAGTTCTAGTGGGGTTTTTTTTCCAATCCAGGCAGCCATTGGGTTCTTTTCATTTCCCTATTATATGAATAGTAGAAGACTCTGATAGTTGCTTAAGCTTTATAATCCAAACAGTGAACATCAAGTCTAATTTTAGTCATATTATTGTTGCTTGGTAATGCGGTTTAACTCCAGATTGATTTGAAAATGTCCGCAATGAAATAATCCATACTGTAACAGCGACTTGATGTTCACTGTGATGGATTACACAACTCAACCAAGCATCTGCCAATAGACTTACAGTTTAAAGATACATCTGGTGGTATTTTACATTATTCTTGTCAACAAATCCAATGAAAAGACCAAAACCAACACTGAATTGTGTAGCCAAAGCCCAATGTATCTTCTTCCTCTTTGCCATAGACTGTGTTTTTAAAAACCTACTAAAAATACATACAGTAAATGAGCCACAAAGCTCCACTGTGTAACATGCTTCTTCATGACAATGAACATAGTTTATTTGAGTCTATCCCACAGTCGTCCCTGCTGTTGTTAACACGCCACACTGCATCCAATCTGCAGCTGAGAACAGTCCCCAACAAATGCACTTTACTCCAGTTAGAGTATAATTTGCTTGGAACTACAGTGCCCAGCTGTTTTAGGAAATGATTTCTAATTTTGTTTTGTGAGCCATGTTTAAAGATTAAGCTCTTCAGTAGGGACAAATGGGCTTGGGGCTGAGCGCTACAAACCGGCTGGGGGCGTCCACATCAGCCAACATTGAATGGAATCCAGTGGCTGCCTGGAATGCTAAGAAAAACACTGACATTTCTTAAATACAGCAATATGGTTTTCAAAGTGTTCTCTCTGTTTAGCGTATGTGATGTGTTAGAAATGGGCTAAAACGTGATTAACCACAGGTACGGTCCTTTAAGTGTGTGATTTTGGATAATGTAATAAATGTTTTGGGATATTTTCAACAGCTGTCTCTTCTTAACATTTCTAGGTTGCCTTTCTATCTCTACATTTGTTCTTTCTTTCTGTCGTGCCCAAATGTTTCAAGCCCTAGCACGGGGCAGTGGGCGGGACGGAGTTTATTGGAGGTCAATGCAGGCCACTCTTTTAGGAGCAAATTGAGAAGTAGAGGCAGGAAAAGCATCGAGTCAGGCATGATGTTAAAGGGGTGCTGCAAGAATTAGGATGGCTAGTGCTAAAATCAGACCACACGTGTACAAATGTACACTGGGCATTTAGCTGATACTGACGGGAATGTTATAATTGGAGCAAAACCAGCCTTCACGCTGTTGACTCCAAGGCCTTTGCTACATCAAAGTAGCTCTGGTAAAATTGTATGGTTATAAAAGGACCAGGGTTCCCTTATGTTTTCAAGTCAGATCTCATGGCCCATAGAAGCCTGCAGTGAATTGAAATCACTCTGCTTTTATTATTCCTGGCTCGGCTCTGGCTTTCATCTCCTATTCACAGCTGTATCGCAGTGTTTTAGCACAGAGACATGGATATTCTCTCAGCGATGTATGTGTGTGGAGAATGAATGAGTGCTCATGTGAAACATTTGTTAGATAGGGAATTCATGTGGGTTGGGTGTCTAAGCTGGCTGACTGTGTGTGTGTGTGTGTGTGTGTGTGTGTGTGTGTGTGTGTGTGTGTGTGTGTGTGTGTGTGTGTGTGTGTGTGTGTGTGTGTGTGTGTGAGGGAGGGAGAGCAAACGAGAGGGTTTGTGCATGAAAGGGGATTTTTAAACCCATCTGTGATTATACTGTATGTAGTGTGTGAGTGTGTGTGCGAGTAGGCCTATGTGTGCTCAAGGCAGGAGGTTGGGTCAATTACCTCAAGATGTTGAAGAAAGAGCAGAAACAGTCTAAACAGTCTCATTCTCCTTTCTCTGCACCAACACCCAAGTCAAAGTACAGTGAATTCCCTGAAATCTGACCTCGCTGGCTACAGAAAGTCACATTTATCATACAAAAACATCTCCATTAACCAGCAACTTCAAAAACCTCTCGAAAAATCTGATTTTGGACGGAGGCCCACTTTAAAACCTGAAAAAGGAGGAAAAAAAGAAAAGCAGAGCGGGAAAAGGGATGTGAGGAGAGAAAAAGAAACAAAGGAGAGAGGCACCACAGCCTCTAGTCAGAACATTGGTGGGCAAGGTTTGAGGGAAAGGAAGAGTTACATTAGGCCAAAAACTAACAGTTGTTTCCATTATTGATTAAACCTGCAGTTTACAACGACAAAAGTGGCAGATTTACTACTGAAAAATGCATAGTAACTTCTGAAACTATGGGTCTGTGACTTCACACAAAAAATAAAAAATGCAGACCTCTCATTTTTAGCCAATGGCCATGCATTTCTAACCTGAAATGATAACCGTTAGCAGGTTTTATCAGCTGTAGCTAGCTAGCTAATTAATGCTAACTTTGTGAGTTGGTTGAAAACACTATCTCCAGCTGATTCATTTAAAAAAAAAAGAGAGAACTATGCAAAACAGTATCAACTTCTACAAGACAAAAGGATGAGGACTAACTAATGCGTTTTGGAAATGTACCGCTGTCTTGGGTGAAAAGTTTGGCGGGATTGCTGGACTGTAAAACTTTCCCCTAAAGAAGCAGGAGAGAGCTGCTAACATTTGCCTAAGCTTCAGTAGCATCTACCAACTCCCACACAGTTATGGTGTCAGTTCTGGCATTTTGTAACACAGCCTTTAACCCCACAAAATAGTGTAGTCAGCTAATGATATGCTCCTTGGCTTTGGATGTAACGCCAGGTTAATAATGTAGGTGGTAAGCTAATTAGCCGGGCATGCTAACGTTTGCGCCTTGTGTTGAGGAGATAAACAGCTGTTTAAACCCTTCCTTTCAAATTTGCTCTCGTATTTTTGGCTTTGGCAAGGCGATGAAAAGAGACGCCACCCTACCAAGGCTTAAGATACCAAGTAGCTCTATGCTTTGGCATGTGGAGGAATCCAAACGCTTGACAGGCCTTCCATGCCTATTGACGGTTTCTAAGCTATAGCATGATTTGGAAATTGCTGTCTGGGTAGAGGTTTAGCAAACGGTCAGTTGAATAATTGTTTTACTATCAGAGTAGGCTGCACATGCCAACACACTCCACAGAGCTGAGGATCGATGCCTATATGTACGTGTAGGCCGGTTTGTGTTATTTATTGCACATCTATATGGGTCTACTGCACCTACACACTTGTACCTGCAACCCTTCTTGCGTGTCTGTATGAACTGTATGTGTGTGTATGCATGTGCTATGCCAGTGTCAGTGTCTATATGTGTGTGTGTTTTCCTCCTTTGCTTGGCTTCCCATGCGCTCGGTCATAGCCAGGGCAATCTGACCAGAGGAACAGAGACGAACAAGTTAAGTGGGCACCCATGCTGCATTAATGAGGGGGATGGCAGAACCTGGCAACCCAAGCACGTAAACCACGGGCCCCTGGAAGGGCTTCAAAGCCTCGACTGGCTCATCAGCTAGCAGGGAGCTAACCCCATCTGACAAGACATGGCGCCCGCTCTAAGGGAGAGAGAGTGCCTCACCTCCCCACGCACTCTCTGGGGTGTGTGTGTGTGTGTGTGTGTGTGTGTGTGTGTGTGTGTGTGTGTGTGTGTGTGTGTGTGTGTGTGTGTGTGTGTGTGTCTCTCTCTCTACGTGTGATAACAGCACAGTATTACTTAATGCTTGAAGAGAGACAACCCATGTTGAGTGCCTAGTGTGAAAGTTGGGTTAGGCCATATGGATTACACTTAAAAAGGACGACTTGTGTGCATCAACAACTCTTAAACATTGACCAGGTGAAATCAGCTTTTTAATCATTTGCCACTTGTCAACAGCAAGGCCAAGCAGGGCTTACTAACAAGCGGAGACAGCTCAGTCGGGATTTAACTTGGCACTGAATGCATTTTCCCACTGATGTGAAGTAACAGACCATATGAGAAATCATCTGTGTCAAATACTAAACTGCTAGAAGAGATTTTGCCTTGAGGAGATTTTAGAGACTTAAATATTTAGTACACTTTTGTGCACCATGCCAGCATAGTTGTTTTTGAAGCCCTGCAGTTGAAACAAGACTGCCGATTGGCTGTGAGGGGGACCTTGGACCTTGACCACAAGCTGTGTGTTCACAGTTAAAGAGTAATGCTTTGGTTGTGACCAGTGTTTGTATCCTCGCCTCTTTCGGTCTACTTCGAAAACAACTTCTGAATTAGCAACTTAACAAAAGGATTTAACTTTCAGGACTTGGATTCATTTTAAATAGAGCCGAAGCAATTAGTCGATAAACAATTGACATTCAACCAACAGAGGATTAATTGTCAATCGACTGAAAATTAATTAGCACCAATTTTGATAATCAAAAATTAATTTTTTTAAGCAGAAATGGCAAATATTTTTGCACTTGTCTTTAATTTGTACAATAGTAAATTAAGTGTTGTAACCTGAATACATCAACTTGCGTTTTTAGGGAAATCTGGGAAAGGGGCTTTTTTTTTTTTTTAGCAGATTAACAATTTCTGGCACAACTTCCACCTACTTCCAAGGTGCATGGATAAAGAAAATAGTCCGAAGAGGTCAAAACTCTGGCAACACTTGTAGTATAAGGAAGAACTTTATTAATAAATAATGAAAATAACCTCTAGTTGCAGCCCTGATCTAAAGCCAAAGTCAGACTGTGAAAATTGGTACCTAACAAGTTCCTTAAAAAGGTGTTGATCCCCTGAGAAGGTTCCTGCATTGGAAATGACCTTTAAATGATGTTCCAGCTTCCCAATCAGACTGCAAAAGAACTTGGATGGGGTGTCAAACACAGATATGACAGATCCTCTACCAGTTATACTGCCAATTGGAAACATTCTCCATTTGTCCAGAAGAGATCAGTGTAAACACATTACATAACTTGTTTCCTGGCCCCTGCCTCCGGGCTGAACCTCATTTCCTCTCATATTTCCCCGACACAAATCAATCTATCTGGATAAAACAGAGGGAAGTTGATGAAGAATCACTGTTGACTTAATCCAATTACCCACAATAACCACAGCACGGTATGTATGTAATTACACCCGCTGTAGTCATTTAAAGTTGTTTAGAGGCCAGCTGGGGCTCTTTAATGTACCAAAGGTTGTTAATGTCTATTGAGTGGAAACTGAAGACCAGTGTACATCTCTCATGTCTAGCTATTGATCAATCTGTCAGCATCCTTCGTGGCAGAGAAAACAAGAGAACTAGTTTATTTATAGGAATCCCAGCAGACAGTAACACAGACGTGTGTCTCGTTGCTGTCACACATCCTGTCCAGCAAAATGATGTCGTCGACGCCCCCCCCCCCCCACCCTGTCTCCTCAGCTCGTCGTCACCAAACTTGCAGGGTTTGCTGGACGCCTTCACGCGCCTGCAGCTGTGTGTCGGTGGATGTGTGATGTTACGTGTGCGTCATTATGTGAACATTATGTGCAGGGGGGTAATTGAGCGTTTGGACTGTGACAATGCTAAACTTGTGAAAAACCTTGTAAAAAAATAAAAAAATAAATGATATATGCATTGCCTGAACATAACTGAATCAAACAGCAGTGCCACCGTTTATTTGTTTTGATGATCAGGCCACTTGTAAAGCTAGTGCCCTCTGCCCTTAATCTTTTGATTAGGCTAGAAGAATAGCAATCTGGCAGCCAGCTGGGTTTAATCCCATGAAATCAAAGCTGTGGGCTTACATTTGGTCCACACTCTTAATTACTGTCCATGTGTGCATGCGCAGTGACTATTTACTGTGAAACAAAGCAGAAAAGATTAGTGACATTCAGAGATGGATTGGCTATGGACTGTCGTTGGGGGCTACGGGAAACCAGTCGTATATGTTATGTTACGTTGCAGATGATCTTTCTTAACCATCTTTCACCTTGTGAATAAAGTCTGGATCTGAAGTACTGAGAATGCTTTACTGAGGCTGAGTTCTGGGGGTAAAAACTCCCAATGTACTAAATTGGAGTCCATGAAAGCCATCTGGTACGGGTGTACTAAGACTTCCTAGAGTGAAGAATGTCTTCTGTACAGTAATTTCTTATTCCAAGTCGACCTCAAAAGCTTTTCGCTACGTCACCCTCGGTGACACTCATGGCACTTGACACTGAGAGTCAAGGGTCAGAACTCCTGACTGATTTAGGGATGGGACACTTCATTCCTCCGGCTCAGTCAACCAGGTAGGATTTTCTGCTTGCGTAGAAGAACATGGTGGCAAATCACTTCGGAATGACTATGCTACAGCCCTTATCCTTTATTTGTTTTGTGAACACACGCAACTGCGCAATCCTTTTTTGTTTAAATTACAGCATCACACAGCTATTTAGCCGGGATGATCTGTCGTGGTGATTGCATGTCTTTCTTTTAGGAATTATGACTATTTACTTGCTGGTTAAATTGGGAGTTAAATCATTGCCCTTTTCAACAAGAAACGTTTGGAAAATGTCAACGAAAACAGCAATTTCACTCAACACATAAATACACGCATATGTTGCCTGTAAACGTCTGGATGTCATCGGCATGATGATACCCCCACAGTGGCCATGAAAGGGGCTTTGCAGAAGAGGCTTAAACGATGGCTGGCTTTACCTCGCACAACCCAGAACCCACCGCAGTGTGTAAACAAACACCAGAGGGCATTGTGGGTAGGGAACGTCCTCCCGGAGCCCATGGCCCTCTTTAACCTCATTCCTCTCCCCGTTACCACGGTTGCACCACCACAAACCCCATGGCAACCCTCATTTGCATAAATCTGCATAGCTCCCCGTTTCTTTAAAAGCCCATCTGACTGACTGCTGAGCTGGCGAAGCTTGTGCTTATGTAAGCAGAGTCTAACAGCTAGCAGTTAGACGTTAAACACAAAGAATGTTCCTTCCATAAGTATAACCCTGAAACCCCTTTATTATCGGCCTCTGAAAATCCCATCTGCCGTGCGGGTTCTGATGCGTTCTGCAAACCGGGGCTTCTTCCAGTCCAGTGAAAATAGCCTTTTCTTTCCAGTGACATCATCTAGTGGTTTCATTACCGTTTACATGAATAACAACCGCGTCTGATTTCATTCTAATGCAAATCCGAGAGAAAAGGGAGAGCAGGCAAGATTCAACTCGTGGCTATGCCCTTTAATCCAAGTGTTGACAACATTTATCTTGCTCTGATGTTTTTGGTTGACTATATATATGTCTAAACAAAACCAGTGACAACATGCACGCAGTCCCAGAAGCGACTGCAAAAAGAATAACCCTCTAATGGAATGTAAACTACACAAGTATAGTTGCATTCCCTGTGGAATTACTGGAGAGATTTCTAACAGCAGGGGGACAAAGCTCTCAAACGAAACGACCCAGAGAAACAAAAAAACGATCCATTCATCGGTGTCATCTGGAGCTTTACCGACTATTAACCGAGCACTGATGGATAAAAGGGATCTCCGAAGGGGCTATTAGCAGAGTAATTGCCACAAAGAGAAAGAGACCTTACGTAAGAGCTGTCCACAATAGACAGTTACTTCATCCCGACCACTTCTAAAAATCGGATTGATGTTGGACTGGAGTTCCATAGCCTTTGACTCGCCCCGACAGCAGCGTTTTGAGATGTGGTGAAGCTGAGCGAGGGAGACAGCGCTTATACTCTGCAGTCGTCGGCAAAGAGGCCATTAGAAAGGAAACGGGAGAATGAGAGTGAGACGTACACACAGTAGATACTGTGCAGACAAGACACAAACAAGCATAATAACCAAGGGAATTCTATTACATCCCTTGACGAATGGTTAGCGCTGGCTTCTTGTCTTCTTGTAAGAGGCAGCAGCTGCAAAAATAACATTTTAATCTTCTATACCAGACCTGGGCGTTGTACGGACCCCCGGGCCACATCCGGCCCTTTGGGTCGGCCCTAACCGGCCCGCGTGAGGTCAATGGGAAGTTAGCAATAATCAAACGTAAATAAGTGTACATCATGCATGGAATACAACTGCATTGCTTTTATTTTGAAGGTGACTGTTTTTTGTTGTTGCTTTTTTTTTTTTTGTGCGAACGTATGCAACTTCTTCTTCTTCTCTGGTTCCAAGTCTCAATTAAAAAGAAGTAGAAGAAGAACTGCAATGCGTCGGACCCCTGTGTCGGCGAGCCGCGAACTGAGCTCACGAGAGACGTTAGCATGGACGTGAATGAGCCGTCATTCCTCAAAAATGTCAGCTCATGGGAAAGAGACGGTCGATACAGAGTGCCGAGTTTTTAACCAAACATGGACTTCTAAGTATTTATTTACTGAAGTCGAAGGTGAAGCCGTGTGCTTCGTTTGCGGAGAACAGGTCGCTGTGTTAAAGGATTATAATTTGAAATCGTCACTACAATGCTCAACACGCAGAGAAATACAACAAGTTGAGTGATGCAGAGCGGGCACGGACATCTGAAGCTTTGCTAGTTAAGCTGCAAAAGCAACAAGGCTTTTTTACCAAGCGTCAAGACCAGCTTTGTGATATCCCACAAAATCGCCAAAAACAGTAAGCCATTTTCTGAAGGGGAGTTTATTAAAGAGTGTTGGGTGGACCAGAGGGAAAAAAGAGACGTTTGAGAACGCTTTCAAGGCGGCACATTCTTTTTTATGTGCCGCCTGACATAACATTTATATTGAGCAGAACTGAGTTTAGCCTATTGGTTTGGCCCTCCACAACAGTCCGCCCCCCCCACACACACACACACACACACACACACACTGTGTACTGGCAGAACATGTGACAGCTCTACAAAGTATACAATCAATAAAACAACTCAACCTAACACAGCTCCAATTGTGTGATAGTGATTAATCACAGTAAACATTTAATTGCAGCTAATGAATGGCTTCATCTAGGAGCATTGTAACAAACATCAACCCTTTTTCCACCCTTGGGGCAATAATTACATTTACAACTGCTGTCCCTGTCAAACCAGTTACATTTAAAATGTAGGGCATTACATTTGATCAGATGATGGAGTGGATTATAGCATTATATATATCCAGAAGCACAGTGCATAGGGAGGGTTTTAAATGTCATTATAATATACACTGCTGTATATCATAAGGCTCCTGATTCCATAACTGCCCTAGCAGCACTCCATCCTTTTAATAGGCCTAGCCCACCTCTGTCTTTATATCCATTAGGTTTATTAGTGTAGCTTGTACAGGACACACACACACACACACACACAGGTTTATAGCCAGATGGTTAACCTGCCCTGAATCAATCTGATGAAGACTACAGTACAGCGGGACTCCATCACACACACACACACACACACACACACACACACACACACACACACACACACACACACACACACACACACACACACACGTAATAAATATCTCATAAAGCCTAATGGAAACTCATCAACCAGTAATTTTATTACACAAGACCTCCCTGACACCCCATCGCCTGGTCGTCAAGTCACACTTTCTCACTTTATGATGCATGGCTATCATTTACACAGCAGGGTGGTCACAGAGGCAGTTGGTTTGAAGCATCCTCTGCCGGCCTCATCAATCTAACAGCAGCCTTTGAAGATTTTTTGGAGTCTCGGTCCCATAAATGAAATGCAAAATGGCAAAATGTTTGGGACAGGAACATTATAACTGTGGTTGAAGCTATGCTGCCACTGGTTTTTCAAAGCCACTGAAATGTAGGAGATGGTTGAATCAAAGGCTCCGGGTAAATAGTTTAAAAGACAGGCAACATTTGATTGGATGAATCCGTCAAAACTGGTCCAGAATCAATCTTGTCATCCAACTCTTGGCAAAAAAAAAAAAAAAAGCAAATAAGCCCATTTCCCTAAATATTCCTTTTACGCTAATATATAGCTTTCATGTACCAGATATGAATATTAACTTGTAACTTCAAAACGTGACCCCATCATTCACGAATGACTGTCGGACAATTTCTTCACTTAATTAAAAAAGACACAATTTTACGTCAGGTATGAACTGCAACCCGTCCCAGCTGCATCTACACTACTATTTCCTACAGTCACTGATCTACACAGAGTCTGGATATTACCCAAGATGCCAGGTCTTAACAGGGCCATATATGTATGATTATGCAAACTAAATGCTTCAACAGCATGAGTAATTCTTTTATTGTTTACTGTTCATTTTTGCCAAGTAAACACCCAGTCCTTTGCTGTGCGATTCTGTTGGTCTATTCAAATTCAACCGGCACGCCTCCCATTACATCGGAGACCTTTACGTCCACAGTGAAAAAGGCACCAGAGATGAGTCAACAGCGAGAGCAAGACTAACTTCAGGGTCAGACACTGCTTGGCCTCCTTTGTCTGCTGCCGAGCCAGCTGTCCTTTGGGACCTGCTGTGTCAGCTCGCATTAGCTGTGAGGGACACAGATCGGAGCGAGCCAGTGGTGACCAGGTGGTCCCTCCGACACAATGGGAACTTACTAAACAGACCCGTGGTGGAACAGAGGGAGGTCAACAGTACACCACTAACAGAAACCGGTGGAAGAGGCAGCCGTGGCTGGAGAGATGAAGGAGGGAGAGGCTGTTCTCTGGAGATTTTAAACAAGATATATTTATAGCGTAATAAAAGTGATTTCCAAATTGTAGCGGGGGGGGGGGGGAGGCTTGAGAGAGGCTAAATCAGTGCTAACTAAACAAGCCATTAGGCATTTCATGCCTTTTTTGCAAATGGAGGGTTATCAACCCTCTAATCATCTTACTGTAAAAGCTCCAGATTAGCCAACAGGAACATATGCTGGCTCTTTGTCCTCGAAATCAATCTCTTGCGTCTCTTGCTTAAAGATTCAACTTAATTCCAATGTTCTTAAACTCCCACACTCAAAAGACTTGCAGGTTAGGCTAGCCGGTGGCTGTAAACTGCCCGTAGGTGCGAATGTGTCCGTCGGTCAGTGTGTCAGCGCTGTGGCGACCTGTCCAGATTTGACCGTCTTTCACCCAGTGTGTGCTGGGAAAGGTTCCGGCCACCCTGTGCAGGATAAAAGCCGGTATAGAAACGGATGGATGGATGATTGATTTTGTTGCATCTGTGTGGTGTCAGCACAGTGACTGAAAAACAAGATGCAAACCTGGCTTCTTTTTTTTTGTTAGTTTTTTTCACACAACAGTGGCTTAGTAAAACATAAAGTGCTGCAGGCTGACGACAGATATGTATCTGATTCACTAGCTTAATATTTGGCTACATTTACACATAACATAAACTGTATGGGGCTGAACGATTAATCGTTTTCAAATCGATGTCGCGATTTGAAAGAATGCGATTAGCTAATCGGGAAGACCGCGATTAAACAACTGTGCGATATTTAGTTGAATGTTTGGTGTACAGTAACATTTGGTTTGACATTTTTTTATTCCTCTTTTTATTGTTTTTTTTTCATAAGATAAATGCTGGAATAATGTTACATATCACAGATTGTTTACAGGAATGTCCTATTTTCAGTGGATTTTTCATTTCTTTTTTAAGACTTGGATGGAAGAACTCAAACTCCAGCCTTTTTTCCTTTCCACATGTGGACTCCCATGAGGCAGTTCAGCAACAGGGCATTCTCGCAGACACCGACGCCTGACTTTATTACATTATAACGTCACGACGACGAGCTGCTTTACCTTTCGTCCAAGTTCTTGTCAGCACGCTGACATTCCCCAGAAATGAGGTAATAAGTCAAGGTTCCACCCAAGAGCCATTAACCTCTGCGGCCTTGCAATAATCATAAATTTACTTTCAATATCGCAAACCGAAAACCATAAGTCATAGCAAAACTGTAAATAAGTCAACTTTGGACCACCGCTGAGACGTTTAATGATAGCAAGGCATTTAAGCAGCAGGAAACACTCCAAGTTGGATGATTATGAAACACGCCGACGTCTATAAAAGCACAGCCACATCAGGGATTTGCACAGTGTTGCGTTTGTTAGATAAAGCTGCTGACAGGAATGTGGAGATGGAATGTAGAACACGTTTGCCAATGTGTGTGTGTACTAAACATCCATGGAAGTACAAAATGAGACCCAAATAGCGAAAACTTGTCAACAATATTAATTCCTTGAAAACTTTCTCTGGTTTTTCCTCAGTATTTGATAGATGAGTGTCAGGAATAAGTTATTCTAGTAAAACTCTTTGTATAGGCTATTCTTATAGAAATAATAATACTTTTCTTTACTAGGAGAGTATAAAAAGTCAAAATGTAAAGCACAGCGATTGCAGATGTGTGAGTGGAGATAAAACGGATTTCTCTGCTGAAATATTTACTCCTCGGAATATAAAAAAAGTATGAAAAGTCTTTTTTCAGTGCTCAGTAGTGTGCATTTTTCAGCGCTCTGCAGGTGCAGTGATATTTCTGGCCTTTCGGGGTTTTTTCAGTTTCTTTTTTTTTTTTTTTTTCACCCTAACCTTTTGATGCCAGCAGCTGAGATTTCAGGGATGGCCAATTTTCAGCTGTGCCTTGTTTGAGTGTCTTCCTTTGCCCCCTCAACATGTCCTCTTTAATACACTCGTCTTTTCCCCCCCTCTCACCTACTCCTCCACCTTCTCTTTTTGCCTCACCTCTGCCTTTTTTTTCCACCTTCTGTTTCCCATTTCATGTTCTCTTGTTCCTTGCCTCCTTGCATCTCCTCCGCTAACCCTCCGTAACGTCCCCCGGGCCCACCATCCATTTCTCCTAATCCCTAATCCCTCCCTCTTTCAAATTTTCCTTAACTCTCCTCATTTCTCAGATTCCCGTTCTCCTCAGCGCTCATCTGCAGACGGCCACTGATGCGGGCTCCCGGGAAAAAAAAAAACCTCCTCCGTCAGCCTTTCCACCGGCTTGGTGAACCACGCTGCCGCGACTGTGGTGAACACAACAGGAATCAGTTCCATGCTTCTGCTTTCATACCATTTGGCGGGCTTTCATGACACCATTCTCTCATCCAACGGTCAATTATTAACTTATGCATACAAACCGCTCTCACTGTACCCTGCACCATATGTAGCATGGGTCTGGAGAATTACTAAGCAAATGGCGACAGGCTCCTTCTCCATCCCTTTTTCATTTAATGCCTACTGTTTTTGTTTGTTGCGCACATGCCGACTACAAGCAGGCCCTACAGGTATACAGTCCACAGATTTAAAATTCCTGGATCTCTAGATGCATTCCTCTGCGGCGAGATTCAACTTGTTTAGACCGGGGTTTGTTTTTTTTTAAACAAAAAGAATAAAACTTGACAGAGGAAATGTATCAAAAGGGTTTAAGAGAGTGCCTCGGTTCATACGGTGCATATCATACGCAGGGCTACGTGCCATGTATTTAAAAGAGTGGTGGGCAGAAATACAGCGCCGGATCCCGCTCTTCAAATCCTTTTCAACAGACACGCCCTCCCCTCCAAACCCTCTGCCACGTTTCAGAGAGCCTCTGCGGCGCTACAACATCAATGGTTTAATCGCCTTACATCTTTTGTTGACTGAGAGCGAGCAAAACAGATATAGATATATATATATATATATATATATATATATATATATATATATATATATATATATATATATATATGAGAGATAACACACTGTAAAAAAACAAAATCTCCTGAAATCCCTCTTGGCTGACCTCGTTACTCAATATATTGCAGATTGAGATCCAACATAGTGATGATCATCAAAGAAACGGGTGAGATTTCAGCGAAAAAATATTTCTGTGCAGTGTGTGTGTGTGTGCGTGCGTGCGAGGCGTGCGTGCGAGGCGACGCATGGGTGGGTTCACCGAGTTCACTCATCAGTCTAGCCTCACCCAGACATCATTGAAAATGGCACAGCTACAGCTGCATTTCCATCAATTGCAAGCATCAGAAGCATATTGTATAATGCTACAGTACAGTGCGGCCTTCTGATGCCATTTTTAAAGTTACAATTTGCAAGATATTCAGCCTTTTTGATAGTGGCCATTTGAACTATTTGCACTCTGTAATTGACTTTAGTCTACATCCACGACGTTCCGCTTCAGGGATTGCTCCGGTGCTGCTGGAAATTCCGCCGGATGTCACTCTTTTTCGCCTGTTAAAAGTGTCGACCAACCTTTGTTGCCTTGCCTCCTGACTCTATTGTGCCGATGCTGAACCCTCTCAAAAAAACAGCAGCAGAGGAGCGGAGCAGTGTGCGATCAGAAAGTAAAGAGGCCACCGTGCTGGAGAGGAGAAACGGGCTGACTATAATTGACTGTCAGAAGTGTCGTCTCCTCCCAGCGTGCGAGTGAGCCGAGTTTGAAATATGCTGCGTGATGTCCCTCTGAAGACAAATAACCGGCTCCATTTGCCTCATCAGACACCTTCTGACTCTATACGAAGCCATAATGGCCATCCTGACCGGCACCGACTGCAAAAACCCTCCATCAAAACCCTCTTGAACCAAAAGTCTCCACTTCCATTCCATTCTCCAGCTATCAATCTCCAGAGCCAAGCAGCTAATGGACTTTAAGAGGATCCGAGGGAGACCCATGAACATCTCCAGTTTTAGATAATCATGTGGACATCCCTGACGGCTGTTCCACGGACATTAATACCTCCAATCCCATGAAACGCACGCACATGGATGATTAAAAAAAAAAATGCATTTGTACCTCTCCCTCTCATCCATCACGGCGTGCAAGTCATTGATTTAGTCACACAAACTCCTTTGCTGTGTGAGCCCGCATTTTCACGTGATTATCAGCTTTCACCTAAGCGCTTTATGATCGTGCCAGTCCCATCGCGGTGGAATCGAACGCACTACACTTGGCTGAGGTCAAATAAATAATGACTTATCCTTATAATCTGAGGCCAAGCCCAGTTAAGTGACAGTGGTCTTAATACGTTTCTGATGGAATTTTTAGCAGCCATCAGACTGTCGCAGAGTATTTGTCAAGAGCAGCACTGGGACGCAGGAAAAAAAACAGACGAATCATTTTTTTGTATGTATTCAAAGCTGGCCTCTGACCTTCCCCATGTGAATCGCCCACTTTCCATCTGTCAAATTCCCTCTTTATACAGTATATTTCCCCTAATAAACAACACGGGACTGAGTGTTACAACATTTGTGAAACCATGTAGGATTATATATGTAACTGGTGCGGCTGCTTTTGTGTTTGCTTCTTGATTACGATCATTATCACAGCTCTAATAAAAAAACATCAGTTCTCAAAATACTAACAGCCTAGCATTAGCCAATTAGCACTAAATACAAAGAACAGCGGCTGATGGGAATGTGATTATCTTTGCAGGTATTTGGTGATAAACCCAACGTTTTGGCGAGATTTGAATTTTTACCCAATGATGGTGCTAAGTTTTTACAATTAATCCTGAGGGAAACATGAATGGCTGAGCCTAATTTCATGACAATCTAACAAGTAGTTGTCGAGAAATTCCACCGAAAACCACAAAGGTGAGCCTCGTGGTGGCGTTATGAAAAGTGAAGGGCAGGGTTCTTGCAGGTTCTAGTAAGTCAAAGACCTTTTTAAGACATTTTAAAACCATAAAGATTGAAATTTAAGACCTACAAAACTTTGGGCCGAGTCTGCTGAAGGCATTTTGCGGCTAGCTTGTGTTTTTCCCACTCTGGCGCGTGACTCCAGCGCCTTCCCACCCAGAGTCCCTAATTGAATTTTTTTTTTTTTACAAAGTTTGCAGCGAGCCTCGTACCTGGAGCTGGGTACCGCTTGAAAATCGCTGTGATCTAGCCAGGTCCCGTTAAAAGTACACTTTCCCATTTCCCACACGTAGGCCTAGCCAAACTTTAACAAACTCTGAGGAGACGCAGACGTATTTCGTGGGCAGGTATTGCATTTATCACAGGATTTTTAGTTTTATCACCGCGTACGTACCAACACCAATATCCCTTAGAAAGAACTACAACACACAAACCAACGTCCTGAGGGCAGCGTTCTGCTTGTTTTGTTACAGAGCAACAAGTAGGCTACGACTTTCTGCTGCCAACGTTTCTGGAAATGAATGAGGGTAAAACCTTTTTTAGACCTGACTAAATTTAAATTGAATACCTCGGATGAAAATCTGGCCGTTTTTAAGACGTTTTAAGGCCTTACTTTTACTTTTTAAGACCCCGCGGGAACCCTGGAAGGGATGACCAAAGTCAGAGGATTCATCATCTGGGAACAATGAACGTACTAAATTTTGTGCCAACCCATTTAGCCTAATAGATGTTGAGATATTTCACAGGATCAAGTAGAAACTTGGACCTTCTTTTCAGCCCTTGATGGAAAAATCATGGAGATCAGGGGATCCACAACGTCATTAAGATTTATCCTTCGGGGACCAGGAATGTCTGTACAAAATTCCATAGCAATTCAACCAATAGTTGCTGTGTAGACATTTCAGTCTGCACCAAAAAGGTGGACCGACATTGCCATAGGGCGATACAACTAGCGTGGCTAATAGCAAAGGAAAAGATTATCTGGTAGAAGCAAAACACGAATCCCATTTCTTTTAATCCATCTGTTTCTTTCATGAACTGTGTGCCTGTTTTTCTAATTTTGCTTTATATAGAGAAACTTCCATAAGCCCCCCATTAAGTCTTATAAAAGTTCAGACGGACAGGAAACTATTTTTTTTCTACCGTCTTTGTAACATTTTGTGGCTAAACAGGATACACTGACAGATGGCCACAGTGGCCTTAACGTGGGGCATTATTGGAAAGGAGGAGGAGGGCGTTGACACTGCAACCCCTCAAACTCCCTAACCCCATCCCCTGTAAAACAAGACTCATATGTTCCCAAGGCATTTAGAAAATCAAGACAGTGGGGTGACCTCTAGCTCACCCAGTTAGAGCATGCGCCCCATTTAGGCGGAGTCCTTTGCAGCGGCCCGGGTTCGAATCCGACATGCGGCCCTTTGCTGCGTGTCATCCCCCATCTCTATTAAAAAATAAAGGGAAAAGCCCCAAAAAATAATCTTTAAAAAAAAAAAATCAAGACAGCACACACTCAAACACACAATCCATCTATCAATCCCCAATCCCCTTGGATTGATCACTTGTCATTGTTTCAATGCAACCATAAGTAACAAGAACAAATCTAGAGAAATGTCTGCCTCAAGGCCCATCCCAAACCAAAACAGATAGCCTACATGTTTTCTCAAGTAACACAGTCCAGTGTTGGCACATACAAAACGGCCTGCAAGAGGAAATTGGCCTCCAGAATAGCAAAGCAAGGTTACCTGAAACCATCCCAAAAAACTTCCTGAGGATGGAGTAACAACGTTGGGATTGTACAATTCATTCCAGATGCTTCAGCCGACCGTCAAAACTCCACATTATCTCATCCATCTGGAGGCAACGCAGGTTTCACATTTTTTTTTGCAGGCCCTCCAGTTACGTCCCAACTACGGCTGTGAGGTTGTTATCATCTAAGCAACCAATCAGGTGCTTGAATATTTCATTATTGCAAGAGACTTTCCAGTCAGCTAAAACATTTGCGCAAATTCCAAAATGAGGAGTTATGTCTCTTGACTTGAAAACGAGTGAGCCATCCCATGTGGGACCCATCAAATGTGCCCACGTTTCTAAGCGCCAGAGAAAACAATCTATAACTGTTAAATACATGTTGGAGTGAGGAGACAGCGCTATCTAAATGCCAGCGAGGTGAAGACATCTGCTGACTCAGATTCCAATGTCACAGCAACCAACAGCAAAGAGCTGACGGGCAGAAAATCCAGATGAACGACCCGTTTCTCCCGGGCCTCGAAAGGAGCTGATGAAGAGGTGTTCGCTCTCGGAGTTGCTGACTTTTGGCAACCTGGGAACATTTCACTGTCTAAGGTCACTGGGTGCGTTTCATAGACAGAATCAAATTGCTGATGGTGAGTTTGTGATGCAACCCCAGATGGGTTTGTGTGCCACCTGAACCCAATAACTCTTTCGAACTGCCCTCCCGTGTCTCTCGTTTGCATCTTAATTACTTGTTTACATCTGACATATAACACAGATCGATAAGGGTCTTGCCAGGTGCGCGTGCCACTCATTAAAATCAACTTTAGCCACTTGAGGACAGGCTGATATTGGGACAGAGGACAAACTCTTGTGTCTCCAGTTTTCCAGCTGGTGAGTCACTTTGTCACGTGTGTCAAGTCAAGTGTGTAAAGCTCATGAAAGAAAATCATGTCAGCTACTTTCAACGTCAGATATTTTTTCTTCCCAAAAATGAAAGAAAATGTGTCATAGACAGAGAGGTGCAATCATCTGATTCTTAGAATAACCCACGCTCGAGTGAGATTTCCATATCTCACAATAGCTCACAAGTTAAACTGAGTGTGTCACTCGCACCACACCCATCTTTTGATTAGGTAACTTGGAAACAGTAAACACACACACACACACAGATGACCTAGCTGGCATCATTCTGCATGGGTCAACCAGCATGGAGGCCCAAACAAATCCCCCATCCCCCTACCCTAAACATCCCTCCGCTTCAGTGACTCTGAGGCTAGGCATGGGCGCCGTCCACTCGCCCCACTGATCATTGCTGTTGCCTAGGCGACTGAGCAACTCAGCCCCTCCAGCAGAACCACTGCCCAACGATCAGAAAAGAAGGACATACATCATTTAGATCAGCGGAGACGTAGAGATAGACAAGAAGGAGAGGAAGGCTGAGACGAGTGGCTCAAATTGGCTTAATATTTCTAAAAGACAACACAATGTTTTGTTTGGTATGACACTGAAAGATGTGACTGACGACCACACAAGCGTAACAAAGTTTTTTTTTTGTTGTAAAAAGGCACCAGCTTTAGATCTTACAGTGAGTCCATGTCTGTGTGTGCGAGGCTCATGCTGGCTCTATAACCTCATTCTGTCGGCTGAGGGCCGCGTTGATGGGAGTGAACGGACAGCCGATCAGACAGCAGGTTCACAGGAATCGAGTGAGAGGCGAACGCAGATGGAGGGAGAGGGAAAGCCTGGAGAAGTGAAGTCTGTCGGGTAAGGGGACGACGGGGAGGTAAAAGTTCAAAAAGCGACACACGCTTTCTTTCGCTTCTCATCTGCCCGGCGCATTCCTGCTGTGTCACTAAGAGGAGAGAGACCCACTTCCTCTTTTGTTTATCCAGGAATGTGGGACGTCCTGACAGGCTGGCTTTTCATTGACAGTACACAGCTGAGAATAACCCCTGCGGCTCTTTCTCTCGACCCATCCTGTGTGTATCTAAGGGTGTGTGTTTCTTCTCCATTGTCTGTGTTATCAGCCGACCAGGCCTCACATAGGCGGACAGGGTGTTGGGAAACGCAAGCCAGTTGAGCCTGCGCTGTGCTCCGGGGAAACGGTCAAACGACTTGACTCGGTCAACGTCGAGGATGAATAAAAAAAAATAAAAAAATAATTTTAAAGAATTAAAATGTTAACAGAAGCTGATGAAGTTAATGACAGATAATATAAAGTGTCCAGTAACTTAGGCGCGACAGAAAATGTAAAGTGTCAAGTAACTACAGCACATTATGTGTGTCAGCATTTCCCTTTGGAACAGTAGGTCTCAAAAAAGGGCTACACTCTGTACTGCATGTTTTCAGATGATCAATCCTATTAACTTCCATAATTATAATAATCTTAGACCTCTAATTTCAGTTTAGTCACCAAGAGTAGCCGTTTCTTTTCTTTTGATAATGCACCTTGGAGTTGTTGTTGCCGTTTAAAGTCAGCTTCACAGAAACATGAAGTGTGGTCAAACAGGATACCAGCGACAGAAACATCCTATTCCTGCGTAGACGCCCCTTCTTTTTTTTTTTTCTTTTTTTTTTTGTATCCCCACAGACATGCAACACAATGACTTGAAACCACAGCCGAGAGGAAAACACCATTGTGTTGTCGATCCTCCGGTTTCAATTGAAAGGAGAAAAAGGAGCTCCCACAGAGAGACTCCAGGGCTCGCTTTGACTCGCCGGTGATTGATTGTTTATTAAAGAAAAACACACACAAGAGTTACTGAAAGCCTGACTTTCTGATTCTTTGAAGGAATTAAACTAGCAATTCAGATTTCGCATGCAGTGATTTAAACTAAGTAAACAGGGACTTTGATTGTGACCCCAATAGATATACGTAAAGCCATGACTGTACTCTTAAAGACAGGGACTTTGGAAAGCTTATTGATAATTCACCTCAGAGGGAAAGTGACCAAACGCTTCAGTCACATAAGACCGTGTAATATCAACACGCTGCCCGATTTGTGTTACTGTGATGAAATACACACACCCACTGGTGTCCAGTTCTGGGATGGCTGGTTCTACAGTTTCATTGGGAGCTTTTAGGTCACGTCCCTCCCCAAGGGTAAAAGAAGAGGAAACAGAGAGAAATGCCTCTAAATCAGAAAGGGAAAGAAAGTTCACACTCGCTGTGGCACCTCATATATTAAGAGACACACACACACACACACACACACACACACACTAAAAGGCCAGGTGCTAAAGACCCCAGTGTAAACGCACACTTTCATTACTTGTCAGTGAGCTAAATTGACTAATTTGAACCTAATTTGGTTCACAGGGTGACTAACATAGGAAGGCATGGCTACACATGTAGGAGGCCAGTGCAAGCAGTCTCCAGTGATGTGAAGCAACATATAAATCAATGCATTGTGCTGAAGCTCTAATGCGTCTTAATCTGCAGTGAATCACTAACCTATCGGACTGGTTTCTGAAAGCCACACGCAAGCTGAATGGACTGACAGACACACGGTAATGAGGTCTGAAAAGTATTAAGGAAGTGGAACAGCGGAATTAATCTGTGTGCCCTCATAAAATATTTGGTATTTGGAAGCTTGGTGATGTAGTGATACTCACAAGGAGTCTGCCGAACTACTGTAGCTGAGGAGCTAACTGCTAACATGTAGCCAGCCAGCCGGCCAGCCAGCCAGCCAGCCAGCCAGCCAGCCAGCCAGCCAGCCAGCCGGGACCTACCAGCAAAAGCCAATTACAATAGCTCCCTGAGCATCTTCTTTGTATTTTCTCTGTACTGTGCCGTTTACTCCCCCGTTGGCGTTTTGTTCTTAAGAGTTGTGCACCACTTCAATAATTCAATAATTTATACTCCAACAGCGGAGGGTTAATTAAAAGTGGATGGTGCAACACAGCTAATAAGCCACCAGCTTCTTACATTATGGACTGTGCGTCTTTGCATTCCCAAAAATGTTAGCACTATCACGTAGAGCTGCAACGATTAGTCGACTAATCAATCAGACGATCGATGGAAAAATAATCGATTAATCATTAAAAGTAACTTTGCATGCAAAATTGGCAGAAAATGCTGCCAAATATGGACATTTCCTGCTCTTTTCTTCTTCTTTTTTAATAGCATATTCAACTGAATATCTTAGGGTTATGGACCAAACAAGATATTTAAAGAAATCACCTTGGACTTTGAGAAACTGGGATGGACATTTTTCACTGTTTGACGTTTTCATAGCCAAACGATTAATCGAGAAAATAAATCGGCAGGGTAATTGATTAAGAGTTTCACAAAACATTCAGTTTCACCAAAGTTCACCAAACTGAGCTCAACATCCACACAGATTTTCTTCACCCACGGCAAGCGCAATGCACCGTTTGTTGCGCATCAACTGGAATTAAATTGATTTCACCACGAGATGCGGCCATTTTTAAAACGCTGGACTGACCAAGCCTTTTAGGTATGGGAGGGAGAGGCCACTGTAGACTTTGCAATAATGATGAATGTCTCCATCAGCCAACAGAAGTCAGGCCTGATTTAACATCGCGCTGGCCTCTGGCACACATGTGGAAAAAACAAAAACAAACAAACAAACAAACACACACACACACACACACACACACACACACACACACACACACACACACACACACACACACACACACACGTTTGTGTGAAAATGAAGAATAAAGCCACTGTGGCAGCATTAACTAGCTTCAGTCGTCCCTGCACAGCTGGACTAAAACAATTAAGTGAATGAATGTTGTATTTAGTGCATGTTTTTTTTCTCTTCGCATTAATGTGCACGTGGCAGTCCGTGTGCATGCAATGATCTTATACCACGGGCCAAGGGTATGGCAACTTACAATGAGTGACTAGAGCCAAATGGCGCCAGTTCCTTAGACTTCTGACTCAAATAAGTCAGCTTTTATGAGTTGAAACTGCAAGACATTCTTTATACAGTCCCTGACAAAAGTCTTGTCGCTTATCTTTTTTGTAGAAACACCTGCTATTAACCTGACGTTTAATTAATCAATTGGTGTTAGAAATAGCTCATATGAAAAGCTAAAACCCTCCCAAATGATGTTTAATGCACTGAAATAAATTAGTTTCACTGAAAACAGATGTATTATTTAATCAAGACAGAAAGGTCAAATTTTGGCAAGACAAAAGTTTTGTCGCCTATACAGAAATTGAACAGATTTACTGCAAATACAAAAATATGTCAGCAAATTAAGTAGTGGTGCTGTGAGATCCAAATTTAATATCTTGTATGACTTCCATGAGCTTGAAGGACTGCATCCATGCGGTTTGGCAAGGATTCATACAATTTATTGATGAAGTCATCAGGAATAGCAAAGAAAGCAGTCTTGCATGCCTCCCAGAGTTCATCAATATTCTTTGGTTTCGTCTTCCATGCTTCCTCTTTCATCCTACCCCACATATGCTCAATGATGTTCATGTCTGGTGACTGGGCTGGCCAATACTGGAGCATCTTGATCTTCTTCGCCTTGAGGAACTTTGATGTGGAGATGGAAGTATGCGATGGAGCACCGTCCTGCTGCAGGATTTGGCCTCTTTTATGGTTGGGAATATAAGAGGTAGCTAAGATTTCTTGGTATTTGAGACTATTGATGTTGCCTTCCACCCTGCAGATCTCTCGCAAACCCCCATACTGGATGTAACCCCAGACCATGATTTTTCCGCCACCAAACTTCACTGTTTTCTGGGTGAATCTTGGATCCATGCGGGCTCCAGTAGGTCTCCTGCAATATTTGCGGTGACTGTGGTGTAATTCAACAGAAGATTCATCTGAAAAATCCACCTTCTTCCACTTTTCCAGCATCCATCCTTTTAGCACGCTGTGGGCCTTGGCAAATGCCACACGGTTTTTCAATTGTCTTTTGTTTAGTGCTGGCTTCTGGGCACTGATTCGACCATGGAGACCATTTCGAGACAGAATCCGACAAACTGTTCTGGTTGACACAGGGACTTCAGGTGACCAGGTCTTGTGGAGCTCTGCTGCAGTGGAAAATGGGCTGGCCTTGGATTTTCGAGCCAACAAACGGTCCTCTCGAGCAGTTGTCTTGCGGGGTCTGCCTGACCTGGGCTTGTCAAAAACATCTCCAGTGTCTTCAAATGTTTTTTTTATCCTCTGTACTTGACGCTGAGACACATTGAAGGCGTCTGCCACATCAGCAGTGGATCTGGTCTTCAGCCTCTTGATAATCAAAACTTTAGTCTCAGGGTGAATCTTAGGCATGTTTGCAGAGGTCTAGTTGCAGTTGATGTGAAGGTCTAGTGTACTGGGGTTGTTTTTATACACACCTGAGACCTAATTGATCCATTATTAGTCACAGGTGAAGCTCATATGACAAGGCGACAACACTTATGTCTTTGCAAAAATTGACTCAATGGGCTTTACCAAGCTGTGAATATTAGAATACTTTTTGACAGTTTCGTTTTGCACTGAAACATTATTACTAAAGCTGTTGGGATTAAAATGAGCCATTTCTTGTACAAACATCTTGATTAGAAATAGATTTCAGCAGCACTTCAGGTCAATTTGTACACGAGCGACAAGACTTTTGTCAGGGACTGTATTGTTGACATCATAGACATGGCCATCCTCTGCACAACATGAGCTGCTACACTGTCCCTTCCACTGTGGTAAAACTAACAGAATACGTTGACGTCAGCCTGACGGGTCTAATCATTTCTCCTACTCTCTGAGAAACCTCGCTCTCTGGCTTGTTTAGAGTCACTGTATCTGCCGAGTTAGAAACATTGTTCCTTTAAAGCCATTTAGCAGCTCGGAGGCCAGGGGAATGTGTGAGGGTCTGTTAAAGGTCAACAACCATTATTGCAGAGAGGATCTCTATCAGTTCATCTGGACAATGTCAAAGCAGCACTTTGCTGTCTCTCTTGGGCACTTTGTCTTAATCTCACACGCAGCTAGGCCTATTTGCAGTCTGTGTGGCACTAAAGAGGAGCCTAATGCAAGGTCTCTATAACAGCATCATATTTCTTCGACTGGAATTGGGTTCCAGACCACCAAAAGTGAATGCAGATGTTGGGAAGTCTGGACATAGAAGTCACTAGTCAACAAAGCAGTACCCAATGTAGTCCCTGCTCTTCTTTTTTATTTATTTTTTTTATTTCTTCAGAACAGAAGCCATCGCTCTCGTCGCACATTACAACACACACCCTGTTCAAGTAAACATGCGCGCACACACACACACACACACACACACACACACACACACACACACACACACACACACACACACACACAGCCTGTATCCCCAAAGGAAGAGGAGTGGAGGGAGAGGGGGGGGGGGGGTGGGGGGGTGGGGTGCGGATTTCAGCCATGTCAACGCACAAGAAATTCAATTAAGCAGACAGCAGGATGTCTCCGAAAACCAAACTCCTTTGAGCTTAATGTGCCCTCCAACAGTCCCCCACCACTCCACCCCCAAGCTTCCCAGCCAACCCCTCACCGCCGTTCAGCCACTCCCCCAGCACCACCGAGACCCATTGAGGGCCCTTTCCTGGGCCCCCTTTTATACACTCCTCTCCCAGGGCATCTTTTGCCTCTAAAGAGAAGGACTTCTAAATTTACATTCGCCCAAAAGATGATTATTAACTGACTGAAAATGTACGAAACAGAAGCCTCTAGCTCAACCAACTGGTCCGTTCTACTCTTGGGACACCAAACACATGCATCCTCCTCCTCTGTGTGTGTCTGGCAACCGAACAGATGCTGTTCATTTAGCACTTGAGCGGCAATCCTCAAGCTTGTCTCCTAAATGCCCCGGGGGGGGGGCTGACATTTGGACAGTATTAAATAAAGCCACTCTGAAGACCTCACACCGCAGCCAGATCTGACCTCACAACATGGTCACTGCGCTCGGATTTCAAGAAGCCAATCGAGTAAATCTGTGCTGGTGAAGATCTTTTTTTTTCCTCGCCAGGCCTGCAGAAGCTAGTGTCGACCTGCGGGCATTTAAATTCATGTCCAAGCATTTTTCATTGAGGAGTGATGAAACACTTTTAGGTTAGGATCAGTGTAATATTGCTTTTTTGTTTTTAGCGATTGGCATGCCAACAGTAGTTGCTGTTTCTTACTGTTTGCAATGATGTAAAAGCCAGAAAGATTAGCGATGCTCAGCTTTGTTTAGGACTAGATAGCATCAACCTCATTACCGATGCATTGGTTTTAACAATGATATAATAAACCTTCTCTCAAGTGAAGCAGGTCCTTCCAATGATGGCGTGCCATTGTGTGTGTGTGTGTGTGTATTAGAATTTGTGCATTATTGTCAGCGATGAGCACGCAGAGCCAGAGCCTCGGTGGCACATAATGTCACACACGTCAGAAAACAGAAACAACAGCTTAAGAGAGGTGCAGGGTCGCTGCAGGCAGAATATTGATGTTACGTAATGACAGCGAAAACACCGCCCCAAAATGTGTGTGTTGGCGTGCGAGTGTTTCCGGATTAAGGGCTCCCTCGGCTCTCACTAATGCTTGCTTCAATCCTGTTGTATTTGTTACCTTCACAGTTTTCACAGTGTACAATGTCCGGGAATGCCTGATAGATATGATTTGACCTATGTGATCTGATTTGAAACTGCTTGCGTCGAGCTCCTATATGCTGCTGCTGCCCAGTCCTTGTAAATCGGGGATGAAAGAATAATCATGATAATAAAGTTTCAACTGGGTGTGGGATTTTTTTTTCTCCCTTGAACCAGAATTTATTCCCCTTGCCAAACCAATGTCAGATCATGGCAAGTTATCAGCCCATGTGCTAGCTAAACGAGGCTTAGTGTCCTCCTGTTCCATCAGGGCGTTTTCATCCCCAGCTCGAAGCTTTCAGCCATGTATTTAGGTCTTAACACAGGGACATTGATTTCTGGTCCCGTGCCATGCATTTCAAATGGGCCCTAAGCAGACATGAGTGCTCTTCCACAACCAAAAAGGCAACAATTATAATCAGCGAATGACCGCCAACAACAAAAATCAATTTGCTTGTGCCCCCCTTTGAAAGCTACTAAGATAAGTCCTCCTTCTTAAGGACCACAAGTGCAGTGACCTAAATCAGTGCCGACTCAAATGATGGGCTAGCGTGGGACTGAAAAGGCCACTTAAGGACATTCTGTGTGCATATGAGTATGTGTCATAATCACCCCAATCAAGACTTTACAGTGATGTTAAGCCAAGACACCCCCCCCATGTTAATCCTTCACAGCAATTTTGATCAGCATATGTTGTCAGTGCAATGCAACACATCCTGACTGTCTCATCTATGAGGAATGCAACCAGGGGTACATAGATGTAATAGGCCAGCTGCATTAAAGGGCTGCTCAATATATTGTTTTTTTTATCATCATCGCAATATCAACTTGCGCAATATACACATTGCAAAAGGCTGCTACATTTCGCATTAGACACGCAGAGATTGTTTGTGTTAGCTGAAAGAAAATATCAGTAGAAAACTGCACATTAAAATGTAACCGCCACTTTTTTAAGTGGTGCCTTTTATATTCAATGTCCAATTTGTCCAATAGAAGAATGTTGAAAATGATTTCCTTTTATTTGTTTTAAATTCAACGAGCAATTTGTTGTATTTTAGCAGAATACTGAAAGCCGCAGGAATGCAGAACTAAGTACACGTAATATCTGTTTATTTATCACAAGTAATATCATGATATTCAATATCGTTATCGCGATATTCAATATCGTTATCGTGATAGTCAACAACGCATATTGCATATTTTACTCATTTTGTGCAGCCCTAAATATGTGTCTTTTGAGAGCTCAACCACAAAGAAGTACAGATACACTATAATACTATTATTTCAAGAGGCAGGCCTCAAAAGCCCAACAACAACTTGTGTCTCTTATCTGGAGATCTTTTGAAGTCAGGGGTAGCCTAATTTTTTGTCATTCACCCAAGGGTAGCCTAATTTTTTGTCATTCACCCAAGGGTAGCCTAATTTTTTGTCATTCACCCAAGTCCACGAAAGTAACTTTTGGCCACAAAGATGGAAATATAATCAAAAGGGCCATTTCCCCATGTTTTATGTACTGTAACCTGATTGGTTGGACTGTAGCATTTATGTGTTTAGACTGCCTGCAGATGACAAACAGGAGTGTTCCCACAGGTGGAGGGAGTGTATGTAGGCCTACTCACCATTAAGTCCATTGGGGATGCTCCTGTGGTGGTGCGGGGCTGACAGGTCATCCATGGACCTCCTCGTGGTGGTGCCCAGCTTACTGTTCTCTGAGGCGGGCTTGTGTATGTGGTTGTGATTGTGGTGATCTGGGCTCCCAGCACTACCTGTGCTGGACGTGCTACTCCCGTCCCCAACATCCCTGACCGTGCCGGTGCCGCCGTTCAGGTTGCTTAAACTGGACTGACTGTCTATGGAGCTCCTGGAGCCCGCTCCGTTCCTCTCCTCATCCAGCATGAGGATGATCTCCTTCAGCTCAGAGTTCTCCCTCAACACGGTGTCCTGGTTGGACTCCAGCTCCTTCAGCTTCATCATGTAGGTGCCCACCTCCTTCCACATGGCGCTGGCAGTGTAGCGGCCGAAGCGCTGCCACTCCCGGGACAGCTTTTTGCCCTTCTGCCGGTCGTCGTCCAGGAAGCAGCAGAGCTCCCGGAGCTCATGGTTGTCGTCCTGCAGCTTCTGGTTGATCTCCTTCAGGCTCCGGATTTCGTGCAGGTGCAGCTGCAGCCGCCGGTT
The DNA here is from genome assembly GCA_023631565.1 of Gymnocephalus cernua. Taxonomy (NCBI): domain Eukaryota; kingdom Metazoa; phylum Chordata; class Actinopteri; order Perciformes; family Percidae; genus Gymnocephalus; species Gymnocephalus cernua. The sequence continues at coordinate 18,591,540 of CM042440.1, forward strand.
GATGTCTTTCATCATGTTGCCGTGCTCGATCATCAAGTTCATTTTCTCGCCGTCGACCCTCCGCAATCTCCGGACCAGCTCCTCTTTGCTGCACCGCAGCATCTCCTCGTCCGTCAGCTGGCTCAGTTCATCCTTCGCTCCCTCGGACGGATTTTTAGCCATGGCTGTCTTCGCTGAGTAGCCTGTCGGTTCGTGTAAACGGTGCCTTGAAATAAAAACTGTCAAAAACTAAATTTAACCAAGCCTCAGTTGCGGAATTGTGTTAAAACACGAATACATTGTCCAAAATATACAAGTATCGTCATGCCCTCCTCTTCAAAAGACCGATAATAATAAAAAAAAAGAAAATATGAATGTGTGATGCTATGGCAACCCGTGCGTGAACTGAATGCCCTCACTAGCTAATCTTTGAAGGGAAAATTATTTATGAATTTCGGAAACTGCGGGTACTCACATTCCGTCACTAACGGAAACACGTGATTTTAAATCGATTACCAGTGATTTCCAATCAGGTCCTGGCCCCCGGTGCCGAGTCCCGTCAACACAACACACCGCGTCCCGTCGCAAAGTGCGCCGTCTCCTCTGGACATCGCTCCATTCAAACGATGATGAACAGAAAGAGCAACTGAATGCAACTGTTAGCTTAAACCTAATTTCAGCTTTAAAAACGTCAAAATAAGCGTGAACACGACACTTCTGAAAAAGCCTACTTTTTTACCGGCGGTGCTCTCTTGAACGCGTTTTACCGTCAACAACGCTCCTCGGATAAGCCTCTTTACTGAGGTGGTGGTGTGTTGGTGGTGGACGGATAGTTCAAGCCTTTGCACTCAGCCAGCTCTGAATTAGCAGCGGACCCCCTCCTTCTCGTCCAAACACTCGGGTTTGAAATCATTCAAGAGGATTTCGGCCAAGACGGCCAATCAAGACATGGCAGAGGAGTGGGCAGCAGGTAGATGAATAGTGCGGTGGCTCCTCACAGGGCGCAGGCTCAGCCCTCTTAAAGGAACAGTAACGACTTCAGGACTGAGAAAAACACACACTAAAAAAGAGAGATTTGCTTTTTAGATTTGTTTTTTGGAAGGTCACATCGCCCCCGTGTGTACACTGTCAGTAACAGCCAGACACAGCAGGTTGGGTACATAAACAGCATGGAATAAAATCACACTGTCAGGCATTAATCATTAGTTTATTGAAGTGCAAAACAAAGTTAATTCTGCAGCAGAAAAACATCTGTATGTGTACAAAAACAATAAAGCTGATTCTAAAAATCAATAATGTGTCAAATGGTTATCTTATTTTCATTTTTTTTTTAAATGTTTAATTCAGCATTTGTACATGAGTGTTAAAGGCACAAAACAAGTTTAGAAACTTAGTGGATATAGAAGAGCAGTTACACCGAGGTACAAAGGGCTAGTTACAGCAAATTCAAGAGATAATAACAGTAACAGAAGGAAAAGTGGTTAGTTTGTTTCCCCATTATGCTTATTAGTGGTCAGTAATAACAGATACAGTAAACTTTATTAATCCCTAAGGGGCAATTCATCTTCATAACTGCATGTGGATATACTGTCTGTTTCATTAAAACAAGCACTGATAATCCTATGTTCTATATAAAGGCTAAACATTGGCAGAAAAGTGATAAAACAACTCTGCAGCAGCATAAGATGCTTTTGGCTAAGGCAGGAGTACAAAGCTGCAGGCAGTAAGCTAGTCTGAGTAACCCAAAAACCCATATACACCACGTGAACCATTTTTGTTTCTTCTCATGTCATGTGGCCCTGTAAGACCATTTACTTGTTTTGATCCCTGTGTCTGACAGAGCACACCACTCCACTCTTTGGCCTGAGTGTGCCAGTGTCCACTATATCAAAGGTCTGTCCCGGCACAAGGGGGAAGTCAAACCTCTGGAGCAGCTTGGCCATCACCACTTTAGCCTCCATCTGCAATCGCCCCAACACACATTGAGTTCATTTATTGCCTTGTTATGTTTTTGTGTGTGTTGACTATTTATGACATCACCCACCTGAGCAAAGTTCTGTCCTAGGCATGAGCGTGGACCGAGTGCAAAGGGGAAGTAGCAATAATACGGCCTTGTAAGACAGATAAGAGACAGCATCACTTAATGTACAATGATTCCCTTCTTTCATCTGGGACAACGATCAGTGTTCTAAAATGTTAAGACTAACAATAAAATGCGTAATTTTGTGAAAACCTGTATGCTACTTACTTGGGAGCATCTGGGTGAAATCTGTCTGGATCAAATGTCAGCGGGTCCTTGAAGAACTTCTCCATTCTCCCAGTCGCATGGGAGCTGAACTGAATTTCAGAACATTTTGATAGCAGATCAATATTCACTGTCCCTCAGGTTGTGGCATGTTGATACATTTTGGGCAGCAATATATGCCCTGTCTCCTCCCAGGAGTATTCTTTTTAATTTTGCTCTTTAAAATCTGAGATTACAGAGTTGAACTTGTTAAAATGAATGTTCCTTGTGTTACTGGAGGTTTTATATTGTAGGAGAAAGTGCAGCTTTGTCTCAACCTCACCTGTCAAACAGTGATCACATGTTCTGTTTTCTTTTCGTTGCCATGATTTTTGTGTCTTCCTGCTTCGATTGTCAGTTCGTGGTCACTGAGCCTGTACTTGGTTAGGATATGTCTCTGCATTCTATCTCTGACGGTAGAGGGATATTCTGCTAATGCATAATCTCTTTTGAGGGCCAGATAACATTCTAATCTACTTTGGCTTTTAGTTTATTCTTTCCAATGTTCCAGATAGATTTCTTTACATTGTGTTATAATTTGCTTTAGTCTGATTGGTGTTTGGAGAGCAGTGTTGTTGTGAGGCTGGTCAGAGTGTGTTTTCAGAGACCTTTTTTTAATGCTTTGTCAGTATTCTAAAAACAACTTTCATTGTGTGTGTTTTTAATATAGGTGCCATTGTGCCTATGTACATAATAAATAAAAAACTAACTATAAAACCATTTGGGTTCTGATACACTTCCTGCTTTAGAGGTACTCACAAAACATGAGACTCCTCCAGGTATGTGGATTCCATCAATGACAATGTCTTCCCGTATTTCACGAGATGTGCCTGGAGCTGTCGAGTACATCCTCAGAGTCTCTTTCAGCACCTGGGAGGAGGTTACAGTGTGATCTTCGGTCAATTTCTTAAAAAATAAAATAAACTTAGCATAAAAAGTAAGGAATTTTTTGTTTGGTAGATTATTTCTCTGTGGTAACAATGCTTTTTGGCAATACATCTTATACTGTTTGAAAACCTGTTTAGTTCCCTTTCAAATGGTGCCCCATTTGTAAGGAACATGCATTTGTAGGATGAGCAGCAGCGCTGAGTATGTGGGTTGCGCCCATGAAAAATTTGCCCAATCTTCTCTGCCAATGCCAAACAGCTTACTCTGTCATTGACTCATTTGGTGGATTGGATGATTGAAATTTGAAGAAACAAGACAAATTGGCAATTTAACAATTTATTAATTTCACAAACAGGAGCCTCAGCAGCATGTGGAAGAACCATACACAGCCACAACAGCCTGGTACCTCCTCCTCAAGCTGGTCACACACTGCTGTGGGATGGCATCCCATTCTTCAACCAGCATTTGTCGCAAGTCAGCCAACGTGGTTGTGTTGGTCACTCTGGCATGAACAGCACGCCCAAGCTGATCCCACAAGTGTTCAATGGGGTTGAGGTCAGGACTGCTGGCAGGCCATTCCATCCTCTCCACTCCCACATTCTGGAGGTAGTCTCTGATAAACCCTGCCTTGTGGGGCCGAGCGTTGTCATCATTGGAGGCAATCTCAATGCAAAGAGATATAGAGATGAGATTCTGCAACCAGTGGCAATCCTATATCACTACAGTCTGGGACTGAACTCTATCCTCCAAGATGACAACGCTTGCCCCCACAGGGCGGGGTTTATCAGAGACTACCTCCAGAATGTGGGAGTGGAGAGGATGGAATGGCCTGCCAGCAGTCCTGACCTCAACCCCATTGAACACTTGTGGGATCAGCTTGGGTGTCCTGTTCGTGCCAGAGTGACCAACACAACCATGTTGGCTGACTTGCGACAAATGCTGGTTGAAGAATGGGAAGCCATCCTACAGCAGTGTGTGAGCAGGCTGGTGACCAGCATGAGGAGGAGGTGCCAGGCTGTTGTGGCTGTGTATGGTTCTTCCACACGCTACTGAGGATCCTGTTTGTGAAATGAATAAATTGTAAAATTGCCAATATGTCTTGTTTCTTCAAACTTCAATCATCCAATCCACCAAACACGTCAATGGCAGAATAAGCTGTTTGGCACTGGCAGAGAAGATTTGACAAATTTTTCATGGGCGCAACCCACATACTCAGCGCTGCTGCTCATCCCACAAATGCATGTTCCTTACAAATGGGGCACCATTTGAAAGGGAACTAAACAGGCTTTCCACAAGTATAACATTTATTGCCAAAAAGCATTGTTACCACAGAGAGATAATCTACCAAACACAAATGTCCTTACTTTTTGTGCTAAGTTTATATTCAAGTACATTAAAGTAGAATTACAGAGAGGAGGTAAATATTGGTTTAGCGTGTCATCTGTAGATGGAGCCATTTTTCATATTGAAAACAAGAACACTAGACCGGGTAAAACCCGCCCAATCTGCCGGCGATTTGATTTCACCTTACAGCTCAGGCTGGAAACCTGTACGTTTATCTATCCTGCTTCCGTAACAATTTTGCAGGAACCAATCACAAACTGGTTTATCCACCTGGCGCGCTATTGGCAGGTTTAACACGATGACGATAGAGAAGCGACCAAGCAGCTTTATGTCTACATTCAATAAGCCGGCCACCAAAACACAGCAACCTGTTGATGGAGCTGTCACTGCTAGGTCACCCGGATCATTGGTCTGATTGGTTGAAGGACTATCCAATTGCATACAGAGTCATTTGAACTATGCCCGCTGATCACGCCTCTTGTGCAGAGGAAATACAGACTATGTTCAATCTTAAAAGATTGAGCTTGGTCTGGTGATAGCCAGACAACAAGAACACTTATTGTATAGACTAATTTAAGAGTCAGTGATTCACAACATCCTTCACTCCTAAAGAGCTAAACCATCTTTTTCCTAACTTCATGTACCTGTGAGAGGTAGACCAGTTTCCCCAGATCATCATAACTGATCTCCTGTTTCATCCCAACGACATCATCCACCTCTTTCTTCACTCTGACAAGTAAAACCCAACTGAAGAAACCATTATTCAAAAGCGACAAATGTGAAACAGTTTTACACCTTTTTTTTGGTTCTTACTTGTCCAGAATGTCAGGATGTCTCGCAAGTTCCATGATGCAAAAAGCCAGTTGATTAGCAGTTGTTTCTTGCCCTAAAATGGTAGAACATTACCTTCAAAACCCCAAAGTTGTGCTTAAAGGAACAGTTCATCAAAAACACAATACAATGTAGGACTTAAATATAAGTGGTGGTGATGATAGTACACAAACATAAGAGCATGGATTTTTGTGAATAATTATGTCCTTATACTTGAAAAGTAATATTTAACTCCCAATGTGTCCAGAATTCACACCTAAACTGGTGGATAGTTCACATTCTAGGTAAGAGGGAAATATGTTTTATTGAAAGTGTCCCTGTAACACTGTTGGCCTCACTATGAAGCATAGCTTCAAGCTTCTTTTGGATCACTTCACACATCAAAGCAGAGACAACACAAACTCACCCGCAATGAAAAATGTCACAAAATTGTCCAACATCAACTCTTCGTCTTCTTTAGTCATGCTTTCCTCTGGAATAATAAGAAAAGAAAATTGAACAAGTAAACCAATATATGTAGTTATCTTATCATATCATTTGTAACATTAAAATCCTTGTTGGACTGATAGTTGAACTCATTTATATATGCATATTAACTGGCCTGTCCAATCTACTGTATCTGATTGTGAACTGGTAGTAGCTTAACACTGCACTTCTGCTCTGCAAATCTAATACTATGGAATAGTAATGATGCACATGACATGTTGAGATAAAGATGCTTCTAGTTTACATGTAGTTCTTGTATTTTTTGTCATACTATTCTCTGCCGTTTAAAATAAATAGTGTGTTTATATTTAGGCACTAAACCACCAAAACCATTGTTTGCAACTGCCATGACCCTATTACAACAGAGGGAAGTTTAAACTTTCTTGGTATCTTCAGCGGCCCTTTGCTGCATGTCATTCCCCCTCTCTCTCCCCTTTCCTGTCTTCAGCTGTCCTGTCAAATTAAGGCTTAGAATGCCCCCCAAAACAATCTTTAAAAGTTCTTCTTATCTAATCGAATCAAACTTTAGGGACCACAACCTTTGCCAGCTGTTTTGATGATCTGTGTGAGGATGTCCTTGGGGACGTCATCGCCGTTTTGTATGGCAGTCTTTCGGTCATTAATCCACTTAGCTCCAGTTGTGCGCAGTAGGTGGCAAGCTTCCCTCACTTTCTTAATGAATGGTCGGTTCTTCAGCTTGTACTGGAAATGCATAATTTGAGGATTGCAAACAGTTTATAGTATCGTCACCACACAAACTCCTTACAAATTTGTAGTGATGTCATACCTCATAGAAGATGTCTCTGGCCATGTAGAGCATCCCTTTCAGACATGTCTCGATGGCTTTAGGGAAAATTGATTTATCCTTCTGCAGGTCTAAATCCACTCCAAATGCAACCTAAGAGTTATTAAGAAAATAAGGTAGTTACAACTTGATTATACATTTTTTTTTAAACTTTCGTCATAAGCTGGTGCTTTTGTCACATGCAAGAAAAACTTTTTGGATCATTAAGTAAAACAGACTATAGCACAATACCTTAGCAATAACATCAAGGGTAAAAGAGTTCATGAGGTGGAGCATGCTGGCCTCTGTCATGTTATCAGCGACATCTGTAAGTGTAGTCATCAGTTTCTCTGCCCTCTCATTGAAGATACCGGTTAGACCTCTCAAATACCTGGAAATGTAGTAGTTTTAGACAGTGGACTAGCAGGACATACAATTGGACAATGTTCTCCAAAAGAAACAAGGGTAAAAGATACCCACAGTCTAAACAGAATCTACAATGATTGCAAACACTGGATATAAAATGAAGGTTGAGCAGATAGTTGATTCCATCTTTGTGATTATTAAATAACTCACAAGCTGCTGAACGCAGGGTCCATGATCCGCCGCTGTTTATACCACTTCTCGTGATCTCTTGCTGTTACCAGGCCATTACCTAGGAACCTTGAAAAGAGACATGGAACACAGGACATTCAAAATAGCTATATAAGGTTGTAAATGATTCGGCATAACAAAACAGTAAAGGGAACCAAACAAAAGTGGACTGATAATACTCACATACATAAAATTGAATTTGTTGTCAGTTCAGAAATTTAACATATTGACAGTATCACAGATTACACTGTTATGAAAAAGTATGAAAAGTATAACTAATCTGATAGTCTGACAAATTACCTTTGACCAAACAGGTTGAAGATTCTGCTGTAGAATATATCTTTTGGATACTTTGGGGACATCAGGATCTCCTGAAACAGGGCCAATCACAAGGGGGAACGCCAAGGTGTTTTTAATGTTAATATTATCAAGATATGCTTATCCATTTTTACCCAAAAGGACAATAGTTGGCACTGTAGGGCCATTTTTTACCAAAGCAGGACTATAGCTGTTTTCATGCGCACTTTCACACTGTTTATTGTGCAATGCTGATGCAACATGATGGTTAAATAACTACTGTAAGGTGCTGTGTTTACCTTGGTCGCTTCTGGGCAGGTCACCAAGAGCAAAACGTAATGCAGAACATTTATTCTGCAAACAGGTCCATATGTCTCTGCCCTGTAAATGACATGTCATATGTATCGTTATTACAGGTAACTAACCAGCGCACCTTAAGCACTAGTTAACATCTCATCCGTCTTTCACCAGAATATAAGAAAATCAATGCAAAAAATCTGAACCAACGCCGTCAAGTCTGGTCCCAGGTACCATCATAAAATAGATATGAGATGTAATTCTGACTTTCTAACACCGTGATAAAACCACATGGCAGCCATGTTACCTGGGTCAAGTTTTAGACTTAATTGCTGCAATTTTGTTTTATATCTGATACACGGGGCTTGCATGGCGTTTGTTCTGAGTTGACATTTTTCCATTTAAGTGTTTAATATTCACATAACCTACATTCGTCTTAAGCAAATGCATGAAACAATTGTGCTTACCATTCCAGAAACGTGTCGTGAATGATGTCGCCTTTTCTCATTACCCTTAAAAAGGTTGGTGAATGTCCGAAGAGAAAACTGTGGGCGAAAAAATCAAAAAGTGCCAGGTAATGTCAACACAATAGTTTTAGCTAATGTTAGCTCGTTAGGTGACAAGAAAACAAACAACGTTAGCGCTAGAATCAACTTAACGACAAACCATGCACTTAGAGTTAACTTACTTGTCTCTCGGTGGCCCAGGTATGTGGTCATATTTCGTATGAATGTGTTTAACATATAAGCAATAACCAAGAAACGATATGAAAATCAGAAAGAGCAGAAACAAAGCAGTCCAGCTCAGAAATACATGGAAAACTGCCATGTTGGTAACTCAAGCTCAATAGACTAACGTTAGACCGCCAGAAACCTAGTCCAAAGTCTTATTCGCTGGTCAAGTTCTCCAGTTCAATAACTGCGTCAAAACAACTTCCGGATCACCTTTCACACCTCCACATTTTTATTGTACTCATAATAATAGTAGTTCGGGCTCTATAGCTCAGTGGTTAGAGCACTGGTCACTAAGAGGAGAGAGACCCACTTCCTCTTTTGTTTATCCAGGAATGAGACGTCCAGACAGGCTGGCTTTTCATTGCCAGTACACAGCTGAGAATTCCCTTGTGGCTCTTTCTCTCGACCATAATGTGTGTTTCTTCTCCAATGTCTGTGTTATCAGCCGACCAGGCCTCCCATAGGCGGACAGGGTGTTGGGAAACGCAAGCCAGATAGTGCAAGTTGAGTCTGCGATGTGCTCCGGGAAAACTGTCGAGCACTTGACTCGTTGTTTTTTTTAAAGAATTCAAATGTTAAAAAACCCTGGTTAAGTGAATGACAGAAAATATAAAGTGTCCAGTAACTAAAGGACATTATGTGTCAGCATTTCCCCTTGATATAGTTCAAGCCTTTGCACTCAGCTAGCTCTGAATTAGCAGCGGACCCCCTCCTTCTCGTCCAAACACTCGGGTTTGAAATCATTCAAGAGGATTTCGGCCAAGACGGCCAATCAAGACATGGCAGAGGAGTGGGCAGCAGGTAGATGAATAGTGCGGTGGCTCCTCACAGGGCGCAGGCTCAGCCCTCTTAAAGGAACAGTAACGAGTTCAGGACTAAGAAAAACACATTATTCGTAAAAAGTATTGTATTACCATAAATTGTATACAATAATAAACACATATTTAAAGCGCTTTGTGTAGTATATATATTGGCTTTTACTATTTACAAACTGTTTGACTGTTATTAGTAAAAACTAGTTATTTTTTTGTATCATTTTTAAGCAAATAAACTGTTGTTTAAGTAATTGGCCCAATTACTAATAACTTCTAAATTAAAACTTTGACTTTAACCGCCCTTGTATAAAGATCAGCCACTGACTAAACTGTGATTCCCCACTCAAAAACTTTTATTACATCTAAAAAAAAAAATCTCCTAAATTAAGCTAAGAAGAGTTCTAATGAATTTGTAGCTTAACAGGTGCTTTTTAAATTTGTTTTTTGGAAGGTCACATCGCCCCCGTGTGTACACTGTCAGTAACAGCCAGACACAGCAGGTTGGGTACATAAACAGCATGGAATAAAATCACACTGTCAGGCATTAAATTAATCATTAGTTTATTGATGTGCAAAACAAAGTTATTTCTGCAGCAGAAAAACATCTGTATGTGTACAAAAACAATAAAGCTGATTCTAAAAATCAATAATGTAATGTTATCTTATTTTCATGTTTTTAAATGTTTAATTCAGCATTTGTACATGAGTGTTAAAGGCACAAAACAAGTTTAGAAACTTAGTGGATATAGAAGAGCAGTTACACCGAGGTACAAAGGGCTAGTTACAGCAAATTCAAGAGATAATAACAGTAACAGAAGGAAAAGTGGTTAGTTTGTTTCCCCATTATGCTTATTAGTGGTCAGTAATAACAGATACAGTAAACTTTATTAATCCCTAAGGGGCAATTCATCTTCATAACTGCATGTGGATATACTGTCTGTTTCATTAAAACAAGCACTGATAATCCTATGTTCTATATAAAGGCTAAAGATTGACAGAAAAGTGATAAAACAACTCTGCAGCAGCATAAGATGCTTTTGGCTAAGGCAGGAGTACAAAGCTGCAGGCAGTAAGCTAGTCTGAGTAACCCAAAAACCCATATACACCACGTGAACCATTTTTGTTTCTTCTCATGTTATGTGGCCCTGTAAGACCATTTACTTGTTTTGATCCCTGTGTCTGACAGAGCACACCACTCCACTCTTTGGCCTGAGTGTGCCAGTGTCCACTATATCAAAGGTCTGTCCCGGCACAAGGGGGAAGTCAAACCTCTGGAGCAGCTTGGCCATCACCACTTTAGTCTCCATCTGCAATCGCCCCAACACACATTGAGTTCATTTCATGCGTTGTTATGTTTTTGTGTGTGTTGACTATTTATGACATCACCCACCTGAGCAAAGTTCTGTCCTAGGCATGAGCGTGGACCGAGTGCAAAGGGGAAGTAGCAATAATACGGCCTTGTAAGACAGATAAGAGACAGCATCACTTAATGTACAATGATTCCCTTCTTTCATCTGGGACAACGATCAGTGTTCTAAAATGTTAAGACTAAAAATAAAATGCGTCATTTTGTGAAAACCTGTATGCTACTTACTTGGGAGCATCTGGGTGAAATCTGTCTGGATCAAATGTCAGCGGGTCCTTGAAGAATTTCTCCATTCTCCCAGTCGCATGGGAGCTGAACTGAATTTCAGAACATTTTGATAGCAGATCAATATTCACTGTCCCTCAGGTTGTGGCATGTTGATACATTTTGGGCAGCAAGATATGTCCTGTCAAGTCATTCAGCTATTTAAAATCTGAGATTACAGAGTTGAACTTGTTAAATGAATGTTCCTTGTGTTACTGGAGGTTTTATATTGTAGGAGAAAGTGCAGCTTTGTCTCAACCTCACCTGTCAAACAGTGATCACATGTTCTGTTTTCTTTTCGTTGCCATGATTTTTGTGTCTTCCTGTTTCGATTGTCAGTTTGTGGTCACTGAGCCTGTACTTGGTTAGGATATGTCTCTGCATTCTATCTCTGACGGTAGAGGGATATTCTGCTAATGCATAATCTCTTTTGAGGGCCAGATAACATTCTAATCTACTTTGGCTTTTAGTTTCTTCTTTCCAATGTTCCAGATAGATTTCTTTACATTGTGTTATAATTTGCTTTAGTCTGATTGGTGTTTGGAGAGCAGTGTTGTTGTGAGGCTGGTCAGAGTGTGTTTTCAGAGACCTTTTTTAATGTTTTGTCAATATTCTGAAAACAACTTAATTGTGTGTGTTTTTTTAAGTGATAGGTGCCATTATGCTTATGTACATACATAAATAAAAAACTAACTATAAAACCATTTGGGTTCTGACACATATCCTGCTTTAGAGATACTCACAAAACATGAGACTCCTCCAGGTATCCGGATTCCATCAATGACAATGTCTTCCCGTATTTCACGAGATGTGCCTGGAGCTGTCGAGTACATCCTCAGAGTCTCTTTCAGCACCTGGGAGGAGGTTACAGTGTGATCTTCGGTCAATTTCTTAAAAAATAAAATAAGCTTAGCACAAAAAGTAAGGGACTTTGTGTTTGGTAGATTACCTCTCTGTGGTAACAATGCTTTTTGGCAATACATCTTATACCCTTGGAAAGCCTGTTTAGTTCCTTTTCAAATGGTGCCCCATTTGTAAGGAACATGCATTTGTGGGATGAGCAGCAGCGCTGAGTATGTGGGATGCGCAAATGAAAAATTTGCCAAATCTTCTCTGCCAATGCCAAACAGCTTATTCTGCCATTGACTCGTTTGGATTGGATGATTGAAGTTTGAAGAAACAGACATATTGGCAATTTAACTATTTATTCATTTCACAAACAGGAGCCTCAGTAGCGTGTGGAAGAACCATACACAGCCACAACAGCCTGACACCGCCTCCTCAAGCTGGTCACCAGCCTGGTCACACCAGCCTGGTCACACATTGCTCACACATTGGTCACACATTGCTGTGGGATGGCATCCCATTCTTCAACCAGCATTTGTCGCAAGTCAGCCAACGTGTTTGGATTGGTCACTCCGGCACGAACAGCACACCCAAGCTGATCCCACAAATGTTCAATGGGGTTGAGGTCAGGACTGCTGGCAGGCCATTCCATCCTCTCCACTCCCACATTCTGGATGTAGTCTCTGATAAACCCTGCCTTGTGGGGGCGAGCGTGGTCGTCATTGGAGGCAATCTCATTGCAGAGAGATATAGAGATGAGATTCTACAACCAGTGGCAATCCCATATCTCTACAGTCTGGGACTGAACTCTATCCTCCAAGATGACAACGCTTGTGCAACTGGGCAGGGTTTATCAGAGACTACCTCCAGAATGTGGGAGTGGAGAGGATGGAATGGCCTGCCAGCAGTCCTGACCTCAACCCCATTGAACACTTGTGGGATCAGCTCGGGCGTGCTGTTCCTGCCAGAGTGACCAACACAACCACACTGGCTGACTTGCGACAAATGCTGGTTGAAGAATGGGATGCCATCCCACAGCAGTGTGTGACCAGGCTAGTGATCAGCATGAGGAGGAGGTGCCAGGCTGTTGTGGCTGTGTATGGTTCTTCCACACGTTACTGAGGATCCTGTTTGTGAAATGAATAAATTGTAAAATGGCCAATATGTCTTGTTTCTTCAAACATCCAATCCACCAAACACGTCAATGGCAGAATAAGCTGTTTGGCACTGGCAGAGAAGATTTGGCAAATTTTTCATGGGCGCAACCCACATACTCAGCGCTGCTGCTCATCCCACAAATGCATGTTCCTTGCAAACAGGGTACCATTGGAAAGGGAACTAAACAGCTTTCCAACAGTATAAGATTTATTGCCAAAAAGCATTGTTACCACAGAGAAATAATCTACCAAACACAAATCCCCATACTTTTTGTGCTAAGTTTATATTCAAGTGCATTTAAGTAGAATTACAGAGAGGACGCAAATATTGGTTTAGCGTGTCATCTGTAGATGGAGCCATTTTTCATATTGAAAACAAGAACACTAGACCGGGTAAAACCCGCCAAATCTGCCGGCGATTTCATTTCGCCCTGCTGCTCTGACTGGAAACCTGTACGTTTATCTATCTTGCTTCCGTAACAATTTTGCAGGAACCAATCACAAACTGGCTAATCCACCTGGCGCGCTATTGGCAGGTTTAACACGATGACAATAGAGAAGTGACCAAGCACCTTTTTGTTTACATTCAATAAGCCGGCCACCGAAGCGCAGCAACCCGTTGATGCCGCTGTCGCTGCTATGTCACCTGGATCGTTGGTCTGATTGGTTGAAGGACTATCCAATTGCATACAGAGTCATTTGAACTATGCCCGTTGGTCATGCCTCTTGTGCAGAGAAAATACAGAGCAGACTCCCCAGACCAATGTTCAATCTTAAAAGATTGAGCTTGGTCTGGTGATAGCCAGACAACAAGAACACTTATTGTATAGACTAACTTGAGAGTCAGTGATTCACAACATCCTTCACTCCTAAAGAGCTAAACCATCTTTTTCCTAACTTCATGTACCTGTGAGAGGTAGACCAGTTTCCCCAGATCATCATGACTGATCTCCTGTTTCATCCCGACGACATCATCCACCTCTTTCTTCACTCTGACAAATAAAAGCCCAACTGAAGAAACCATTATTCAAAAGCGACAATGTGAAACAGTTTTACACCTTTTTTTTGGTTCTTACTTGTCCAGAATGTCAGGATGTCTCCCAAGTTCCATGATGCAAAAAGCCAGTTGATTAGCAGTTGTTTCTTGCCCTAAAATGGTAGAACATTACCTTCAAAACCCCAAAGTTGTGCTTAAAGGAACAGTTCATCAAAAACACAATAAAATGTAGGACTTAAATATAAGTGGTGGTGATGATAATAATACACAGACATAAGAACATGGATTTTTGTGAATAATTGTTATTATACTTGAAAAGTCATATTTAACTCCCAACGTGTCCAGAATTCACACCTAAACTGGTGGATAGTTCACATTCTAGGTAAGAAGGAAATATGTTTTATTGAAAGTGTCCCTGTAACATTGTTAGCCTTACTAATTAGCAGAGCTTCAAGCTTCTTTTGGATCACTTCACACATCAAAGCAGACACAACACAGACTCACCCGCAATGAAAAATGTCACAAAATTGTCCAACATCAACTCTTCGTCTTCTTTAGTCATGCTTTCCTCTGGAATAATAAGAAGAAGAAAAAAATGTTTGTAACATTAAAATCCATGTTGGACAGAAAGTTGAACTCATTTAAACATGTATATTAACTGGCTTGTCCAATCTACTGTATCTGATTGTGAACAGGTAGTAGCTTAACACTGCACTTCTGCTCTGCAAATCTAATACTATGGAATGGCAATGATGCACATGACATGTTGAGATAAAGATGCTTCTAGTTTACATGTAATTCTTCTATTTTTTGTCATACTATTCTCCACGGTTTAAAATAAATAGTCTGTTTATATTTAGGCAATAAACCACCAAAACCATTGTTTGCAACTGCCATGACCCTATTACAACAGAGGGAAGTTTAAACTTTATTGGTATCTTCAGCGGCCCTTTGCTGCATGTCATTCCCCCTCTCTCTCCCCTTTCCTGTCTTCAGCTGTCCTGTCAAATTAAAGCTTAGAATACCCCAAAAAATAATCCTTAAAAGTTCTTCTTATCTAATCAAATCAAACTTTAGGGACCATAACCTTTGCCAGCTGTTTTGATGATCTGTGTGAGGATGTCCTTGGGGACGTCATCGCCGTTTTGCATGGCAGTCTTTCGGTCATTAATCCACTTAGCTCCAGTTGTGCGCAGCAGGCGGCAAGCTTCCCTCACTTTCTTAATGAATGGTCGGTTCTTCAGCTTGTACTGGAAATGCAAGATTTGAGGATTGCAAACAGTTTATAATATCGTCACCACACAAACTCCTTACAAATTTGTAGTGATGTCATACCTCATAGAAGATGTCTCTGGCCATGTAGAGCATCCCTTTCAGACATGTCTCGATGGCTTTAGGGAAAACTGATCTATCCTTCTGCAGGTCTAAATCCACTCCAAATGCAACCTGAGAGTTATCAAGAAAATAAGGTAGTTACAACTTGATTATACTTTTTTTTTTTAAACTTTTGTCATAAGCTGGTGCTTTTGTCACACGCAAGAAAAACTTTTTGGATCATTACTCCTGTGGAAGACGTAAAACATACTATAGCACAATACCTTAGCAATAACATCAAGGGTAAAAGAGTTCATGAGGTGGAGCATGCTGGCCTCTGTCATGTTATCAGCGACATCTGTAAGTGTAGTCATCAGTTTCTCTGCCCTCTCATTGAAGGTGCCGGTTAGACCTCTCAAATACCTGGAAATGTAGTAGTTTTAGACAGTGGACTAGCAGGACATACAATTGGACAATGTTCTCCAAAAGAAACAAGGGCAAAAGATACCCACAATCTAAACAGAATCTACAATGATTGCAAACACTGGATATAAAATGAAGGTTGAGCAGATAGTTGATTCCATCTTTGTGATTATTAAATAACTCACAAGCTGCTGAATGCAGGGTCCATGATCCGCCGCTGTTTATACCACTTCTCGTGATCTCTTGCTGTTACCAGGCCATTACCTAGGAACCTTGAAAAGAGACATGGAACACAGGACATTCAAAATAGCTATATAAGGTTGTTAATGATTCGGCATAACAAAACAGTAAAGGGAACCAAACAAAAGTGGACTGATAATACTCACATACATACATACAACATATTGACAGTCTCACAGATTACACTGTTATGAAAACGTATGAAAAGTATAACTAATCTGATAGTCTGACAAATTACCTTTGACCAAACAGGTTGAAGATTTTGCTGTAGAATATATCTTTTGGATACTTTGGGGACATCAGGATCTCCTGAAACAGGGCCCATCACAAGGGGGAACGCCAAGGTGTTTTTAATGTTAATATTATCAAGATATGCTTATCCATTTTTACCCAAAAGGACAATAGTTGGCACTGTAGGGCCATTTCTTTACCAAAGCAGGACTATAGCTGTTTTCATGCACACTTTCACACTGTTTATTGTGCAATGCTGATGCAACATGATGGTTAAATAACTACTGTAAGGTGCTGCGTTTACCTTGGTCGCTTCTGGGGAGGTCACCAAGAGCAAAACGTAATGCAGAACATTTATTCTGCAAACAGGTCCATATGTCTCTGCCCTGTAAATGACATGTCATATATTTATCGTTATTACAGGTAACTAACCAGCGCACCACGGGTTAAGCACTATAGTTCACATCACATCCGTCTTTCACCTGAATATCAGAAAATCAATGCAAAAAATCTGAACCAACGCCGTCAAGTCTGGTCCCAGGTACCATCATAAAATAGATATGAGATGTAATTCTGACTTAACACCGTGATAGAACTGATACACGGGGCTTACATGGCGTTTGTTCTGAGTTGACATTCTTCTATTTCAGTGTTTAATATTCACATAACCTACTTTTGTCTTAAGCAAATGCATGAAACATAATTGTGCTTACCATTCCAGAAACGTGTCGTGAATGATGTCGCCTTTTGTCATTACCCTTAAAAAGGTTGGTGAATGTCCGAAGAGAAAACTGTGGGCGAAAAAAAATCCAAAAGTGCCAGGTAATGTCAACATATCAACAATAGTTTTAGCTAATGTTAGCTCGTTAGGTGACAAGAAAACAAAGTTACCGCTAGAATAAACTTAACGACAAACCAAGCACTTAACGTTAACTTACTTGTCTCTCGGTGGCCCAGGTATGTGGTCATATTTCGTATGAATGTGTTTAACATATAAGCAATAACCAAGAAACGATATGAAAATCAGAAAGAGCAGAAGCAAAGCAGTCCAGCTCAAAATTACATGGAAAAATGCCATGTTGGTAACTCAAGCTAAATAGACTGTAACGTTAGACCGCCAGAAACCTAGTCCAAACCTAGTATATTAGACTCGTTCGTCAAGTTCTCCAGTTCAGTAACTGCGTCAAAACAACTTCCGGATCACCTCTTACACCTTCAAATTTTTAGGCTACTCTTAATAATAGTGCTAGTTCAGTGGTTAGAGCACTGCTCTTATAAACCGGGGGTCGCTGCTGGCGTTTTCCCACCGGATAGTACGTGTACTTTTTAGGGAAAAAGTACACTTCTAAGCAGTTCTAAGAACTAGCCTACCCCCCCCCCAAATAAAATCTATTTGCATTCCCACCGGCCAAGTGGCGATAGGGACTGGTAGGAGGGGTAAGGGAGTGATGCAAGCACCACAACGGTCTTTAACATCGTCACTAGACCTTAGCGCCACTATACAACAACAGCAGTATGATGGAGGTGGCGATCGGAATGTTCCTCTTGTGCCTTGCTGGGATCCTCATAACAGAGTTTGAACGGCAGCGTTTAAAGACTATGCTGGAGTACATAACAGAGAAGCACAGACAAAAAACAAAAATAAATCTTTTTTCCATTGGCATTTGCACTGGCCAAGTGACCTAGGGACTGGTAGGAGGGGTAAGGGAGTGATGCAAGCACAGCAACGGTCTTAATTAAAATCAGAAAAGAAATACGCCAAAAAAGTATGAACTATATACTAAATCTAATGTATATGTCATCATTTAAACAAGTCTCCCGAAGAGAAACGGGTATCTCTCTCTCTCTGCCTGTGGCCCTGTGTGTGTGTGTGTGTGTGTGCGTGCGTGCGTGCGTGTACGTGCGTGCGTGTGTGTGTGACGGTGGTCAAGCTCGCAGGCGCTTGTGGAGTTAAACGCCAAAAAGGCAGTTAACCAGGCGTTCCGTTAATCTTATGATGGACATGTGTTGTGATATTTAAACAAACAATCCGTCAACGGCGAAATAAAAGCCTCTTATTTACGAGACCGGTCTGAGTTCTCAACTCAGAAAACTTTGAAGCAAATTGTCGATTCGGCAACGATTTTCTGAAGACTGCCTATATTCGAAATCTAAACAGTTCATTTCTCGCCTGAAACATTGTCAGAAGTGACTTTAATGATGAATAAGATGGTGAAAATGGTTAGAAATGTCCCACTGTTGCTCTGTCTGCAAATATAGACGGTAGGGATGGGCGTATCGATAGATCGATATACTCACGCTACTCATTTGGCATTGATTTCCTTAAAAAATATATCAATATAAACTAAAAAATAATATTTGGGGGTGTATGCATCACTTTCAGCTGTTTTAGACATAGACCTATATAAAAATTACTACGTGCCAGGACACCCCTGTACCTGGCGGCGTATTGCGCTGGCCCATGTCACGTGACAGGACGGCGCGCTGCAAGTTCCGGAAAAGGGAAAAGGGAAAAGACCCTAAAAAAGTCCCATAATACGGCCAGAGGAACTAAAAAATCCCCAAATTTGTCCGGTGGGAACACGAAAAAAGTGTTCTAGGAACGTTTTAGTTCTAGGAACTGCAAAAGTCCCTCCGGTGGGAAAACGCCTTAAGAGGAGAGATACCCACTTCCTCTTTTGTTTATCCAGGAATGTGAGACGTCCTGACAGGCTGGCTTTTCATTGCCATTAAGCTAATGGCTCTTTCTCTCTCGAAGTGTGTGTGTGTGTGTGTGTGTGTGTGTTTCTCCTCCATTACCTGTGTTACCAGTTGACCAGCCTCTATAGGCAGACAGGGTGTTGTGAAATGCAAGCCAGATAGTGCAGGTCGAGTCTGCTGTGCTCCGGTGAAACTGTAAAACTAAATACTTGACTCGGTCAACGTCGAGGATGAATAAAACATTTAAAAAAAACTCATTTTAAAGAATTAAAATGTTAAACCCTGGTTAAGTTAATGACAGAAAATATAAAGTGTCCAGTAACTAAAGCATGAAAGAAAATGTAAAGTGTTAGAAAAACTAAAGACGTGTTCTTGGATCTTTGACGAAGGAGAAAGGCTTGGGAAACATCAAGAATTAACAAACGATTTAATTAAACAGAATGATGAAAACGACACAACAAAATGCAAAAGTTACAATACTGAAGACATTGGCCTGAATCTATGTTCTTCCTTGTTGGAGTCACATAAAATTAGTCACAAACAAGACAAGACAATACACTGCAGGCAGCGGACTGCAAAGCATGCTTCCCCTTGTGGGGTCACCGTTTGCAGCCTTGAATTCATCTCAAAACCTCTAATTTATCTTGTAAGATTTGAGGGCAGTCACGGATTTAGAACGCAGAGGCCCCTGGGCACAAAATCTTAGAGGCCCCCCTCCCAGAACTCGTGGCCCAAACTCACACAGTATCTTAAATTTTAGAAACAGTAAATGGAAGCAGTGGGTTTTTCTTTAGTTTAAAACAAAACCACTTTCTCCAACTCCATTTCTTGTGATGTTAACTGTAATAGCAAAGGAGATCTATAAATATCTATAAAACAAAAGACAAAATGGGAATTATCACAGAACAAAATTAACAGAATGTATTGCAATAAAGCAGATTAAAATCTATGAAGATACAGCCTAATAACATAACAATAACTAGAGTCATGGGGATGTAACAGTATGACCTCATGGTTATAGTGACCAAAATGATCACAGTTTTTATTTACTATTGAAAACTGGCTATAACACTGGCCGGCTGTAGGGTGTCCAGTAAGAACTTGAACCTGTCTGACTTTGAGATGTATTTACAACTCAAACATGAAGTTGGATGTGGTTCTGAAATATAAGCAAATAATAATGCACATTAATAAACATCTGACTTACTATGAACACATTTATTTATATTTCTTTTATTTCCTAATGTATGTTTTATAGGCAATAATCTATAGGCCTTGTTAGTTTCAGGTTCAATATGTGCAATAAGTTTTCAATAACCGTTGAACCAGTCTGGCCCCTGACTTTAATCTCGGCCCACTGTGTATTTGAGTTCGACACCCCTGACTTACAGGAAAGCTGTACTTGTGGCAACTATTTTATTCTATGTCATAATTTCCTGAAATGTAATGACAACATAACATTAAAATAAAAAAATAAAAGAATACAGACTATCACCAGCCTTAATCTTTAATTGATTAGTAGTTTTTATAGACAGAAAATACAGATTACTTTGTTGCTGCATTATAACAATACAATCACTATATTTGACTACAATATCCCTAAAAGCTTGTTTTGGGTGTATTTATATCAATATGGGGGTAATACTCAGGTGTCCACTTGTATATGAATGATATGAAAATGTACCCCAACACATAGCATACAGTAATGATATGCAATGTACCAAACAGAGTAACGTTTTTCATGTAAAATGGGAATATTTCAATATTCCAAATATATTTAAGACTTAACCTATAATGAACTAATGTGTGTAGCTAATTCTCTGCTTTGGTAGGATGGGCTCTCACACTCACACACACACACACACACACACACACACACACACACACACACACACACACACACACACACACACACACACAGCTCGTGCCGAACCCCGTGTGTCCGCTTCGCCCGAGCCAAAAGACGAACTTTTAAAATATTATGTGAAATAGGCCTATTACGTGAAAGTACACTCAACTAGAGAATGAGTCCCACATATGCCTATTATCCTATTGATAAGCCTAGACCGCGTATCTGATAATAAAAATGAACAGTCAACATTAATACAACAACGTTACATGATTTAAAAGGCAACATATCATACGGGACAGATCAGAGGAGCTGGGCTCTAGCTAAATCAGAAAAACATATTTATTTAGGTGGGTTGGTGGACGCAGATTCGGAAGGCTTCGGCGCCGATCCAGGCATCTATAATTAGCCTATCAAGGTTTTTAATAAGGGGGGAAGTAGGCTAACAGATTCGCCTACGTCTTGAGGCTGTCAAACTGGTAGTGTAGCCTACGTTAACCTCCGTAGTCCGCCGGGTCTCGGCCGCCTTCAGCGGTTTCGGTCTCAAGGGGAGTCGGGGACTGTGGTGGGGCGGGGGGCACTTGGACAGGTGGTGTCTGTCACTCCAGCCGGGCTGTGGTTTTCTGAATTGTCGTGCAACTCGTGCTGGTGCTGATGCTCAGGTAAGACAGGTTCATCTGAAATATTAGCAAGGCTGTGATGCTGAACACCTCTTCGCTAGCACCACAGCAGGCGCCGCCAGGCTCTTTATTTGTGTCGAGCCGACTTTTAAAAAAGTGGATGGTTGGCATATTTCTTCTCATTACATCCTCTCTGCTATCCTTCTCCCTTTTGGCTTTTCGTTTTGTGGCTCCACTGCTCCACCGTGTTTTATCCATGTTTGTTTTTTCGATGTCCTCAACTCTCTTTTTCCCCACACCATCTTCTACCGTCTGTCTTGACTCTTGCCGCTATCAACAGTTTCCGCGGTAACCTGACTCATCGTCATCATCAGACACAGCTGACAGACAAAAAATGATCATGATACTTTTTTTGTGTGTAAATAAATTATTGCTAACACACATACACACAAACAAACACTCATTAATGAATTTTATTTTAATTTAATAAGCAAAAAAAAAAAAAAAAGCCCACACAGTTTATGGGGTCTTGGAGGCCCCCTAGAGGTCGGAGGCCCCTGGGCACCGGCCCAATCGGCCCCCACCGGCGCTTACTCAAATGAAATCCCTCCTTTGTGTTGCCAGGTTACTTCAGGTCATAGGTGAAAAGTTTTGATATGTAAAAATCAACTCTTTCCAAGCCTTACAGGAATACACATTTCTTTGTTCCAATCCAGTCTGGCCCTGCAGGGTGTGGCTCCCAAAAGGCTGGGACCATAGACCGTTAATATTAATAGACAGAGCATGTGTGACGTCACCCATTGGTTTATGGAGATCTGCTCAGAGTGATAGAGAAAGACATTACTATCTCTATGGCTCTGGATCTGCTATGAGTCGACGACTTTGCCGTTACCATAGATAGTTAAAGAAATGGACTAAGTGACCCTATTGCTCGGGACGGAGACGAGTGAAGTCTATTAGAAGCACTTTACCGGTGATAGCTGAGCGTTACTGCGCAGCTGTAAACCGAGCTTGCCGACGTAGATGTGACGTGAGTGTTAGGTTTTAAAAAAGTTAAAGGGATACTTCACCGATTTAGCATTCAGCTTTGTATCAGTAGAAACCTGGTAGTATTTCTGAATGACCGTGCTTCCCTCCCTCATGTCCATGGGAGCAAAATTACGATTTTTGCGTCATTGGAGGAATGTTTGGCCAGAGGCAAAAGACTACAGCCAGTAGTAGGAGCTACTTCTGCATGTTTTCAACCCCGCCCATCACCCGAAGCGAGCCAATCTCAGCCGGAAAAAAAACGAAATGTCAGCCATCTTTAATCCTCGCTAAACAGGGCTCTCTCCTCTCAGCAGCAAACCTTTACAAAATGATGTGCTTTCAAACTACCGCACATGTGTACCACCGGGATACATCGCTACGGATCAAAGAATATGCAGGAAACGTTATTACAGAGGGAATAATCGGCACACTACGAGAGCTTCGCCTGCACGGAGACCAGCACGGAGACCAGTGGTAGGGGGACCGCCTCATCGGCTAGGTGGGAAGCTAACGCTAACCGGGGAAAAGGCACATCCAGAGCGAGCTAACGCTAGCCAGCCACCTGTCCCATCAATCCTGATTGCAAGTGTCCGTTCATTAAACTACAAACTGGACTACATCCAACTTCAACGAAACTCCCAACGCGAGATCAGAGACTGTGTTTTTTGTTTTTGTGAAAACATGGCTGAACAACAGCGTACCGACTGTCCAGCTACCAGGCCTGCTAGCCCTCCGACGATCCGAGCTAGAGATGCTCTGTATGAAGGCGGGCTGTGTTAACACGGACTGGTGTAGAAATGTGGTGATTTGTATACAACTAACTGCTAACCACTGGAGTTTGTGACTGTTACATGGCGACCATTCGACATTCCACGCTAATTCACGGCTGTGTTTATACTCGGTATTTACAGCCCACCAAGCCTAATGCTAGTATGCTTAGCTGAACTTTACAGAGCCTATAATGTGTGTGTGCACTAAATGTAGCCTGTTTCGTATGTCGTTTTTATATAATGTCGTTTTTATATATTTTAAATGTGTAACACCACTTGAGCCACGATGAAACGTTGTTTCGTGTATATGGTTGAAATAACAATAAAACACATTAAGTTGAGTTGAATGCATCGCTGTCTTGTCTGTCTGTCAAGCGGTAGGCGTGGTTTGGGAGTGGACTCAAAGCAGCGAAGCGAAGTGCATTCTGGGATTTGGTGTCTTTCATCCATATGAGCCAAAAACACATTTTCTGGCTTTTCTCGGCCTAGAAGGCACCAGCTTTCCAGCGGTGAAATATCCCTTTAAGACAATGCTGATGTTTTGAAAAACAATGTACTTTTGGTTCCGATGCATTCAGTACACATGGCAGCCTGGTTAAGGTCAGAGCAGACCCTTTTGTTTCTATTCTCCCTTTGTCTCTCCCAGGTAGATTAGATCAAAACCACACTTAACATATAGAAAGAAACTTTTGGCTCCGGCTTGGAGCCACACCCTGCTGTGCTGAGACTAGATTAGAATACATGATAGTCTTTGATCTGTGTCCGAGAGAAACCCCCAACGTGCGTGCTAGAGGTGTGACCATCACATCTGAGGCTATGAAGAAAGCCAATGCGCCCAACACATCATCATGCCAACGACGGGCCAATGGGAATAGAATCGGCTCCAGGTGCAGGGAAATATCATTCTGAAACTTACTTACTTCGAGACTGTAAATATGTGACCTCACAGGGGGAAGCATCTTGCTGTCCGCTGCTTACAGTGTATATGTATTGTTGTTGTTATGTTATGACTGCAAAACGGTCTCCCCACAAGGGGACCATGCTTTTGTAGTCCATTGCTTTGCAGTCTATTCTTTTTGTAATGTTGATGTTATGTTATGACAGTTAAAATCTGACCCCACCGGGGAAGCATCTTTGCTGTCCGCTGCTTGCAGTGTTTATGTTCTTGTCTTGTTTTGTGACTGATTTTATGTTCCTCCATCAAGGAGGAACATGCATTCAGTCCAATGTCAGCTGAATTGTAACTGTTGCTTTTGTCATGTCGTTTTCATCATTCTTTTTAATTAAATCGTTTGTTAATCCTCCATTTGCACCCAAGCCTTTCTCCTACCTCAAAGATTCAAGAACACGTCTGAACGTTGTAAGTCTTCTGGTAGCTGTGCCAAGAGAAATCTCAACCATTCCCAATCTTGCAGAGACGGAGAGTGTATATGTAAGGAGATAACATAGGTACAGACTAATTATTGCTAACTAAAATGCTAGTTAACATTAGCAATTAAACTTAAACAGATAATGTTAGTCGAAACTGCCTGCAAGCTTCTCCTGTACTATACAGTAATTCCTCTACTATGCGACGGTAAGTCGCGTGGTTATGACACAATCATTAGCCTATTTTTACAAAGTCTGCTACGGAGCCATAACGTGAGGTACAAGGTAATGGAGCCTTTTATACATTGTTGTGTTTCTTTAGAAATAAACAATGGAAAAATAAAGTCTTCAAACACTTCAGATGTAAAGTTATTGGCTGTCAAAGTGACACCAAAATGAATGGCAGTCAATGGAATGCTAATAGGGGGGTGATGGCTTGGTAGCATAAAAATGGCGCCATAGCAGCTTCACTCTGTGGAGAGAATCTTGCCCCCTTGGCCGTTATGGGCGCAGCCATCCTGGTTGCGGATGTGACGATTTTAGACGAGAGGGAGGAGTGAGGGAGGAGCCACGTTACGCTACACACTTTCACTGGCAATCACATCATAGCCACGCCCTGAAACATCCCCCCGCTTTATCGCCGATTTTAAAATCAACGAGACCCTAATTCAAAAAATGAACATGATTCTGTATTGCAGAAGACTTAAAACTAGCGATTGAGACCATAAATTAATATTAACGGTCTATGGCTGGGACCGAATTTACCTTCGCTGTAAGGACAATGAGCTTCCTCTTGTATGCTAAATGATAGACATGACCTAATCAATTGTTTAGAAGCTTGGGATGATGGGCTAGAAAAAAGGCTGATTAAATTAGTCAGTTGATTTGATACAGCTGCAGGAGACGTTCAAGTACATTTAAACCGAGTGTACATTGTTTTCAAAACATCAGCATTGTTTTAACTTTTAAAAACCTAACAGTGTCCAATAACTATAAAGCACATTATGTGTCAGCATTTCCCTTTGATATAGTTCAAGCCTTTGCACTCAGCCAGCTCGCAATTAGCAGCGGACCCCCTCCTTCTCGGGTTTGAAATCATTCAAGAGGATTTCGGCCAAGAGGAGTGGGCAGCAGGTAGATGAATAGTGTGGTGGCTCCTCACAGGGCGCAGGCTCAGCCCTCTTAAAGGAACAGTAACGAGTTCAAGACTGAGAAAAACACATTATTCATTAAAATAGCACTAGAGAACGCCTATTTTTAAAAGTAACGTATTACCATAAACTGTATACAATAATAAACACATATTTAAAGCGTTTTGTGTAGTATATATATTTGGCTTTTACTATTTACAAACTGTTCGACTGTTATTAGTAAAAGCTAGTTATTTTTTGTATTTGTTCATTTCTAAGCAAATAAACTGTTGTTTAAGTAATTGGCCCAATTACTAATTGTTTCTAAATTAAAACTTTGACTTTAACCGCCCTTGTATGAAGATCAGCCACTGACTAAACTGTGATTCCCCACTCAAAAACTTTTATTACATCTAAAAAAAAGAAAAGAAATGAAAAATCTCCTAAATTAAGCTAAGAAGAGTTCTAATGAATTTGTAGCTTAACAGGTGCTTTTTAGATTTGTTTTTTGGAAGGTCACATCGCCCCCGTGTGTACACTGTCAGTAACAGCCAGACACAGCAGGTTGGGTACATAAACAGCATGGAATAAAATCACACTGTCAGGCATTAAATTAATCATTAGTTTATTGAAGTGCAAAACAAAGTTATTTCTGCAGCAGAAAAACATCTGTATGTGTACAAAAACAATAACGCTGATTCTAAAAATCAATAATGTGTCAAATGGTTATCTTATTTTCATGTTTTTAAATGTTTAATTCAGCATTTGTATATCAGTGTTAAAGGCACAAAACAAGTTTAGAAACTTAGTGGATATAGAAGAGCAGTTACACCGAGGTACAAAGGGCTAGTTACAGCAAATTCAAGCGCTAATAACAGAAGGAAAAGTGGTTAGTTTGTTTCCCCATTATGCTTATTAGTGGTCAGTAATAACAGATACAGTAAACTTTATTAATCCCTAAGGGGCAATTCATCTTCATAACTGCATGTGGATCTACTGTCTGTTTCATTAAAACAAGCACTGATAATCCTATGTTCTATATAAAGGCTAAAGATTGACAGAAAAGTGATAAAACAACTCTGCAGCAGCATAAGATGCTTTTGGCTAAGGCAGGAGTACAAAGCTGCAGACAGTAAGCTAGTCTGAGTAACCCAAAAACCCATATACACCACGTGAACCATTTTTGTTTCTTCTCATGTTATGTGGCCCTGTAAGACCATTTACTTGTTTTGATCCCTGTGTCTGACAGAGCACACCACTCCACTCTTTGGCCTGAGTGTACCAGTGTCCACTATATCAAAGGTCTGTCCCGGCACAAGGGGGAAGTCAAACCTCTGGAGCAGCTTGGCCATCACCACTT
Source organism: Gymnocephalus cernua (assembly GCA_023631565.1). Taxonomy (NCBI): domain Eukaryota; kingdom Metazoa; phylum Chordata; class Actinopteri; order Perciformes; family Percidae; genus Gymnocephalus; species Gymnocephalus cernua. The sequence goes on from CM042440.1 coordinate 18,618,537, forward strand.
TAGCCTCCATCTGCAATGGCCCCAACACACATTGAGTTCATTTCATGCGTTGTTATGTTTTTGTGTGTGTTGACTATTTATGACATCACCCACCTGAGCAAAGTTCTGTCCTAGGCATGAGCGTGGACCGAGTGCAAAGGGGAAGTAGCAATAATACGGCCTTGTAAGACAGATAAGAGACAGCATCACTTAATGTACAATGATTCCCTTCTTTCATCTGGGACAACGATCAGTGTTCTAAAATGTTAAGACTAAAAATAAAATGCGTCATTTTGGGAAAACTTGTATGCTACTTACTTGGGAGCATCTGGGTGAAATCTGTCTGGATCAAATGTCAGCGGGTCCTTGAAGAACTTCTCCATTCTCCCAGTCGCATGGGAGCTGAACTGAATTTCAGAACATTTTGATAGCAGATCAATATTCACCGTCTCTCACGTTGTGGCATGTTGATACATTTTGCATTTTGGGCAGCAAGATATACCCTGTCTCCTCCCAGGAGTATTTTTTTTAATTTTGAGAAGTCATTCAGCTCTTTAAAATCTGAAGTTGAACTTGTTAAATGAATGTTCCTTGTGTTACTGGAGGTTTTATATTGTAGGAGAAAGTGCAGCTTTGTCTCAACTTCACCTGTGAAACAGTGACCACGTGTGACACACTGTTTTCTTTTTGTTGCCATGATTTTTGTGTCTTCCTGTTTCGATTGTCAGTTTGTGGTCACTGAGCCTGTACTTGTTTAGGATATGTCTCTGAATTCTATCTCTGACAGTAGAGAGATATTCTGCTAATTCATAATCTCTTTTGAGGGCCAGATAACATTCTAATCTACTTTGGCTTTTAGTTTCTACTTTCCAATGTTCCAGATAGATTTCTTTACATTGTGTTATAATTTGCTTTAGTCTGATTGGTGTTTGGAGAGCAGTGTTGTTGTGAGGCCGGTCAGAGTGTGTGTTTTCAGAGACCTTTTTTTAATGCTCTGTCAGTATTCTAAAAATAACTTTTGTTGTGTGTGTGTTTTCTTTTTAAGTGATATGTGCCATTATGCCTATGTACATGAATAAATAAAAACCTTACTATAAAACTTTTTGGGTTCTGACACACTTCCTGCTTTAGAGGTACTCACATAACATGAGACTCCTCCAGGTATGTGGATACCATCAATGACAATGTCTTCCAGTACGTCACGAGATGTGCCTGGAGCTGTCGAGTACATCCTCAGAGTCTCTTTCAGCACCTGGGAGGAGGTTACAGTGTGATCTTCGGTCAATTTCTTACAAAATAAAATGTATTCAAGTACATTTAAGTAGAATTACAGAGAGGAGGCAAATCTTGGTTTAACGTGTCATCTGTAGATGGAGCAATTTTTCATATTGAAAACAAGAACACTTATTGTATAGGCTAACTTGAGAGTCAGTGATTCACAACATGCTTCACTCCTAAAGAGCTAAACCATCTTTTTCCTAACTTCATGTACCTGTGAGAGGTAGACCAGTTTCCCCAGATCATCATAACTGATCTCCTGTTTCATCCCAACGACATCATCCACCTCTTTCTTCAATCTGACAAATAAAAACCCAACTGAAGAAACCAGTATTCAAAAGCGACAATGTGAAACAGTTTTACACCTAATTTTTGGTTCTTACTTCTCCAGAATGTCAGGATGTCTCCCAAGTTCCATGATGCAAAAAGCCAGTTGATTAGCAGTTGTTTCTTGCCCTAAAATGTTAGAAGATTACCTTCAAAACCCCAAATATAATAATCAAAAATACAATAAAATGTAGGACTTAAATATAAGTGGTGGTGATGATAATAATACACAGACTTAAGAGCATGGATTTTTGTGAATAACTATGTCATTATACTTGAAAAGTAATATTTAACTCCCAACGTGTCCAGAATTCACAGCTAAACTGGTGGATAGTTCACATTCTAGGTAAGAGGGAAATATGTTTTATTGAAAGTGTCCCTGTAACATTGTTAGCCTCACTATGAAGCACAGCTTCAAGCTTCTTTTGGATCACTTCACACATCAAAGCAGAGACAACACAGACTCACCCGCAATGAAAAATGTCACAAAATTGTCCAACATCAACTCTTCGTCTTCTTTAGTCATGCTTTCCTCTGGAATAATAAGAAAAGAAAATTCAACAAGTAAACCAATATATGTAGTTATCTTATCATATAATTTGTAACATTAAAATCCTTGTTGGACTGAAAGTTGAACTCATTTACATGCATATTAACTGGCCTGTCCAATCTACAACCCCAAATCAGAAAAAGTTGGGACAGTATGAAAAACACAAATAAAAAAAGAAAGTAGTGATTTCTAAATGTACTTTGACTTGTATTTCATTGCAGACAATGTGAACACAAAATATTTCATGTTTTGTCTGGTAAACTTAATTTAATTTGTAAATATACACCCTTTCCTGTCATTCAGACCTGCAACATTCCAAAAAAGGTTGGGACAGGAGTAATTTAGGGCTAGTAATCAGGTAAATTGGTTAAATAATGATGTGATTTGAAACAGGTGATGTCAACAGATGATTGTAATTATGATTTGGTACAAAAGCAGCATCCAAGAAAGGTCTAGTCCTTTAGGAGCAAAGATGGGCCGCGGATTGCCAGTTTGCCAACAAATACGTGAGAAAAGTATTGAAATGTTTAAAAACAATGTTCCTCAAAGAAAGATAGGAAAACATTTGCTTATTTCACCTTCAACAGTGCATAACATAATTAAAAGATTCAAGGAATGAGGAGGAATTTCAGTGCGTAAAGGACAAGGGCGCAAGCCTAAGCTGAACAACCGTGATCTCTGATCCCTCAGGCGGCACTGCATCAAGAATCGTCATTCATCTATAAGCAATATCACCACATGGGCTCAGGACTACTTTGGCAAACCTTTGTCAAGTACCACAATACATAGTTACAGCCACAAATGCCAGTTAAAACTGTACTGTGCCAAAAGGAAGCCCTATGTTAACAGTGTCCAGAAGCGCCGTCGACTTCTCTGGGCTCGGAGGCATCTGGGATGGACCATCACACAGTGGAAACGTGTACTGTGGTCAGATGAATCAGTATTTTTTGGGAGAAATGGACGCCGTGTGCTCCGTACCAAAGAAGAAAAGGATCATCCAGACTGTTACCAGCAACAAGTCCAAAAGCCAGGGTCTGTCATGGTATGGGGTTGTGTCAGTGCCCTTGGCAAAGGTAACTTGCACTTCTGTGATGGCACCATTAATGCTGAAAAGTACATAGAGATTTTGGAGCATAATATGCTGCCTTCAAGAAGATATATTTTTGGGTGGTGATGGCGCAGTGGTTAGAACACATGCCTTTGGTGTGGGAGACCTGGGTTCAATTCCCACCATGATCCATCAACCAATGTGTCCTTGAGCAAGACACTTAACCCCTAGTTGCTCCAGAGGCGTGCGACCTCTGATATATATAGCAATTGTAAGTCGCTTTGGATAAAAGCGTAAGCTAAATGACATGTAATGTAATGTAATCTTTTCCTTTTTCCAATTTCAACAAGATAATGCAAAACCACATTCTGCACACATTACAAAGTCCTGACTGCGGAGGAAGAGGATACGGATACTTGACTGGCCTGCCTGCAGTCCCGACCTGTCTCCAATAGAGAATGTGTGGCCCATTTTGAAGCGTAAAATGCGACAACAAAGACCCCGTACTGTTTCCCACCTTAAGACTTGTTTGCAGCAAGAATGGGACAAAATTACACCTGAAACACTTCATCACTTGGTGTCTTCAGTCCCTAAACGTCTTTTAAGTGTTGTGAAAAGGAATGGCAACATTACAAAGTGGTAAATGCTTTACTCTTCCAACTTTTTTTGAAATGTGTTGCAAGAACCAAAATAGGAATTTTGTTTTTTTGAAAAAAAAAAAAAAATCCTGAGGAAGACATTAAATGATATGCTGTTGTATTGTCTGCAATGAAATACTAGTCAAAGTACATTTAGAAATCACAACTTTCTTTTTTTATTTGTGTTTTCCATACTGTCCCAACTTTTTCTGATTCGGGGTTGTACTGTATCTGATTGTGAATAGGTAGTAGCTTAACACTGCACTTCTGTTCTGCAAATCTAATACTATGGAATGGTAATGGTAATGACCTGTGGACAGCCTTTGACTACCTCAGGATCCCAGCAACTCTCACAACCCTTGTCAAGGCCTACCTCGAGGACGTCCAACTCTGTGTGACAACAGCAGAGTACACAACAGCATGGCAACACCTGGAAGTGGGAATCATGGCCGCTGGCCTTCAGCCTGGCCATGGAGGTCATCATCTGGGCATCTCGATGGAAAGTTGGCGGACAGCGAATACCACCTGGGCTGAGGCTGCCACCGCTTAGAGCCTACCTCACAATTCTCACCACGACCAAGGTTTGCACTCTCCGGCTACTAAGAAAGCTCCAGGAAAACATTGACCGGCCTCGCATGAAGATCAAGCTGAGCAAGTCCAGAAGCATCTCCATTATAAAGGGGAAGCTGTCAGACCACCGCTTCCACATTGGCGAGGAATCCATTTCAACGGTCTCCAAGAAGCCTGTGAAGAGCCTAGGTCGTTAGTATGCCTCCCCACTTAAAAACAAAGAGCAAGTAGAGCAGCTCAGGAAGGGAGGTTGCCAGCGGCCTGGAGAACCCTGCTTCCTGGCAAGCTGAAGCTCTGGTAAATGCAGTATGGACTACTTCCACATCTCCTGTGGTCGCTAACCCTCTATGAAGTCCCACTCTCAAAGGTGGAAAGCTGGAGAGACTGGTTAGCTCATATGTAAGGAAGTGGCTTGACCTTCCCAGGTGCCTCAGCAGCATTGGGCTCTACGGCAAAGGGATGTTACACCTGCCCATTTCCAGTCTAGCAGAGGAGTACAAGTGCGCCAAAGTCAGACTGGAGATGATGCTACTAGATTCCAGCAATCCATTTGTAGCCCAAGCTGCCCCCATCCTGGCCACCGGGAGGAAGTGGATCCCATTGGCTGCAACTGAGCAGGCAAAGGCAGCACTCAGACACAATGACATTGTGGGCTGAATGCAGGAGGGGAGGAGTGGTCTTGGCCTTGGGGCCAGTACACCAGCATGGAGCAAGGCTTCTCCATCTCAGAGACGCAAGCTGGTGGTCCAGGAGGTACTTCAGGAGGAGGAAACAGGAAGGTGCGCCCAAGCTGTGGCGCAGGCAAAGCAAGGGCAGTGGATGGCATGGAAAGGAGAGGAGAGGAGAAAGATCTCCTGGAATGAGCTGTGGGAGATGGAGGCATGCAGGGCGAGCTTTACCATCAGGGCTGCCTACAATGTCCTGCCTTCCCCCGCAAACCTAAGCCAGTGGTATACCGAAGACCCCACGTGCTCTCTATGTCCAAGTCCAGCAACACTGAAGCACATCTTAGTGGGATGCAAGACCAGCCTCACCCAATGCCGTTACATCTGGCAGCACAACATGGTGCTAAAGTGTCTTGCAGCAGTGCTGGAAAGTCGATGGACAAGTGTGAATGCCCTTCCTCCCCGTCAGCCAACACCATTTGTTCAGGAGGGCGAGGGTCAAGCCAGCCTCACCACCATAAGACCAGACACTGGGCAGCTGGGCAGAGCACGGGACTGGAAGCTGCTGGCAGACTTGGACAAGAAACTCTGCTTCCCAGCTGAGATCGCAGCTACCAACCTGCGACCAGACCTTGTTCTGTGGTTAGCCTCGCTACAGCTTGTCTACATCATTGAGCTCACCGTGCCCTGGGAGGGTGCAGTGGAGGAGGCCTACGAACGCAAAAGCCTGAGGTATGCTGAACTTGCAGCCGATGCGCAACAAGGCTGAAATGCGAAGGTACGCCTAGTGGAAGTAGGCTGCAGAGGGTTCGTAGCCACCTCAACATCTAGGCAACTCAGGAAGATGGGAGTGCGAGGGAAGGCCCATCGGCAGGCAGTCAAAGACCTCTCCAGGGCTGCTGAAAAGGGGAGCCAGTGGCTGTGGATGAAAAGAAAGGACTCCGCCTGGGCGTGCAAGTGAGTTGATGGCATCTAGGGAGTGAACCTGGGACGCTGGGATTCACTGCTGAACCTCTGGAGGTGTTGTGGGCCAATCAGAGAAACAGAAGGAGGGCGCCCACTTGACAACCCAAAGGGTGTCATCACTCAATTGACCATCCCACAGAGTCTCATCGGTGCCTCAAGTACGCATTTATTGAGGGATATCAACACCTAGTCCTACACAACAGATCAGTTCTATTTTTTGTCACACTATTCTCCGCGGTTTAAAATAAATAAGTGTGTTTATATTTAGGCACTAAACCACCAAAACCATTGTTTGCCATGACCCTATTACAACAGAGGGAAGTTTAAACTGTCTTGGTATCTTCAGCAGCCCTTAGCTGCATGTCATTCCCCCTCTCTCTCCCCTTTCCTGTCTTCAGCTGTCCTGTCAAATTAAGGCTTATAATGCCCCAAAAATAATCCTTAAAAGTTCTTCCTATCTAATCAAATCAAACTTTAGGGACCATAACCTTTGCCAGCTGTTTTGATGATCTGTGTGAGGATGTCCTTGGGGACGTCATCGCCGTTTTGCATGGCAGTCTTTCGGTCATTAATCCACTTAGCTCCAGTTGTGCGCAGCAGGCGGCAAGCTTCCCTCACTTTCTTAATGAATGGTCGGTTCTTCAGCTTGTACTGGAAATGCAAGATTTGAGGATTGCAAACAGTTTATAATATCGTCACCACACAAACTCCTTACAAATTTCTAGTGAAGTCATACCTCATAGAAGATGTCTCTGGCTATGTAAAGCATCCCTTTCAGACATGTCTCGATGGCTTTAGGGAAAATTGATCTATCCTTCTGCACGTCTAAATCCACTCCAAATGCAACCTGAGAGTTATCAAGAAAATAAGGTAGTTACAACTTGATTATACTTTTTAAATTTTTTTTAATTTTTTTTTACTTTCGTCATAAGCTGGTGCTTTTTGCTGGTGCATACAAGAAAAACTTTTTGGATCATTACTCCTGTGGAAGACGTAAAACAGACTATAGCACAATACCTTCGCAATAACGTCAAGGGTAAAAGAATTCATGAGGTGGAGCATGCTGGCCTCCGTCATGTTATCAGCGACATCTGTAAGTGTAGTCATCAGTTTCTCTGCCCTCTCATTGAAGGTGCCGGTTAGACCTCTCAAATACCTGGAAATGTAGTAGTTTTAGACAGTGGACTAGCAGGACATACAATTGGACAATGTTCTCCAAAAGAAACAAGAGCAAAAGATACCCACAATCTAAATAGAATCTACAATAATGGCAAACACTGGATATAAAATGAAGGTTGAGCAGATAGTTGATTCCATCTTTGTGATTAAAAAATAACTCACAAGCTGCTGAACGCAGGGTCCATGATCCGCCGCTGTTTATACCACTTCTCATGATCTCTTGCTGTTATCAGGCCATTACCTAGGAACCTTGAAAAGAGACATGGAACACAGGACATTCCAAATAGCTATTTAAGGTTGTAAATGATTCGGCATAACAAAACAGTAAAAGGAACCAAACAAAAGTGGGCTGATAATACTCACATACATTAAACATAAGTTGTTGTCAGTTCAGAAATTTAACATATTGACAGTATCACAGATTACACTGTTATGAAAAAGTATGAAAAGTATAACTAATCTGATAGTCTGACAAATTACCTTTGACCAAACAGGTTGAAGATTTTGCTGTAGAACCTATCTTTTGGATACTTTGGGGACATCAGGATCTCCTGAAACAGGGCCAATCACAAGGGGTGTTTTTAATGTTAATATTATCAAGATATATTATCCATTTTTACCCAAAAGGCAAGGCAGCTTTATTTGTATAGCACATTTCAGCAACAGGGCAATTCAAAGTGCTTTACATAAAACATTAAAGAGCAGTTAAAAATGATAAAAAAATTAAAAACAGATAAAATACGAGAATAGAAGTTACAGTGCAGCATAAGAAATTAAACATTAAAAAAAATTTAAAGAAAGGCAACATCAAAAAGAAAGGTCTTAGATTTTCATACAGTTTCAAAAATGCAACTTAATAGAAATCAACAATTATTTAAAGAAAGGCAACATCAAAAAGAAAGGTCTGCAGCCTTGATTTAAAAGAACTGAGAGTTGCAGCGGACCTGCAGTTATCTGGAAGTTTGTTCTAGGTATGTGGAGCATAAAAACTGAACGCTGCTTCCCCGTTTAGTTCTGACTCTGGGGACAGAAAGCAGACCTGTCCCAGACGACCTGAGAGGTCTGGGTGGTTCATAGTTTACTAGCAGATCACAAATGTATTTTGGCCCTAAACCGTTTAGTGATTTATAAACTAGCAAAAGTATTTTGAAATTCTTTGAGGCACAGGTAGCCAGTGTAAAGACTTCAGAACTGGAGTGATGTGATCCACTTTCTTGGTCTTAGTGAGGACTCGAGCAGCAGCGTTCTGAATCAGCTGCAGCTGTCTGATTGATTTTTTTAGGGAGACCTGTAAAAACACTGTTACAGTAGTCAAGTCTACTGAAGATAAAATCCAAATCCTGCTGAGACATAATCCCTTTAACCCTTGATATATTATTAAGGTGGTAATAGGCTGACTTTGTAATTGTCTTAATGTGGCTGTTGAAATTCAGGTCTAAGTCCATGACTAGACCAAGATTTCTGGCTTTGTCTGTTGTTTTTAACCTTGTCATTTGAAGCTGAGTGCTGACTTTTAATCATTCCTCTTTTGCTCCAAAAACAACCACCTCAGTTTTTTCTTCATTTAATTTAAGAAAGTTCTGGCACATGCAGTTGTTAATTTCTTCAATGCACTTACTCAGTTTTTGTATTGGACTATAGTCCCCTGCCGATAAGGTTATGTAAATTTGTGTGTCATCCGCATAACTGTGGTAATTTATTTTGTTGTTTTCCATAATCGGAGCCAGGGGAAGCATGTAGATGTTAAACAGAAGAGGCCCTAGAACGAAGCCTTGGGGAGCTCCGCACATCATATTTGTATGCTCAGATGCATAATTACCTATAGATACAAAGCAGTCCCTATTCTTTAAATAGGATTCAAACCAGTTTAGTACTGAGCCAGCAAGGCCAACCCAGTTTTCCAATCAGTCTAGTAATAGGTCATGATCGACCGTGTCAAATGCAGCACTGAGATCAAGTAATACTAAGACTGTAGTTTTGCCACTATCTGTGTTCAAGTGGATGTCATTAAAGACTTTAACAAGAGCCATTTCAGTGCTGTGGTATGGTCGAAAACCCAACTGGAAGGCATCAAAACCATTGTTTAGTGACAAGAAAAGGTTGAGTTGTTGAAAAAACGCTTTTTCAATGATTTTACTTAAAAACGGAAGGTTTGATATCGGCCTATAGTTGCTCATTAGTGCCGTGTCTAGATTGTTATTTTTTAAGAGTGGCTTGATGACTGCAGTTTTCAGGGCCTGTGGGAAGATACCTGATAGAAGAGACGTGTTTACAATCTGTAGAAGATCAGAAGACAAACAATTTGAAACATTTTTGAAAAGGCCCGTTGGTAAAATATCAAGGCAACAGGAGGTTTTCAGATGTTGTATAATGTCCTCCAGATTTTTATGGTTGATCGTATGAAATTGTGTCATATTGGAATTTGTTTTGCCTGGACACTGTGACAACACATATCCCGTACTTTATATGGAGGCAGTCAGTCCATAGTTCTCAAAAATACAACACAGTTCTTTGGTCCCTCTATCCTGGGTGTTGTCAACATGAATGTTGAAATCACCAGCAATAATTACACAGTCAAAGTTAATATCATAGACAGCAGTTCAGTAAAGTCATCAAAGAAAGCTGCACAGTATCTAGGTAGTCTGTAGATATTTAGAAATATAGCTTGAGGGGAGGACCTTAGCTGAAGAGCCACATATTCAAAAGAAGCAAAATTTCCATAAGATATTTGAGTACCGTATTTTCCGCACTATAAGGCGCACTGGATTATAAGGCGCACCTTCAATGAATGGCCTATTTTAGAACTGTTTTCATATATAGGGCGCACCGGATTATAAGGCGGATAGAATAGAAGATACTGCAGTCAAACGTTTGACTGGGGTTGCGTTATACATCCACTAGATGGAGCTGTGCTAAAGGGAATGTCAACAGTCAGATAAAGTCAAACTTTATTAAGCGTTCTGACAACTCCGTTCACTCCCATGGTAACGTTGTTCAAACGTTAATGTGCATATTAACAATATCTCCCAGCCTTGCTCACTCTTCTCCCAAACGTGGAGGGGAACTTTTCCCTGATTCAGTAAACACGTAGTAAAAGAAACAGTCTGATACCACTAAATCAAACGTTAGTGCATAACTCAACATTACGTTGTATAACACGTAAAGCTCACTTTTTCAGTTCATTCCCCGTCCACGAATCCCTCGAATTCTTCTTCAGTGTCCGAATTGAACAGTTGGGCGACTACGGCATCCAACCTGCCCGGCTCCCTCTCGTCATTATCCGAGTCAGTGTCGCTGCTGTTGCATGGCAGTTCAGAGATTATTCCTGCCTTCATGAAAGCTCGGACCACAGTTGAGACTGATATATCAGCCCAAGCATCCACGATCCATTGGCAGTGGCATAACTCGCCCGGTGCTGTCTCCCTGTCTTTGTCAACGTGTGTTCGCCTTCTGTCATCCACTGCTCCCACGCAGCTCGCAGTCTAGCTTTGAACGCCCTGTTGACACCAATATCTAGCGGCTGGAGTTCTTTAGTTAATCCACCCGGAATGACGGCAAGCTCCGAATTAGTTTGATCCATATATAAGGCGCTCCGGATTATAAAGCGCACTGTCATTTTATGAGAAAATTAAAGGCTTTTAAGTGCGCCTTATAGTGCAGAAAATACGGTACATTGGAATGAGTCATTAAACAAAATGGCGACTCCACCTCCTTTCTTATTCACTCTATGCTCACTCATAAAACTGAAGTTAGGGAGAGCTGACTCGATCAGAACAGCAGCACTGTTATGGTCTAACCAGTAGGGGTGCAACGGATCGAGTCACGGATTGGATAATTTGTCGGATCAGCAAAAAAAAAAAAAAAAAAAAAAACACAAGACAAATAAACAGAAGTTTTGTCTTTTTGTTTATTAACACTTTTAAATTATTAAATTAAAATATATACAATCAACTTAAAGCCCCAGTGTGTAAGAATTTCTCCCATCTAGCGGTGAAATTGTATATAACAACCAACTGAATTTCACTTTGTAGCCCCCCCTCCCCATTCCGAGTGCGTTATTACTTCTACGGTGGCCAAACCCGAAATTAGCGACAACCTTCCGTGAGTGTCCCTTCCAGTGTAATAATAGTTTGATGTTATTTTGGTACCATTTCATTGCTAACATCAGCTATCAGGTTCCCAAACATGCAAGCTAATGTTGTAAAGTATCAGTGCTATTGTTATTCTGTATGTTGTACGAGATTAATAGTGTAAGGCGATGTTTACAGCGTAGGAGAGAAGCAACGGAGGTTTGTGTTTTTTATATATTTCTCTGAGCAGCATGAACAATGTCAATGAAACTGAAATGATCTCTTAGTATCTCCATCGTTTCCACGCAGCTGTTCTAGCGGACGTGAGTTGTCTGCCAGGGAAATCACGGCACATCTGATTACGTTTATGTTACAAGGTAGACAATCCTTTTTCATCATTTACGCGAGGAAAAGTGTCCTAGACGTCGTTCTAGCGTTATGCACAACCATGCTATAGTTAGCCAAGCAAGTAACAACTATAAAACTTTTACACAAATAGGCAGAATTACCTGTTGAGAAGAAAGCAGGCAACTTCGGCGTCCCTTTTAAAATCCTTGCTCCTCATCAGCTCTTTCCATCTTGGAAAAGCCACAGCAATATTAACTTTGGTCGTGTTGCTTTGCCTGTCACGTTGTCATTTTAATTTCATTCAGTTACATGTCCTCGATAATAGATGCAACAGGCTTTCAAATCTGCCGGCAGTGAGTCACAAGTAATCTTCTCCCCCTCCCTCCCTGGCATACGTCAGTCATAGACAGTTAAAGAAAACAGTCGGTCACAGTCAGTGCCACTGAGTGAAAAGCGCGAAATGCGGAGCAGTATAGCATGTATGTCCCTTACGGGCTACCGTATTTCAAGATGGCGCATGACTATGGAGCGTCTACCCCAGTTCATGTAAGCGCAAATGTAAAATTTCAAGCCAATAGGAATACTTGGAATTGATGGTGGTGGTCAATATTCATAAAAAAGGACAAGTTTGTGAAGAGCAATACAGATTTTGATAATGAACAACTACAAATGTTACACACTGGGGCTTTAAAGTGCACAAGGCATAATATCTTCTTTTTAACATATTAATAAAAAAACAACTTAAAGTGCAACATAAGAAGGCACATCATCTTCCTTGAAACATGGATAGTGAAATCAAGCCTATGTCCACATCATCAAAGAAGAATAAAAGAAAGAAAGCAAAGCATACCTGAGCTTATAATTTCAAATTCTTTTTCAAAAAGACAAGGATGTCTACATTGTCTGGGGAGTGTGGACCTCTTTGCAGTCACTATGTCCCCTGCTGTTGAGAACACTCTCTCAGAAGGAACTGAAGAGCCTGGCACAGCGAGATAGCATCTTGCCATCTTGGCAATATGAGGGCATTTACACTCATTGCTTTTCCACCATGTCAGTGGATCACCATCCACTGTAATACCGCTTGCTGCCAGGTAGGATGCCACCTCCTCTTTGATGATGTCAGCAGGAGTCATGCTGTCCATGTCTTTGCTGTCAAAGGTCTCTCCAAAAAGCTCTGCCATCGCCGACTTCTTTTGTGGAGGAGATGTGTCCAAGTTTGCTCCTGTTGGCTCTGCAGCTTGACCCTGCAGAAAAAAATTGAAACTGATTAATTAAACCTATTATTTATTTTCCAATAACATTTAATAAAAGCCATTATTACTGACATTTTTTTTTATTTAGATTTAAATTTATCATTTTTAAATAATATTCTTTTTCTTTACCTCATCAGTCTTCAGTGCCCAGACTGCTCACAATCTCAGTAGTGAAGTCACTGTATGTCCTCTGGCATAGGGCAGGGTCCATGTGAGACAGGGACTTGAACCTCGGATCCAGGGCAGTAGATCTGTGAAGGTAGTCCTGTAGAGTAGGGGGTGAAGTGTATCTGGGCTGCAGGTCCTCTCTAATGGCAGTCTTGACATCTCGAGTGACGGTGCTGTCTTCCACACTTGGAGCCATGGATTGTAGAATCCTTGTTTTCAGCTTTGCTGCTTTGCTTTGTCTTAAGCACATTAGCAGCTGTTGTGCTTCGGTGGAAGTAGGAAACCACCTTCCTGATCCTCCCAAGAAGGCGGTCCATCCTATTGACTGAGATTCCCTTCTGTGATGCCAAATTCACTACATGTGCAAAGCACCCTATCTGTGGGCCCAGTCCTGCCTCATTCACTGCATTTATTTGATTTTTGGCATTATCAGTTGTGACTGGGATATTACTAGTACTGGGCCTCTTTATCTTCCATTCCTCCACTGCTTGTGTCAGTACCTGCGCAAGATGAGTGCTTGTGTGACTCTCGTAGAGGGGGCGTGTCTGCAGCACCGGACTTCTCATCTCCCAGTCTGCTGTGATGAAGTGAGCGGTTATCGTCACATAGCTTTCTGTTCCCCTGGACGTCCACCCGTCTGTCGTGAGCGCAACAGAGGATGCTCGGGATAGTTCATCCACAACGTTTTTCTTCTCCTGCTCATAAAGATCTGGCACAATCTTTTCGCTGAAGTGGGTGTGCGACAGGATGTCGTAATGTGGCTCAAGCACTTTAAGCATGTGTTTAAAGCCCCTCGTTTTGCACAGAATATGGCGACATGTCTGCACCTATAAACACACCGATAGCGTTTGTGATGGCGTTAGCCCGGTCTGATTTTGCAACAAGGCGCTGCTTAAATGCCACGGTGATAAGCGGTTGTTGAGCAGCTTTCGTTTTCACTCCTGTCAGTGAAACACAGGGTGATGTCGCTTCAAATGCGTGGCCATGCTTGATGTGTTTCCACTGTCATATGGCTTTCTTGTGCCACAGTGCCTACACACCGTCACGTTTTATCCACTAACCTCTTTCCTTCATCATTATATTTGACAGGGAAGCCAAAATGCTCCCATACAGCCAGGGGATTTAAATGACGCGGGGCGTTCAAGCTCCTCCGTCTCTCCGCTCACCATGACCACGCTGTGTGTGGACTGAACATGCGCACAATTTTTTTTTTTCAGAAATCAATCCGCGGATCACGTGTGTGCCGAACCGAAGACATTGATCCGAACGGATCACATATCAATGACGATCCGTTGCACCACTGCTAACCAGGTTTCAGTTAAAAACATAAAATCAAGATTGCGATTAATAATAAAATAACTGATTAAAAATGATTTTCCTGCCAAAGACCTGACGTTTAGTAAGGCTAGTGTTAGTGTGTTAAAATAATTATCTGTCTCGTTTTTTGGGACAGGCTGTGGCTGACGAGGAATGGATGCTAAATTTGCTAGGTTTTCAGTTAAGTGCTTCTTTTTCTTACTTTGCGGATTCATCATTCTTTTTCTATTACCTATCACAACATAGATTGGGGAATAATTTAATACACAGGACCCAGGCTTGTCCTGGAAAGAGTCATGAGTGCCACTAGGCGAAGTAGGCGTGCAGCCTGGACCCTGCACATATCAGATAAAGCTTGCTGCATTTTGTACACAAGAATACTTATCAGTTTGGGGAGAAGGGGTTAGCTGCCATCCTTGAGCGGGCAGAGGTCCCTACCGAAACAGGACTATAGCTGTCTTTATGCGCACTTTTACATTGTTTATTGTGCAATGCTTATGCAACATGATGGTAACTACTGTAAGGTGCTGTGTTTACCTTGGTCGCTTCTGGGCAGGTCACAATGAGCGCAACGTAATGCAGAAAATTTATTCTGCAAACAGGTCCATATGTCTCGGCCCTGTAAATGTCATATATTTATCGTTATTACAGGTAACTAACCAGCGCACCACGGGTTAAGCACTATAGTTTACATCACATACGTCTTTCACCAGAATATCAGAAAATTAAATGCAAAAAATTTGAACCAACGCTGTCAAGTCTGGTCCCAGGTACCATCATAAAATAGATATGAGATGTAATTCTGACTTTCTAACACCGTGATAGAACCACATCGCAGCCATGTTGCCTGGGTCAAGTTTTAGACTTGCTGCAATTTTGTTTTATATCTGATACACGGGGCTTGCATGGCGTTTGTTCTGAGTTGACATTTTTCCATTTAAGTGTTTAATATTCACATAACCTACTTTCGTCTTAAGCAAATGCATGAAACATATTGTGCTTACCATTCCAGAAACATGTCGTGAATAATGTCGCCTTTTTTCATTGACCTTAAAAAGGTTGGTGAATGTCCGAAGAGAAAACTGTGGGCGAAAAAAAAAATCCAAAAGTGCCAGGTAATGTCAACATATCAACAAGTTTTTGCTAATGTTAGCTCGTTAGGTGACAAGAAAACAAACAAAGTAAGCGCTAGAATCAACTTAACGACAAACCAAGCACTTAACGTTAACTTACTTGTCTCTCGGTGGCCCAGGTATGTGGTCATATTTCATATGAATGTGTTTAACATATAAGCAATAACCAAGAAACGATATGAAAATCAGAAAGAGCAGAAACAAAGCAGTCCAGCTCAGAAATACATGGAAAACTGCCATGTTGGTAACTCAAGCTCAATAGACTGTAACTTTAGACCGCCAGAAACCTAGTCCAAAGTCTTATTCGCTCGTCAAGTTCTCCCATAGACAGTATATAAAAGAGTTCTCCAGTTCAATAACTGCGTCAAAAAAATCTTCCGGATTATGGGGTTCCATTTGTGCCAAAATTAAGTCGAAAGGTATGGGGTTCCATTTGTGCCAAAATTAAGTTGAAACGCTAACTGTCTATGCTATGTCTGTCTGTCTATGCGTCGTTTCCCTCTGTCGCTACAATATGTGTCATCTTCACTCTCTTGCTTCGTGTTGTTTCACTCTGTTGTGTTGTTGCTATGCGTCGTTTCACTCTGTCGTTAGCAAGAGCACACGTTAGCTCCGGCAGTTGACGTCACGCAATCCCAGCATGCAAAAGTCAATATCAAAACTGTTATTTTATAATTAGCCTATACTGAAGCCCATTCATATCACTTTTAGCCAACTTTCCTGATATTCTGATTGCTGTGACAAGGTGTTTGAAAATAATTTGCAATAATTGCTTTAGATGGGATAATAAAGGTATGCCCTGTTGCCACGGCTGCAGGGCCACCGTGTGTTGAACGTTACCTCCGTAGCTAGGAAATCTCAACTTGATAGCAGTGTCGACACTTCAGGACGACAATCATAACGACACATTGTAACGACACAAAGCATCGACAGAGTGAAACAACACATAGTCCTGACACTGCCAGCATTGACACAGCAAGATGACCAGGGATGTAGTGGAGGCTAAACACACGTAAACGCCGTTTACGCACCTCCCAAAATTCGGAAATAGCGTTTACCCACCTCCAAAGTGCGTTTATCCACCTCTAAATTGTGTTTATCCACCTCTAAATAGCCTATAGTTCCTAAGACATTTTAAATTAAGCTTATGTCGTTTTAGTTTCATATTTTTCATTATTAGTTTCATAGATTGTTAAACTTAAGACGAAGTCTTTCATATTGCGCTGCTTACTCTCAGTGTTGACCAATCTCTTGCGGTGTTTGTTTGTAAAGCCCACAACGTCGCCTTCCAGGCAGCGATGCCTGGAAGGCACTAGGATTAGGCAACAGTGCCTTGAACTAAGTCAACGGTCGCAGCGCTGCCTTGAAGTCAACGTTGGGGGCTTAAAACACCATCGAGCATCTCTTGCGTAGCCAGCAGGAAGCAGCAGACTGCATTTTATATACTGTCTATGACTGCATCAAGACTCATCAGTTCTCTTAATACATCCATGGTCACTAGCCCAAACTAGCCTACATGTCTCATGTAATAAATTGTAAAAATAGATGTCCGGCAATTTTTTAAGCGGCGTCAAGACAGCAGCCCTCCTCCTGATGCAAGCAAACGGCCTCGGCTACAAGCCCAAAGTGAGTGAGCGCGAAAAACAGTACTAAACTTCATGTTTTTTAGGGTAATTTGGTTCACAGTAGATTGATGCCAATGACTCAACAAGTCACCTCTACCTGTTCCCATTAGCCTATGTTACAAGTAAAATTCAGGATACATTATCAGATAAATAACTGGATGTAATTATGCATTCTCTGACATTTAAACCACTGGAAGTTTGTGACAACAAGCTCTTATTGCTAGTCACCTAGCTAGTTAATGTTATCGCCGTTCGCGGGTACGGTAAACGTTTCTATGGAAACGGCGAGTTGAACCAATCAGAGGCGTCGCTGTTAAGCTTAGGACTGTGGGTAGTGTAGTTTTTCTCCATAAGATTGCGGCTAAAAACATGTTTTTCTAGTAACAAGGTTGATTTCATACAGACCTCTAGCTTCTACAGGAGCAGAAACAAAATGAGACATTTGAGGATGTCATCCTGGGCTTTTGGGAAACACTGATCCACATTTTTCTGACATATTGTAGACCAAACAACTAATCTATTAATCGAGAAAATATTCAACAGAATAATCGACTATGAAAATAATCCCAAATCCCTAATCATTATGTACAAGTGCATTGCATTGGAAGCCCTGGATATAAGCCTCCCTCTCTATCTCTTAAATATTTTTGTTCTCTCTGTTTTGTCATTTAGTAAACTTTATAGATTTCAACCCTATTATTCCTTCTTGAGTCTCTTTAACAAGAACTTAGATTAATGTATGAATTGAATAGTGATTGTGTGACCTATGATGAGGAAACAACCAGTGATACCCTTGGTAGTACCATCAAATGATAGCCTATAGCGATGTCATCAGGATACACATACACCGGTAGGCAGTGGCCCACCTTAAAAGGTGACCACGTCGTGGTCCACCAGAATTTATAGTTTACCCACCTCTTTTTTTACCACTACACCTCTGAAGATGACAAGGAGGGCAACAGATGACAGGAGTAAGTTCAGTTGACAGACAAAAGTTGAGTCATGTGAGCAATCGACATAGACATAGACATGGAAGACGACACATAGCATAGACAGACAGACATAGACATCGACAGTAAATAGACACATAGATATGGAAGACGACACATAGCATAGACAGTTAGCACGTAGCATAGACAGCATGTCGACTAGACAGTAAACAGACACATAGACATGGAAGACGACACATAGCTTAGACAGTTAGCGTTTCGACTTGATTTTGGCACAAACGGAACCCCATATATTTCTTCTCCATTGTCTGTGTTATCAGCCGACCAGGCCTCCCATAGAAGGACAGGGTGTTGGGAAACGCAAGCCAGATAGTGCAAGTTGAGTCTGCGCTGTGCTCCAGGGAAACTGTCAAACTAAATACTTGATTCGGTCAACGTCGTTAAATAATTCAAATGTTAAAAACCCCTGGTTAAGTGAATGACAGAAAATATAAAGTGTCCAGTAACTATAAAGCATGAAAGAAAATGTAAAGTGTCCAATAACTAAAGCACATTATGTGTCAGCATTTCCCTTTGATATTGTTCAAGCCTTTGCACACAACCGCTCTGAATTTCTCGGGTTTGAAACGTTTGAAATCATTCAAGAGGATTTCGGCCAAGACGGCCAATCAAGACATGGCAGAGGAGTGGGCAGCAGGTAGATGAATACTGCGGTGGCTCCTCACAGGGCGCAGGCTCAGCCCTCTTAAAGGCACAGTAACCAGTTCAGGACTGAGAAAAAGACATTATTCATAAAAAGTAATGTATTACCATAAACTGTATACAATAAACACATATTTAAAGCGCTTTGTGTAGTATATATATTGGCTTTTACTATTTACAAACTGTTTGACTGTTATTAGTAAAAACTAGTTATTTTTTGTATCATTTCTAAGCAAATAAACTGTTGTTTAAGTAATTGGCCCAATTACTAATAACTTCTAAATTAAAACTTTGACTTTAACCGCTCTTGTATAAAGATCACCCACTGACTAAACTGTGATTCCCCACTAAAAAATTTTTTATTACATCTAAAAAAAAAATCTCCTAAATTAAGCTAAGAAGAGTTCTAATGAATTTGTAGCTTAACAGGTGCTTTTTAAATTTGTTTTTTTGGAAGGTCACATCACCCCCGTGTGTACACTGTCAGTAACAGCCAGACACAGCAGGTTGGGTACATAAACAGCATGGAATACAATCACACTGTCAGGCATTAAATGAATCATTAGATTATTGAAGTGCAAAACAAACAAAGTTATTTCTGCAGCAGAAAAAACATCTGTATGTGTACAAAAACAATAAAGCTGATTCTAAAAATCACTAATGTGTCAAATGGTTATCTTATTTTCATGTTTTTAAATGTTTAATTCAGCATTTGTACATCAGTGTTAAAGGCACAAAACAAGTTAGAAACTTAGTGGATATAGAAGAGCAGTTACACTGAGGTACAAAGGGCTAGTTACAGCAAATTCAAGCGCTAATAACAGAAGGAAAAGTGGTTAGTTTGTTTCCCCATAATGCTTATTAGTGGTCAGTAATAACAGATACAGTAAACTTTATTAATCCCTAAGGGGCAATTCATCTTCATAACTGCATGTGGATATACTGTCTGTTTCATTAAAACAAGCACTGATAATCCTATGTTCTATATAAAGGCTAAACATGGACAGAAAAGTGATAAAACAACTCTGCAGCAGCATAAGATGCTTTTGGCTAAGGCAGGAGTACAAAGCTGCAGGCAGTAAGCTAGTCTGAGTAACCCAAAAACCCATATACACCACGTGAACCATTTTTGTTTCTTCTCATGTTATGCGGCCCTGTAAGACCATTTACTTGTTTTGATCCCTGTGTCTGACAGAGCACACCACTCCACTCTTTGGCCTGAGTGTGCCAGTGTCCACTATATCAAAGGTCTGTCCCGGCACAAGGGGGAAGTCAAACCTCTGGAGCAGCTTGGCCATCACCACTTTAGTCTCCATCTGCAATCGCCCCAACACACATTGAGTTCATTTCATGCGTTGTTATGTTTTTGTGTGTATTGACTATTTATGACATCACCCACCTGAGCAAAGTTCTGTCCTAGGCATGAGCGTGGACCGAGTGCAAAGGGGAAGTAGCAATAATACGGCCTTGTAAGACAGATAAGAGACAGCATCACTTAATGTACAATGATTCCCTTCTTTCATCTGGGACAACGATCAGTGTTCTAAAATGTTAAGCCTAACAATAAAATGCGTCATTTTGTGAAAACCTGTATGCTACTTACTTGGGAGCATCTGGGTGAAATCTGTCTGGATCAAATGTCAGCGGGTCCTTGAAGAATTTCTCCATTCTCCCAGTCGCATAGGAGCTGAACTGAATTTCAGAACATTTTGATAGCAGATCAATATTCACTGTCCCTCAGGTTGTGGCATGTTGATACATTTTGGGCAGCAAGATATGCCCTGTCAAGTCATTCAGCTATTTAAAATCTGAGATTACAGAGTTGAACTTGTTACAATGAATGTTCCTTGTGTTACTGGAGGTTTTATATTGTAGCAGAAAATGCAGCTTTGTCTCAACTTCACCTGTCAAATAGTGATCACATTTTAAGTGTTTTCTTTTCGTTGCCATGATTTTGGTGTGTTCCTGTTTCGATTGTCAGTTTGTGGTCACTGAGCCTGTACTTGGTTAGGATATGTCTCTGCATTCTATCTCTGGCGGTAGAGGGATATTCTGCTAATTCATAATCTCTTTTGAGGGCCAGATAACATTCTAATCTACTTTGGCTTTTAGTTTCTTCTTTCCAATGTTCCAGATAGATTTCTTTACATTGTGTTATAATTTGCTTTAGTCCGATTGGTGTTTGGAGAGCAGTGTTGTTGTGAGGCTGGTCAGAGTGTGTGTTTTCAGAGACCTTTTTTAATGCTTTGTCAGTATTCTAAAAATAACTTTTGTTGTGTGTGTGTTTTCTTTTTAAGTGATAGGTACCATTGTGCTTATGTACATAAATAAATAAAAAACTAACTATAACACTTTTTGGGTTCTGACACACTTCCTGCTTTAGAGGTACTCACACAACATGAGACTCCTCCAGGTATGTGGATTCCATCAATGACAATGTCTTCCCGTATTTCACGATTTGTGCCTGGAGCTGTCGAGTACATCCTCAGAGTCTCTTTCAGCACCTGGGAGGAGGTTACAGTGTGATCTTCGGTCAATTTCTTACAAAAAAATTATTCAAGTACATTTAAGTACAATTACAGAGAGGAGGCAAATCTTGGTTTAGCGTGTCATCTGTAGATGGAGCCATTTTTCATATTGAAAACAAGAACACTTATTGTATAGACTAACTTGAGAGTCAGTGATTCACAACATGCTTCACTCCTAAAGAGCTAAACCATCTTTTTCCTAACTTCATGTACCTGTGAGAGGTAGACCAGTTTCCCCAGATCATCATAACTGATCTCCTGTTTCATCCCAATGACATCATCCACCTCTTTCTTCACTCTGACAAGTAAAAACCCAACTGAAGAAACCATTATTCAAAAGCGACAAATGTGAAACAGTTTTACACCTTTTTTTTGGTTCTTACTTGTCCAGAATGTCAGGATGTCTCCCAAGTTCCATGATGCAAAAAGCCAGTTGATTAGCAGTTGTTTCTTGCCCTAAAATGTTAGAACATTACCTTCAAAACCCCAAAGTTGTGCTTAAAGGAACAGTTCATCAAAAACACAATAAAATGCAGGACTTAAATATAAGTGGTGGTGATGATAATACACAAACATAAGAGCATGGATTTTTGTAACTAACTAACTATGTCATTATACTTGAAAAGTAATATTTAACTCCCAATGTGTCCAGAATTCACACCTAAACTGGTGGATAGTTCACATTCTAGGTAAGAGGGAAATATGTTTTATTGAAAGTGTCCCTGTAACATTGTTAGCCTCACTATGAAGCACAGCTTCAAGCTTCTTTTGGATCACTTCACACATCAAAGCAGAGACAACACAGACTCACCCGCAATGAAAAATGTCACAAAATTGTCCAACATCAACTCTTCGTCTTCTTTAGTCATGCTTTCCTCTGGAATAATAAGAAAAGAAAATTCAACAAGTAAACCAATATATGTAGTTATCTTATCATATAATTTGTAACATTAAAATCCTTGTTGGACTGAAAGTTGAACTCATTTATATGCATATTAACTGGCCTGTCCAAGCTACTGTATATGATGGTGAATAGGTAGTAGCTTAACACTGCACTTCTGCTCTGCAATGGAATGGTAATGATGCACATGACATGTTGAGATAAAGATGCTTGTAGTTTACATGTAGTTCTTCTAGAAAGCAGGCATCTCAGGCTTCTGCGGTTGTGTAGAACACGCTAGGTTCATCTGGCATCAGATCCAGGTCGTCAAAAAGGAGGGAACAGATCTTCACATGGTGTTCCTTGATCTCGCAAACACCTTTGGCTCAGTCCCTCACAACCTCCTGTGGACAGCCTTGGACTACTTCAGGGTCCCAGCAACTCTCACAACCCTTGTCAAGGCCTACCTCGAGGACGTCCAACTCTGCGTGACAACAGCATGGCAACACCTGGAAGTGGGAATCATGGCCGCTGGCCTTCACCCTGGCTATGGAGGTCATCATTTGGGCATCTCGATGGAAGGTTGGCGGACAGCGAATACCACCTTGGCTGAGGCTGCCACCGCTCAGAGCCTACATGGATGACTTCACAATTCTCACCACGACCAAGGTTTGCACTCTCCGGCTACTGAGAAAGCTCCAGGAAAACATTGAGCAGGCTCGCATGAAGATCAAGCTGAGCAAGTCCAGAAGCATCTCCATTATAAAGGGGAAGCTGTCAGACCACCGCTTGCACATTGGTGAGGAACCCATTTCAACGGTCTCCAAGAAGCCTGTGAAGAGACTAGGTCGTTGGTATGCCTCCCCCCTTAAAGACAAAGAGCAAGTAGAGCAGCTCAGGAAGGAGGTAGCCAGCGGCCTGGAGAACATCGACAGAACCCTGCTTACTGGCAAGCTGAAGCTCTGGTAAATGCTGTATGGACTACTTCCACGTCTCCTGTGGTCCCTAACCCTCTATGAAGTCCCACTTTCAATGGTGGAAAAGCTGGAGAGACTGGTCAGCTCATATGTAAGGAAGTGGCTTGGCCTTCCCAGGTGCCTCAGCAGCATTGGGCTCTACGGCAAAGGGATGTTACACCTGCCCATTTCTAGTCTAGCAGAGGAGTACAAGTGTGCCAAAGTCAGACTGGAGATGATGCTACTGGATTCCAGCGATCCATTTGTAGCCCAAGCTGCCCCCATCCTGGCCACCGGGAGAAAGTGAACCCCATTGGCTGCAACTGAGCAGGCAAAGGCAGCACTCAGACACAAGGACATTGTGGGCCGAATGCAGGAGGGGAGGAGTGGTCTTGGCCTTGGGGCCAGTACACCAGCGTGGAGCAAGGCTTCTCCATCTCAGAGACGCAAGCTGGTGGTCCAGGAGGTACTTCGGGAGGAGGAAGCAGGAAGGTGTGCCCAAGCTGTGGCGCAGGCAAAGCAAGGGTAGTGGATGGCTTGGAAAGGAGTGGAGAAGAGGAAGATTTCCTGGAATGAGCTGTGGGAGATGGAGGTATTCAGGGCGAGCTTTACCATCAGGGCTGCCTACAATGTCCTGCCTTCCCCCGCAAACCTAAGCCAGTGGTATGCCTAAGACCCCATGTGCCCTCTATGTCCAAGTCCAGCAACACTGAAGCACATCTTAGTGGAATGCAAGACCAGCCTCACCCAATGTCGTTACATCTGGCAGCACAACCAGGTGCTAAAGTGTCTTGCAGCAGTGCTGGAAAGTCGATGGACAAGTGTGAATGCCCTTCCTCCCTCATCATCCCGGTGGCAGCCAACACCATTTGTTCAGGAGGGCGAGGGTCAAGCCAGCCTCACCACCATAAGACCAGACACTGGGCAGCTGGGCAGAGCACGGGACTGGAAGCTGCTGGCAGACTTGGACAAGAAACTCTGCTTCCCAGCTGAGATTGCAGCTACCAACCTGCGACCAGACCTTGTTCTGTGGTCAGCCTCGCTCCAGCTTGCCTACACCATTGAGCTCACCGTGCCCTGGGAGGGTGAGGTGGAGGAGGCCTACGAACGGAAAAGGCTGACCGGTGATTTCCACCGCCTGCGTAACTGCTGCGGAACGGCTCCGGAACGTCGGCGGAGTCAATCGGTTTCCATTCTAGTCAATGTGTGTATTTCAACCAGCTGCATAACGTCTGCATTCCGACTCCAGCACAGCTCCGGCGATCCGCAGGGTTCGTAGCCACCTCAACATCTAGGCTACTCAGGGAGATGGGAGTGCTAGGGAAGGCCCATCGGCAGTCTGTCAAAGACCTTTCCAGGGCTGCTGAAAAGGGGAGCCAGTGGCTGTGGATGAAAAGAAAGGACTCCGCCTGGGCCTGCAAGTGAGTTGATGGCAACTAGGGAGTGAACCTGGGACGCTGGGATTCACTGCTGAACCCTCTGGAGGTGTCGTGGGCCTATCAGTGAAACAGAAGGAGGGCGCCCACTTGACAACCCAAAGGGTGCCATCACTCAATTGACCATCCCACGGAGTCTCATCGGTGCCTTAAGTATGCATTCATTGAGGGATATCAACACGTAGTCCTACACAACAGATCAGTTCTATTTTTTGTCATACTATTCTCCGCGGTTTAAAATAGTCTGTTTATATTTAGGCACTAAACCACCAAAACCATTGTTTGCAACTGCCATGACCCTATTACAACAGAGAGAAGTTTAAACTTTCTTGGTATCTTCAGCGGCCCTTTGCTGCATGTCATTCCCCCTCTCTCTCCCCTTTCCTGTCTTCATCTGTACTGTCAAATTAAGGCTTATAATGCCCCCAAAAATAACCCTTAAAAGTTATTCCTATCTAATCAAATCAAACTTTAGGGACCATAACCTTTGCCAGCTGTTTTGATGATCTGTGTGAGGATGTCCTTGGGGACGTCATCGCCGTTTTGCATGGCAGTCTTTCGGTCATTAATCCACTTAGCTCCAGTTGTGCGCAGCAGGTGGCAAGCTTCCCTCACTTTCTTAATGAATGGTCGGTTCTTCAGCTTGTACTGGAAATGCAAGATTTGAAGATTGCAAACAGTTTATAATATCGTCACCACACAAACTCCTTACAAATTTCTAGTGAAGTCATACCTCATAGAAGATGTCTCTGGCTATGTAGAGCATCCCTTTCAGACATGTCTCGATGGCTTTAGGGAAAACTGATCTATCCTTCTGCAGGTCTAAATCCACTCCAAATGCAACCTGAGAGTTATCAAGAAAATAAGGTAGTTACAACTTGATTATACTTTTTTTTTTTAAACTTTCGTCATAAGCTGATGCTTTTGTCACATGCAAGATCACATTGTCACATGGATCATTACTCCTGTGGAAGACATAACTGACTATAGCACAATACCTTAGCAATAACATCAAGTGTAAAAGAGTTCATGAGGTGGAGCATGCTGGCCTCTGTCATGTTATCAGCGACATCTGTAAGTGTAGTCATCAGTTTCTCTGCCCTCTCATTGAAGGTGCCGGTTAGACCTCTCAAATACCTGGAAATGTATTAGTTTTAGACAGTGGACTAGCAGAACATACAATTGGACAATGTTCTCCAAAAGAAACAAGAGCAAAAGATACCCACAATCTAAACAGAATCTACAATGACTGCAAACACTGGATATAAAATGAAGGTTGAGCAGATAGTTGATTCCATCTTTGTGATTAAAAAATAACTCACAAGCTGCTGAACGCAGGGTCCATGATCCGCCGCTGTTTATACCACTTCTCGTGATCTCTTGCTGTTACCAGGCCATTACCTAGGAACCTTGAAAAGAGACATGGAACACAGGACATTCAAAATAGCTATATAAGGTTGTAAATGATTTGGCATAACAAAACAATAAAAGGAACCAAACAAAAGTGGGCTAATAATACTCACATACATTAAACATAAGTTGTTGTCAGTTCAGAAATTTAACATATTGACAGTATCACAGATTACACTGTTATGAAAAACAGTGTACCCAAAAAGTATGAAAAGTATAACTACCGTAAAACTTCAAATAATAGCCGAGTCCCAAATAGACGCCTGTCTCTTTTAAACGCCTGGTGTGACAACAGATTTGGGTAAATAAAGGCCGGTCTCAAATAGAGGCCGGGTCTGTTTTTTTGTTTTTTTCCGTGTTGGGTTGTATTTGATCTTTTAATACCCGTCAAACACAATTCATTTGGATAAAAGCGTTGCATTTTAGAAGATATACGGGATTGTGAACAGCGATGTCCGCGCTGCGCGCACACACACACACACAAACATAGCGGAGCCGAAGTGTGTGCGTTACTTCACGCAGCACATATGTAACTGACTGGAAACGATACCGAGGATTATTTAGCCTACTGCCACTGGCGCAGATGAACTAACGCTACAGTCGTTACTGTAAGTAGCCTACAATAAAACCTCCATGATTAAAAAGTCAATACTTATCAATATACCCACCTACCTGTTCTACAGGCATCAACATGTTTCAGTCTGCTCTGTCTGCGCTGTCCACTCGCTGTGCGACACAGCTCTACTCTGCTATTAGCGACTTTTTACTAACAAGCTAAAATGAAAGATGTCAGTTTGTAGTCTAACTGTTTATCTTGAACTTTGGACAAACTCTTGTAAACTTAGCTGCTGTCTTAACGAACCGTCCTCTCCGCTGGAGCGGTAAACCTGTAGATGTATAATAAGACCAAAACATATACATGTGGCTACTTAATATGCACGTGAATTACGTGATCGTTATGTGGTGACAACAGAGCATAACGCTAGCTTCACATACCCTTCACAGTAAAAGCCCAACCTAAAGAACGGCCACTGAAGTCAGTCAGTCAAGCTGTTTCAACTCATACAGTACTATTAACATTACCTCCGCTAATTAAATCCATGCCTGGTAAACATAAAGCAGAACTGCGACGTCTGTCCGAGGAAGACGACCAAAGGGCCAGACTGCGAGGCGGAGGGAGGAAGAAGGTCAGTGAAGAGCTGGAGGTGAGCGTGTGTGAGTGGATCCACAGCATGCGGGCAAAGCATCGTCAATTAAAGGCCCGTCTCTTATAGACGCCTGTCTCAAATACACGCCGGGGCATTTCGGCGATTTGGGTAAATAGAAGCCCGGGCTATTATTTGAAGTTTTACGGTAATCAGATAGTCTGACAAATTACCTTTGACCAAACAGGTTGAAGATTTTGCTGTAGAACATATCTTTTGGATACTTTGGAGACATCAGGATCTCCTGAAACAGGGCCAATCACAAGGGGGAATGACAAGGTGTTTTTAATGTTAATATTATCAAGATATATTATCCATTTTTACCCAAAAGGCAAGGCAGCTTTATTTGTATAGCACATTTCAGCAAGAGGGCAATTCAAAGTGCTTTACATAAAACATTAAAGAGCAGTTAAAAATGATAAAAAAAATTAAAAACAGATAAAATACGAGAATAGAAGTTACAGTGCAGCATAAGAAATTAAACATTAAAGACCAGTTTATAGAAAGGCAACATCAAAAAGAAAAGTCTTAGAGTTTCATACAGTTTCAACAATGCAACTGAATAGAAATCAACAATTATTTAAAGAAAGGCAACATCAAAAAGAAAGGTATTCAGCCTTGATTTAAAAGAACTGAGAGTTGCAGCGGACCTGCAGTTATCTGGAAGTTTGTTCCAAGTATGTGGAGCATAAAAACTGAACGCTGCTTCCCCGTTTAGTTCTGACTCTGGGGACAGAAAGCAGACCTGTCCCAGACGACCTGAGAGGTCTGGGTGGTTCATAGTTTACTAGCAGATCACAAATGTATTTTGGCCCTAAACCGTTTAATGATTTATAAACTAGCAAAAGTATTTTGAAATCAACTCTCTGAGGCACAGAAAGCCAGTGTAAAGACTTCAGAACTGGAGTGATGTGATCCACTTTCTTGGTCTTAGTGAGGACTCGAGCAGCAGCGTTCTGAATCAGCTGCAGCTGTCTGATTGATTTTTTAGGGAGACCTGTAAAAACACTGTTACAGTATTCAAGTCTACTGAAGATAAAAGCATGGACAAGTTTTTCCAAATCCTGCTGAGACATAAGCCCTTTAACCCTTGATATATTATTAAGGTGGTAATAGGCTGACTTTGTAATTGTCTTAATGTGGCTGTTGAAATTCAGGTCTGAGTCCATAATTACATCAAGATTTCTGGCTTTGTTGTTTTTAACATTGTCGTTTGAAGCTGAGTGCTGACTTTTAATCATTCCTCTTTTGCTCCAAAAACAACCACCTCAGTTTTTTCTTCATTTAATTTAAGAAAGTTCTGGCACATCCAGTCGTTAATTTGTTCAATGCACTTACTCATTGTATTGGACTATAGTCCCCTGGCGATAAGGTAATGTAAATTTGTGTGTTGTCCGCATAACTGTGGTAACTTATTTTGTTGTTTTCCATAATCTAAGCCAGTGGAAGCATGTAGATGTTAAACAGAAGAGGCCCCAGAACGGAGCCTTGGGGAACTCTGCACATCATATTTGTATGCTCAGATGCATAATTACCTATAGATACAAAGTAGTCCCTATTCTTTAAATATGATTCAAACCAGTTTAGTACTGAGCCAGCAAGGCCAACCCAGTTTTCCAATCAGTCTAGTAATATGTCATGATCGACCGTGTCAAATGCAGCATTGAGATCAAGTAATACTAAGACTGTAGTTTTGCCACTATCTGTGTTCAAGTGGATGTCATTAAAGACTTTAACAAGAGCCGTTTCAGTGCTGTGGTGTGGTCAAAAACCCGACTGGAAGGCATCAAAACCATTGTTTAGTGACAAGAAAATGTTGAGTTGTTGAAAAACCACTTTTTCAATGATTTAAAAAAAAACAGAAGGTTTGATATCGGCCTATAGTTGCTCATTAGTGCCGTGTCTAGATTTTTTAAGAGTGGCTTGATGACTGCAGTTTTCAGGGCATGTGGGAGAAGAGACATGTTTACAATCTGTAGATCAGAAGACAATTTGAAACATTTTTGAAAAGGCCCGTTGGTAAAATATCAAGGCAACAGGAGGAGGTTTTCAGATGTTGTATAATGTCCTCCAGGGTTTTATGGTTGATCGTATGAAATTGTGTCATATTGGAATTTGTTTTGCCTGGACAGTGTGACAACACATATCCCGTACTTGATATGGAGGCAGTCAGTCCATAGTTCTCAAAAATACAACACAGTTCTTTGGTCCCTCTATCCTGGGTGTTGTCAACATGAATGTTGAAATCACCAGCAATAATTACACAAGTTAATACATATCATAGACAGCAGTTCAGTAAAGTCATCAAAGAAAGCTGCACAGTATCTAGGTGGTCTGTAGATATTTAGAAATATAGCTCGAGGGGAGGACCTTAGTTGAAGAGCCACATATTCAAAAGAAGCAAAATTTCCATAAGATATTTGTGCATCGGAATGAGTCATTAAACAAAATGGCGACTCCACCTCCTTTCTTATTCACTCTATGTTCACTCATAAAACTGAAGTTAGGGGGAGCTGACTCGATCAGAACAGCAGCACTGTTATGGTCTAACCAGGTTTCAGTTAAAAACATAAAATCAAGATTTTGCTTTATAATAAAATCATTGATTAAAAATGATTTTCCTGCCAAAGACCTGACGTTTAGTAAGGATAGTGTTAGTGTGTTAAAATAATTATCTGTCTCGTTTTTGGGACAGGCTGTGGCTGACGAGGAATGGATGCTAAATTTGCTAGGTTTTCAGTTAAGTGCTTCTTTTTCTTACTTTGCGGATTCATCATTCTTTTTCTATTACCTATCACAACATAGATTGGGGAATAATTTAATAAACAGGACCCAGGCTTGTCCTGGAAAGAGTCATGAGTGCCACTAGGCGAAGTAGAATGTGCAGCCTGGACCCTGCACATATCAGATAAAGCTTGCTGCATTTTGTACACAAGAATACTTATCAGTTTGGGGAGAAGGAGTTAGCTGCCATCCTTGAGGGGGCAGAGGTCCTTACCGAAACAGGACTATAGCTGTCTTTATGCGCACTTTTACATTGTTTATTGTGCAATGCTTATGCAACATGATGGTAACTACTGTAAGGTGCTGTGTTTACCTTGGTCGCTTCTGGGCAGGTCACAATGATTGCAACGTAATGCAGAACATTTATTCTGCAAACAGGTCCATATGTCTCGGCCCTGTAAATGACATGTCATATATTTATCGTTATTTTACAGGTAACTGCACACCACGGGTTAAGCACTATAGTTTACATCACATCCGTCTTTCACCAGAATATCAGAAAATCAATGCAAAAAATCTGAACCAACGCCGTCAAGTCTGGTCCCAGGTACCATCATAAAATAGAACCACATGGCAGCCATGTTGCCTGGGTCAAGTTTTAGACTTGCTGCAATTTTGTTTTATATCTGGTACACGGGGCTTGCATTTTTCCATTTAAGTGTTTGATATTAAAATAACCTACTTTTCTCTTAAGCAAATGCATGAAACATAATTGTGCTTACCATTCCAGAAACGTGTCGTGAATGATGTCGCCTTTTCTCATTACCCTTAAAAAGGTTGGTGAATGTCCGAAGAGAAAACTGTGGGCGAAAAAAAATCCAAAAGTGCCAGGTAATGTCAACATATCAACAATAGTTTTAGCTAATGTTAGCTCGTTAGGTGACAAGAAAACAAACAACGTTAGCGCTAGAATCAACTTAACGACAAACCAAGCACTTAACGTTAACTTACTTGTCTCTCGGTGGCCCAGGTATGTGGTCATATTTCGTATGAATGTGTTTAACATATAAGCAATAACCAAGAAACGATATGAAAATCAGAAAGAGCAGAAACAAAGCAGTCCAGCTCAAAATTACATGGAAAACTGCCATGTTGGTAACTCAAGCTAAATAGACTGTAACGTTAGACCGACAGAAACCTAGTCCAAAGTCTGTTAGACTCGTTCGTGAAGCTATCCAGTTTAACAACTGCGTCAAAACACCTTCCGGATCACCTTTAACATCTTCAAATTTGTATTGTACTCATGACAGTGCTAGTTCGGGCTCCATAGCTCAGTGGTTAGAGCACTGGTCTTGTAAACCAGGGGTCGCGAGTTCGATCCTCGCTGGGGCCTGCCGGGTATACTTTTTTTTCATTTTCAGACGCGAGTTCGTTTACTTCTTTAACGTTATTAACGTGCTGGTGAATAATTCTAATTGGCAAATTAGCTTTACACCAACTGTAACGTTAGCTGGTTGATTATTGGCACATTAGCTTAAATGTTGCAGCAAAACAGTAATTTGCAAGAGCTTGTAAGTACTCACCAGCACCAGGAAGTTATGCTTAATCAGTCTCTATCAGTGGCAGACATGCAATTGGTGCTAGTCATGCCAGAACATAAAAAAAATATTCTAAAAAGATTTTTTTTTATACTGACAACCAGAGAAAAATATATGTATAAAGAAGAGTTTAGATGTTTTATACCCACATCAAAAATTTAACTCATTATTGCACTTGCAAGACAGTGAAAATGCATCAGGAATGAGTAGCCTACAGTCAGTGTATTTCAGCTATATTGAAGTCCTAAACACTGAGCCATCATATAGGCTAGGAACACTCAGGTTTTTAGTACAGACACATTTAGACCCGATTATAGTTATTGAGACAAATACATCTTAAAAAAATTGGGGCTTGATGGCGATAAAAGCTATAGCCTTTCATCCTATCTATTTTAAAGTGGCTGTTTTGTCATTGAGTTTGGTAGGGGTCTTTATCCTATCAGTAAGCGATTTCTTCAGAACTTTCTCTGAGCTATTATGCCTCCTTAATTAAGCAGAAGTAGGCCTGTGTGGAACTGCACCTTGTAAACTTCAGTTTACGATAAAAATGGTGTTGAGTTAAGTTTAGTCAGTAGAGTTTAGAAGTTTTCACGACTTCAAAACTTTGAACCAAATTGTACTGCTTTGCACCTCAGAGTTCATCCCCGACCCTCACCAATCACTTTCAGCACGGAGGGACAAGGGAATTCCTCCATGACTGAAAATAGGACCAGTATTGCCAATCGGAGCATACAACTACGTAGATAGATGCACTTCACGCATCAGAACCCTCCCTCGGTTTATACAATTGCACTCGTCTCCAGGAGCAGCGCAATAACAGCGTAATTGTTTGCGTCAGCACTGAATCCCACATAGGCTTAATAAAGAGATGCATACAGAAGTGATAGGCTAAGTGATGCAGATGGACATTGTGAATCAAAATGTGCACTTATGTTTGCTCGTGTAAATATATTGGCTCATCATTAAACCCACTCTGCATCGATAAAAGGGAAAGGCTGTGACAAAGTAAGCACAAAAATATTATTTATGACTAATTGAGGTCTCTAAATGTGAGTACAGGGCTTCTTGGGGAACAAATAGCCTACTGCTGTCACTTTAACAGATAAACCCCCCCCCAAAAAAAAGCTCAACATGTCCTCTTCTCAAACTCATCCGCTCACCAACTTAACATTCTTTGGGCTGACACAAAGCCTAAAGTAATGAACAGCACACTAATCTGAGCTTCATCTCAGCCCGTCGGTGGTGATATATGCACACACTATAGGATTATGTTTACACGGTAAAGCAGGCTGTTAATAGCTTTTCAGAGTCACAGAATGACCAACATTACACTTCTGTGTGAAAATGCATGTAGTCCCATTCCTCAGTCCACTTATTTTAAAGGCAAAGATGGGGACACTGGAAGTGAAACGGGATTTCTACGACAAATCAGAAGTTTGTGTTCATGTGGGTGTCATCTTTATTTAACCTAACCCTGCAGATCGACGGGTGACAAAATTAAGCAAATAAAGCATTTTGGTGATTCACTGATTAGTAACTGGCAACACTTTTGATAATCCTTAATCGTTTATTTTATTGGGTTTTGGACTGTAGGTTGGCGCTTGGAAAATGTTTATAGAACAAAAGACTAATCGATTAATTGTGAAAGGTTAAGCGCTAATGAAAATAAATTAGCTGCAGACTAATAACATGTGATTCTAGAGTGATTTTTTTTTTTTTTTTTAATGTGACGAAAGAAATCCTCTCAAATATGAAGTTTTGTTATTCTGAGTGAGGTTGTGTGGTAATCTCCGCTGTTTGGGCACAATAGCATGAGGTCCAGTGTTCACTAAAGCCTGTGTACTTAGCTATGGCGACCACCAGGGGGTGCTCTATGTCAGTTTCTTGAATTCCAAGTATTCTCCCGTCTCTGTTTTCTTTCTTGCAGAACTTGAACTGTAGACTCACAAGAACACTGAGACAGATTTCGATGTTTTCTAACGTCAAAACATGCCTGTGCATTGCGCATTTAAACGACTCACATTCGGATCTAAGGCATCCCAGAAACCTCATCTGACCTAAAGTTACACTCTTCTTCTTCTTACGAGTTTGCTACCATCCGTCCACTTGTACCAATACGGCCACTTCATAACTGTACATATTGTTCGCAATAATCTGCGAGCTTGTCTGGATTCTTATCTTAAAAAGAACAAGCAATCATATTTTTTGGTCCAGGGTCTTGGCTCTGTCTAAAAGCTGGAGGCTAGGGGCTGTTTGATGTTGTTATGGCTGGCTGTCTGCCGCCTCAGTACTACTGGATCTGCAGGCCCCTCTCATGTCCAAAGGTATTGTGTCGGCTGCTCTTTTGATTATATTATCAACACAGAGAGAAAGACAGAAAGAGAGAGAGAGAGAGGGAGAAAATTAAGACTGCTACTGGACATGAGTAAACAAACACAAGTTTGTCTGGTTCATCCAAAGAATGTCAGTTATTCAGACTCCTCTGAGGATATTGATGTCCAGCGTCAGCTTTATCGGGCTGGATATTGTTCTTGCTTGATAAAACAATTTGCCTGGACTCGGTCTGCAAGATTGAGGAGCATGAAAAGAATTAAAGAGGAGAAGACATTTTTGACACTCCACATCATAAAGAATATGTGACAGCTGCAAGTGAATGTAAGCCAATAATGTACAGTCATAGTTTGATACATTTTCAGCCATGCTAGTGGCTCTATGGATGGCAGAGTCGGCCCGCCGCTTTGCTCCAGGCTGAAATATCTCAACACCTATTGGATGGATTGCCTTTCAAATTTGTACAGACGTTCGTGGTCCCCAGAGGAGAAATCCTACTCTCTTTGGTGATTCTTTCTCTTTCTATAGCACCATCATCAGGTCAAAAAAAAAAAAAAAGATTTGTCCGGTACTTTGGTTTATAATAAAATAGACCCGATCACAATGTTTGTTTACAATAACTTCTGGGGTGGAAAACTCCTGCGTCCCGTCCCGTACATAGCCTATAAATTAACAGCGTTGAGCAAACGGGGACGAGGAACTGGATATGCTCTCATCTCATTCATCTAAAATGCATGTTTGATGCTTTCATATGTCAACACTTTCACTAACGTCAGGTTGGAGACCTAATTTACCTGTTGGGCCACAGACTAAAGAGAAATGATAACGCCGTCAGTAGCAGTTAGTCCCACCGGCGGTGAGATGTTGCTGTTGGTAACACTAGATTCGGTTTATCAAAGACGCTAGCAAAGCAACGCAGGACTTAAAATAAGCACAGCAGAAACGTCAGATAGCTCGGACCCCCGTGTTTAACTATATATCTTTAAAAGTTACAGTTACGGCTAAAAATGACAACAGAAATAAACAAGTTTGCCGATTTCACGTATCTCAGCAATTCAAATCAGCTGCCATTTGTCTACCCGGAAGTGATTTTTGTATTAGCGCTACATCACGGTGATTCGGTCTACACTTACAAAACTAAATTACATTTCCACTCTTGGGTTTTTGCCTTTTATGAGTGGAGGCTCCACTTTGAGATTAGTCTTGTTGACCATCTCAGAACAAGGCCTTCCTCTGTGTCAAGGAATGGCATAAGTCAATCTCCAGATAATCCATAAGATCCATAAAATCCACTGGCATTCCAATTAGTCACGTAGGCGGAGCGGCATGAAGAAGCACGTGTGTGGGATTGTGCGCGCACACAAGCGTTATGTTTGTTACCGTCAATGCAATACGTGTGTGTCCATGATGGCTCACTGAACCCTTGTCAGTCTCTGTGTGAGTGTATGTTGGGGTTCTGGGGTTACCCTCAGACCAAGTGATCTGAAAGAGGAAGATGTGTGTGTGGGTTGGGTTGGGGGGGGGGGGGGGGGGGGGGGCAGGCAGCCTGTAACGGGAGCAGCGAGGGACTTGAAGGGCCATGCTGTTTGCAGGTTGCCCAGCCGCAGTACACCCAGAGGAAATCTCATGTTCCTGCCAGCCTACAAAAGTAAACAGATCTGTAACCACCGAGCCCTGGCGCCGGGCCTGGGCCACCAGCGCTATAACTAAACCAATGAATCACATCACACACACACACACACACACACACACACACACACACACACACACACACACACACACACACACACACACACACACACACACACACACGTTCACCACCAGGCTAAAATGTAAGTGCACGGGGAAGCGCACGTGCCTTCAGAATTTTTTAGATGGTTATGGTTAATCCAGTCTTTTCACATTTTGTATGTGAAACAATAATCCATGCTAAATTGAAATACAATGGGCTTAAACTTCTGTATAACCACAGTGCTCTCCCTCAGTGACATAACACACATGCCCTCCGTAAACTGTGAAGTGTATTCGCCCGCTTTTTAAATGCATCCGCCCGGGAACTCTTGCTCCATTCAATATTTCAGATAACTTCTTTTAGCCACAGAGTTTTGAAACCTCCCCTCTCTTTTATGTTCCTTTCTCCTCCCTCTCTCTCTCTCTCTCTCTCTCTCTGTCTCTCTCTGCTTTCTCCTCTGTCTACACATCTGCGGTTATTTATCTGTTATTCTGCGGCAGCAATGTGGTCAACATGTGTCTGGCTTCCCTCCACGCAGCACTCATCTGTAGTCAACTTAGGAGTCACTGAAGGACCATAGTAGACCTACCAAGCTCCTTAACGTTCCACAGTGGATACTTGGCATACGGATGGATGGATGGATGGATGGATGGATGGATGGATGGATGGATGGATGGATGGATGGATGGATGGATGGATGGAAGGATAGATGGATTTCTATTTATGCACATTACATTAGTACATCCTGCGCTAATTGTGTCCCACTTTTGACCTAATGTTCTATTGCTAAACGCAAACCAGGCTTTTTCTTCCCAGCAAGTGAAGGACAGGCATCATGACCTACAGGAATTAAAGTATCTAAATGGAGTATTGGGATTGCCTAAGCCTATGGATTTGCATTACCCCGACCTTTGAACTGTTAATCTCAATGCTATTTAATCCTGTGGAAAGAGTATAGCCTCAGACAACATGAGGGGAAGAAACAGATCAACCTAGATACCACAGCGGGGATGGATGACAGTGATGCTGGCTGTTAGTTAAGGCATGTGGGGGCTTAAGAGGTTTCGTTTATGTATTAGCAGGACTGTTTTCATCTGGTCGAGTGGAACCTTCTGTGTCATTTTGATATCCAGCTGGTCTTTTCTGGAACCTGAATTTAAAGGATTTAACACTGCCTTCCCTCTTGCTCTTGCTTGGACTTTAAAACTTGAGTCCCCAACCACAACTGAAAATCATAATCATGAAAAATGTGTCACTCTTGTGAATCACCAGATGAATGCCCACAACATATTTGTGAATCCTGAAGCATGTAGGCCTATGGTTTAAAAAAAATGCTGCGGTTGATTGCTTAGAAGTCTGACAGAAAATGTTAGTAGGACTTTTGACTTCTAGACGTGAACGCAATTTATGAAGAAAAAAACAACAACGTTGGATTGAGAACCCACAGGCGATAAAAGAGAGTAAACTGAGGGAACAGCGACTGGGCTCTCTGCTCACACGCGCTAGCAGGAGATCTCATGCATGACACCTAATTGAATCCTGTCATCGCTGTGTTCAGGATCTGTTGAACGTGGAAAAGGTAATGTAGAGGAATAATTAGAGCCACATGCTACGCACTGCTTCTCATCAAGGCAGACACTAACACACAGAACCACAAATGGTATTTACAGTTTATTAAACTTTAGCCTCACAGCTTCCACCAGATCAGCTGTGTGGACAGGAAATTCATCACTAAAATACAGGGACCTTCCTTTGATGGTCTAACTTTGTATTTGACTGTTAAATAACTTTACAAGGGAGTGAACCTTTAAAGAGATTTGACATTTTGGGGGATATGCGTATTTCCTGTCTTGTCGGGAGTTAGATGAGAAGATTGATACCACTCTCAATGTCTTGCAGCTGGCTAGCTTAGCTTAGCACAAAGACTTGAAACAGCTAAGCAAACAGCTAAAGCTGATCGGTGGAAGTTACTGCTCCTGGCCAAGAAATAGTGCGGCACATAACCCTAACATGTAACATAATTAGGGAGCTTTAGAGGAGCTGGTAGGCAGATTTAGTTACCTTTGGACGGCGCGAGGCTAGCTGTTTTCACGGTTCCGGTCTTTGTGCTAAGCTAAGCTAACTGGATGCTGGCTGTAGCTTCATATTTACCAAACAGACATGAGAGTGGTATTAATCTTTACATCTCTCAGCAAGAAAGCAAATAAGCATAATTCCCAAAATGCCATGTGTTTACCATAAAACTTTTCCTTGATATGAAGGAAGTTTCAGACATTCGTGGTATTTGAAAGTGAAGCCTGAATGGCCTGTCACACTTTATTTCTACTATAGGTCTTGGCACATTATCTCCTATTGGCTGTCTTAATATTTAGCCTGTTGCTGCAAAGAAGGAAGTGACATGTTTGCACATAAAGGAATGCTTGCTGCACTGTACCTGTCTTGTTGGAGAGGAAAGGTGCGGAAAAGTTTGGTATGTCTGTCAATAAACAAGTATAACTACTCAGTTGAGTTTTAAGGAATTTTGCTGCACATTACCATGCTATGCTTGGCTCCACTGCACAGTATCTAAATTGTGGGAAAAGAAACGACACATTAAAAAGTCAGATGATGAATGCAAGGTCTTTATATATTTCTTCAGCATAATTGCAACAACATATTCATAGAGCACTGCAGTACAAAGTAGAATGAAGCACAGACACTTGATGTTGCTGTATGAAGTGATATGAGGCAAGTGGTTTCCCTTTTGATAATGGGTGCCTTCATTTCTCAGTCAGATTAGTGCACCATGTTGAGTATAGAGACATTTCAAAACTTCAGCAAACTTAAAAAAAAAAGAGAACAGACAAATAAATACTGTACAACACCATAAATGTAATACTAGATTCAGAAATCACAATAAAGATCATGCTTTCCTCAACAGAACACTTGATATATGCACTTTCATAGAACAATGCAGCATTACCGGCGAGTTTCCCTTCTCAATAACACTATCATCAACAAATGGCAAACATGAGTACATTTTGATATATCTTTAATAAAGTGCCTTCCTTTAAAATTGGTGATTCCAAAATGTAAATGCGTGTTTGCATATACACATGTGGAAGCAGAATTCCTGAAAAAAGGTTTGGAGCGAACATCCATAGAATTAGACTGGATAGAAAGAGCAATTCCTGGAGTCACAAGGTATTTATAAGTAAATTTAAGATTACTACATCAGCAGTTCCAATCCTTTGCACTATACCTATGGGGCATTTGCTAATGGTAACTACTTCCATGTTGCCTTTACCTGTACGTGTAAGCCAGGGTAAGGGCTCCAACTACGTGACTTCTCAGGAATGTTTATTTGAGTAGGAATGTCCTTTCTATGCAATCAAGTTCTGTACATAAACCCAAAGACCTTAAGACCTAAGCAGCAATGATATCTTTCTACCACACACAATGCATCAACAGCTATTCACGTATAAGGGTTCCAACTGCTCTCTGAAACTGCACAAAAAGCATTATCTGTTCACCAATTACAATCTGGGTTAGACCTCCAAAACCCTCCTATTAATCTTTACCCCAATACACTTTGTACTAGTTCCAAAAGTGATCTGCTGTCGAGGTAAATGAACAAATGTGTTAATCATGGTCAGTAAGTCCCCCTGAGAATATTGTAGAGATCTATGAGCACAATCTACTCACTGAACAACTTCATTTTTCCTACATTTGCACCGTAGAGACTTAGGAGGCTGGATTTACACAGGCACCAACAGTCTGATGTTTAACTCTTTGGCACCCAGATCACATATATCTTCATGGCTGTGAAAATGTGAGGAAACTCAATCTGTGTGACAAAACATATGAAATCAAATGTGCTGTTCGCGTACCATTACTGCTAATGGACTATTCTCATCATTCTCACTAGCAAGCTCTCGATAATGACAGCAGAACGTTTCAAATCCTTTTAGCTTACCTCTCTGGTTGAGATCCCAAATTCTTCTAACCACTAACCTACTAATTTTAGTGTCCCAAAACATTGGCTGAAATCTACATTACTGTGAATAAATGTGGCATCTTTTGGGTTTACTGATGTCCTGTTGTCTTGTTCCCCTTAATACCTTTGTAAAACCTGAAGGATTTTATATTGTAGCAGCATAGTTGGGATATTCATCTGTTGGACTCTTCCCATGCATGTGTTTGTTTCATCAATATAACCAGTCCACATTCATACATGTCCTAATGTAAAACCTACAAGAAGCATAGTCAGGATGTTTACCATTTGTTTCTATTGTCAATCACAAGTGCTCCAGGACACTGTCAAAAAAGCCAGTAGGTAGACATCATGCTTACACGCACCCAGGAGAGTGTAATGAATATAAAGAGAGAGAGAGAGAGGTTGATGTTATGCCAGATGTGGAACAGGTTGGCAAGCGAAAGGAGAACACTGCATTTTCTTTTCTTTTTTTCCATTCTTGTATTCAGTTCAGTTGAGCCTGATATCAGGACACTGTGCCAAATCCTAACTTGAGACAGCCACACTTCCCCATCATACCTTATCCCCACAAATCTCCCAATCACAAATGTGCATTTGTGAAATGTGCATTTCCTCAATACTTAATAAATGCACGATGCATGTTTTAGATGTAATATGTCATGACTTTCTCCTCTCAAATTAGGATTGGGCCCTCTGACTCTCCGAAGTGATAGTTTTGGCTGTGGTCCCTCAGTACTCCCTGGCCTCTT
Source organism: Gymnocephalus cernua (assembly GCA_023631565.1). NCBI lineage: Eukaryota > Metazoa > Chordata > Actinopteri > Perciformes > Percidae > Gymnocephalus > Gymnocephalus cernua. The sequence continues at coordinate 18,658,828 of CM042440.1, forward strand.
CCAGTTCATTCATGAACACGTCTTCATGGGGGTTTTCTGGGCAGCTCAATCCGTTATTTGGTGGCCGCACCGCATGGAAGCGACTCCAGTCTCCCTTGCAAAGGATCCAAGGCAGCACATCCACCTTAAAGTGCAGCTCAGGTGAGAACTCGGTGCTGATCAGGTTCGGCGTGCCCGCGCCTTTCCCCCGTGTGATCAGCCGCCCGCGATCACCATAGCAACAATGCTGCGCTGCAAGAGTAGACGAATCGCCGGAAAGCGTTGAGCGGATGCAGCTGCGCGCTGACGGCTTGTAGATGTCCAGGCGCTCCTTGGGGCCGCTGGCATCCCGCCAGCGGAACTGCCGGCCATGCTTCTCATCGTAGACACTGACCACAGTGTAGCCCACTTCAGAGGGGTAGGAGCAGGGGCAGCTGGGCAGCTCAGACAGGACCTGGTGGAGGTACCTCTGGAGGAACTCACTCTTACAGTTCAGCCACTTCTCACAGCTGTCCACGTCTATTGGAAGAAGAACAGCAATACCACATGAAATTGGGATTTCATAGCAGGATTGAGCAAGCCAGTTTTACATTCCCTTGTGACAGCATCTCAGTGGTTTGTTACCATAATCCATTAGCCAATGGGGTACCGCCATGTGCCTACAACTACAGTATATATATCTGACTGAGTTAGAGCTGGAACAATTCCAAATGTTGCTGTACAATTAATTGTCTCAGAAATAATTGCGATTAACAATATAATTGTCTCTTTCAGTCAAATTTAAAAAATATTTATTTATTTATTACTTTTTTTAAACAAATCAAAGTTTTGAATGAATTCCAGGATACATCTTTGGTTATATCGTTGTCACGTGACCCAGATAATGTAATAACACAAATACACAGCCTATAAAGTAAACAATACCTCTTTATTATCATCCTTTTTTTTTATAACTGTATCCCCCCCCCTTGCCATATTTGTTGCTATGAACATGTATAGGGTCAAGTGCCAATAACTAACAACTGAAATAAAAATAAAAAATATATAGTCCGACCCATAATCACTTATATAATTACATTTTGGCACATCTAAACCAAATACCAAATTACCAGTCATACGCCTTATGACTTTAGCTAATGTTAGCAATTAATTGTGGTTAAACAAAGAAACCGCGATTATTTAGACTGAGTATGCTTTGTAAAATTGTGGACTGAGCAGTATAAACAGCTTGACGTTAATGGGTTAGAATATGGTTTGATCCTTTAAGCTAATGAAAGCTGTTATGGAAAACATCCCATTAGAAAAAAACTCACCTGTCCCAAATGGCTCTGTGCCATTCTCCATCTCGAAAGGGAAAGGCTCTACAACAGTGTTGACATCACCTACAAAGAGGAGAGTGGTACATCAGTTGTAGATTTGAAAAAAAAAAAAAAAAAAAAACAGCTGGGAAAGCAGAATAAAAATATCTAAATACTCTTGCCTCGGTTTGTTATTTTTATTTTTTAAAGTGGAAATATAATCTCACCGGGACAAGGCTCCAGGTCACACTTAGAGGCTTCTGTCAGAGTGCAGGAGTAGCCACAGGACTTGGTCCTCTTCCTCTCACCGTTTCCACATGTCACGGAACAGGGAGACCAGGGAGTCCACTCATCTGTCTCCTTCTCTGTGGAAAGGAAGACAACATATTCAAACATAGTCAGTGCCGCAAACTCAGCCGTTTGCTGAGCTTTTGTGCTACATTTCACATGGATCAAAACTGTCTTTGCACCACCATGAAAATTCATCCGATTCTACTAAGATTAAAGCAAGAAAAACTATCTGGGACATAATGAGAGGAATACAAAATGGAGGCATGGAATTAAATGTACAGTTGAAGGAGCTCGACATCATGCTTTCAGGCACAATTAGTAGATGTACTGTATTTGGGCAGCAGCTTCAAATGGTTGATTAAGATTATGAATACAAGGGGGAAACCCCTGCAAATCACAACAAACAAGTGAACGCCGTGTAATCCAAAATAAGCTTTCAAAGTTTCTGGACTGTCTCAGTCCATGTAAATGACAATTTTCTCCTGGTCTAACCTTTCCCATGCAAACCCATATTCTTTTTAAAAAGGCCTCAGTAAAATTAGAGAGAGAGAAGCTGTGCTGTGGCTGTCCGCCTCCGCACCATGTTTCCTTGTGGTGTTAATAACACTGAAAACAAGTCATTCTTGATTAAAGGCGAGGTGGGTGCAGAAATACCAGCTTGGGTGTAGCGAGCACCCAATTTTACTTTGTGGGCGCTGCCAACTCGCCATGTGGCCATACGGGAATGAGGTCTCAGGAGAGTCTTAATTACAGAAGAAGCTAAGGCAGACACACTTGATTTATGTTCACTGAGTCTTCAGATGTGACCACTTAATAGGCATTGTTGACCTTTGCTGGCTCGACTGCATGCAGTTAAAGCAGATACAATCTATATATTGGCTAAGGGAAAGATTAAAGAATAAAAACTAGCAACCTGCTACCACATTTTGAGATTACAATACAACAATAGAGGTTTGTGCTGCAACAACAACCTTCAAAAACTTCAACAAAAAAAAAGAAATAAAAAAAATTGATCAATCATATACAGATTTGTATCTATGGAACATATTTCTCTGAAGACTGAAAGCCTTAGGCTGTGGTAAGCCCATGACTGCGCTCTGATCTACAGTAGACTCACACACATTGGCCTACCCACTGCCTAGCCCATCAGACTTTTCTTTCTTTTCTTTTTTTTATATTTCTCTCTTCCATCTTCTCTCCCTTTCATTCACTATGTATACCTATCTCTTTCTCTCTAATTATTGACTATCTTTACCACTGAATAAGTGGTCTGTGCTAGCTGAGACACAACATGTTTTCCCACCAGAGAAAGGCAGAATTAAGAGGGGAAAAGAGCTGTAAAAGTTATGCAGAGCCCTGAAAGCCCCCCGAAATTCTTGAACTGGCTCAAAAGGCTGAGCCGCAGAGGGCAGTGAGGGACGCCGAGTCTGGAGGGGGGGGGGGGCATGGGGTCCCAGGGAAGGATGAAAGGGCCGGCCGAAGGGCCCCTGTCATTCTGTGTTCCAAATCTGCCCTCTAATTGTCCACAAGCAGAGGGCTGTTTTGTCCCAGGGAACAGTGCCGGCCTCACGCTGCCATTAGCGAGCGCATCGGACCCATCTTCAAAAGGCAGGCCTCTGCGACCAGCACGGCCAGTGTCGACTTCAAAGTGCCCATAACCCACAATGTCCTGATGGTCGAGTGCTCATGCTGCTTCGCATGCTGGCATCGCTTGGTTCTCTCTGACTGTGAAGACAGTTACAGTATGTTTCTCTCTCTCTCTCTCTCTCTCTCTCTCTTTACAGACATTCCCAATATCTATATTATCTCTTTCTCTTTTTTGATTTGATTTGATGAATTCACTAATTGTATTTCCATACTTTCCCTTTTTGCATTTTTTTTTTCCCGTTGGTAAAACCCACAGGATACATTTTGCTAATTTTTTAAAAGCCATAATCAGTGTGATGAAGTCATATTTAAAATAGCTGTGTGGCTGTACTAGCAGTCGGCGAGCGTACCACTTGGCAAACCTTACCATAGTAGCTCTGCACTGGATCCCAGCCTTCATTCCAACGCGTATCCCAGTCTCCGCCCACTCCGCTGGGTAAGGGCTCTTCACTGCCGTAATCCAGGGAGTAATCCTCCTCCTCCTCCTCTTCCTCGCCAGTTTCCTCCACGCCTGACCGGCTGTTGCTGTCCTCGCTGGAATCGGCGTCCGTGTAGCTCCAGAATAGGGGCCAGAAAAGCTTCTTGCCTCCAAGCCAATCCACAGTGGAAGAGGGTGAGGAGGAAGAGGAGGGTAGCCAGTCTTTTTCTTTGGCCAGGTCCATCTCTACCTCCATCTGGGGGTCGTCCACTACCTCGATGGTTACCTACGTGAAAAAAGGGAGCGTCTCTGACAATCTGAAGTAACCCATGAACACATTCATCCGTGTCACTGATATGATCTTGGACAGCAACAATATTTGGGAAGCCGGACAACTCTCTCTTAAAAGTCTAAACTAGCAAACCAAGACTACCAATTGCAGCGTGATTCGCAAAGCAACCTAATGACTTATTAACGGTGAGTAGAAGATGATGACATACGACATGGAATTGAACTGTCCAGTACAGATGAGTTGACTTTGCTTTTGCCGCAAGCTGTCATAAAAAAATGTCAAGTACCTCCAATACTTTTGTGCAGCTTTAGCGCTTGAGTTACAAGCTCTTCTCCAAGCAATCAACTCACTCAAACTTGGCGAAGAGGTTTTTAGCAAGCGAAGCCGCTCCCCAGATCTAAGTCAGCCAGCCAGACGTGAGCATGAGCATTCAGCCAACCAAACGATCCTCTCAGGGAGAGAATGTGAGCATTTATTCTGGATAACTACCTCTCATTACCTCATATGACTCATCCTAGATGCTACAGTACTTCCAAGGGCCCACTTCAGCTGATGTGAAGACCAGGCAACACGGAGGCTACAGGGGAAATCTTTTTGTAACTTTGGTGAAAATAATTTCACAGTTAGGAAGTTAAGGGAAGATGAGGATTGGTCATGCTTTCATTTGTCTTAGTTTGAATATATCTTTCAGTCAGAGTATGGTACATCTGGTCTATATGCTACATGAAAACTCATCAGACATTTCATCGGTTTCTGGCCGGCATCATTATGTCCCTCTAACCACATCCTGATTACAAGGGCCAGAGTTGGAGAGGATAACTGCCCCGAGATAAGTTAAACAGAACAACTTTTTGAACTTTTTGGGTCAATTTAGAAGGAGATGATGAGGACTTAATGGCTAACACTTATGATTACAGAGCCTGTTTCCCTTTATTACACTTTAATTAAATAGTAGCACAAAAAAAAAGACGCAGCCGGGTTGCTAAGATTAGACAGAGAGACTGTTGATTTCGTTACACATTAATCATAAATCATTTTACACAATAAAAAGGCACACTGTTCTCCTTGCATGAATGGCAATTTAACACATCATTTAATAAATAAAGCTGTCTAAGAAAGTCAAAAGCTGCATATCACCAAATGTGTGTGACTCCCCTCCCCAGACTCACCTGTATGTTGGGGTTCTGTGAGTTGATGTCAGCATTGGCCAGATCTGGAAAGTTCTTGAGATCCAGGATGAAAGGTTTGGTCTCCTCCTCGGGCTCAGGCTGTGGAAGAACCCCAACGGAGCGGTGCTGGGGGTGGGGCCACCTCCTCTGGTGGTTTTGGGGCTCAGGCAGGAGACTCTGGACCTGGTTGTGCTGCTCCAAAGCCTCAGGGCCATATTGGACCCCACCGCTGTGAATCGGGTGGCCATGTGCCTGCAAGTACAAGTTAAGACGTAAGATAAAGAGTCTAGTGGAATCTAGAGGAATGATTTAAGAGATGAAATGACTACAGGGCAAGTGGGTGGCAGGAAATGCCTTAAAGCCTGATTGGGTGGAGACAGCACCTTAAATAATGTAAAGAACAAGGGGAACTGAGACAACTGGAATACATTCAAAAGCTAGTGGCTACTTCAGGGCTAATGACAAAAAAGATCTATCATTTATAGTGACTCATTGATGAATGTGAACAAACAATTAGTGCTCTGTCTCCAGGAAGAAACCTTGAAACCATCTACCACTTTGTAGCTTGGTCAGCAATTCCAAAAAGCCCCCGAGGCATCCAACTAACCAGCCAAGTGACCAACCAACCTTCGTTGATTTCATTCTTTTTTTCTTTCTTTTTTTCCCACAACAGTCATGGCATCCAGGCCGTGGACAAAGAGGGGCCTGTGCCAGAGAGATCCTCTTTTAGCTTTAATGAGAGGGCCTGGGAGGCGTGGGACCCCTGGGCTGCTGCGAGCGTGTCTGAAACCTGCTGTGCTGCCGCCACTACGGCCGCCACTCATTTGACCTTTCGGGTTTTACAGTTACTGAGCCCAGCAAGAGGAGATGCTGATCTCTGAGGTTAATGGTGATTAACGGCGACATTATAATGGTGGGGAATTGTAGATATGTGTAATGTATCTGGAATATAGTCGCTGAAAATGGATTTTTAGGTTGGTCTGATTCTCCAGAGCGCATGTGTCTGTTTCATGTCTAATAGGGCACATATCTATTTCATGGCCGACACTGGTCAAAACCAAAATCCAAACCCTCTAATGAACCCTTGCCTGTCATTCACTCATGTCTACATCATCCTGAATATGCTAAATTGGCTCAAACATGTGATCGGACCAGACCTTGAGATTTAACCTGAGCCAGTTTGTGGTCTGCTCAAAACAAACCAGTTGCAGTTGGAGGGCTTAAGAGGAGAAGAAATTTCTGAATTAATGACCAAATGGTTGATGATTTATACGTATGGCCTCTAGAACAGGGCGTACTTTTCACTGACTGCCTGTGATTGTCCCATAAAGAAGTTCTGTGCTCGGTCAAATTCAAGCAATGTGAACACATAATGCCTGTTTAGATGGGAAGCTCGTCAAGCATGATAAATGATGGATGAAGAGAAGTTGGCCCCCTCCCCAGATATCTCTAAACTGGTGGTGACAAGAAGATCACATTTTTGGCATATTTAGCCTCTCTCTCTCTGTAATTTTATCCACTGCAAATATTGTAAGTAAATATTACACATACTAATTATAGCAATGCTGCTGAAAACACAAATTCCTCTGGCTTTTTACAGGAACTTTTAACACATTAATACATAAAATGTTTTTAAGTAGTACTACAATTTAACAGAGTAGTCTATGTCAATTTGAAAAGATTTTGGGTCGAAATACAAACATTTCATTTAGCTATTGTTTATGATGTAAATTATGTAAATGAGGTCAGTTAGTCAATAAATTAACGGAAAATAAATCTGCAACTATTCTGATAATCGATTGGTCGTCCAAATCATTTTGCAAGCAAATATTACAAAAAACATTCTTGGAAACAAAAACTGAATTTGTTAAATTTGCTGCATTTTCTGTTTTAATATAATTGTAAAAAGGAGTATCTTTGGATATTGGGACTGTTGCTCAGACAAAATAAGACATCTGAAGACGTGGATTCTGGGAAACTGGGATGGGCATTTTTCACTAGTGCGCTGACATACTGTAGACTAAATGGTTAATGGATGAATCAAGACAACAATCAGCAGATTAGTCAAAAATGAAAATAATCGTTAAAGCAGCCCTAAATGTTGCATAGGGTAATTACTTGGCTAGTTAGTTTTTTTTTTTTTAAGTAACTGGCTAACTTAAAAAGTCAACACTGCATACAAACGGTTTGTCAGATTGGATGTCTACACGGGAACATGGGGCAAGTACTTGAGCTTTCTGGAGGGCTCCTAAGAAGCTCTGTGCTGGGGAGAGACGTGTATGACGGGGCTGTCATTATACATAGGTTTATTCGGTTTACAGTTTGTCTATTTTGCTATTATTTTCTTGTACGGTCTTGTAAATTGTGGTTATTGTGTGATGTTTTCTTTGTTTTTGTCTGGTGGGTGGGGATGACGAGTGGTGGTGGGAAGGGAAGGGAAGGGGGGGGGGGGGGTATGTTTATGTTGCAAATTGTAGGTTTAGTATGTTGTTTCAAAAAACAAAATAGTTAATCGCAAACAAAAGTCAACACTTTGTGCATTGTCTATGTTTAAAAATGTATTTCTTTTCATAAAATTGCATCAATACCAATACCAGCCAATACCTCTAATCTAATGTATTATGTTTGTCAATTGATAAGTAAGAATACCAAAAAAGAGCAGAGAACAGTCTTCTCTAAATGAACATAGCAAGCAATAAAGGCCCCATGCTTCAGCTTCTCTCTGACAAACCTAATGGTTGGTGATTGGTTAACGATTTTATTGAAGAAATCCTCCAGCGTGATGCTCCATTTCACCCTATCACCGGCCTGTTATTAGCGTGAGCGCATCACTGTCGAATCTGACCAGCAGTGACAACATTCACTATTACACACCAACACTCACGCACATGCTCCAACACCTCCACACTCACACAGACACCGAGGGTCCAGAGTCACGGGAGAGGCCACATACTTTCACACCGTCCTCATCTCGTCTTGTTACACATCTGGATCCTGTATTATTTCGCCCTGTATATCACTCTCCTCCTCCTCTCTTCCTCCCCCTCATTCTCTCTGATCCTGCTCTCCTCCTCTCTGTAGTGGAGCGCTTCTGATCAAAGGCCCGACGGCTGATGGCATGCAGTGTGTTTAAAAGGAAGACTATCTGGATGCAGTGGGGGACCTCGGCGTGGTCTGGAGACCGCTTCTCTCTTCTCAGACAAACATTAAATCCACCCTTTTGGCAACAAATACGTGTCCTCCCTTTGTAGAGCTAGGCGATATGGAGAAAAATCAAATATCACAATATTTTATTATTTTTTAGATTTTTTTTGGGGGGGGGCACTTTCAGCCTTTATTTTGATAGGACAGCTGAAGACATGAAAGGGGAGAGAGAGAGAGAGAGGGGGGAATGAATGCAGCAAAGGGCCGCAGGTCGGAGTCAAACCCTGGCTCACTGCGTCGAGGAGTAAACCTCTATATATGGGCGCCGGCTCTACCAACTGAGCTACCCGGGCGCCCAAATATCTCAACATTTTTTACCAAATACCTCGATATTGATATTGCGGCGATGTTGTAGGGTTGACTAGTGGTGCTTTCACATTCACATACACACACACATATATATATATATATATATATATATATATATATATATATATATATATATATATATATATATATATATATATATATATATATACACACACACAAGTGTTGTGTTTTCCTAGTTTTAAAGGCTACATTACAGTAAAGTGATGTCATTGTCTGAACTTACCAGACTGTTCTAGCTGTTCTACTATATGCTTTTACCCATTTAGTCATTATATCCACATTACTGATGATTATTACAAAATCCTAAATTTAAGACGATATCCAGCCTCATACATCGATATAATATCGATATATAATATTGCCCAGCCCTACTCCTTAGACTAGATTGAAAAGACTGGACCTATTTTGAGCCCGTGCCCTTGCTACTGCTGAGGGTGACACACATTCAGGTCAGGGAGAGGAGGTCAGGAGACTGGATGGGGGAAGCAGGGGCTGAGGTGAGGTGCAGGGATGGAATCCGGTGGGGTTGGGGGGGGGGGGGGGGGGGGGGCAGGCTGGGAAGGCAGGCGGTGTGGCAGCCTTGATTTATGTGCCCGCAGATATCAAAGGCCTCTGCACTTGGCTGTTTCCAAACCATTACACAAGAACAATAAACTATGGACGCTCTTTGATCGCCATCTTTTGCAAATGGAAACAGGATAACAAATGCATGCCTGGTGGAATCGGGGTGAGGTTGTGGAGGTCGGGGTGGGAAGTGGAGGTACAAAACACTGAGGGCAAACAGGTCCCAATATTTAGAGAAGAGGCCACTTCAACACTAACCCCTTCTTCGTTAAGAGATGGGGGGGTGGGGGGGGTGGGGGAGTAAAACCAAAAACAGGAAATTCCACATTAGCACAAAAAAGAGCCAATGTAAACAATCCGATGGATGACACTTGACCCGAGCTCCAGTGTGAGAGATGCCGAGGGCTCGCCTTATTCTGGTTACATAAGCATCTCGTTACTGGACACCCGCTTTACTGAGCTTTCCCTCCTGCTTCTCTCTTCCTCTGCTAATCTCTCCTCTCCATCCACCACTCACGGACACGCATCCAGCAGGTCACAGGCCAAGGCACAGAGTCACCAACTGCAGCCTTTTGGTGAATGAAATAAACAATCACACAGCCACGGTGAGAGATTTTATTTTCATCTGCTCACTAATTATTCCCTTCTCCTCTTCCCTCCCTCCTTTTCCTCTCTGTCTCTTTTCGCTCTGACATCAATCAGACAGATGATGAGAGAGAGAGAGAGAGAGAGAGAGAGAGAGAGAGAGAGAGAGAGAGAGAGAGAGAGAGAGAGAGAGAGAGAGAGTGTCCCAATAGGGCATCCATGGGAGGCCACACAAGATGGAGAGTTCAAAGGCAAAAACTGAACCCTGACACAAACACACACACACACACACACACACAAACAGACTTTGATATCCAAATATGTCCGTGTGTAACACAAACATTCCCATAGACACATCACAGATTGCACAGTGTGTGTGTGTGTGTGTGTGTGTGTGTGTGTGTGTGTGTGTGTGTGTGTAGAGAGAGAGAGAGAGTTTGGATGTATTATAGCAGGGTGTATGCCCAGTGATGGCAAACCGTACTATACATGGAGAGATACAGTAAGTGCAAGCAGCACGCACTGAACAGGGAATTCTGTAATTTCAGCTGAGTTAATTGATTGAATAATTTGATGGAAACTCATTGAGAGTAGGCCTAATGGTTGACAAAGAGCAGTGACTGCAGAAGCCATTTGATCCACATGTTTCGATGACACTTAAATTGTACTGAACAGACGTGCGGCAATAAACGTAGAATATGGAAATAAAAGAAATTACTAGCTCATAATATCTTTCTTTTTTTTTTTTATTCCCTAAAGGCAACTGATTCTAGTGTCTGTTGTACCCAATAACAGTTAGGCTAATAATAACCAACATTAGTCTGGAAATGTTAGTTCATTTATATTCACATTTTAATTTTCTTATAAAATCTACACGTTTTAGGTCAAGTTTTTTGGGGATATTTGTATAATACTGCCAGTGATATTACAAGATTAAGACTAATGTACAATATTTAGCACGAGTATGACATTTTACACGTTAGCAAAGATGCACCGGGGCACTAATCGAAACTACTTATTTGACAACGGCAGGTGTGTGTTTTTAAGACTTCGCAGCTTTTGAAACTTCTTGTTGCAATTTGATGAACTTGAAAAAAAAAAAAAAAAGTCAACACATAATCAATATTTGAAGAAAACTCACCTTGTGGGCAACATTCTTGTGTCTGGTAGGAAACCCTGTCCCCAAACTAACGACAAGTATCGACCAAATGGCGAGCAGCGTGTGAAATCTCCTCGCGACCTCTTGACGCATCTTCTCTACTTCAAAGCTTCCTGTGAAGATTTGTAAAAGTACTGTGGAGGCTTTTTTCTTTTCTTTCCTTCTTCCTCCAAACTGTTCTCCCTAAATTAGCTCGTTGGTTGGGAAGAAGCGACTGCGTCCTGCTCGTCCTCCGCTTGTCAGCAACTTTGAGTCAGGACAAATGAAGTTTAAGCCCTCGTCGGTCTCGAAGTGTCGCACTTTATGAAGATGCGCACCAGCGTCTAGAGGTGTCCCGCGTGCTATCCATATCTGGCACCAGCGCCTCGCGCAGCAACTGTCACGCCGTATGGCGGGTCGAGCTCAACGCTTCTCTTCCCCGTAAACAACACAAATAAACAAAAAAAAAACCACAGTTGGAAGAGCTTTAAGTATCAGAAAGAAGTTAAATACCCCACGTTGAATCTCAACCGTCCGCACCGGCGCTCGCTTATTCAACTACTTTAAAGTGTGAGTCAATCCGTCGTGGGTGGGTGGGTGTTGTCTTCCAATACATTGACATCTGGAGCTCATAGTAGGCTATGCTGTGCGTTTTTTTTTTTTGTTGTTGTTTTTTTTTGTTATTTGCCTGATGCGTTAATCCATTATCCAGCTGAAGTTCATCCACCGGTTCGAGTGGATGCGTGTGTTTGTATGTGCACCGCCCAGCCAACCGGTTTCGGTAAACTTGCCTTTTACGCACGCATTCAGAAGGTTGATGCTGAAGGAGTTGGGGGTGGGAAGCTTATTGCTCACAGCTGTGTGGAGGGGGGAGCGCGGGCCCGCTGAGTTTCTTGATAAGGTACAAGGTTTAGTTCACATAGAACCTCCATAGGCTGCATACATACATGCAGGGCATGAAGTGGACATGTACTCACTCACTGAGAAAGTGCATTTAATCAAATACTCAAGACTACCAAACTGTTAAAATGAAATTATTTTTACTCGTTTCTAGAATCTCTTAAATTACATGTTATTTTCTTTAGGCTTGTTTTGCCATTTTCTCTGGTAAGGAGTCATTATCTCGTCCCACTGGCATACTATTTCACAAAAATACCATATTTAAACTGGAGTGAATGACTGGTCAATGTGGAATGCTGTGTAATGGCAGGATGTCAGTGACTTATCAGTCAAAAAGGCTTTCAAACATGTTTGTCATGAGCTTTTAAGTTGTGACTAGTCTGTGTCTGTGTGTGTGTGTGTGTGTGTGTTTGTCTGCTGTAAATAAACACAAATCCATTCCAGAACTTGATACAAAGAAAGTGATTTAATCTTCGCAGCACTGTTTCCAACAGCATGGTCAACAAACATCACGGCTTTACAAACTCCTCCAAGTGGTTTATCTTTAACCCAAATACAATTCCAAGGGCAAAAGCAACTGATAAGCAAGTTTCCAATGGTCCCTGCAGGCCAGTTTGCAGGTGGTTGTGGAAGCTTGGCTGGAAAACTCACATTACATCAAAGAGCTCCAAGCAACTCAAACATTTTGATAATCTCTTTTGACTTTAATTCCTCAGTTTCAATGAGGGAAACCTGGCTGAGAGAAACAGTCACATTGCTGTTTGCAATTACATTTTTGCCTCCATAGACAGAAATGCAGAGACTTAACGTACTGCATGGTGCTGCAGACAGCTTGAGAGGAAACTTTGATGAGAATCTTTTTTTTTTTTTTTTTTTTTGAAGAGTGCAATTCCAGATCATAGTCATGTGTTCCACCTTTTATATTATATTTATAGTTGTTAATCAAGCCATTTTCTGGGAAAAAAAAACAACAACAAAAAAACAACAATACTGGAATGACTCAAGACAATTAATATCTAATGGATTTAAAGTTAAAAGAAACCCCAAACAGTTGTCGTGCTATGCTAAAATAAAAAATAAAAAAAATCAACAAAAGCTTCTCGAAATTTGAGTTGCGTTTAATCACTTTGATGAACATTTATAGGAATGGCCACATCGCCGGCCAACGGCCAGCTTTCTGACTGGCTACACTCCCAATTCACATCAATTAGGTGGTAGAACATAAACACAGACACATCAGCAGGATATTTGACATGTATGCCATGTTTGGGGTGACCTCCCACAGTAAAGGCAGACAAAAACAGTACAACTAAACAATTGGACACTGAAAGCCGGTTGATATGGAATGTCATTCCAGAAGATGAAGCATACCCATACAAATCTTGCAAATTTTAGTGACTACGTCATCTGTGCATTTTCAATGCCTGTCAGTAGTGCGAGCACTGAAGTTAAGACGTGTAGGTAGTTGGTTAAAAGACACACTGGGACGCGTTTCGAGCTGCCTTCCAGATCAAAATAATGTTTCACAGAAATAAGATGACAAAGACATTTTAAATAAATACAGCAGTCTGTAAATCAGATAGGCATGGGAGCGGCATCGTCATACATACAGACGCAAGTCACAGCGTGTCATCGGTGTCGACGCTGATTCACATGAAAGCACTTAAGTGAGAAGGATTTAGCAAAAGCAAAAAAAATTAAATAAAATAATCACACATCTCATTAGCTCATAGAAATGTTAAAGACACTGGGCTCAAGTTTTTGAGTGCAGGTGTAAATAAGGCTGAAATAGTTTCTAGAAAACAAGGAATAAAAATGTTCCTTATTCTTGCTCCCTGGGATTGTTTCCCTGTTAAATGTTTTCTTTTGGAACATATGCTTTACATTTTAAGAGAAAAGGTATAAAACATATCTATACATATACATCCTTTGGTTAGGGAAAGAACCCAAAATTCTATACTCTATATTCAAGTAAAAGTGATTAGAAAAAAAGCCATCAGATAAATATAATAAATGGAGTACATATGCTAATGTTACTCCTGTGAAATAATGTATCTCTCTTTGAGGTTTGGGATGCTACCCTAATGCAGCATTACCAACTTCTGGTTAAATAATATTTACATATATAATTATTTCCTTTTGTGTTAATCATGGCAACAGCTATGATCAGATTTCTTTTTCTCCAAGTGCACAAGTAGGAACTTCTGTCTACTTTGCTCTAGGTAGTTTTGAATTATAAAGAAACTGCAAGTTGTTGTTGCTATTGCACAAATAGGACACACATTTAATGTGCACACACGAATAAGACTTGACGTTAGACCAATGCAGTCACAATAAGTTAGGACAAACTGAAGGGACATACAGTATGTGCAGACAGACATAGGGGGGGATTTTGGTCCTACTCTGCTATTGGTAAAATCAGCTGTACAGGTCACAGACTGCACACAGGCTAGTGAGTGGTGCTAGTGTGCAGTTTTCAAAGCAGGGTGTAACTGTGAAGACTTTGGTTCCGTCCACGGGAGTCTGATTTGAGGAGATACGGCGAAGTGGGTTGGAGAGAGTGGCTCAGAGGAAAATGAGGGATATCAGACAGGAAAAGGTCAAGTAAAGCAGGGGAGGAAGGAGGTGATGTGGCTCAGTCCTGAAGCAGGCTCTCCTCGGCCATCCACCCAAGCGAGGGAAGAGGCTGTTCACGTCTGGAGTACTTCAGCTGCAGCAGGTCACCCACTTCACTGGTGGCCTTCAACGCCTGGCAAAAGAACAGGAGGAATGCTATTAACCTCAATCCAAAAAGACATTATTTATGTCAATCAAAATTAAGTGAATACAGCCAGAGTTAAAAAAAAAAAAAAAACACAGTCAAGATGAGCAGTTTACACACATAGCTAGACAACCTGAAAGATGATTGCGTTTGTAGGTGCTAAATGAAGTGCTAAGTCTTAATCCCACTTGGATTTTCAAGCATTAAACATGTCAGTGTTGAAGAAGAGGGGGCTCTGAAAGCAAAAAGGTGAACACAAGGCTCCCTGCATAAACCACAACTGAACAGAAACTCCTCCACGTCTTTCCACAAGAGACTGTATCAGCATTGCAACACTGCAGGGCACCTGGAAACAATTTACCTTCCTCTTGACCTTTTTTTTCTGATTCCATGGTTTGAGAAATAGCGAGGGCTGGCTGTTCCAAAGACGGAAAAAGCGGCTCCTCGAAGCACTCTACAAAGGCAGGCTGATGCCCTTTAAATGGACTATTACAAACGGTGTTGACATGCTCCTCAGTAAGATGAATGAAGTGTCTTTGGAGAGGCAGAACTGCTCAAATTAAAGTCTCCGTCTGAGCCACGCTGTAATACTCGGAGACAGCTTGGGCCTTCCAACTTTCTTTATAATAAAGGACCCATTGGGAGCCTTAATTATTCAATGGGCACACTTAGTATGTAGACAGACACGCACTCGTACATAGAAAACAGTCAGTCAGCAGTCAGATCTGGTTGATCAACAGCTGAGAAAAGCCTACCGAGTGCTTCTTGGATACATGATCACCCATGAATCCAAACAAACTCTTATATCATGTTGAGGATGGAATTAAGTTTGTCCTGTAACAACATCCCCTGAAGAAGATGTCTCTCTCTTCGCATCTCGGATGAGAACTAAAGACCAAATGGCAGTTGTATATTGGAAGTGGCAGCACTCGATGCAAACGCAGAGCCCAGATGTGTCCAAGAAACTAGTTTCACTCATCTCTCGCAATACAGAAAGAGGTGATCATCCTACTGAGGCATACAAGCGATGACAGTGGAGCAAATGCAAATATCATTAGAGGCATTTTTCCAGTTTGTGCTGACGTGCTAATGACCATTTTAAAGCGATTTCCATGCTCAGTGATTGGACTTATTATAGGATGACTTACTGCGTCAAGCATCTCTCTGGTATGGGCAGCCGAAATGCAGAAACGTGCCCTCGACTCGATGATGGGCGTCGCTGGGAAGCCGACGACCACGGTGCCGATGTTTCTCTTCAACATCTCCCGACCAAATGCCCTGAAAAGCGACGGCAACATTAGACACAGGGCAACACTTTGCAAATCTAGCTGATGATGTGACCCACCACCACATCTTAGATGGTGTTCTCTTTAATGTGAGAAATTGCCATCATAAACAGTTTTCCACATACTAAGTCAGATTCTATTTGGAAAAGGGCGACATTACAACAAGTCATTCAAATTAGAGCAGAAGCCTTTATGTCTTTTCCAAATGTGAAATCATTTGGGAAATTCATCCAATTAGCCATCCTAATTCCCTTTGATGTGTAAAGCACTGAAAATACATCACACACTGTAATATGAAATGCATGAGAACCCCATACCCAATTTTGGCCGGCATATAGAGCATCATGGGCACTACAGGCGAGTCGTCGTTGCCGTAGATGATGAAGCCCATTTCACGCAGTTCCCTGCGGAAGTAGGTGGTGTTCTCTGATAGCTGTCTGATGCGATCAACACCTGGAAACGGGAGATGAACAGAGGGATGTTTCACAATGTGAGCAACAGTTTTTATTAAGCTTATTCTTTTTACTCAAAGCAAACTTAAACAAAGTAACTTATACTTGGTCTTTAGGTGGAAAGCCTGCCTTACTTTACTGAAACTGTAGCTCGACATTGAACGGAGACCTTCTTTCATACTGATGAGATTTAAAAAAATAAAAAAATTTTAAGTTCTGTTGCAATTAGACAACCTCGGTAACAAGGATCCAGTTTGCATCACACGGGTGTTTCCACTTAATTTTTCTTCATGTACACAGAGTGTTCTTGACCGGCACCTTCCTCGCTCTCCTGTTAGGGCTCGACAACTCACAACTTTATTAGAAAATGCACTCAAGCAGTAGTAGTATACTTCACTTAATAAATTCACTTCAAAATAGGCTACAGAATATTTTGTTCTGTACTGACAGGTGCAATATTTGAAAATCAATAATTATTTATTATTATTATTTTTATTTTTTAAATTACATTTATATCTGCATTTATGTCAAAACCTAAAGACTTTCAAACATCAAAATGTCATTTATTAATATGTATTCGTGTCAAAATGACATAAACATATTTTTGTATTCTATTTTGCCTGGAAACGCTTCAAACACGCTTGGGGGGGGGGCGCAGATCCTACAACACTATTAGATATGTTATTTTTTATGCTTGTAATACTCATAAAACTGCATTATCCACTCTTGTTCAGAGGCCAAGTGAAGGAAACAAGAAACAGCATGTACTTTTGCAGTTATCCATCATTGCTTATTTCCATCCATTATTGCTGCATTCTTCTATTCAGCCCCCTGTTAAATTGAAGAACATGAATATCATCTGACAGCACAAGCCCAAGTTAGTTTAATAAAACTGATCCAAGGTGGAGTGAGAATTCACAATCACAGAGCCAAGTCCTGCTCCAGTCGCAAAACCATGTCGACCAAACAAAAAGAAATCCATTGGATGAGTGTAAATCTGTCTTTTATCATGTCCTACGCTTATTTGGAGACAGCGCTACGCCACTTGGCTTTGAAGACGAGCAGGATTCTTTAAGGTCGAGGTCAAGGGGCTGAAGCTAAACAGGCATCAATCCTCACGTGTCCACTGGGGATTCACACGCTGAATCCTCAGGCTGAGCCTCCAGAGATAGCATCTCAACCAAACAAATAACCATATGTCACAAAGCGCCAACAGCAACACACATCTGCCTGGCTGTGCTGAAAAACAGAGCAGAGACACCACGGCTTCAAAAAGCACCCCGAGACACAACAAAGTCGGACATTATATTTATCCAGACATTGTTTTTCCACAGTCAAGGAATCCAAAGCTATTCCCAGCACAGTGATCAGTTGGAAAAAAAAAAAAAAAAAAAAAAAAAAAACTGTAGCATATTATAGTCAGACATTTAGCTTTTCAAACACTTGCGCATTCTTTTTATATTGAAAAAAGCTTTGCCCGTTCTGAACCCTTATGTCCCATCTACATATTTGATTGATGTAAGCTTCAAACAACAAACGTCCGTTTGGATATGCAGGCCTGTGCCGGGAACCACGAGCAGCCGTCCCTCAGCAACTTGAACGCAGCAACAAACTGTTAGCAGGCAGCTCAACTGTCACTTCGACTTTGTGTCAGTGTCTGAATCTTCAAATGCCTGAATTTCAAACGGTGATAGGGCTGCAACCAATCAGACTGTCATTGTTGGTCTCCTACAGGGAGGCTGGGATATGTTGTAAGGTCAGCCACTCTGGCAGTCATACTATAAAGGTTGCGCCAGGTGTTTAATTCTGTACCTAATGATTGAATGACTATGGGAGCAAGGTAATCTGATCTTAAGTCAGCATTTTAAGCAAGGCTGCATCAATCAAGCCCGGTAAAGAGTAAAGGGGGTGCAGCCCCGCAAGAAAAACAAGACTTAGTGACCTGTTTGTGTGCGTAGGAGATGAGTCCAACAGAGTTCAATCTGCACAGATCTCTGGTGCTAAGCACCATGCTGCTTTGTACCCAGCATGAAGGCAAAGAAACGCACATCTGAAAGCCATAAAGGGGAGAGGGTAGAAGAGTCAACATACCACCACTTCAAGACCTTCCATCAGCCACGGCTGAAATCAGACAGAGGTAGGGAACTGTCCACACATCTGCTATAAAAATGTGCAGGAGGAGTCTGCTATAGACGACTACAGAAAGAGACCTTGACATATGCAAAACCATGCTGAAGAGACAGTCATACTGCAGGTTTAATTGTGCCCTGATTAGAATGGGTAGTGACATTTTGTGTGTGTGTAACTCTTCAGCTTGAAAACAAAGTGGTTCTTAAAATCAGAAGTAACCATCTCAAACTATTAGAAAATAATAAATATATTTTTCCCCAAGTAATCCATCTTAAGATACCAAGTGTCACTCATTTTGAAAACTAAGATTATGTAGGTATACGTGCAGTTTAGTGTCACAAATTCCCCATACAATGTCCTTAATTAATTATGAACCTGCTAAACCACCTGTGCTACCCTAACCTGTCTCAGATAAGACCTTCATCATTTATAAAAAGAAAATAATTTGTGACACTAAACTGCATGTAAGCCAATTATGTGACATTCTAAAACCCACCTGTGGCATTTACGTTCCATCTAGAATGGGTTCACACGCCATACACTTTGATAAGGCTGTCGTTTAACACACCTTTATTGACTGGTAAATAATTGCCAGTTGGCCATAGATAGTAGCCTTTATCTCTTGGCTGGGAATGACACATTTCCAAGGTAAACCAGCACACTCAGTATCAAGAAGTCAAAGTACAAAAGGTGGCAAAGCTGATGGGAGTTGACGCCATGGTAACTAAAGTCTGCCAGCAGCCAGTCATCTGCTACAGACTGGTTTGCAGGAATGAATTAAGTCTGAGACGCAGGCTTATACTGCCACCATGTGGTCATTGACGGTACCGTGCAACTACGTGCTCAAAATCAGACTGACAAAACATGAGTGACCCGGAAAGCTTTGACATTTCAGAATTGCTGCAACCACAAGACAAATAAAATAAAGCAAGAAAAACTCAACAAGACTGCATTTCTACTTGCTCAGTGTCTATCTCCACTCGAAGCCTTCTGCATATCTTCTTCAACGTAACAATTGTAGGGCCCTGTTGTAGGGCACAGTTGGCTGAGAACAGGTGATTTGATGTTTGCAAGAATAACAAAAAGACGCAACTGGTCGTTGATGGGGGAGGGGGGGCGTCTTCAACAAGCAAGGCAGTGCAGTGCGCCTTGTGTTTTGCATCCTGCAAACATGCTCTGTCTGATCACAGCCTAAAAGATGAGCCTAAAAGTCCGTCACCTCACCATCTTTGAGACCGGATGGTGATTAAAGCTGGCTTTAGTGCCCCCTCTTCTCATTACGCGGCGCTGCTGCCAATACAGAGATGCACTTTTAAGTGATTATTGTCATTTTCTGGCACCTACCCAGTGTGGTCCCGTCCTCTCCCATGATGATCCTCATAGAGGTGATTATCTGCTGGGCCACAGGAGGGGACATGGAGGTGGCATACAGGGCACTGTGAGAGTGGCGCCGCAGGTAGTCGATCAGCTCCTGACACAGAAATTACAATATAATATGTAATGAGTCACTTTTATTTTCCAATAATAACTGGCACACAATACGTTTAATTTGGTTAGTTTGCCAACACAGACAGTTGTGCGGTACAGGAAACACATTGTAAAGAGAAACTTTGTTCCAATGGCCTGATGCTTAAATTTCACAAAATTTAGAATCAAAATATATCGTAAATAAACCAATTTGTAGATTTAGATTGAGGGTTTCTTTATATATATATATATATATATATATATATATATATATATATATATATATATATATATATATATATATATATATATATATATATATATATATATATATATATATATATATATATATATATGTGTGTGTGTGTGTGTGTGTGTGTGTGTGTGTGTGTGTGTGTGTGTGTGTGTGTGTGTGTGTGTGTTTGTGATTTTATGGGAAGTACCCCATGCCAATCTCTAGGTATTATTTAACATATATATATTTCACACTGTGAAAAATGTGTTTCAGACAGTCATTTCTGTTTTTAAGTCCATCTTGTATCTGTACGCTTACTAGAGCTGGCCAATATATCGATATTATATCGATATCGTGATATGAGACTAGATATCGTCATAGATTTTGGATATCGTAATATGGCATAAGTGTTGTCTTTTACTGGTTTTTAAAGGCTGCATTACAGTGACGTGATGTAATTTTCTGAACTTACCAGACTGTTCTAGCTGTTTTATTATTTGCCTTTACCCACTTAGTCATTATATCCACATTACTGATGATTATTTATCAAAAATCTCATTGTGTAAATATTTTGTGAAAGCACCAATAGTCAACACTACAATATCGTTGCGGTATCAATATTGAGGTATTTTGTCAACATTTTTGGGGGGATTTTCTCCATATCGCCCAGCCCTAATGCTTACTCTTGCTTTGTATTTGTAGATTTGTCTTAACCTACGGCTAGGCCAACTGAAGTAGTCTTGTTTGCAGCTCTACTCAACTTGAAACAGAAAGTTAACACTAAGTCAGTTCCTTTTCAAACGAAAAGGTGGTGAAATCTCCCATTGCTGGTAAACAGTGTTGACCAATATCAAAACTGAATGACACACAACGTGCTGGCTCTCAGCAGTTGGGAAATTGCTATGGTCCCTAAAGAGGATGACTACGTGCTCCAGCTACCGTTAGCACCATGCCTTATCATTTCCCCAACAACACAAAAGGCTTCCTGTTCCACTGTCTGAGCTCACGGCCTCAGTTTCAACCAACCTGTTTGCCTCCAATGTAACCTCCGGCAGCACCGAAGCTCTTGGTAAACGTTCCCATCATGATGTCGACATCTTTGGGATCCAGGCCAAAGTAGTCCACCACACCTCTGCCGTTAGGCCCCAGGGCCCCGATACTATGGGCCTCATCCAGGTACAGATACGCCTTGTAGCGCTTCTTTAGAGCAACAACCTCTGGCAGACGCACGATGGACCCCTCCATACTTCAGCACAAGAAAATAGTCAAAATTAATTAATTCAGAGCAGTACATCATAATAAACGGTTTATTTGAACGCAATGAGCTTTCTCACTCAGGTCCTTTATAGAGAACACAGTAATGACTGACACCCACAACCTAAGCCCAACATCAGCTACAGTATCTCACAAAAGTGAGTATACCCCTCACATTTTAGTAAATATTTCATTATATATTTTAATGGGACAACACTGAAGAAATTACACTTTGCTACAATGTAAAGTATTAAGTGTACAGCTTGTATAACAGTGTAAATGTGCTGTCCCTTCAAAACAACTCAACATACAGCCATTAATGTCTAAACTGCTGGCAACAAAAGTGAGTACACCCCTATGTTAAATTCCCATAGAGGCAGGCAGATTTTTATTTCTAAAGGCCAGTTATTTCATGGATACAGGATACTATGCATCCTGATAAAGTTCCCTTGACCTTTGGAATTAAAATAGCCCCACATCATCACATACCCTTCAGCATACCTAGAGATTGGCATGGTTTTATGTCGGTTAGTCAAATAGCTGGTTTGATTTGCATTGAGAGATGATTTTATGGAAAGCACCCCATGCTAATCTCTAGGTATGCTGAAGGGTATGTGATGATGTGGGGATATTTTAATTCCAAAGGCCAAGGGAACTTTATCAGGATGCATAGTGTTCTGGATCCATGAAATAACTGGCCTTTAAAAATAAAAATCTGCCTGCCTCTATGGGAATTTAACATAGGGGTGTACTCACTTTTGTTGCCAGCAGTTTAGACATTAATGATTGTGTGTTAAGTTATTTTGAAGGGACAGCACATGTACACTGTTATACAAGCTGTACACTTAATACTTTGTAGCAAAGTGTAATTTCTTCAGTGTTGTCCCATTAAAAGATATAATACTAAATATACCGTGAGGGTGTACTCACTTTTGTGAGATACTGTAGCTGCTGCGTAATGGAGGGAGTGTGTGAGCAGTCGATCCTATAGACAACTGCTTAACCTCGTTTAGTTGCATATGTGCAGGTGTTGGAAATGACACCTCATTAAAATTGCATTAGTACAGCTCTTAGAACTCTATTGATCAACAGGATCGACTGCTTTTATAGTAAGTACACTGCAAAGAATAAGGAATAAATTATGCTGAGAGGAGAGTAGGCACAGTTCCACGAAATTCTCATCCACAATTCCCATCAGAAAATGTCTTTGTTCCGTATGTTTTATACAACAGTGAGTGTAATATCAAGGGAAATAAATGCAGGGAGATATTCCCACATTGAACTCTAACCTGCTGAATTATTGATTCACGTATGTGTATCTCATACAAGTGCTTCATTGTTTTACTGCAAATTAGTTTGCTGCTACAGTGAAGATGGGGACGTGCTCATATCATAAAATGCAGCCTTTAAGATATTACTAAGTCACGCTGTAAAAGGTATTGATTTACCAAGTCTGTCACAGGTCCTAAACACTAACACTCCAACTGCTGATATACATGAAACACACCGACGGCAACGTCCTAGATGAACATAATAGTCACTAGATGGCAGAAGGGTGCTTTGCATCTCCAACTCCGGCGGTGGTCATGGTGTCTGGAAAAGTCAAGCTGCAGGCTACCAGTAAGCTAACGTTACCCTGTCTTAAGCTGCATGCTATCAGCCGGTAAGTTACGTGTGTGTTCGTTGTCGTTTTCTTCCGACGTGTGCAAGTAGGCGGGGGTGGGGAGAGAAAACAATACTGGGGAAATTGTGACACCCCTAACTACCAGTCAAGCTAAATAAAGAATGAAGGAGCCCTCACCCAGACAACTATGGGTGTCAAGTAATTGGCAGTAAACAATGTGATAATGTTACAGCACGGGTGTAAAAATACTTCCAGTGAAATAAGAATTCAAAAAAAAGCTTAATTAGCTAAGTCAGCTTAATTATCTAGCTCAAGCAAGCATTTATGTTTGCGTGTGTGTATGTGCACTGTACGTGTGTCGGAGAGAGAGATTATTGTGTATACCTGTATATGCCCTCCACCACAATGAGAATCTTCTTCCAGGGTCGATGGGTTCTCGGCTGCCCGTGTGCAATAGCATCTCTCAGCAGCTTCTCCAGACTTTGCATGTCTACAATACAAAAAAAAACCCCCCCGCTATTATAGGATAGCTTTTATTACCCCAAAGTAATATGAGAGCTTTCTTCAGTTAATGGATGAGTGTCAACATTTTATGATCACAGGCCTGTGAAGCAGTGAGAGCATTTTGTTAGCGGTAAACCTGCCTGGTCCTTGGTTATTGAATGTGACCTTGGATAACTAGTAAGTCAGGATCTCAGGTGACTGTGTGTGTGTGTGTACGTGCGTCTGTGCGCGTTGAACCTAGACCAAAAAAAAAAAAAAAACATCACGCCACACCTACTACTGTGCTATTCAATATGGTACATAAGAGAAAGACAAAGCGGCAGTTAGGTGTAGAAATGCAGAAGTAACATACGAGAACAAGTGTTGTAATAAAAACCTGCCTTGGGTAGGGCAGAATATAGCTAAATCCTGTTTCATAGTGTTGGAAGATCCACTGTAGCCACTTTAATCCTTTTAATCGTGTTCTGTGTTACTGCAGACATTGGGTGTACTGTAGGTCACAATTCTATCCAACTGGTTTTTTTTAGGGAGTGTGCTCATTATTGGAGGTCACCCACTGTTGTGTTTGAAGACCCGAATTGTGGACCCAGACAGACGGGCACCCAGCACCAGCGATGCGTGATTCAGCTCGTCACTCAGAATGAGACAACCCTAAAAACAAGGAGAAAAAAAAATGAAGAAGAAGAAGATAAAAAAAAATAAAATAAAAAATAAAGTTTTGGTTTTCCTAGCTGGTGATCTGGTGCAACAGTCCCTAATTAGTCAGGAAAGTCAAAACACTATTCAGAAAGAATTTTTCAAGTTCAACCCTCTTAATCCCAAGGATTTCACACGCTGGGAGTGTTAAGCAATGACTTTCTTGCCCAGGCTTGAAATATTCCTCTTCGAGGAATACTGAACTGAAGTCTCTGGAACATGCCCGCAGCGTGGCCAATGATCCTGGCTTGTTCGGGTTACGCTCTTCACATGAACTTTTAAATACTCTCTTTCTAAGTATACCTGCTGCCATTAATAGATATGTACCAGTACCACCACAATGATGTCCAAATATGGTTTTCTGGCGTCAGGAAATCGGGAAAAAGTCATACGCCCTGCTATGCCCTGCTACACCCTTAACTGCTACAACTATTATTTCTAGTCATAGTGCCAATAACTTTGTTACTATAATTGCCACTCCTCATAATACCAACTGCTATAATTCTTGTGAATCATATTTCTCTATACCTGTACATCTGTATCAGTGTCTCTGTGTCTCCGTGTCTGTCCGAGGTGTCTGCCTAAAAGGACGTTTTTCCTCACCACTGTTGCACTAAATGCTTGCTCTTGGGGGAATTGTTGGAATTGTCGTGTCTTTGTAAATCTGTCAAGTGTCTTGAGATAACTATTATGTTATGATTTTATACTATAAACTAAACTGAATTGAATATTCACAAGCACAGATCATAACCAAGATAGTATATTTCCAGGTTGACTGTTTATTATATATATAAAAAAAAAAAAATTGCTTATGGATAAATACACCTTGTTGACCTTTTAAAGCCAACAAACTCAAACATGCAGACAGGTCACACCATTTCCTCTGTTGCTACACAACACACAATAAGGCCAAGGCATAAGGCTGTGAGCTGGCTGAAAAGTGACAGTTAAGAATTCATGAACTCTTGTGACAATGGCAGTGACGCAAATCTTACCGTTAGGTTCCTCTCTCTCTCTCTTTCTTTGCCTATCTTCATATCTGTTTCCCACTCATGTGGATGTCAGGAATTGTGTTCTTTTAATCACAAGGTGAAAGCACATGTGAGCTCAGATTTCTACTTCCTGCTCAAGCGAAACTGGTTAGGAAAGAAAAAGGCATGTCATGACGCAGAGAAGAGTGGTATGTGTGATTTGTTGGGGTTAGAACAACCGGGGGGGGGGGGACTTGTCAAATATTAATCTCCCCTGCACTCAAGATGTTTTGAAAGCTTTGGGTGGAAACTAGTGTGTTATGGAACAGTCTGACCTCTTCAAACTTGGCCATACATCTAAAAAACCTTGCTCGTTTTTCACTTTGCACAGGAAACAGTGTTTTTCTTTCACGCTAAAACTGTTAACGGCACCTGCATACAATTGCAGTATGGGTACAGGGGCCAATGTAACTATAAAAACACAGAAAACTAAAATCAAATCAAAAAAGAATCAAATCAAAAAGTAAACAAATCAAAAAGGGGGCAGGATGTTCGAGGGAGAGCAAAAAAAACAACCAAAAAAACAAAGGAAGTGAATGAAATTCCATACCTTCCCGGTGAGAGCAGGAATGTTCATGGAGTTGGTTGCGAAGCCCATGCCAAAAACCATGGATGACTCAACGCCCAGGAACCTGGCAACCAACTGCTCCAGCTCCTCGTGGATGTCCAGGTCCCCTTGGAAATGACATAATCGCCGTTTGACTACAACTTCCCATTTTTGTACTTGCAGAGTTGTCTTAAGGGAGACATGTTTAAGTCACACTTGTTTTCTTAAACCTGTTAAACGAACAGAGAGGTCAGGTCCACTTTCCTTAAAGGTTCTCAGGAGTTTTTGACCTCTAGTAGCACAATGGAGCTGTTATTCTAGGAGTGGGTCCCTGTTTTTGTTCCCACATGCGCACACTTCAGTGACACGATACAAAGTCCTAACAATGGTGTCAAACTATTCTACTGATCAACAGGCGGCGGTAACACGCCAAGATGTGGCAGGGAAGAAAAGACTGCAAGCTAGCAAGCATGGATGGAAACAATACTGGATTTAAAATACTTTTTATGGAGGGAGGAAATGCACTCGACACATTTGGTATACTTCAAGGATACACACTAAATGTTTGGGTAAAGAACACTGAAGGTATTAAACACATTTTGTTTGTTTGAAAGAAAACTCCACGGTGCCATTTTAAGCTAAATACACCACAAACCTCAGCTTTTCTTTTGAGAAAAAGACAACGAGATTAAGGGTGACAAACTAATCAGTAGCTGCCAAGGTCAAAAAGGCAGCTACCGCAAACTAGGGGCTGAACTGAAACGGACTTGAGCTTCAAAGCTTCCACAATGGTTAACTACATTTCAAAACTCTACCTTTTAGTCCTTCAAAACCACTTAAGCCTGTAGCCTCTGTTGTGTGCTGAAAGAGCAACGGACAAAAGAGGGAGCAGCTGTTAAAGTACCAGCTGAGGTCCACTTAATCATGAATTGACTGATTTTTTATAATAAAAAAAGCACCAATAGATGATGACAAATCATGAAAGCTTCTTAAAAAAAAAAAAAAAACACAGATCTAACTTGTTTTGACCCTTACCGATCTCACAGCGAGTGCTGCCCACTCCAACTCCATACTTTTCTGTGGCCTCAATAGCAGCATCGGCACAGGCCCCGGTGTTCTCGGCAAAGCCGAGGTAGTTGTATGAGCCCATATTGATGACGTCCTTCACCACGTTGCCTGTGTGCCTGAGAGAGACAGAGGAAGTCTGAGACAGAGAACTGATACCCTCACTCGAGGCTAATAGAAAGAATTATCTCCAACATGTGTGCCTGACTGCCCCAGTTGCCTGGCAACCGTTTCCTGCTCAATGTTATTCTTAATTATCAGAGTGAACGATAACCGTGGCAGGTATACAGTGCATTGTCCCAAGGGAATTCAGCTGGCACAGTTCACATTATACTTTACATACCAATAAGATAAGATAAGAAAAAAAAAATCATAAAACACAAACACTAAACACTGTGACACAACCTTCGCTGTTATCAGGGCAGTTTGTGTATATTATTGTATGTATGTATTTTTGTGCGTCAGAACTCAAGCAGTTCTTGTAAAATACGGAGTTAAAACATTTACAATTTCCTTAAGTAATAATAGGGAATAAAAATGAAGGCAATGGGACAAAAATGATTTTGTGCCATCTCGATTGTACTGATATTGGATTGCAATCATAACAACCTGTGTCATTTGTAGAGGACTGTGTGTTTAGGGGCTTCTTTGTGTTAGTAATAGTGCTTCTGTTCAGTACCATGTGACAGAAACTCAAGCTTTCAACATCACCATCTGAATCATGGCTCACGTCGCGCTTATTATCAGTAATAAGGAGGTCAGTGACTTGAAGTGCAATTCAGAGAACTTCCTGTTGGGCTAAGGATCAGTGGCACAGACACACAGACAAACACACACACACACCTCTGGGGGAGTAATAACCGTCATTGACAACGCCTTCATTATAAATGAACCCCACGCACATACAGACACAGAATAACCACACCACAGTGCAGCAACTTACTCGAAGGTCCAATTGTAGTCGTGGGAAACTCTCTCCACCAGGTCCATCTTTGCACCCGGGACACTACAGATGGGCCTGTTCCAGTTGTCTCGAATCCTCATGTACAAGTTCCTGGTGTAAAAATTCTCAAAGTCCTGATAGAGGGGGACGAAATCCTGCAGGGGGAAATGGGACAGTGTAAATGATTTATTGATGGCATGTCTTGGCAGTTCATTATATTCCAAAGGAGCTATCTTTGTTCTGTGGCAGACGAGAACAATGGTCAATGAAAGCTGTTGAACCAGATATATAAAAAAAAGGTGTGACAGAGTGTGAGAAAGACATGCAACACTGTGACAGCCAATTTAGCAGGAGGTGACTTGTACGGCTGTGCTTTTCTAGAGTTAGGACTGAAGTGAAGGTCACCGAACTAGCCCTGAATGGCTTCACATTGCGTTGGTTTTCCAATCAGCCTTTGCATTCAAAGGGGTCTAATGTAAAAATAAAAAACTACCTTACCTTCTGCTCCTCTTTCTCCCGAGCCACGTGGCACTTCTCGATGCTCCAGTGGCGAAGGAAGTCTCGGAGGTAGCCGAAGATGGTGAGGATGCCGTAGCCCATGTAGGTGAGCACGGCCACCAGTAGAGGAGTCTCCTCAAATGATTCCGCAAAGGGCTTCTGGTACAGGCTCGGGTTGTGTGTGACATTTTGGTTCTGGGGGAGGGAGGGAGGGGGGGGGGGGGGGCAATAAAGTAAAATAGTTTGTTATTAACTTTAAGTTACGACTACAATTCCATTTTAAAAAGTGGTAAAACCAAAGACCGTTTTTCCCCCAAACATATTTAAGGCCAAAGCACAGATTTAGGAGTAATAATATTAACCAAGTCATACCACTTAATGTTGAAAAGGTGGTGGTTTCTCCTTTATAAAAAGGTAATGATTTAGCCAGGCATAGAGGCCGTTTACTCATTACATCTGCTTCACCGGGCAGCCCAATGAAGCCAGATAGACAGCATAGCAGACCAACCCAGTGTAAGCTGGGCACACACTAGACGACAGCAGGGCAGATTGGTAAAAAATGTTTTTCTTGGAAAGAGTTAGAAACCCAATAAAGGCTACAAAAAGCGCATTAATTCATGAAGACCAAGACCAAACCAGGCTCAGGACCCCATGGACCAGTGAGCAGTAAAATGGCCATCAATCCAGGGTTCTAATTCATTTAGTTTTAGGAATAGCAATATTGACCTTGGATTATGGGCCCATATAAATGTGGTCACACATCGGAGGAGCTCCACAAAAACGAAAATACTAGCATCATTTCGAGCTAGACTGTGGACCGGCTAACTGCAAAACCAACATTAAATAAACAAAGGCGTTCACCCATGACAAGCTCTGCCCTGCAGCTTAGCAACCATACCTCATGTGACCGGCCGTGCTCCTCCAAGAAATACCTCAGGGCGAGGAAACAGGAGAGCGCTGCACTGTGTGTGTGTGTGTGTGTGTGTGTGTGTGTGTGTGTGTGTGTGTGTGTGTGTGTGTGTGTGTGTGTGTGTGTGTGTGTGTGTGTGTGTGTGTGTGTGTGTGTGTGTGTGTGTGTGAAACCAGTCAAACAGGTCCCTTTCTCAAAGGTTAATAAAGTGCATTGAGAGACCAGAAGCCATGTCAAACAGTGAGCACAAAAACTCATTCACATCCAAATACACCGTTTAAAGAGACTGTTGCATACTGATGCCAACCACAGCAGCTAAATACAGTTTCACTGACGTCATTTTTGCTTAATATTTTTCTTTTTTTACTTGTGGACTAACAGGGGCTGCTGACCGGTAGACTTGTACCGTCTGTTTATGGCAGGACAGCACAGCAACTGTCCCCAGGAGAGCAGCCAAACAACAAACTGTGTGGAAATCTGCTTGCTTACATGCTTGCTCTGCAGCTCAAGAGATGATGATCGTATTACATTGTATAGACAATAAACGAAGCTTGCATGTGGTCTATGTTTCACATTAGGCCTAAAACAGAGGAAATAAGTAAGTCATCTCCGCACTACTTGCCTATTCAGTTCACAGCTCATTTTTATTGAGCGATTATTGACGTCTCCATTCTAGCTGAAAGCGGCTTTCAATAAATGATCTCACTGAGATCGTGGATTCCAACCTGCTCATGAGTAAGATGCTTCCAACCACTTTCATATATTCTTAATATGGGGATTATGGCTAGCTCAATAAAGAAAGATACATTTTCAGATACAGACCCAGACCCAGGAGGACATTTATCACTGGTCTGTGATTGAGACTCGGGCATACTGAACAATGGTCTTAGTACTGTACGTGTTAACAAATGAACAGACAGAGGCCAATCAGTTTGAAAGAATGATTTAGGAGGCACTGCAGGTACAGCTACAATAGACACGGTGTTCGTTAACACCCTGGTTCCTCTTGCAAACATAGATCTATGTGCATCAAACTCTAATTTCAGTCTCCTCATCAAGAACCAGCAGAGCTCATGTCAGTAACAGGATGACATGATGGCACTTTTTCAGTGTTGATAGAAATCCTGGGCATTACCAAACTACTGGTAAATGCTGTGCATAGTATCATTTGGATTGGCCCAATCACACTGTTTGACATAACAGAAAAGAATTATCAACATTCTGGCTGTAACATACTGGCTGTTTCAACTGAAAATCATAACAGCAAACACCTGATAGCATTATCAGGAGTGATATGACCTGCAGCTCTGCCTAACTTCTGGTAGGATGGAGACATTAAATGCACAAGGATGTAATTGGCGTGACAGCCAAAGCATCTGGAGCCAATTGTGTAAATCCACTTTATGTTAAGATCAGCAGCCCTGCAGCTTTATGCTGTTGCAAGCTTGGAGTTTGATTCCTCGACTGTGCTTTAAACAACTGAAAACAGGACACACACACAAGCACACACACACACTTTTCTGTGCTTTTCTTTCCACCCCATGAGGGACCACACCCATCATAGCCTGGATACATTCCTCTCCCCCCTAAAATGTCATGGAAGCAGGCTTGATCCGACTGCCCCCCTCTCCCAGGAGACATATCTTGTAATAACACAACAGGGTCCTGGTCTTCTTCACACAAAGAGAGACCAGTCTTAAAACACACGCACGCGCGCGCACGCACACACACACACACACACACACACACACACACACACACACACACACACACACACACACACACACACACACACACACACACACGAGTGTAGGGTTACAAAAAAAGACACTACACGATCAGGTAGCATGTAACGTTACCACTAAACAAGAACTTGAAAACGCAAACACAAGTGCAGCTTTCATAGCATATACTAACGTTACCGGTTACAAGCAACATGTGTGTTTTAAAACCACAATGTTAATAATATAATATAAAGTAGTGCTTCGAATGCCACGTGATTAAAAATTAAGTTTAATATATTTCCGGGTAGCTAGCTTGAAATTTGCCGCATTGGGACAAACTCAAATGCAAGGCAAGGACATAATGCTAGGCACAGGCCGTTATTTAAACTACCGTCATATAACCAAACTAATTAGCTAGCTAACGTACATTAGCTAGCTAATGTAACACTGTTTACATGTCAGGTGACGTTCGGCTGCCGTCATATAGCTATGGTTAACGTTAAGTTAGACGGAGCTCACACTTTTGCAAACAAAACATAGCTACTCCAAAACAAGAATTCATAGCCGCAAATTATACACGGGGGAAAGAAATTAATAACACATGAGCTCATCTTATTTTGTTAATTCAAACTAGTCTACTAGCTACATACAATACCGAACACATCAATGCTTGTTTATGGTCCTCCCCTACCGAGCAGCTGACGATTGGGCCTTACCTTCTCCCTGGGGCGACGACACTTCTGTGGCTCTTGAAACAGCCCGTGGTTCTTCACGAAGCCATTTTTACTCGATTTTTTACCGTTTGAGGTCCGGTGACAGGAGTCTCCGTTTAGCAGCTTGTTCGAGGAGCTTTCTGTCATTTTTGTGGGCCGACCGCGACTGTAAATTTCACAATTTGGAGTAACCCAACTTATGTATTGGGAAGTCATGTATGAGGTAGAGTGAGACAAGACACTTTATTAAACGCCCACTCTGCAGTGTGGCCGCACGAGCCCGCCGGAAATCCACGCCCCTAAGCACTTTCATTGGCCAATACTTTTACTCCTGTACAAAGATCGTCTATTTAAAACAACTCACAACCCCAACCAAGAATGTAGACAACATTGAGAAAAGTTAGCTCATGTAGATGTTGTAAACGCTGTATTTCCCAAACTCACACTACTTTTGTAATTCTCCATCAGTTTATTCGAGTTGTGGATCATTTACGGAATTCAAATTTGCAGAAATTATGTAAAATACAGTTTGAGCTCATTTTCTGTAGGCTCCTTGTACTAAAAACAAAATAAGAAAAGAGGGTGACTGTTTGTAGCATGTTGATGTTGAACAGTGTGAGAGCTCCTAACCTACTTCTCACTCTTCGCTTGGCGTCACCCTCTCTCTTCAGCGTGGGACGTCCTAAAGCCTACCCATGGAAATATATCTTCTATAACCTTTGCTTAATATAGGCGTAAGGCGTCAGCTAAATACCCTTTCCAGTGACGCAATTTCTCAACTGGGCTGGGAAGATGCAAAACAAGGGTCAAGGCTATCTTAAAGGTGGTTCCCACAGGAAAAAAGGAATGGAAAAATGACAAAGCCATGGAGTATTTTAGATGGCTAAAGTCCGCTTTACAGTTAAGGAAAGTCTCTCACCTCTTTTCTCAAAACGTTTCTGTTTGGCTATTAAAGGTCCCATGGCATGAAAATTTCACTTTATGAGGTTTTTTAACATTAATATGAGTTCCCCCAGCCTGCCTATGGTCCCCCAGTGGCTAGAAATGGCAATAGGTGTAAACTGAGCCCTGGGTATCCTGCCTTGAGAAAATGAAAGCTCAGATGGGCCGATCTGGACTCTTGCTCCTTATGAGGTCATAAGGGGAAAGTTTACCTCCCCTTTCTCTGCTTTGCCCGCTCAGAGAATTTGGCCTGCCCATGAGAAAGAGAGATACATCATGGCTTGTCAAGGCTACACCCCCGCCCTCCACCTTGCCCCCCCTCTCTCCTCAATAGCTACAGACACAGAAATGGCACATACTAAAGGGGTTTTCATAGTCGTGCGTAGAATCGACGGCGCAGGGTCCGGCGTAGACGCAGACCCCTCAGCGTCTACGCCGGACCCTATGCCGTAGCCTGACGTGCACCTCTCAAAAAATGTAACTACGCGTCGCAGCGACGCACGTCGCTCGGCCGTGGCTTGGTAGCGTTGCATTTCCCCCGACTCATTTCCTGGTTCTCCTTCACCATAAAAAACATGAAATCAAGGAGAGGGGTAACTTTTCCTCCTCCAGATTTCCCACCGTGGTCAGAAAGAACAGGGGAGACACTTTGTTTCTCTCACTATGACTCTAGAGTCGCTACTCGCTCCGAAGCTAATCGCCGTCACTCTCTCACTTCCTCCTCGCTCTAAAACACACTCCCCACACACACACACGCCGGCTCGACGCACACACCAGCACAGAAGTATAAACACCAGGACACTTACATAGGCTACGGCGAAAGCTCTGCGTGGAGCCACCGCACAACCGTAAAAAGGCCTTAAGGAAAGCTCATTGTGGGACTGGGGCTGTAATTCTGCACCAAGGCTGAATTTCAGAATTTGAGACTTCAGATACAGTATTAGGGGACCACTAAGGTCTACTATATAAAAGCACCCAAAGAGCACCATGTCATGCAACCTTTAAATATTTGAGTGGATTATGTGACTATTTGAACTCTCCATTAACATAAAACAAACATAATATGTCACTGATGAACCTATGGCCCTGTTGTGAAAGAAACCTGTGACCCTTTATCTGAACCCCATCAGGTGTGAACAACTTCTTCCATCTCATGTCTTGGCTTCATCCTCTTAAACTGACTAAAGAATTCATTGCACACACATATGATGAATGTATTGCATTTTGGCCTGTGTTTCCTTTTACCGTACTACTAGATTCTGGTAAGGAGAGGTAGAGAAAGAGTTCTGGTGTGAGAGAGTGCAAAAACAATAGCAGTTTCCTGGAGTTATGGCCAGGATGTTGTGGTGGACCTCCAGGTTGTATTTCCTGTTCTTACTTTCCTGTTTGGTAAAAATGGTGTGGCAAAACGTGTCTTTCAGTACGGTCCCTGATGTTTGCATGTGTTTCAGATAAGGTATGATTGTTTGTGTAACACGCCATGTGTAAGACAGCATTACAATAGCCCTTCCTTCCCCCACTATTTCTTCCAAATTTGGAGAGCTCTTCTGTTCAGAGAGTTTTCACAATAAAATCAAAACAAGACATCACGTACATTCAGGACCTAAGATTTAAATAAATAGATAAAATAAGAATTGCACATGAGAGGGGGGCAGTGATGAGATAAAATAGCAGTGCATATTATATTGCATGTTTTATACACAGAGATATTATTTGTGGTGTATGTTTTATGTAAAGCACTTTGTGATTTTCATGTGTGAAAAGTGCTCTATAAATACATTTGACTTACTTACCTTACTTACTGTTTTATAAGGTAACATCAACTCCAGTTGATTAAACCTACTCCCACTTTCAACCTCCTAGATGGCACTGTTGGGCCACACAAAGGAGCCGTGGCAGACCTACAATCAGAGTTATGCTGGTGCCGTGGGTTATAGTTCAGTGTCAGGTGGCATTGATGTGCATCTCAGTGTTCCATAGGGTGTGACATCCATGATTAAGACATTGATGATAGCATCTGATGATATGATTCTCTAATCAATGTCCAAGCCTTTCCCTTTGGTTTCCACTCAAGGTTGTAACCTTGAATGTGGAATAATGAAACATTAGTCTGTCCAGCTCTTGCCAACGTGCACAAAGGCAGTTAAGCTCCCATCCATTCCAAACCCGACAAAGGTGATAAGGATCCAGCTTTAATAGGATCAGAGGCGGGGTTAAAGGGAAAGAGGATCTGCTCTCATTGATACAGACACGAGCTTTAACAATGATTGGGATTCATTCTGATGAGACTGGGAATATCAGACTGGCTTAAAACGAACGAGCAATTGTATTTGTTCTTGATGTGCTATCTAAAAACTGCTAGCAATAATTGTGTTTTTGTTCTCGACTGAGCCATATATGCAGTAATAATCCAACATCACAAGAGCAGCTGGACTCAACCGAAGACATTTCACCCATAATTTAAAAGACTTTGTGAGTTCTGATGGAGTGACAAGGAATTGATGTAATCTCTCTGATGATCTTGATAACATACAGTAATTACCCTTGTTTTACAAGCGCTACATATCACATACTCAAGGCTGGCTAAACAACTGGTCAAAGAGGCAACTACCCCAGTCCCAGACACCCAACTCCAGGGGTCATTTGATAAAATGTGTATTGATTTGAAAGAAGCACAATTTAACAATAATATAAATTGCATAATTCCTGGAGGTCCTTGAGTCATTGTCTGATCTGAAAGTCAAAATGAAGTCAACCTTCATCTTTGCTATACTCAGTATATCCTTGGTGTGCATTTATTTACTCAAAATTGTACTGCCCAAGCTGGTTAACTTCCACTTTCCAGCTTGCTAGGCATACATATTATCACTGCAATAATATCTCTCTGACCAGTCAGTGGTCTGCAGCGTAACTCCACCTTCTGGTATCGGCTCAGCTCGCTTGGAACCTCGACCGAGGTGGTACCAAAAAAAGTACCAGGTACTAGCCACAACTTTTGTTAATGGAAAACCAAGAAAGAGCGAGTCAAGTAGAGCTGTGGAAGATGCCCTTAAACCTTAATGCTCTTAAAGATGCCCTGCCACACAAAACCGTTTTTACCGCTACCTCCTCTGTCAGCTCTAGCCACTGCAAAGAAATAAGCGGAGAAATCAGGCCAATCACAAAAGCTGGTCAGTCTGACATCATGTTGCCTGAGCTCATTACTATCCATGAGCTCGCCCAGTTGCGCTGGGTAAAGGATGCTGATAGCCAGGCTCTCATTGGCTAGCTGCTAGCCAGTCAGAGTCAAGCAGCTTAGCTCGTTGAATTAATGAGAACTGGCACAAATCGAGCTGAGTCTTCCTGCAGGCTTTCTACACCACGCTAGTGATGACTAATGACTTGAAAAAAAGGTAACCAAGGCATTTTTTCCACAAACAAATGTTACAGAGTCCATGGTAGAACATCAGACATTACCACAAAGTAATGAAATACGTGTGGCAGGGCACCTTTAAAGAATTGAAAATATACGCAATTGCTGCAGTATAGTTTATATTTCCTTACACAAAAATTGAATAGAATTAAAAGTTTAGTTACACTTAAAGGTTTTGTGCAGGCCTAATAGCAAATTTCTTGCCCAGGGGGCCCCGAGCGTCTTTATCCTGCACATGTCCTGGATGGCTGAACATTTGCATTTACATGGATATACTGTATCTGCAACTATTCACATTGACTTCTTAATTGGTTTCCCTGCCTAATTATTAGCAATCTATGATTGTGGCCATCTAGCTTATGTAATGCACCAACATAATATCCCTATTGAGAAAAACATCGTAATTACTGTGTCTCTCCACTGACACGGTCACATGTCACTGTTGATGTTCTTACAGCATCATTCCAATGACAGATGATTTGCTATTCGCTGAACATGTATTCCCGCTCTCTGTTGCAATTTCCCTGCTTTGATGTCATCTAATGAAATCATCAGGAGAATCAATCTCTCCTCCTATTCCCCCCGCAGCCTATTAAGACCCAACGCTGCCTGAGAGGAAGTCTAGGCAAGCAGCCATTTTTCATACTTCAGTGGCGTCTAAATGTGGCGGATAACAAATGATGAAATCACAATAGTACAAAAGTAACCATATAAATAAGTATAAATGAGCGTACTTATTGCTCGGAATTACGCTCATGCACAAACAAAACAAATGCAAGTCACATCCCAATCAATGAGGCACTCTAGTGCTGACTGATCATTTCTGCAATCAATGTTTCTAACAATCGTGAAAGGACTAAGTGCCAATCGGAGCACTGCTTTTGATATTGTAAATGGAAAGTTACAGTTAGGGGGTAATGGAAACGTGTGAGTGCACTTACATGTAGTACACTGTTCACACTATACTATTCACTTGTGTAGTGTGTCAATTTTGACAGGGTAGTGTTGTCTCTAACCGCTCACAGCCGTTACAGTATGCACTGACCAGAAATGACTCTTCCTCTTCTTTTTAAAGGTAAACTGCAGCCGGACGGAGCATTACTGCCACCTATTGACACCCAACAAGATATCTCTTTTCTCACTATCCGAGTACAGTATAGTTTTACTTATTGAAAAAAAAAAAACATGTATAAATTACATTTATGTAGTTTAGTGTTCGCTGTTTCAATCGCAAACACTGCAGCAAGTTTTAAAAAAACAAAAACAAAAAAAAAAGGTCCTGTAGCTTCCGCTCCGTAGCAAAGATGGCAACCATTGGGGCTGAATAGTGTCCAGTGTTCCATGTTTTAACTGTTTTTTTGTGTGTGTGCAGTGAGCACCCGGGGGACTTGTAATGCACTGCATTTGGCCACACTTGGTCAGTGTGAACACATGTACTCCAAATAGCAAGTGTAAGTACAGAAGTGAACGATTTGAGAAACAGCATAGATGGTACTTTCTTGCATCATCAATACATCCAACTCTACCACCACGTTTCCATTCCAACCACAACTGTCTAGCCCAGCCGTTTTCTCAGATGAAGACATTGGCTTAGGCGAAAATCACTTGCTGTCGCTGCAAAATCCCAGAGCAGTCCATGTGCACTCCCACCGTGGCTGGGCGGGCCCTGCCGCTGGTGTGTAGCGGGTAGGCTGCTTTCTGACTGACACAACCATTAAGGATTCTTACGCCTGTCTAAGTCTTCCCAACATAATAGATTATCCACAGACGAAGCCGCTGACGAGAGGACGGATCCCTGCTCTCCAGGATTCAGGTGAGGCAGACGGGACAGACAGATTGACAGGCAGACCATTTTCCAGTGAGCAGTAGACTCTGTCCGACTCTAGGATGCTGGTATAATGAAGAGTGAATTCCAGCCCACATATGCACAGATGAGGAACTAACGATAAGAAAGTGAGTGAGTGACAGAGGAGAGACGGGTTGTCCAGGTGTGTGCTGCTAATGGTAAATGTCAGTTTGACAGATTGGATTTTCAGACTCTGTGGCTTTGTGCACTGTATTCACACTCTAAATTCACAATACGAGGTAGTGTGACATATCTGCAGATTGTAATATCGGAGAAATGTTTGAAATAGAATCCTGCACATCCTAGCAAATCTTTTCTGTTGTTTTGAGATAAGAACTGAGCTGGATTGTAACAATTCTTAGCCAGAACATGTCACCCATGTTTAGCATGTCAATTATTTTAGACTACATTCATGTTTTATATAAAATCAGCATTAATTAATTAATCTTGAGGGCAGGAAAACAAAGTGTAAACACAACATCGATGGCTAACGTGTTAGCAAACAGCTGCCTAAATCTAGCTGACAAGGAGCAACATTAGCATTTGTTTTGGAGTCATTATTTTTGGCTCTCCTTTTGTTTACTATTTCATTCAATTAAATTCAATTTTATTTATAGTGTCAAATCACAAATCACTGAGTTATCTCAGGACATTTTACAGCGAGTAGGTCTAGACCATCCATTATAATTTACAAAGACCCAACAATTTCAATTTCCCACGAGCAAGCATTTGGTGCGACAGGCAGAAACCTTGGACAGACCCAGGCTGTAGGTGGGCGGCCATCTTGGGACACAAAAACACAGAGACAATGATAGAGATATACAGAAATGTGATTCATGATAATGATAGCAGTTGGCATGATGCGCCGTGACACTTAGTATAGTGTCAATAGTAACAATAGAGATAACAGAACTATGACTAGAAATAATAGTTGCAGCAGTGCAGGGCGTCGAGCAGGACCCCGGCAGCAGCTGCCAAAAACGATCCACCTGAACCACAAAATCTGCGAGGCGAGAAAGCATAAGGACTGTGGGGAATAAGCTCCCCAGAGCAAGGTTAGTAACATGCATTAAAGGGACATGAATGCACACAGATGGAGAGAGAGTGGAGCTCAGTGTGTCATAGGTAGTCCCCTGGCAGTCTAGCAGCATAACTAAGAGCTGGTCCGAGGCAAACCTGGGCCTAACTATAAGCTTTATCAAAGAGGAGAGTGATAAGCTTACTCCTTAATGTGTGGACCGTGTCTGCCTCCCGTTATTTGCCACTGTTGGCAAGGGTTGGGCATCGAGAACCGATTTCTACTTGGAGTCCTTTCAAAAATTACGATTCCAGTCGAATCGTTTTTTTATTTGAATCATTTGGAATCGTTCAGAGGATTTGGTTTCAAATCAGATCATCGCTTCCCAATTTTATATGCGCAAGTTTTGGTTTCCGAAGCGTCCAGGCGCTTGTTGTGTTGCAGCCTTGGAGCACGGTAAGCGGCGCTCTAGTGTGGCTCTATTTTACATTGAAAAAGCCCTGTAAAACTGCAAACCGCCACTGAATCAAAATACAACTTTCCTCTTATTTGTGAAAATAAGCATGTGACCCATTTCAACTCCACCCCTCAAAGAATCGAGAATCAATAAGAACCGGAATCGAAAGGAAGAATCAGAAGTGGAATCAGAATCGTTAAAATCCAAACCATGCCCAACACATTTCATGTAGTCATTTGATCCATTGTTGATAAAAAAAGAAAAGAAATTGTGATTAGTGCAGCTTTAAATCAAGCTTACATTACTGTTAAAAGAAAAGGCCACACCCCCATTTAATGATGTCACAACAGAAACTTATGCTTATGGAAAACACCTGCTTGTGACATCACTATTTAGGTGTGGTGAGGAGCGCTTTAACATGAGCTTTTCTGCCTATATTGTGATTTGGCTTTTTTATTCCGAGAATGACTCATGTAAAATATGAGGAATAGTGTCACTGGCAGAGAGCAGGTAGAACCATTGTTTTCCATGGATGTGGGTGTGTTCCTTCAACAAAACAAATACGAAAAGCTGCCTCTGTTTCAGCAGCAGCCTTCAATACTGGAAGGAAAAAAAAAAAAAGAGCAAATGTCACGGAGGGGTGATAAGATCTCTCTCTCTGGCCACCGTCTTCGACAGGTCAACAGCAGCAGTGGGGGACATTTATCACCAAACGTATTGCTTTGCTGCCACTGAGGGGAGGAAGGAGGGAGAAAATATCACAAATGGCATCACAAAACAAATGAAGCTATCCTCGTCAAGTCCAAAGAGTGGAAAGACGCGCTGCAACAACTCAATATTGTTTATTTCTCGGGGTTGTTACCTTGTGGTGCAAAGATAAGAAGCAATCCATCATGGCCTCCGTCTGCGACCTGAGGATTCCATTATGGCCCAACACAATATGCTCACCGTTTACATCCAACAGCACACAAAAGCAATGCCAGGGAACCAATTTCCTCTTACCTTCCTGAATAAGAATCTCATTTATCTTCCTCTGTGCACATTCATAAAGGCAGACAAGCGCTGAGTGGAGACTGGTGGAGACCTTTTATCAAGCTGTCCTCAACACTGCAACAATGGTCCGAGCACAAATGCAGGCAGAGGGGAGCACATTTCTTCTGTTGCTTTGAGATAGGAACCGAGCTGGATTGAAACTGAAATTTAATTGTTGACTTTCTTTTCAGATTTTGTCTATTGCAAAGACTTTAATGATGTTCATTAATGTGCCTCCAAAACCACATACAAACAGTCATTATATGCACCTCATGAGTCAGTTACGCTAAGCTGGTATGTCGGATGCATTTCTTCACGCTGACACTCATACCAGGCCCTCACAATAAACCCCTGCTGTCCTTAAATCACCTCACACCGGTGGCAGCAGTCCTTTTTCCATCCATCCATTCAACGTGTTATTCATGCACAGGGGTAGGAGGACACAAGCTTGATCACGTTCCCCTTTCGCGTCATAGTTACAAAAGCAGATAACAATATATCAAGTATTTAAAAAGTAGGTGTCAACCGATACAGCTTTTTCATTGACAGGTAGAAACCGATATGCATTACGTATGTGCACATACATCCACGCAGAAACCAAAGTGGGAAGACCTCTGGGTAGGAATGAAAAATAAGACACGATTCTCGACAAGGACAAAGTTAAATTACATCAAAGCCCATCTCCTAGCACGGAGTCATGCTTTCGTGTCGTTCAGCCCGTTTCCTCAACCCCCCCTCCCCCCCCCCCGGTAAGGAATCTGAAGACTTTTGAGCATGTCCTCTCCACATGAGTATAGGTCAACGTTAAATCACATCAGAGCCACTTTGCTGTAATTGAGTGAGGGTTTAATGTGCGTTAGCCTGGTTTCTCTGCTGTGTCGTCTGATCTCAAAACAGTGAGGAGAATGTTCAAATGGCGATCCAAGGCATTTTGAGGAGGAAACATCTTTGGGTTGGTACAAGTACAAGGTTGCTTGTCCTCTTCCATTCTGTATTCCTGACAGAGCAGCAGCTCAAAGGCAGTTTTGATAAGTCATTTCAAAATCAGGGCCTTGCATTATTAAGACATTCTTAGCATTACAATAGTCTACATCCATGACGTTCCACTTCCAGGATCATTCAGGTGCCGCTGGAAATTACGCCGGATGGCTTTCATTTCGGTCGGACGTACGTTACCTTCCTCTTTCTTTGTGTTGTCATTTTA
Organism: Gymnocephalus cernua; assembly: GCA_023631565.1. Taxonomy (NCBI): domain Eukaryota; kingdom Metazoa; phylum Chordata; class Actinopteri; order Perciformes; family Percidae; genus Gymnocephalus; species Gymnocephalus cernua. The sequence goes on from CM042440.1 coordinate 18,700,394, forward strand.
AACTCCGGTGGATTTCTGAGGACTATGGTTAACTGCTCCTCAGATCTCTGCGGGGTAAATCCAGACTGCTAGCTAGACTATCTGTCCAACCTGAGTTTGCTGTTGCACGACTAAAACAACCTTTGATCGTAAACACGTTCCACCAAACCAAGTTCCTTCCCGAGGCTATTTTGCAGGGGCACCGTGGCTCCGTGCGGCGCTTGGCACCGCCCATGACGATTGTGATTGGTTTAACGAAATGCCAATAAACCAGAGCACGTTTTTCTCCCATCCCAAAAACTGGTGTGGACTTGCCAGACCCTCCTCCGCAGCGCAGTGGAGGAAGGTCTGGAAATGCAAGCGTTACAACCAGTAACTACAGGTGTGGCCAAATCAACCAGGACTGAAATCTTGATGTTTTATAGCTTTAAGTACATTTCGAAGAAAAAAAAAAAAAAAAAACATATGGCTTCTTTTTGATTACATTCTTAGTAGGATATAATTTTAGGAGTTAATTACTTCACTCTCCTTTGCAATTCCACTGAGATTATGGCAAACAAATGTGGTTTTAAGTTTTATAATCGTAATGAAACTAGCCAACTTCAGTACAAGCAGAAAATGTGCCAAGTAGTGTACCCTTTTGGATATCCCAATATAATTCATTTTATTTGGCTTGGATTATTTCTGGTTTCAAGCTCCTCAATGTGTTAATTTCTCAGTTCTATGGCTATAATTTTTCTGATGCTGGTACAAGCCCAGCAATAAAACACATCATGCAATTCCAGAACGCCGCACTAATACAGGATGCCGCCCACAACTACAAACACTGCCCATCGAAGAAAAGATAAATCATGTGCATATAACAACTGTCTGAGCCCTATTCAGGCATGAGTGAAAGATGGCACTGTGCAGCTTTGGGAGCCTGCTGGGCTGTGTAATGCCACGTTGATTATTTTCCGAAGCCCGGGAAAATAAAACTGTCAGACTGCATGAATCATAATTAATTGTAATTAATGGAACCAGTTTTGTTCTAATCAACACATAAATCGTAGAGCCCATTTCTGGCAAAAAAAAAAAATGTCACTAATCACACTTTGTAATAGATGGCTTCCCTAAATACATTTTGGGCATTTAATCATCTATGTAAATGCCGTGCATTACTTGGGAAGTGATTTAAATAAGGGTAATCTACTATGAGAAAACTATAATAATTACACAACTAACGGAGCTTTACATTAAGCAGCTCTAAACTGGACTGAAAAACACTGACAGGGAGAAAACATTGAATCTCATTTCCACATTTTTAAATACAAAATTCTTTACTCAAGAATCCCAGAGGTTTCCAAATTACACACGATTATATGAAATTTATTCCATTGGTTGTAATGTACAAGAATTATAAACCTGGTTTGCTTCACATCTTACAGATAGGTTTATACTGCTGTACATATCTGCCATCAAATAAGACCTTTAACTGTGCTCACAAATACACCGGGGCTTTAAATAAACACAGTTGACAAAAAGTCAAAGGGGGGGAATGTGGGAAGAAATGAGAAAAAAGGTAAATATGAACAGGTCCTGCTGAGTTTTTGTTGAGTTTACTCTGTATATGTAAAAAAAAAAGAAAAAAAAAGAAAAACTAAAAACTACACATTTCCAGAGCCAAATTATCACTGTCCACATTTGAAATGACATTGCTGCAGTGTACAGAGACGTTTTCAGATGCAGAGGCTGACCTCACACATACAACAGCTATTTATTTAGCACCACGTGCGCTATATATGTAACGTGTTTACTCATGTCATATTAAGCATGACAACGAATGCTCAGCATATTCTGAATAGAGCCGAGTAAACAACAAAACAAAAAAAAAAAGGGAGAAAAAATACATCTATCACCTTCTCTCAAACTGAAAGAAACCGTGACAGATCATTTCTGATAGAGACTTGAGCATATTAAAACACCTCTCAGCCTTTGAGAGGGTGCCGACTACCTCCCCATCCTGGAACAAGCTAGCGGCTGCCCTATGTGGAGTCTGTGCCCGGCCGCTCTCACTCCTTCCTGCGTTTCTTGTCGTGGTAGTCGTCCTTTGAGCGGCTGCTGGTGGACGGCCTCTTGGAGCCGCCGTGCTGCTTGGCCTCCTCCAAGAACTTGTCCAGTCCGAAGGGATCCTCCTCAAACTGGACGGGACCTTCCCGCCTCTGACCATGGTCGGCACCTGAGAACTCTTTGTCTGGAACAAACCTGTTGTAAGGAAAAAAAGAAGAAGAAGAAGAAAAAAAGATCATTACGGTGTGCACCAAAGTCATAGTTTCTTTTACTTTTTTTGTCTTCAGTTATCCTCAAAGCAGGATAGCAGACAACGTGTTGAAACTAAAAGCTAACTGCTAGCAGGTAGCTTCTTGTTCAAACTAATTTTCTATGAGAAGAAAAACAGGACTGGATCCAGAATATCAGATTATTCCATGGAACATATGTTTGTATGTCTCAGGGAATTTGCTTAAATCAAAGAGTTTCAATGTTTTGCACAACAGTGTAACTCCCTGCAGCCAGGCAAACATTCCTAGAGGACAATAACAAGCTGGTGACTAAACATATGGGACAGGCTATGCTCGGTTAGTAGAGTGTGGCGCTGCTGCCCCGAGGGCAAGGGCTCCTGCTGGGACATCATGTGCCTACTTGCCTCGTGCCTCAAAATAACGCCAGAATGACCTCAAAATGAGTCAAGCTTTTGTTATTTTTGTATGATTATGAATGAGAAGGTGACCACTTCAGCAGTCATGTAAGTAGCCTGATACATGTAACAGTCCTTCATTTGATTAAATAAAACAAAACAAAAAAAAAGCGTTTTCCGTTTTCAAACCAGCAATGGCCAACAAGATGTTTGGGATCCACTATGGGTTGTGAATGTATTTAAGGCAATATTTAGCCATATTCCAGACAAAAATATTTCACCTCTAGTCAATTGTTCTCTCTTATGGAAGGGTCTCTTCATTTGATTAAAGTTTAAGAAAAAGTGTTTTTCCTTATTAACGTGCATCATGCGGAAAGGTACTCTGGTACTCTGAACTCTATTCAGATTATCTAATATGTAGGGGAATCTCAGCTATAGCATCTACAAAGTTATTAACCTTAATTACACTTAATAACACTAAATCCAAAAGCATAGATATAATGGCTCACATCACATTCACTCCATTAATATGCAATTATGCACAAGGTTTCTATATAAGGTTTCTAATAAAAGTGAGCACAAACCTTTCATTTCTTATTCCTGTGTGGCGCATTTATTTGACCCAAATTAGTCAAATAAATGTATAACAGGTTGTAGTTTGTTATTGAAGTGGTAATAAAAGTAAGTAAATAATCTATAGTACCTGTTGTTGTGCATGAGTGTGTCGAAGTCATCTGTGTAGGAGTCCTTCTCTAGATTCTTGCTGGGCCGGTAGATGTTTGAAGCCATGTCTCTGCTGCCGCGGAACGGCTGGTCGTACACGTTGTACGTCTCATCCTCACCACCGGCGAAACCACTATCCATACCCTGGAAGAGACGGGGGAGAAGGAAAGACTGACTTTCAGGAAAATGTGTAATATATGTACAAGGTAATATCTAAGTCTTTTGAGGCGATTTCCTAACTGGCTTTAGCTTCCCTTCATACTCAAGAAAAACAGAATTGTCACATGGATTATGATTCTTTCCTGTATTTGGGAGTCAAATGACTCAGATATCATGAAAAGACCATCATCTCTCAAGATTGTTCTGCAACTGAGGCTTTCCTCCTGTCCCCTAAAACACAAACTACTGGAGACTGTGCCACTTTGGCCCAACACTGACAGTGAAACTCAACCTTTCTTTATGCAGACTGGAACAGCTGTTTGAGGGACCTTAACTCCACTCCAGGTAACTCCGTCTCTCTTACCTTACATATTGACATACTGTAACTCTATTTTGGGAATGTTTCCTCGTGTTGCAGAGCTGGGTATTCAGGCTTGTCCATGTTGATATTTTTGTCCAGTCAACACAAATCATCTAAGGCCGGCCACAGACTGGATGCGTCGCGTGAGCGTGTCCGTTTTTATTTCGGCGCCCATGTTAACAGGTTAGAGCTTGCACACGGCCTGCGTGACATGCGCGGCTCGAGCCGCACCGAAAACGCGTGCATGCTAGAAATAGAACCGACACCTATTTTTCACGCGAGACGCAGGCGTGTTGGAAGCGTTTCCAGGCAAATTAGAATAAAAAAAGATGTTTATATGTCATTTGGACACAAATACATATTAATAAATGACATTTTGATGTTTGAAAGCCTCTAGGTTTTGACATAAATGCAGATATAAATGTAAAATTTTAAAAAAAAAAGTATTGATTTTTAAATGTCAATACTGTATAGCCTATTTTACCGTCAACACTGCCGACGTTATCTTTGCTGTAATCAAATCAGTAGATATTTATGTTTAACATGAAGTATACTAGTGCTTGAGTGCAGTAAATCAATGGGAAACATACATGTATACAGACAAGGCTCAGCAGCGCCGCGCCTGACACGTTTCTGGTGTGTGAGACAGAAAAATCCACGCAGCTGACACGCAGCTGACACGCAACAGAAACGCCACGCTCACGCCACGCATTCAGTCTGTCTCCGGCCTTAGTCTATATTGATGCAGTAAAGTAGGTATGATATGTTCCAACCTTGCTCTGATTGAAGAGTCGCTGGTCATACTGGGCCTCGCTGGCAGAACGAGGGTTGGGCACGCCCAGAGCGATGAGCTCGCTGATGTCCCTGTCCTGATCTCTCTGCAGCTTCGACCTGGAAAAGAGAACAATGTCAGAAATTTAGCAAAGATTCATGGCAAAAACTAATCTCTCTCTCACACACACACACACACACACACACACACACACACACACACACAGGAAACATAATATATGCTATATATAACAACTTTCATTAATACTATTCACAAAGAATGCCATATTTTTATAGCCTGGAAACTCGCAAATGCGTGTTAGTATGAAACTTCTCAGTTCATTTTCCATTTCCATGGGGCGTTATCAACAGGCCAGACCAAAATGCCTCTGGATGCAATTGAATACAGCTACAACCAATCAGAGCAACGAAAAAAAACGGAGCTCTGAGCGACACATGCAAGTTGCTTGGTCAGCGCATGGTCGGTTTTCAAGCCTGGTTACAAACTTTTTCAGATTGAAGCTAAACAGTACACTAAAATGTGATTCTGAAAACATTTGGAGGCGAGAAATAGGCAATACAGTAACTGAATCTTGATTCCTATTTGATCAAGCCGCTTAGACAGTTTTGTGAGCCTCGTGCACTGCGCTGTTGTGCGGCAGTTACATTAGTTAACTACGTTTGGTAAGCACGGCGCCCCTCTGTCAGCCATTGTCAGCCATTGTCTTAAACCCGCCATATGTGAGATAAACGGTCGTGATTGGTCCGCCCAGGGCCTGGCCGGCTGGAGAGAGGGGTGCCAGACGTATCTGCCAGAGCAAATACAACGTGAGCTTGCATTTCATCTGGTATCCAGCCTAATACTTTTAGTTTTTAATGAAAAAAAAAGAAAAAAAAAAGTTCTTGGTGACTTTAACATCTTGACTGTTCTTAGCAACGCCATCTCAAAGTCAAGTCAAAGGTAATTTTAAGATAACTAGGTTTCTGCTGTTCGACAGCTGGAATTGTGATTGTAATGAGCTCTCCTCTGAATTTCACTTCCTCCGCTTCTCCAGGGACCCACAATTCCATCAATTGACAACCTGGCAGTGAATACACGCATCTTACATACACAAACAGGCTGTGGATCATTGCAGGCAAGGACTACTGCGTTAAGTACTCAGTTGGATCCTGCTGCGTTTGTTCCGTATTACTGGTGGCCCCATGAATGATTCAGCAGTGAACAGTGCATGTGTGTGCATGTGTGTGTGTGTGCAGGGAGAAGGGGGGGGGGAGTGAGTTCACATGCAATGTGTTTAAAGTGCGTGTCCAACACCTCTTATCAGGAGCAGCCCTGGAAATGTTCCTGTCGTGCTGTCTCTCTTTCCTTCTGTCATGGCGGATCTCGTCACGCTCCCTGACCTCGGTGTCCTCGCCACCTGCTGTGTGAGACAGGGGGAGATGGACGGATGGAAAGAGGTGAGAATGGGGTGCAAAAAAAAAAAAAGAAAAAAAGAAAAGCAACATTTAAAAAAAGAATTAAAACCTCACGATGAAAGGAGTGGGAGACAGATGATATGAAATGGTGCAGTAGAAAAGCAGAGGTGAAAAGCAAGATAGAGAAGGAGAGAAATGAGAAGACAGGTGAGAAAGAGTGAAAGTATGTTGGAGGTAAAGTAAGGGTTAGTGGAAAAGAGGTTATAGGAATGGAAGAAATGCGATGCAGGGGATACACAGGAGAGGGAAGATTAGGCCAAGAGAAACATGCTAGTGATCAGCAAACTTGCAAAACAAAAAACACGGCTGACAGATTTTAGAATTTATAAACAAATTGTAAACTCAGACTTTGCATTCTGATTCGATGTGATGTATGTAAATTCAAAAAGCATGCACAAAAGCAGGACATGCAGCACTGATTTCTCTTCTCAAGATACATGTGAATTATCAGCAGGGAAGCGCAAACATCATTTCACAGCTTACTGGCCCTGTCAACACTGGCAGGATGAAAAATGTTGTCATCACTTATGCCACTGGTGTTCCAGATTTGGAACTGGCAACTGGCAACAGAGTCTGCTCCACTCACTCAGAAACCACAAACACAGGCTAGTCCCATAGGCTTAAAAATAAGAAACCGAGAAAATATTCTAAATACTATTTTGGCCCTTATCTTTAGGACCCACCTTTGTCCCCGTGACTTTTGATCCCTGCCCTGCGGTCTCGAGCCATTTGGGCCAGTTCCCTCAGTTTCTCCTCCTTCTTTTCCTTCTCCTTCTGGGCCATCTTCTTCTCTACCTGGGCTCTCATCTCCACTGCCTCTCTGGCCTATGGAAGAAATCAGCATTTCATTAGGTCATTCAAATATGGGTAAAAAGGCATATATTTGAGGCAATGCAACAATTCTGAACCACATATATATCAGGGACAATGGTGGAGTACCTTTCTATCAGCGATGTAGAGCGCCTCAGCCAGCTTCGCGAAGTTTTCATTGATGTGAACGGTTTGCAGCCCCCTACCATCAGCAGCCAGACGTTTGTCAAGAGGAATGGTGTAGCCCTGAAAGATGTTAGGCACACAGACAGAGAGAAATGAGCAGAGTAAAAAAAAAAAAAAAAAGAAAAAAAAAAAAGGGTAATTCAAATGGAATTACCATGACAAGATCTGGAGCCAGATGTATAAACTATGCATATGCACAAAAACCATGCATACGCCTTTTGCCCACACACAAACTGACTGGTATATATGAAAAGGAAGAATATGCAGTGAGAACTTACGCACCTCACACATACTTCAGACCAGGTGTAGGTTGAAGGTTTGCAGAAATGTGTGATGAATTAGCGTTATGGATGCTACAAATAGCCACAGCCGGGCGTAAAGACCTTGTGGCAACGTAAAGACTCTCTTTGCCCATTTCTCATTGACAGGTGAGTAGTAGAGCAGACAAGTATTGATATGCAAATATGCACTTTCAATTTTGTATGAGGGGTGCACGGGTAATAGGGGCATGGTTTTGAATCGTAAATTGTTTAGTTTGATATCATGTTTGTAAAGTATGTGTTAGGGGTGTGCAAAAAAAATGTATTCGTATTCAAATCACGATTCAAGCTCTACCGATTCAAATCGATTCATAGAATTCCAAAAAACGATTCATATTTCTTTTTTTTAAATTGTATGTCTACTGCAATCACATGATAGATACTTTATTGATCCCCAAGGGGAAATTCAAGGTCCCAGTAGCTTACAGACATCACACACACAACATCCACATACATCACAACAGGATGTTAAAAATAACAAATAAACAAATCCACATGAATATGGACAATAAAAGATACTAAATAAAACAATCCACATGAACGTACTAAGGGATGTATACGAGATATATATATGAAAAGTAACTACATTTACACACTGTAAATCGTTTTTTTTTAAATTGAGAATCGTTTTTGTATCGAATCGTGAGCCTAAAAATTTTTCTGAATCGTGCACCCCTAGGGTGTATGTCATTTTTGTTGCAATTGTATAGACTACAGAGATTGTTTGGTAAGCATGACGCTCCTGTCAGTCATTGTCTTATACCCGCTATATGTGAGATAAGCGGTTGTTATTACGGTTTAATCACTATGAGGATTGAGACAACTCCGATGATGGTTTGCAGTAATGTGTAATGAATCAGTGTTATGGATGCTACATATAGCCCTGTGGCACTGTTGGAGAACCTTGCCGATGTGCGCCATTTCTCATTGACAGGTGAGTAGTAGAGCAGACACAGGTATTGATATGCAAACAGATGTTTAAGGTTGTTTCTACATCCATTTATGCTCGTCGACGTACACACAGTTTTAGTCGTGAATCTACACCGAGTGTTATGCATCTGGCCCCTGGAGTCCTAAAAATCTAATATTTATGCAATGTAATACTAAGACAATAAGCCTGGAAAACAAAACACATGCCTGCACGACCTACTCACAATATGTTTGACATTTACAAAAAAAAACGCAAGTGTTCAAATTAATTTTTGTGTCACAATACCTTAGCGTTTTTCCAGTTGGAGATGCATGGAGGAATCTTCCACTCCTGCTGTTCCTTGACTGTCATCTACAACAGAGGGAGAGAGACTCCGTCAAACACAACATCTTTTGGACAATGCAGGGGAATTTCATTTGGATGTTTCAATATAGCATGAAAGCTGAAAACTGAAAAGCACAATGTTTCTAACATTTCAGACAACTGTACCTTTCTGCTTGGGGAATGCATGACAGGGGCAGGGGGAGAAGGAGGTCCTCGGGGAATCTTCTTGTTGATCCTGAAACATACAATTATACCCATTACATCATTTTTGTCAGACGGAGGGTCAAAAGGATAGTTACAACAAATGATGACCTTGTAACTGTCAAGTTTCACTTGAGGTTTTGGTTTATATAAATAAAAAAATAAAAAAAATAAAAATTCTTTACAAGAGCAAGATATTTATAATGGAGCCAACTTTGGATATCTAAATATAACTTTTGAGTATGATCAGGCTTTTAAGTGCTTAATTCTCACTTAGATTTCCTTTGGCTATTACTTGATGTTCAATTCCGATGGGAAAGTTAACAACCCTTAACTGATCAACACATCATGAAGAAATTTAAAGAAATTCAAGTTGCTGCGTTGGACACATATTTACTTACTTGAAACGAGGGGGTTCCATCGGATCTTTCTGCATTTCCACCATGCGGATCACCCTCTGTTTGGCCCCGGAGTTAAAAGCCACTCCCTGCTGGGACGGGGTGTATCTTGGGGAGAGACAACGAGGAAGAAATGTGTCACCATACATAAAACCTAACTTCACCACCCACATGCACAAATACAGGAGCCCAAGACAATTCTGATTTACTATCAGTATGCACTTAAGTGTTTCATAACGTTGAATGTCATCACTGGGAGTCCGTCTCATCACTGCCTTCGATCCCACATGATGTCAACGTAGCATTATATGAAAGCACAGTCTAAAAGACAATCCTACTCTCGCTATTTAATTGTTGTGCTCTAAAATGTTGTTGAAGTAGGTCAACTCTAATACATACCTGATGTACTGTGCAGGAGCTTGTTTGTCTGCAGCTCTTACAGGCATGGCAGCAGCAATCTTTTGAGACACCGCCTTGTCCAGGGCACTGCGGGTCTTCTCCGTCAGCTACAAAGACACATGACCAATTCTAACTCAGTAAACTTAAAGTACAAACTAAATAAAAGGTTGTCAAGACTATTCAGTCGATATTTTTTGATCACCCAGTAACCAATGGATAAAACACTGACTGCTCTCCTTGGGTAAATGGTGTAAAGAATATTGTATGACCTTAAGCGGTCTAATCTACAGTTCCATGAATAACTTGATCTAATGGCACCCTGCGCGTAACTCACTTCCCCAAACATTCCCATTGCAGCTGGCTTACCTCTTTTACGGCCTCCTCATCAGGCTTCTGTAGTTCTGGCGTGTCTTCATTCAGAACTTCCTTTGGAAGAAGGTCTGTGTACTTACTGAAGATCACCTGCAACAATGAAGGATGAGAAATGCTTAGAAATAACTAACTCATGAAGCCAACTAAGACCCTTTTTGTAACCAAATCAGAAAATGACATGCACCACGGCAATGGATTGTTTTGACAATGTGTATCATAGTGTGGTGTGTGTATTCTGTAAATCAAAAGGGACATATTAAAAATGTGCTTTTATGTTTGATTTTGTCTTATTTTGTCTTATGGTATTGTCAGCGTAGGTAATACTAAGAATAGCATTGCAACTCACATACTCAATAAACAAAGCTGGATTTTGTCATGCCTAGACTCACTGGCAAGTGTTGTATGATGCCAACTATGACTGAGATCTGTGAGCAACCTTCATAATATTTACAATGAATAAAAAGATGTGTGCACTGTGCAGGTGTATTTAATCTGAATGTGTGTCTACTCTTGTCATTTTGACCTAAACTATCTTCAGAGAGAATTAGACCAGAGTTGTAATTTAATCTACAGTTGATATTTTTAAAGTTATACACAGATACATTTTTCAACTGCCTGTATACCTTATCCTTGCCCTGTCCTTGTCGGGCGATGGCGTCATATTTGATCTTTCCTTCTGCATCCACTTGCACCGCCAGGGCATTGGATGTCTTCTTCTTCCTACCCATCTCCAGAGGAAACTGGGCCACGTGGATCTCTGGGAAAGCTCCTCCATCTCCAAAGTCCTACAGAAACAAAAACATTTACAGCAATGAGAAGATAAGACGTGGTGTCGATTAGTCTTAATTATATAGCACTTTGGCAGATACTCCTCTACATTTAGTATGCCATCCAGATGTGGGACATCAGCCAGGAAATACCCCCAAACCACAAGAAAACAAAAGTCAGAAAAAATCGTTTTTTATCACGTTTGTGATAACTATTTAACTAGGGAGTAAATAAACTGATTTACCTCAAGTGAGCGAGGCACCCAGGCTTTTCTGTGTCCATAAGGAGGGGGCTCCCTGCGGGACGAAACCAGGGCGGTCGAGTAGGACGTCTGGGCCCGGAGCCTCTCCTCTGACTCCAGCTGGTCCTGAGACAGCTGGGTCGGCGCCGGTAAAAAGCTGGACACAAAATGATACACGTTTAAGTCTCATTGTTTGTACAGTAGCTTAGCGGCAGCTGTAACGTCAAGCCCTAGCTATCTAGCGTTAGCCTATAGTGGCACCGAATAACGTTACCTATACTTAAAGTGCTAAAAGTGCTAACGTTAGCCAGCTAGCTAGCTAATAGGCTTTAGCATAACACGCTGTTACAATTCTCAAGAACCAAACTGAAGCGTGTAGCTAACACACCACAAACAACCCGTTGATAAACTCGTGTTGTTGACCATGGCTGCGTGCTGCTAAGTTAGCTAGCTAGCTAATGCCAAATGTTTAGCTATCGACATAGCTACAATTTCAGCTCAGCTAACGTTAGCTAGCATTAGTTGGTGCTAATAGCTTCGATAAAAAGGGCACGATAGCGGGCAGGCCAAAGACATCAGTGTGACATATTAGAGGCAATCTATACATCGTATAACAAAAAATGATGCGACATTTGATAACATTTCGTGGAATAAAAACACAAAAGACTGGTCGCGGTACTCACCTCGCCAAAGACATTTTCCCCTTTCTTCCTTAGCAATGAACTGGGCATGCGCGTCGGTGCTGGAATTGACTAGCTAGTGTTTTTTTGATTGTCTGCCCTTTTCTGTTAGCTAGTTCATGTATTCTAAGGATTTTACTGTGAGATATGTGTAGTTTTTAGCTTTGGTAATGTTACATCAAGAGGGAGCTGAGAGAGAATAGAATATAACACATATTGCTTTACCCTTTTCATTAAATATATTTTATTATTTTAGTTTTTGGGATTATTTTTGTATTGTGTTTTATTTTTTAAATGTAATATTCAACAATATGACATTAAGCTTGAGCCAATGTAACAGCAGAAAGTGTGCCAATGAAGATTATTTAAGTGAGAGAGAATTAAATCAAAATAAATTAGAATAGAATATATCCAAGAGAACAGTATGGTTTAGGGATCACCTATTTGGTAAGATAATTTCCTACCAAAAAACTTCTAGACCAACTTGATTATAACCCTTATATTGTTTCCAGGTCAAGTTACAAAAGTGTGCTTCTTGTCAACTGCTTAGTAGTACATAATAAAGGCTACTTTTAGAGTAATGTAACATATCAAACAGGGAAATGCAGCTATTATAGTCAGGAGACATTTTAGCCTCTCTTAACAAGCTAAAAAGTAATATAACAAAGCCGTTTGGATTTCTCTGCACGTAGTTTCTCTCGAAAGTGATCAATCTCATTTAAGAGTCTGTTGTTTGCATCTGAAGGATTCTGGTAATACAGCAAACAGAGCAACAGAGCGCAACCGGCAAGAAACTTATACAAATCTTTGCTTACATGCACTCTTAGTATTATTCCATAATTCATTCAAAAGTCATTTGATGTTGTTTTATCTTTAGTCATGTTGAGTCACAAGCTGGTCTCTTTTTCACAAACTGGATATCCACAAAATCACTTTTTTTTATTTACAGCAGACATTTTGATTTGATTTGAAGCACATGTGTCGCTATCAACATAAACAATGTCTCAGTTATATTTAATTGTCCAAATAAGCCATGACCATATAATGTGTATAGTAGGCCTATCAATGCTCAGAGAGCATAATTAGATATTAGCATGTAACGATCTGGTCAAAGCTGAGAGAGGTGGCAAAAATGCATCATACTACACATATAATTTTTCAGGGTTAGGGTTATGGTGTGCATAGTCAAAAGATACTACTTATTAAGTCTGTTATATACATGGTTTCTTACGAAGATTGGGTTTTACAACCCCAAATCAGAAAAAGTTGGGACAGTATGGAAAACACAAATAAAAAAAGAAAGTAGTGATTTCTAAATGTACTTTGACTTGTATTTAATTGCAGACAATACAACAGCACATCATTTAATGTGTTCCTCATGATTTTTATTGTGTTCTTTTTCAAAAAAACAAAATTCCTATTTTGGTTCTTGCAACACATTTCAAAAAAAGTTGGAACAGTAAAGCATTTACCACTTTGTAATGTTGCCATTCCTTTTCACAACACTTAAAAGACGTTTAGGGACTGAAGACACCAAGTGATGAAGTGTTTCAGGTGTAATTTTGTCCCATTCTTGCTGCAAACAAGTCTTAAGGTGGGCAACAGTACGGGGTCTTCGTTGTTGCATTTTGCGCTTCAAAATGCGACACACATTCTCTATTGGAGACAGGTCGGGACTGCAGGCAGGCCAGTCAAGTACCCGTATCCTCTTCCTCCGCAGCCAGGACTTTGTAATGTGTGCAGAATGTGGTTTTGCATTATCTTGTTGAAATATGCATGGACGTCCCTGGAAAAGATGTCTTCTTGAAGGCAGCATATTGTGCTCCAAAATGTCTATGTTCTTTTCAGCATTAATAGTGCCATCACAGAAGTGCAAGTTACCTTTACCAAGGGCACTGACACAACCCCATACCATGACAGACCCTGGCTTTTGGACTTGTTGCTGGTAACAGTCTGGATGATCCTTTTCTTCTTTGGTCCAGAGCACACGGCGTCCATTTCTCCCAAAAAATACCTGAAATACTGATTCATCTGACTGATTCATCTGACCACAGTACACGTTTCCACTGTGTGATGGTCCATCCCAGATGCCTCCGAGCCCAGAGAAGTCGACGGCGCTTCTGGACACTGTTAACATAGGGCTTCCTTTTGGCACAGTACAGTTTTAACTGGCATTTGTGGCTGTAACTATGTATTGTGGTACTTGACAAAGGTTTGCCAAAGTAGTCCTGAGCCCATGTGGTGATATCGCTTATAGATGAATGACGATTCTTGATGCAGTGCCGCCTGAGGGATCGGAGATCGCGGTTGTTCAGCTTAGGCTTGCGCCCTTGTCCTTTACGCACTGAAATTCCTCCTCATTCCTTGAATCTTTTAATTATGTTATGCACTGTTGAAGGTGAAATCAGCAAATGTCTTCCTATCTTTCTTTGAGGAACATTGTTTTTAAACATTTCAATAATTTTCTCACGTATTTGTTGGCAAACTGGCGATCCTCGGCCATCTTTGCTTTTAAAGGACTAGACCTTTCTTGGATGCTGGATGCATAATTACAATCACCTGTTGACATCACCTGTTTCAAATCACATCATTATTTAACCAATTTATCTGATTACTAGCCCTAAATTGCTCCTGTCCCAACCTTTTTTGGAATGTGTTGCAGGTCTGAATGACCAGAAAAGATGTATATTTACAAATGAAATTAAGTTGACCAGACAAAACATGAAATATTTTGTGTTCACATTGTCTGCAATGAAATACAAGTCAAAGTACATTTAGAAATCACTACTTTCTTTTTTTATTTGTGTTTTTCATACTGTCCCAACTTTTTCTGATTTGGGGTTGTACAAGGCAGTCATCTAAAATGAGGTTCTGCATAAACCTCACATATCTAGTGTTTGGTATATTGGTAAATGTTAATGGTAAAAAGGAAGAATCTCATAAATGCTGATGCTAATAATAGAGTAGACAAACAGCTCATTTAATTCAAAGTTTACTTTTGTGTGTGTGTGTGTGTGTGTGTGTGTGTGTGTGTGTGTGTGTGTGTGTGTGTGTGTGTGTGTGTGTGTGTGTGTGTGTGTGTGTTGCCATGTGCTGCCAGTTTATGGCTTGGGACACACACAGGTCATTTTTCACTACCTTCATGAGCTAACCTAATTTGTTACTGCTATCAGCTGACATTTCTAACTGGATTTACTGTATGTGTCATGTAGCTAGCCAGGGTCAACATTTGTCTATGAAATTGTGGTGTGCTGTAAAAAAAGGTTTTGGAAATGCAAGAATAAATGTCACTGTTTTTTTCCTCCCTGCTGCTGCACACATCCTCAAAATCTATATCTATGTTTTACTATACTACTGCTCCGAGTTCTTTCTGTATTTGAGTTTTTAAAAGAATGACATCGATTTCATTTGATTGAAACACTGCATCACTGGCCAAGAAGTCCCAGCGGCGCCTCTACTTCCTCTGCAAACTGAACCCATCATGTGTTCCTTCTACAGCGGCACCATTGAGAGCATCCTGTCCAGCTGCATCACTGTGTGGTACGGGAGCTGCACTGCCTCCAACTGTAAGACCCTGCAGTGTATAGTGAAGGCTGCTGGGTGGATTATTGGTGTCCCACTCCCCTCACTCCTGGACATTTACCAAACACTCCTCACCCGCAAAGCAACCAGCATTGTGGGTGACCTCAGCCACCCCTCACACAGCCTCTTCAGCCTCTTGCCATCTGGGAGATGGACCTGTTCCACCAGACTGGCTAACAGCTTCATTCCCCAGGCTGTCTGGAAGCTCAACACCCTCCCCTCTCTCCCTCTCCTCCCCTCTGCCCCCAAGAACTCTGGACTCTGAAACCCCATTTTCAATTGTTCTGTATGTCTGGCACATATTGCAGAATCGACAGTAAAGTTGACTTGACTTGATAAATGGACCACAGCCTTGTTTATTCTCACGGTGACTGATAAGCGCTTGGCTGATTCCATGATGATGATGACTCTGGATGACTCTGTGCGTAGAACCAGGTAGAATCAGTCTACCTGGTTCTACGCAGTGTACAATGTGAGTGAGTGTACAATGGCCAGAAGGAAACCCAGCTGTTCCAGTCTCAGTTGTCAGTAAGGCATATATGTATATGTTTTCACTTGAGACTACTAAACAGAGGGAGGACATAAATGCTTGCAAAATGAGTTTTGCCCTGGAATAGGAAAATTATGTTATGTTGCCATAATGGACCCTGCTGTTATGATGAATGTGATAATTATCTTGACTCTGGCTCTCCTGCCATAATCATCAGCAATAAAAGTGACATCCCTGCTGTGAGTGGTACTTGTTGGTTTTCTTACTTTGCCTTTTACTGTCTGACTCTTTCTTTCTTTCTTTCTTTCTTTCTTTCTTTCTTTCACTGCTTATGCTTTTATCTGAGTGTCTGCATCTTTTCCATCTCCCTATCTCATCTGTCTCTGTTCTCTTGCCATCTTTCTTCCTTCCTCTCCCTCTCTATTTCTCGGAGGAGGAGGAGGATGCAGTCTGTCAGTCTCTCAGCACAGACGTACTTTACTAATGTGACACAGGGTAAAAGGACACGTCAAAGGAGATCAATCACCGTACAGCACGGGACAAGAAAGCTTTTAATACACCCAATCATCTGGGTGCTTCTCTTTTTCGACAGTGCCTGGCATTTGGCATTGAGAAGCTCCATATCATTTTGTTTGCCCCTTCCTGGACTTGCTGCAGGCTGACTGATGGAGCGGGCATCGTCTCACCACTCAACTGAAATCACCCTCTGGGGGCTTATAAAAAGCGCTGTATATTTTTCAGTGTTTTCTTGAGGATGGTGGGGGATGTTTGAATTCTTTTTTTCCCCAAAAAACTTTATATATATATATATATATATATACTTTACTATATATATATATATATATATATATATATATATATATATATATATATATATGTGTATATATATATATATGTGTATATATATAACCTGTGAAAAAAGTCTCTTGAGTGGGATTTACAAATCAAAGCAGGATTTCTTGTAATTTTCGCATCAGCTTAAGGTCAGGCCATGACAACAAGGACAACAGTGTTCATTGTCATCCTCATGAGGCCAGACTAGCAATGGGAGGGGGCGTCCACGTGCTTGTGGCAGAAGGCTTTGATGCGAGCCGACGTGGAGGTGGCACTTGCTATGTTCATGCTCCCAGCAATAGAAGTGTGTGAGGCTGAGGAAGGCAACACATGCTCTGCGGTACCTCAGATTCTCATCACATGCCCCGTCTCTAGTGTTACTGTGCACAGAGGGACCAGGGCAAAGTCAGATCAAACTGGAGGAGCACAGGATGAACAGACACATAAGCAGTCATGATTCACCCTTTCATCTGACAATTAGAATTTGTATATTGGCCTACTTCACGCAGATGGAGCGTTCTAATGAGGCTGTATCGGCTTGACACCTCATGTTCACCGGCTAGGATCGGGTTGCACAGGCTATTCGTAGATGTTGTAGGTTTGTAGTCCTTGCTGAGTTCTTGATAATAACGAGCTAGTTAAATGATTTAATAAATCTGGGTGCACCATTACCACTTGTCTTTGCCAGGTTATTAATGTGTAAATCAGCTTCTAGGAAACATCTGTAGTGCCGTCCAATCAAAAGCAACCAACTATGTAAACAGGAAGTCACTTTAGCATCATAAGCTGTAGCTAAACTACAGTTTTAGGACAAATTATTTATGTTGACTGCTAATTCTATACTTGCTGTATCTGCATCTGCATATTAAAACTATGATTAGTACATGTAAGGAAATATTGTATTATGCTAAGCTAGCTGATGTTACCAAATCAGTTAGTCTAATGCTGTTGCGATATTGAGGTATGCTGTATTATATTTGTGTAAGTAGTTTACATCATTATGAAACAGCTTTTTATCATGCCGGGTCAGATATGTCGACAATATTACGCCTATTTCTCTAAACAGGTCATATAGTATTAGCAAGCTAACGTTAGCTTTGTCTGTTAGCTATAACAGTTGCAACTAGCAGTTACTGGGTGTAAATATTAAGGGAACAACTAATCTAAATGTATGAATTAGCGCAGTGCGGTGCAGCCCATTTTAATTTAGTGATCCATTAACTGCCTTTTAACATCATGTTGCACTTGTAGACAAGTCACTGAAATGCTCAAAAAGACGGAACCTCCTGGGCTTCAGTACAACAGTGAAGTAATTTTAGCAAACCAAATTAAACCTGAACTAATTTAAATGTCTCCGAAGTAATTCCCTGAAAACAGCTGGGGATGACATTTACTGGTATTACTGTTATTACACAACCTCTAGCCCAAAGGTCTCCTTGGATTTCTGTTGAAATCATTTTTGACATGTGAGTGTGGGTCTTTAGGTGTTCTCTCTCTCTTGATAAAACTCAACTTCACTGTGGCCAATGTAACATGATGGGTAGTTATAGAAAAACTCAGGAGCAGCTTGACTTCTGGATGCATGAAGGTTCGGGAGACTTTGAGGACTTACACAGAAGCATTTAATGGAACTTCAATCAAGGAGAAATTAGGCAGTACAGTTTAACCACAATGTGCTATCGGGTAGTGCTGCCCCAACTCTGAGGTTCCTGTCTCCCCCAGATCCACATATCTCTCGCTCAAGCTGTCAAGTTTGTTATGCCAAGATATTGATGGCGCCAAAATAAAAGATGCTCAACTAAAACCTAGTTGAGTCTATCTCTCTGGGATTTATGCTAAAGTGTGTCAGGTCCCAGCTGTTTCCACCAACCTCCAAAAGGTGACAGTCCTGGAACAAAACATTCCCTTATCATGAGGCTGCCTAGACTCCCTAAATCCCTCCCTAAACAAACACACACACACACACACACACACACACACACACACACACACACACACACACACACACACACACACACCTATACATTAACATGTTTTGTTATTATAGTCTGGACGAATATTCCCATCCACTGACCTGTAACCTATGACCTGATTTATTTGAGTTATCTTAGTTTCCCCTTTTGTCTCATCTTATCACAACATGGTGTTTCTGGAAATTCGACCACAGGTACCCCCCCTTCCTATTACAGAAGGATGAAAGCATTACGACACTCACTTCTTTCAAACAATGAAATCGCTGTTATAGCATCCGCCATTGAGGAGCCAAAGAACATGTCCAGAGAGAGCAAATCCATAAGGATCGCCATATCATATCACTGCAGGGCTCTCGTGCCTAGCGTAAAATGCCAGTGGACATTCACCATTGCAGCTGTGATCCGTATTGTATCATCCAAGTGACGTTTTCAGATATGGTGGTGAAAATGGGCAAGACGTGCAAGATGTGCAGCTCATAGCAGATGCAAATCTTTAATTCTTATTGTAGATCTTTTTTAAATACTGGAAATCAAGACACACAACCCTGATAAAAAATAAATACAAAAAAAAAAATATATGTCATATTTCGTCTAGCATAGTCTCGATCTACAGAAATACATTTCTAGGATAAAGCCTGAAATGCGCTGGATGTCAGGCTTTGCCCCTCACCTTCTGCTTTCTGTGTGTTGCCGTTCTCAAACTTCCTTCGATACAGAAAACAACAACCTACACAATGAAAATGGCAACTTTTGAAGATTTGGATCGTGCATCAAGACAGGCCTACTTGGTTCTTTCGGTGAATGACTGTAAAGATTTACGTCCTTAACTGGGATGTTTTGGGTTTGAATGAACAGTTAACTTCATTTAATATTGTAAGTGGTGTATTCTTTTGCATGGTGCAATTGTTCCACCAAAACACGTTCCATCCTGAGAACATTTTGCAGAGCTACCGCCACTGCATCCAGAACTTAGCGCCGCCCAAGACAATTGTGATTGGTTTAAAGAAATGCAAACAACCAGAGCGTTTTTTTTTTTCCTATTCTGGAATGTATCTGTGGTGTAGCAAGACCTTCCTCCACAGCGCTGTGAAGATCGGTCTTGCCATGCTAGACCACTTCATGACCACTGTTATACTGTAAAACTACAATCTGACCCAGTCTATTTTAGGTATGTGACTTTCCTTACCTAAACATATGGTGATATATATACTTTGCCAAATCACCAAGCCTTACATTATTTTTATTTGAAGAAGTAAAAAAAAAAAAGAATATAAAGTTACTGCCTTTTCCCTGCATATAGCATCTCTTGTTCCCTGCCCACCTCAGATGCTGTTTCCCACTAAAGTCACTCAAAAGGTAAACACGGTAACACAGGGAGTGCTTGTAATCAGCTGCTTGAGCTGTGGGAATCAAAATAAAGTTTCTCTTCCTCTCCCTGGCTCTTGTAGCGGGAGTTTGTTCTCAAAGCTGAGCTCCTCCCTGTCGGAAATGATTCATGTCGCAATTATTACCAGGTAAATACTGGGAGGAGAATGGGAAGAAGGGGAAAAAAAGAGAGAAAGTAAGAGCCTTGTGGCAGCTCATGGGGAGTGAATGAAAAATGAAAACAACTCAAAGTGGGTCAGCAACTTGCCAGGTCCCAGTATGGTGAATGCACACGCACAGACACGCACACACATTTGCACACACGCATAATGTGCTTGCACACGCACAAATTGAGATGCTCGAGAGGACGTTTACTGCATGAGGCACGGCACGTTTGACAAAGTGAAGCAATGCTATTGTGGCATTTTGCTTATTCATTGTTGCACTGCAGCCCTCCACCTGATATAACAATCCCACATGTGTCACCTTAGATTATAGATGGCAGGAAGATGGTTTTGGATTATTTTAGGTCTATTTCCATTCACTCCTTACCTGTCAAATATGGTTACACAGTGAATGCCGTTACTGTTCCCGTCTGCAGCGGTTCTGGGGATCAGTTTGAATTACATGGATGTGTGTTGGGCAAAACCTCTTTCATAAATCCAGGAGACAGGTATGGAGAGCTACTGTATGTGCTGCTAATTTTTAATCTTGACTGGTCATTAGTGCGTTCACAGACTGCCTATTATCTATAAATGTATTGGTTACACTGCTATTGGGATTTTTAGTGGGTATATGAGGTAGAAAAATGTGTCATACTGTAATAAAAGAGGGAGAAAAGAAGATAGACACACAATGAAACAGAAAGGTGGATAAGCAGAAGCACAATGAGAGAAACTATAAATTGCTTTAATGGTTGATAAATTCTCCTTAACCTTTAACACTGACCTTAACCCAGAGTTGTGAAGCTGGGGGCGGAGGGGCAATGCTATCTGGCCCTCCCAGAGTGGAGTCCCTCCTGCTCAGTGCTCCTCTGTGCCAGTGCTGGGATGGAGTTCAGAGAAAGACAGGGCCAAACAAGGTCAGCAGAGGGCTTGCACAGCTTATGAGGGCTAAACAAACCGCAGGCACTGCCACTGGAGCCTTTAATCTAAAGGAAGGATGACGTGCTGTTCGGTAAAAACGTCACTCTTCATCTTTGTGTACCAGTATTTTGTCAGTCTGATTTGGTTTCACTTAACTATCTTATTTTTTTTATTTTAAAAAGGCCTACATTTGTCTTATGGACATAATTAGGTCATCGGAATGGATGATTAGGTCTGCAGCAGAACGGATGATTCACTGTTTCTGACCACGTAATTTATGCAGTGATGAAAAAAAGCATAAACACATTTATACATCATACTCTTTAATATCTACTTGAGGTTGTGAATCATAAAACATTTTCTTTCAACTAAATGTAATAGCTAGACTGAGCAGTCTTTAAGCCAAATTGGATATGATGTAAAGGTATTTCAACTCGGCTGAAATATTGGAACGTTATCTTAATTGCATGGTTGTTTAATTGCATGTTGTCCTTTTACATTAACAATTAAAGGATGAGTACGTGATATGGCAATGTGTTTATTCACCCACGGGCTTATTGTATGATGATGAACCATGTCGTGTACATCAGATGCAGTGTGGTCTTCAGTTCATACATTCACCACTAGATGGCAGCACCACTCAAAGCTGGGTTGTCACTCTTGTACACACGAATCCAAGCACATACACTTCCACTAGTGACAACAAAGATGCCTGCAGGTGTTTCCACGACTCTGAGCTCTACTACACTGCATCTGTTTTGCATGAGAAAGACACAGACGTTGAAATGGCGAGATGATGCTGTAGCTTTGTAGGCGACTGTATGCTTTTTCTACGTGAGTGTGCCTGTACACTCTTCTTTGTGAATGTCAGAGAAAGCATTAGCAGAGGGTGTGAGAGCGAGGGGAGGGAGCCAGCAGCGGCCAGTCAGGGCCTCTTGACATCAGCAGGCGGCTCTCTGAGATACTCTTCTCCTCTTCTGTGTTTGGACTTTTTCCAACTTGCGCAGCGCACATAGCATTTATGGTGCCAGGGGGGAGGTGGACTCAGCATCAGCACCAGCACCAGCAGTCCCATCATTGGCCTCGCAATTTAGAGAGGAGTCATTCATTTCCTAATCGACGCAGAATTGCTTTGTCATTCGGAGAGCGCTTGTTGAGAGGGGCGAAGGAGAGCTAATTAAAATGCTCTCAGCACACATTGACAGCCGTTTTACGCAATTACTCCATGCAGTGGGTGATGTGTGTGTTCAAATAAACAAGAAAGCAGAGTTGCTCTCTGATAAACCCCATTTCATGCTGTGTTCTTGCCTTGGCGCACATGGCGCTCGTCGCCTCGGCACTGATCTGACCTTGAGAAGGGGAAGGGGAGATGCAGGCGGTGGTAGTAGGAGCAGCAGCGCACAGGGCTAATCTCCAGAGCATGTCGCTCGATGAAGGGTGCTGATAGTGAGCAGCAGCAGCGTCTCCAGCAGTATAGATATGTATCGCTCCAGATTTGAGACAGAGCCCTCGAAGTGAAGCAAAGGATTTGAAAGGCTAGTTTAATAGCATCCTCCTCCGGTTTATGTTCAGTAAGGGTAACACAATTTGAGGAAAAAGGAAGTGTGTGCATGGAAACGAAATGAATAGCAAGGCCATTGAACTGTTTGCTGTGGTCATCATAGATAGTATATAAAATGGACACAGCGATCCCGCTGTTTTCGACGGAGACAAGTGAAGCCTCTTACCAGCACTTTTCCGGTGATGGGAAAGTGTTACTGAGCGTTACTGCGCAGCTGCAAACTTAGCTTCCCGCCGCCGATGTGACGTGAACAACGTCTCTGAACGTTGTAAGTCTTCTGGTAGCTGTGCCAAGAGAAATCTCAATCATTCCCAATCTATCAGAGACGGAGAGCGTAGGTATATGTAAGGAGATAACATAGGCACAGGCTAATTATTGCTAACTTAAAAGATAGTTAACATTAGCAATTAAACTAAACAGCTAATGTATGTCGAAACTGCCTGCAAGCTTCTCCTGTACTGTACGGTAATTCCTCTACAATGCGACAGTAAGTCACGTGGTTATGACGCAATCGTTAGCCTATTTTTATAAAAACGTCTGCTACGGAGCCATAACGTGAGGTACAAGGTAATGTAGCCTTGTGTACATTGTCGTGTTTCTTAAGAAATAAGCAACGGACAAATCAAGTCTTTAAACGCTTCAGATGTAAAGTTATTGGCTGTCAAAGTGACGCCAAAGTGAATGGCAGTCAATGGGACGCTAACGGGGGTGATGGGAACAGGGCTAGCAAAATGGCGCCATCGCGGCTTCGCTCTGAGGAGAGAAGCCTGGCCCCTTGGTGGTCATATGATTAGCACTAAACAAAATGGCGATTGTTGTATAGTTGTCACGGACACACCACGCATCAGTGGGGCCAAAAAGTGTTTTGCAGCTCGCCGCAAGGAGAGCGGACTGAAGCAGCTCGGGGGATGTTCTCTGGAACAGCGGGGAGTGAGGCGGAGGGACCGCGGCAACGGGTCAGCGGGCCCAGCCCGCTGTTCAGCTCATTCTCTGTAACTAATGCAGTTTGAAAGCACAGTGGAACCAGCAAGCAGTCAGCCAGCAGACAACTTTTTAGTTGGCTAACGTTAGCTTGCTAACTCCACCATGCCCCCACACCACACCTGACACAGAAAACGAGACAAAAAAAAAGCTGTCACTCATCTGGCGATAGCAATGCGCTTTGTGTGGATGAAGCATTAAGTTGTTTCATTTGACTCATTTAGCGGGTGGCCCCCTGACTCGTACCGGTACTACTCCACTGCTCGTTTGTCCGCTACTGCGAAACCTCACAACCGCGACTTTCCGCAAGCCGGTTTATACAAAAGTTTATACGTTGCCATGGCAATGGTACATATAAAAATGGTTGCGGCTCTGACCGTTCTGCTACGTTCATTTGAATGGGAATGGCCATTTTATCCAATTTATTTCTATTTAACACCACATTTAATGACATAAGCAGAATGAGGTGTATGAAGGTGTGTGTGTGTGTGTGTGTGTGTGTGTGTGTTTGTGGTGAGGTGCATGATTCTTCTATGTATGTCAGTGGAAAAAGTTGCACACAAATCTGCTCACAGACACACACACACACACACACACACACACACACACACACACAGCTGTATGTGGGGCATATTCCTGTCACAGTTGGGCAACTGCCAGGCCAGCTGCGCCCTCGAACCACTGTCTGATTTATTTGTTGGAGCAAAGGTGGCTCCTGCTCTTTCATCTTTATGCATGGAGGTTCTCCGAGGCGGTCCACCCCCCCAATTTTCCTCATTTCCTTTACATTTTATTTCTTCCATTCACCCCCATCTACCCATGCTCGCTGAACCCTACCCTATACCCCACTACTGGCACCCAGTGTGCTGCAATAGACCTCATTATCAGAATGAGTGCCGGTAAGCTTCACCTAGGGACAGCTGAATTCTCCACAGCAACCAGATGACATGTTTCGGTAGCGGGTGGTGCAATGGGGCCACTCCGCCCTAACTGCTTTAGACAGGTAAAGGAGGCGGGAGGTAGAATGTGCAGCTGTGTCCCACACGTACCTGGAAGCAGTTCAGCTGGCGTTGTCTCCTGAGGAAGAAGGGACACAGTTGCAATATTCAGGGTTTGTTTCACCTTGTAGAGTTGGTATTTAAGGATGGAAGGATTTAATGTTAGCACATGCCACCCTATTCACTGATTATTTAGAGAATGCATATGTCAAAAAATGTTGATTCAATTTAAACGAATATTCCAACATTTTTGGAAAAATGCTTATTTGCTTTCTTGCCGGGGGTTAGTTAAAAAAAAGTGATACCACTCGCACGTCTGTACAGTAAATAAGCTACCGCCAGCAGCCGATTAGCTTATTACCTTAGCATAAAAACTGGAAGCATATGTATTTTAGATTAGATTAGATTCAACTTTATTGTCATTGTGCAGTACAAGTACAAAGACAACGAAATGCAGTATTCATATGTTGTGTAATTTTAGCTGGCCTGTTAACGTGACAATGGGTTTTGTTCATTGTTGGAGGGTGTGTGAACCCTGTGACTTCACTGTGAGTGCTGCGCGCAATCCTACGGGGCTAATGTTTTAGCAAGCTGTGGATAGTCAGGAAATCCCTGTAAACTGGCTGGCTTCTCCTGAAACAAAAATTAAATTACAGGGCTCTCAAGTGTCACGCATTGAGCGTGACAGTCACTCATTTCGGTCTTTTGTCACGCACTCCCGCCACACATTGTATTTCTCACGCAGAAAAACTATAATATATATGTAATATGCCGCAGCACCCAAAATTTCTCTGGCCGCGCCGCTCTCACTATGGAACCGGCAGGAATCAAGCTAGTCTCCCCTGGAGGTCTTAGTCGAGCCTGCCACTTATCAGCCAATCAAAAAAAAGAAAGGGGCAGACGCAGCGTCAGCTGATTTTGCCGAGGCTTCGGCTCAAATGTTTTGAGTGTAGCCCTGAATGTATTTTTAAAGGTTGACTGACAAATATGAAACGTCGCTTAGTGTCCACTCTCACTGTAAAAAGCTGCAGCTTCAGGTTTATCGATGCGCTCTGCTGTCGACATGCTGCGGCAGATGTGACGCGTTTGAGTTCCGTTAAATCTGCCGTATAGTTTCTGTTTTTCACCTCTGACGTAGAGCAGCGTTCAGCCACTTCACTAGACTTTGTCTCATTCAGAGACCAGAGACCCAGACGGGGATCTGGTCTGTCAGAAGGTCTGAGGTCTACCGTATCAGCAGAGCAATCACGTAATGCACAGCAGACTATTGTGCAGGTGGATTATTTTCTGAAATATTGTGACTGTATTCTTGTAATATCCTATTAGCCTATCACTTTATTTTTCACAAAATATCACGACTCCTCCAAATCTCAGAGAGCATGGGGTGAGTTATATTTTGAATGTGCAAAAGTTTTGGACATGAGCAGACACATCCATCCAGGGGTTTATTAATCCATTGAAATGAATAATGTATAATTGAGGTGAATAATTGTCATATGCACATTTAAGGAGGTTACTTCCCAGACAAAGGATGCAAAAGAGAAGGTAAGAGTAAATGATGCCTAAGCTACATGTGTGCTGACTCAGATATAATTAGGAAAGTTGATCCAAAGGAGAATAAATAGTTGAGCAATACAGAATACCTGAGAGCCTTACTGCAATATATTCCATTATGTTTTTATATTTGAATTGTAATTTGTGTCCCTTTACATAAAGATATTAACAGCATATTGATTCAGAAAAAGGTACTTACAGGTGCATATAAATTCACCACAATGCAGGAAATGAAGTGTTTAATGCTCAACATTTTCTGGGGGTGGACCCCCAGAACCCCCCCATCATAAGTCACCAAACTAATCTGGAACCAGAACCCTGTCCTTTGGGTTGCCAGGCCAGCTGTGATTAGACCATCTAACTAACATCTACAAACTGGAAGCTATAATGAACATAGCTATTAACCAGCTGGGCGGGGGGGTGGATGTCACTCTTGCCTGTCTTCAAAACTTGAGAGCCCTGAAATTATTTAATTAAACGTGTTAGAAGATGTGATATGTAAGTGTGGACTGAGTTGAAAGTGATGTAACAAGTAATGTTACTAATTAATGTTGCTGCTTGGTAAGGCAGTAATGTAATTGCTTTTTCAATAAGTAAAGAAACTGGCTCAACACGGAATTAACATGTTACATCTTGTTTGTCTAATCTGTACAAAACTGGACGCGAAAGGCGTGATGACGTCATTCTTTGGCGCACGAACCTTGCGCTGGGGACACTACGACAACCATAAACCTAGCTTAAAGCTCAGCACCTTCAAATCTCAGAAATTAACATGCTAAGCTAAGCTAACTGACTGCTGGCTCCAGCCACATAGAGTCTCAGGTAGAGACATGAGATTGGCATCAATCCTTTCAACTTTAACTCTCGACATGAAAGTGATAAGTGCATTTCTAAAAATGGCAAACTATTCCTTTATTTTTATAGAATTATAAAGAGGTTTTTCCTATACATATTTTCATCCAACTAGTGCAATTCTATCAAAGGTATATCATTACAAATGGAGCAAGACCATGCACATTGGATGGTGGGGGTGGATAGTCATTTACACCTAGAGCCAATCAAGGGTAGCGAACCCAAATGGAACTGCCACTACTGTCTCCCCCTTGGTTTTTATCAGGCTCTCTCTGAATTAGCACTGTATGAAAGCAAACCATAATATGGATTTGCAAGGCCTCCCACATACAGATAGCTCAGGCTCCACCACTCGAGGTCCAAGCGAGGGGGGACTGTGGAAGATCACAGGGCATGCATTTCATCGTGCCGGCCTGAACCGTGAATTAGCCATGCATGGCAGACAAATACAAGGCATGAAATTGGCTACAGCTCTCCTCCTCTGTGATCTTTCTCCCTATAGAGATCAGTTTCTGCCTGCTGTTTTTCTTTGCTATACTTTCCATTACAAATAAACCAGCAGAAAAATGCAGATTAGACTTATTATTAGGGGTCAGTACTGCAGAGTGGTGTGGAAAAGTCACATTCAATGCAATTCAGTAAGATAATTTGCCACTATATAGGATACAAATTTGAATAATGTGTGATGCATTTCAAATGAGTACACATATTTTTAACTGGCTGTTGCTGAGAGGTTCTCTTTCAATTATTTGAAGGCAAGGCTGTTAAAAGTATGAAATTGTTTATGGGGGACGTAAAATGGTGCAATGATGCCTTGAGATTGTCTAGGTTTTATGTCCCATCTGATTTCCAATCACCACAAATAGCTACATCAAACAAGAAAAATGGCACCAACAGTGAACTCAGAAAGAAAGAAGGGATGAGATGGAAAGTCTTGATTTCTCTATGTTGTCTCGCACGTTTATGCTTTGTCTTGGCCAGGTTGTCTTTGCAAATGAGAATTTGTTATCAGTCGGCTTACCTGGTTAAATAAAGGTTACACAAACCTACTTGACTAGTAGGTAACAGATACCAACATAGCACGATACATGGAAAGGACACATTTATATAAGTATTCAAGCACATTGACTGTGGATTTCTTGCCAAGCACCATTTTCATTTGAGGTTTGAGTCCCTCTGCTGGTTTTCCTAAGACCAATGCACATATTTACCACTGCTTTATGTTCCCATGTGATATACCTACACTTGTCCTTTTAACATTCTCGAACCAAAAAACCAAAATATCTTAATTGCGGTGCCTTTGGGAGAAAGGAGTCACTCGACATTGACTCAATTGACCCGGCTCTCCCGCTGGATTGAAGTGTTTCTGGCTGAGTGAACAGTGTTTCAAGGTTATGGAGAGAGATGCAGTCAAACGTAATGGCAGCCTGTAATGAGTGTTTTCCTGTGGGATGGACGGTGACTTTGTGGATGGCAGGTGATTCAAGGCCTAAGGGAGAAAGGATTAGAGACTCTCCTGCCATCTCGGAGTTCAGACTAATTTAAACTGAACTTTTATCTTTCCTCCTCTTTGTCTTTTTGTTTAATTCTCAATTTGTTTAGTATGTCTATGTCCATTTGGCTTCATTTTAAGTCATACCTGTGTCTCATGCGTTCTCTTTCTGTTGTCCGTCTGCCTCTGTTTCTGTCAAAACTCCCGTTAGATTCCACCTGTCTTGTTTTTTCGTTCCAATTTCCTGCACCATCGTCACCACCTGAAAAACTGTAACTGTGATATCCGTTATATCACAGATTTTACGCTCACCTATAAGGCGCGAGTTCACATAGCTACTCTTTTTGTGATATCCCATTCACGTGATATGTCACGTACAAATAAACCATCCTCAATTGGCTCTGTATGAAGGGACTTGGCAAACTGGCAGATTACTTGCTAAACCAATTCAGTGTAAGTTGGCTCGCAGTATGAGGAAAGCATTTGTCTTGACCTTTTGCTGAGAAATAAAGACCAACTCAACTGGACTGTATGCTTATTGCCCACAGGCACATACGCATGATAGATATGTGTCCTTAGATTAAAAAAAGCCCGGTCATGTGCATAATGTTGCTTCACAAATAACCACACTATATCATAATTTTGGTGCAACATACCGGTTGTGTAAGCTTTCTTTGAGCTCAGATCCTTACATCATTTGAGGTCATTCCACACACACACACACACATACACACAGAGCCTGCAATAGAAACAACCCAGTCCCCTATTCTGCGTGTGAGGCGTATGTCTTTACAGTAAATGGAGTAGAATAAGAGTTGTCGGCCAAAGCATTGTGGCAGAAATAAGTGATAAATAACGGTGCAGTGTGATGTGGACACTTCATCAGGCTGCATGTTTGCTGAATATGCCCGCTGTAATGCTGAAGTAATGAGTGCCATCACTTGCTCCTCATTGTAATTAATGTCACCACAGAAAAGGCAGAGTGTGAGAGAAAGATAGAGGGAGAAATGGAGAAGAATAAAAAAGACTGAAGTGTAAATGAGCAGCTAGCAAGCCTGAGAAGGAAGATGTAATTTAAGGTTGGCATTGACAAAATGTCTTGACTGTGAGATAATGTTGGTAATACAAGAATTGGGGCTGTCTTTGTGGGGGTAAGTTAAAAGAAGCTAAAGAGAAGATTCCTATAATTTAGGTTGGTTTCAGCTACATGTCATAGCTAGCACTCTCTACCATAGTTAGCTAGCAGGCAGACACAGAGCAGCATTAGCATTTATTTGGATTCATGTTTCTGGCCACCTTAAGAAGTAAGTCCAATATTATCTCTTCTTTTAGCTCTGTTTTGGTCTCCACATACTCCTGAAAAAAACTATATTTATATAGCTGATAAATGCTCCTCTCTGTTTACTAGCTAGTTGCTAACTGTGACTAATATGTTGTTCAGTGCTTAGCAGGTAGCTAACAAAGAAAACAACAGCCTGCTGCTGCTAGAAACCAGGTTGGTGAGAGAGTAATTCAAACATAAAGATGCGGGCTATAAAACAAAAACGAAAACAATGAGCTGAAAGACTCTACAACATTAGCCCGTTATAATAACAATAATAACTCAGTCCCTCCAGAAAAACGCGATTATGCGATCGCAGAATTCAATGCATAATCAGCCAATGTCCGCATATTCATGCGGGGGCCGCATTTTTTTAAAAACGCCGCACTTTCGCCGCATAAATTGCCGATTTCCGCGCAAAATATGCGGGGCTTGCATGATTTCATAATCCCCGCATTTTCGTTGCAAAAAAGTCACATATATCTAGGGTTGGGTACCGAAACCCGGTGCCAATGGGCCCCCGGATCCGACGTAAACGGTAGTAATTAACGAGACCGAATAAGAACGAAGATTTCGGTGCCTTATTTCGGTGCCTGACTTTACACTACACTGGACAGCAGGTAACGTTAGCCTACCGTTAGCTAGCAGCGTGATTAAACACGGTTAACATGCTGACAGGTGACGTTAAACAGTGTAAAGTGTGACTGTATTTCAACAGTCTGCTCTGCAGCGCAGCAGCTGCCGACGTCGGAAACGCACAGATGGTGCATTCACGGACACTGGTAATTGTTTGGTTTTGGTTGGTTATTGTAAAATACCCTTTTCCCATCTGGTTGCTGTTTTTGTCGTCCAACAGCAATTTACTGGTGAAATAAGTTATTGTTTATTATAAGTTATAGTTATTACATTACTATTAAATCATTTAATTTTGACCATATGGCCTTAGTAATAAACAACGTGTCCTTAATGTCACCGACTGTTGTTGAGTAGGCCTATCCTTCTTGTTTCTTCTTTTTAAAAAACTTTCTTAAAAAGTATCGGTTCAGGCACCGTTTTAAAAGTACCGATTTAGCACAAGTATCAGAAAAAAACCCAAACAATACCCAACCCTACACATATCCATAGACAGTATATAGCATATATCTCAGCAGAAAGTTCAAAAATGTTGCGTTTACTTCACACAAGAGCAGCCATTTTCCCCTGTTGCCATGGGAACGTTATGAAGTGACGTAATTTCACCTACTGAGAACACGGTGTTCGGGGAATCACTTTTTTTCTCTTTTTCATCAAACCGCAGTTTTTCCAAGTTCCCGCAAGTTCCCGCAGTTTTTGCAAGTTCCCGCAATTTTTGCAAGTTCCCGCAATTTCATCGCATAAAATGGCATAAATATCCCGCATATTCCATTGCATTTTTTAAGAAAACGTGCCGCATAATCAAGGATTTTTGCCCGCAACAATCACGAAAAAACTCCGCGTTTTTCTGGAGGGACTGATAACTGCTGCAGCTTCTTCGCACGCCACATTCACAAGTTTGAAAATACGTTGGTCACGTAGCTTCCGCTCCGTAAAGATGGCGACCGTTGAGTGCGAGTAGTATCCAGCGTTCCACACTCAACATTTTGACCGCTTTGAGTGCAGCACCCAGGTACTCATAATACACTGCAGTTGGCCACACTTCGTCAGTGTGAACGCACTATGTACACAAAATAGCAAGTGTAAGTACGCAGTCGTCACCACTGACCCCTTTGACATTACATATAATCCACCTGAGCAGGGGCCTAATCAACAAGTGAAAACATCTGTGTGGGTGTGCAGGACCTTTAAAGCTGCTCTATATAAACAAATGTTGGTTTATTGGAAGCTATTGTGTGGGAGCTGGGAATTATGACAAAAATCCATTTACTAATAAAAATGGTAAAACTAAGTTGTCCTACCCTAACAAAAGCAAAACAAAGCATGTACATGTCCACACAATCCTGAGAATGATAAAGGAAAGCACCTGTGTGGGTGTATAAATGTGTGGGGCCTTTAACCCCATTTGACTTTTAAAGCCACTGTGTAAAATGTCTTATTTTGGCGACTCTGAGTGGTAATTGACCTTTTTCACAGCAGACATTTTGACTTGTCCTAACAGAAAAGTACACTTACTAATAAGTGTACTTACTAATACTAATAGTACTACTACTAATAACATTAACGATGGCTCAAGTGTCCCAATATAGTGAGCCAGCATTCCAGTTAAATGGAAGGGAGACATAATTGAATGTCAGCTATAGTTATTTTATGAATGAAATAGACATATTTTATACCTGAAGGTCAATTCGAGGACGTTTTTGAATCATTTACGATCCCGTAATTGTCTCCGTCTGTTGAAAGCCTGACCGAGATAGACTCGGGATTTCGCACTCGACTTTCACTTACCCTTTTAGCTCTTAGTTGTTCTTCGTTTAATTTCCTTCTTTTCTGTGATGGTCCTGCCCCAGTATCAGCCATAACCACTGTACATCAGATAACTTAGAATACAATCAGGCCTATAGAAATATCCTGCTACCTTTTACCTGGCTGGATACAATAACACAGACTTTTCCGGTGTTACTCTAAAATCTGTGACCCTTCAGAATGTGTGCTCTCTAGCGCCGTCTACCTGCTGTAAATCATTTTGTGACTTTGCGGGAAAAATGGGACCGGGCAGAGGCATTAATAAAAACTATATAGAAATAGCGTTCTTTTCACTGTTAGTCTCGTTTCCTGCTTCAGGTCATTTATGATCATCAGATGAAAAATTACAGTTTCAGAAACATTAAAAAGCTACATATAGTCACTTTAAGTATTGTATTTTTCTATTATATTTTATTTTCTTACATTACCTTGCATTGTGTTAAAACATTTAAGATGGGGGAGGGGAAATTTGGTTGTTGCAGCAGCAGCAGCAGCAGCAGCAGCAGCACCTAGACAGCAATTAGTACGGATAAAGAAAGTAAAAGAATAGATAATAAGAGGTATATAACAAACTAAACTTACATAATTATAATAATAATAATAATAATAATAATAATAATAATAATAAAGGAAAACTAAAGAAGACATAAACTGCAAGGTAACGTGACAATCGTATGGTTAAAGTAGTAGTAATAGTTCAGACATTGCCGCAGAGTCAGCAATAAATGCAGTAGGTGATGTAGGCTATTGAGTTTAGTGTTGCATTGTACAGTATTAAATAATAAGGAGGCTTTATACTATGAAATCAGAAATAGTAACTTCTATATTCTGCAAGTGAAATCTTCACAGATGTATCCCTGACATAGCTCCCTGACATTGTGTATTTCTGACTTTTCCATCATGTTTTGCTCTCTTTTTCTAGGTGAGTTTGCCCTGGTCAGCCTTGGAAATAGAGAGGTAGGTGAGTGGCTGTATGAATTACAGGCCTCCAGGTCAAAGAGAGAGAAAAGAGAGAGAGAGTGGAAAGAAGGAGAGAGAGAGAGAGAGAGAGAGAGAGAGAGAGAGAGAGAGAGAGAGAGAGAGAGAGAGCAGATGCAGAGCAAGGCTGGCTGTCAGAGCATGATAAGGAACAAGAAGAGGATCATGTATTTATCTAATCAGACCTTGAGTCCTAATGATGAATATCAACACATGGGAATTATCGCTGTGTCAAACAAATGACACTCTAGTTAGCTAGCTGAAAACAACATTATCTTGTGTTCATTGCGTTAAAAAATGTTATACTAAAAACCATCTCATGCTCTTTTCTTATGGCATCCGTGATGTGTTTATGTATTGGTCATGCTGTACATTTGCATTGTTGGATGTGTAAATTGATGAATGTTTCCTTAAAGAAATGGCACAAACAGCTGATTTAAAGTTTGATTTCGATCCACCACTGGTATATATGTGGTGGGTGGAAATATGATAAAAACTTTAGCGATCACATCTCACTGTTGGAAATAAACTAACTAAAGGGCAGAGTCACTGAGATCACAATCCACCTCCACAGGTCAGATCTGCAGTACCTGTACGTCCAAATCCACATTTCATATTTCACCTCGAACATACAAGACAAAATTGATGCATGTCGATGCTCAAACTGGCTTACTGATGCAATTCTGTTTTGTTCGAAAACACCTGCAGCAATTTCTTCACTGAGCGCCCCAAAGCTCAGTGGTATTTACTATCCGGCACACCTTTGATCGACACGCATTATGCATTTTCTCACCCTCTCTAAACCGATAGCAACATGCATACTTGAAAACCTCGGGGAAATGCTCCAAATTAAATATTGAGTTTGAAAAGGAAACAAAAAAACAAACACTTGGTTCCTGTATTACTCTCACTTCACCGTCTCTTGCTGCCTTTCTGAGTTTGTTTGCCTTAAACCGAAATTTCCCTCCAGTCCCTCACGCAGCTCCACACTGTAGCAACCAAAGGCCTGTTGATCAATGCAACATTAATTTCAGGGCATGGATTATAATAGAGGCATTAGCATCCATTGATTAGAGCTCCATTGAGAGGGCTAGCTGCGGTGTGAGTGGAGAGTCAATACAAACATCACTTGCAATGACAAAGACCTGCAGACCCCCTCCAAGCCACAGGGGGATTTAAATGTCAAGAACAAGCTTGATATGAGGGGGAGTTGACTGGGCTTTACATTTAGTGTGTTTGGGTCTGGTGATGGTGCTTTTTAGAAACAGAAACAAGACAAAAAGAACACTGCATTTTTTTAATACATAAAACAAACCAAGGAACCAAAATTAACAAATTTGGAAATTCAAGGAAAGTGCTTTTTGGAAAAAAAAAAAAAAAAACGTTTCCTGGGTAGTCTGAAAAGTTGCTAAATCTAGCAACACAATTGCTAAATTGTCATCACTGGTTCTGTTCATGAGATTGAAGAAGATAAGAGCACAACTATAATGCAAGAATATTTTTTGTGTCTATATCAAAACCCTGTAATATGCATGAAGTCTCTGGTTGCGAGTGCTGGCATCATATTGTCAGTCATAGCACCAAGGTTCTGACCCGTGACTGTGGTTGGCAGAGATAATAACAACAACCTGCGGAGATCCCCAAAGAATTCCTCTTTTATCATTCTAATTAACAATTTGGAGTCATATTTTCTAGAAATGTCTATTTTGCATTTTTTAAATGTAAAACACATGCATGTAATTACCATCGGCCCAGCAAGATAACACGTATCTCTTCGCTGTAATGTCCCGTATCCAAACTGAGATAACAGACAGTTTGGCCAGTAATCGGATTAATGAAACAATCAGCCAATCAGCAATCATTAACCGACCGAGCCTGGGAACGAGTTGTTTTGGGAAGGAAAAAGGCTGAGGAAACAACAATAAATAGGGCCAATCGGATTTATCGGTGTGCAGCACATTGCTCATCCACACCCTCTGCAGCCAGTCATCCAAACCCTAATTAACTCTCTGGAATGGTTTTTTCTGGCCTCGATGTTCCTCCACAGTATTCACAGTGCTGGAGATTAGCGTTATGTTTTTTTTGGTTGGGCATTGATAACCTGGGCATACTGCAGGGCTAGGAAAAGCATGCCTCGCGGTAATAATATATTCCACTCTGCTTGCACTTGTATTGACTGTGCTGTGGCTGACGGAACCTGTCTGACAGTCATTCACTGAGAGGCATGATCCTATTCTGCTCTAACGGTAAGGGACAGGATCAACTTCTGTCAAACCAGACCCACTTGTTTAAGTTTGTGGGATACATTACTGAGAGATGTGCAGGATACTGAGAGATGTGCAGGATTCCTCAGAGTGGCCGATAAGGTAAGACACGGAAAGACGTACGACATCATAGAGACATACTGACTGTCTGTTTCTCTGCACAGGACCCTGCTGATATACAGCATTGTTGTGGTTTCCATTTCTCTAGAAGTGCTATGTGTTACTAGCTCTCCTTCCTCCTCCCTCTTCATCCTCTTCTCGTGAAGCGTGAAGTAATAGCAGCGCTGTAAATCTGCTATGCATGCTCTTTCATCTCCCCGTGGAGCATCTTGTCGGTTGGAGCCGCGTAGTTGCGAAAACACACACCACGAGCCCCATTGTGAAACTTCACCCACTAACACACAGTGATGGCATCTTCCAACAGAGCTTTATTTTTTATTTTTTTATTTTAATTTTCCACAGCTTATGCTAAATATGACTCTCTCATGCAGCTGGAGGTAGCTGCTAGAGACAGAGAGAGAGAGAGAGAGAGAGAGAGAGGAAGCGCAATGGGAGGTGGAGGGCAGGGTTGTGGAAGGTGATGTGGGGACACACGGGGCTTATGGGAATGAGGAGTATGACAGGGAGATGGGCTCGGGCGGGTTAAGGGGTGAATCGTGTTGTCATGTTTCGCATCAGCTCGGGGGCTAAAGGCTAATTTGACGCCCAGAGGGGATGGAAGGGAGAGCAAATGCAATGAGGCTAATGTGGAGCGATACGGACAGGGAATGTGCTGAAGAGTAGACTCACTCCAACAGTCAGGTTCACTCATTCAGTTTATTCCCACAGAGGGCTGATGTACGAGAGAGGCAGACAGAGTGGGTGGGATATAGCAGAGATATAAAAGGGGGAGGAAAGAAGGAGAGAAGTACGAGCTTAGGGCATAAGTAGGAGTGTTACATCATAGAGAGGGGTCAGGTGGGAGTTTGTCTCCTCCAGGACTGAATATAAAACCTCTCTGCTGCCTTTACAGAAAGAAACATCCTGCCATGATAACTCAGAGAGCCTATTATCCCACAATCCTCCACTGGCAGGTCAAGCAATAGCCTGCCCCTCCAAGCCCCCAGGACGGAGCTCTGCACCACAGGGAGCTCTGCTGCCATTCCCCCCCCCCTACTGCCGGAACAAACTACACAGACACCCAGGGGCTCTGTCGACTCTGGGTGCTTTAAAAAAATAAAAACCAGTTCTCAAGAGCTTTTGTTTGTTTGCATTTTCCATCTTCATTATTAAGTAGCCTGCCACTTCTTGGCTTTTAATTTTCATTTCTGTCTTGGTTTACCTGCTCGCAAGGGTGGAAAAGTATTCAGAGCCCTGACTGAAGAAAAAGTACCAATTCGACAATGTAAAATTGCACCATTACAAGGAAAAGTCCTATGTAAACCTGCAATACAGAATATCAGATTGTAAGTTGATATGGCTAACATGTTAGCAAGCAGTTGTTTATTACACATCCTCCAGTTATGGAGGAGCATTCATCTTCTTCAAATTTTCTTTTTCTAAGTTCATGAATTCAGAATCAAAAAATCAACGTAAAAACATTCAATATAACAAATTCAGCTGCAAAATGCAATGTTTAAAATTCAACTAATACATTTTCAACTTGCTCAAAGTCAACGGGCCAAATTCAGCTGCAAAATGTAATGTTTAAAATTCAGTGTTAACATCCGGGAACCCGAGGAAAAGCAATCGATTCTAGAATCTAGATCGGGAGTGTGCCATGTTAGCAGCAGCCAACAACTGGAAACTTTTTCCAATTTTCGTCTGCTATTTCACCACTAAATTCACTTCTGAGACTTTGTTATGCAAGAAATCAACTGTGCAGAGTTCGAATATGGGCACCTTTTTTTTTTTTTGCTCCAATGTTGTCGGACTCGAGAAGCTCCAGTCGGACGTGACAGCCAGCTGGTGGCAGCCGGGATCACTCGCACGCCGGCCGGCCAGTGATGCTCACAGACCGTCGACTGACAGACCGACTGTCAGCTGGAAGTCTCTCAATAGATGTTACTAAAGGACTAAACACTGAGAGATGCATAAACGCACTGTGACACGCTCAAGATTGTATTGCAATGATTTATTCCTCCACATGTAAAATACAACTAGCACTGCAGTTACCAAATGTAAAGTCTCTTTGTGAGTCAAAATAAGTGCGTCAGTGCGGCGGTCAACAGAACGTGTTCGCTCCCAGGCTCACCCCCTCTCTGTCAAAGCCCACAAAACCAGGTGAACAGGTGAAGCAAACCAGGATGAACACGTCCACCACCTATAGTACACAATATATTAATCAATAAATAATATAAATGAGACCATACATGAAATATGTGGCTCCTACAATAGACTCATGGACAAGTTTATTTCCTCAATCGTTTGTTTAAATAACAAAAATGTCTTCAATAATCCATTATAAGATAAACAGCAACCTGCAGTTATCTGCCTTTCGGAGTTAAAAAGGTTCATAAGCAATTGCGGGCGTAATGTTTATTAACGAGCTGGTTGAATTTTGGATTCTGAATTTATGAACTTAGAAAAATAAAGGAACATTTAGTCAAATTTAGTGGCAAAAAATTCAGATGCATAATTTCAATGCATCAATATTCAGCGCTAGAAATTCAATGGCTTTTTTTAATTTCAAAGTCCGATGAAACAGATTTACTTCCATACATGTATGTCATCGTAACTTGGTTTCGTCCATATCCATACAATTCACCAACACTCTCTTCTAACGTCATTTTCCAAAATCTGAGCTGTAATCTCTGCTGTATTATGTATGTTATTACAGACATGTCGGAACTTATTGCAGATCAAGATGGTCTAGGGCTTATGGGAAATGGTGTTTGCTAAAAGCAGACAAAAAAAAGCACGTTATAAGATTATCATTATTTCAAATACTGTCCTTACACATAAGAAGTGTAGCATCACATAAGAAGTGAGCCACATAAGAGAGGCTATGATCCAAGGCTTGATTTTTAGTTTGATAAGCGTTGTCAATGAGATTTTGAATGAGGTTTTCTTACTTCTGGAACAAAACCCCCCCAAAAAAAGGTTCTGGTTTCAC
Source organism: Gymnocephalus cernua (assembly GCA_023631565.1). NCBI lineage: Eukaryota > Metazoa > Chordata > Actinopteri > Perciformes > Percidae > Gymnocephalus > Gymnocephalus cernua. The sequence goes on from CM042440.1 coordinate 18,739,030, forward strand.
TTTGGCTCTCAGTATTTGTCAAAAAAATGTAGTGGACAATATAATACACTATATTTTCCTCTGACATGTAGTGGAGTCGAAGTATACAGTAGCATTACATGGAAATTATAATAAGTAGAAGTACCTAAAAAGTACAATACTTAGTTACATTGCAACACTACCTGCTCATATATGAAATGCATCATTATTAATATATCCTGCTTGTAGTTCAATAATTCCTAATCATAGATGTATTTTTCTCCCTGTCAGGTGGAGTCGCATGCATTCTGAGGAGCGGCAAACATGCAGAGTCAAACACTTTGCTCGCATCTGGAGACTTTTGTTGTTGGTTGTTCTGATTCTTCTCCTTCATTGTCTCTTTTCAGCTCTTCTCTCTCTCTCTCTCTCTCTCTCTTTCTCACTCTGTGTTCCTCCCTCCTTCTCTCTCTCTTCCTCTGTCTGTCTTTTCGGTTGCTCAAGAGAGCTCATTCTTTCAAGCTTATTTCCCATGAGCCTCCGCTGATTGTGTGATTGCAATCACCCTACACAGCTGCCATGGTGACATAAAGTGTATTCTTGCTCCGAGCGCAAATTCAACACCACATTTAATGACATAAGCATAATGAGGTGTATGAAGGTGTGTGTGTGTGTGTGTGTGTGTGTGTGTGTGTGTGTGTGTGTGTGTGTGTGTGTGTGTGTGTGTGTGTGTGTGTGTGTGTGTGTGTGTGTGTGTGTTTGTGTGTGTGTGTGTGTGTCTGTGTCTGTGTGTGTGTGTGTGTGTGTGTGTGTGTGTGTGTGTGCATGCGTGCGTGCGTGCGTGCGTGTGTGTGTATCATGTGCAAGTGTGCCTAATTTATCTAACTGACTTATACCCATCACAAAAGGCCACGGGTGTCAGAAACACGGTGTTGTCTCTGCTGCCTCGCAGTGTGTACTGCGTGAGGGTTATTGCATCAGAAAATGAGAAATACCTACAAATACTGTAAAGTTATGTGTCAATTTGTCAGCATTGTCTCCTATGGGATATCGTGTTTGTCAGTGAATGGAGGTTTTATGTATGAGGTGTGTCTGTCTCGACATCTCTGTATCTTCTACCAAGCCTCTCTGAGGAGTTGAGAATGCCCTTGCTTGTGTCAAACCAGTGTGTCAGAGCAATCTGTTTTGACAGACTCTGAGAGATGTTTGATAGTAAGGTGCCTTTTCCCGTCAAAAAAAAAAAGAAATTGGATGGCATTTTTGCTCTGTGTCATACATGCCTGACTAACTGGCAGTTTCACTGTACGCAGAAAAAAAAGGTATATATATATACTTGAGTAGGCTATATTATGCCATCCTCTGCTGAATTTTCCCAATTATGGGAGTGGCAGCTGGTTTGCACTTTGTGACAGTCCTTGAGTAAATAACAGTAAATGCAGGGAGAAATAACACCTGAAAAACTCAGTTTCACACCACATAAAACTGTACATCAAGCAGCTAATTGCTATTTGGATATATATATATATATATATATATATATATTCTGGATATATTCTCTTGCATTCGACGTCAGAGGCAGCCAAGCCGAGGCAGTATCACCGACACCTTTACACGAGCTTAAAGTCTGATGTTGCCCAGTCAATGTCAAGCTTCACTGTCCAGCCCAAGCCTCTGCTGGCATCTACAGCATGCAGCTTTTCTTGAACCCAGTCCACACTCCACTGACTGTGGACTGGAGCCGCTAATGCAGCCCTCCCTTTGTCTCCATCTCCCTTCCTCTCCTTTTCAGTCTGTCTTTACATATCCCTCACTTTTTCCTAACCGGCGCCTCTCAATGATCTTCTCCTCTTCTACATTCACACTCTGTCTCCGTCTTACTTTCACTACACCCTTTTCATTTCCGTCCTCCTTTATCTTGCTCCCCTTTTTCCGCCCCGATGATGCTTTCACTCCTTAGGTTCATAATTCATATTCCTCTTTCTTTCTCTCTATCCTGCTTTCATTTCCTTCTCTTTCCCTTGTCTTGCAGTCTTTCTCTTTTTTTTCTGTTTATAATGCCACTCTTGATTGGCAGTACAGTCAGATGTGCAAATGTCTTTAATCATATGATTAATACAGTCTGTTCAGACAAAACACAGGATATCAAACCGTTATTCAGAAAATGATATTAAAGGCTTAGCTTGACTGTTTTTATCTTGCCTATGGTGCTACGATGCTTCTTCTATAGAGTACCTTTAGGCAATAATCACACTGCTGAGCGGTAGAGTACCTTCCACTGTCCTCTGGGATTCAGGAGCAATATGGCCAGCCATGCGAGAGCAATGTATTTGTTCCACAGTCTATCAAGTTTAAGATGAGGCTGAGGCTAAGACCGTGTTCAGACGGTGGCCCCCTCATTCATTTCAATAGGTCTGCTGCTTTGGCTGAGCGGGGGTGGCAAAAAATGCTGGGTTGTTCTGAAAAAATAAATAAATAAATAACTTGGCTCAAATTTTGCTGCAACTTCATGTAGCATGTCAGCTGATCACCTGCACGCGCACATTTCTCGCATAAAAATGTACTTTTCCAACATTCTTCTATACAGTAAAATTGTCACTGCTTAAACGCCTGCCACCTGTTCATTTTAGAATCCCATTGGATGTGTGTTGTGGACAATGTGATCTCACAGAAATACCTGAAAGGACCACCACCTCTTAACACCACATTACGTGGCACATAACGAGTAACATGTACGTGCCGGCACCACAGAAATAATGTGGGTCTAGGTAACAAAACTACTTGGTTTGGTTTAGGAAAAGATCATGGTTTGGGTTAAAATAAGTTATAGATACTAGGGTGTAATTTCCACTGGGGACAGGGGGGACATGTCCCCCCACTTTTTAATCTTCCGTTTGTGTCCCCCCCACTTTCAAAGTGTGAACATTTTTGACTCTATAAAATAATTCTCTCAAAGTCTTGGCGATCGGCTCCCCCCCCAGACCCCCTGTTTTGTGCCAACTTCTCAAACCAAAGTTACACATATGTTAAGTACGTTGCGTGGGCTACAAGACGCAAGTTAAGTATTTTACGTGTGTTTCAAAGGTTGACTTTTGGCTTCACACGGGACACAGACAGCAGTGTCCTGGGTGAAAGTCTTGTGTTTGTTTGACCTATCCATGATCCACCCCATCCTTTGCCGACTTTGAGACAGGGTCAAACCAGGGAATAAAACAAAGGATCATTTCCATTGCCATTGCTTCTGTGGTGCCAGCGCGTAATGAACCACCACCTAATGTGGTGTTAAGAGGTCGTGGTTATTTCACGTATTTCTGTGGGATCAGGCTGGTTGTGGAGGTCAGCGTGTTTGGGCTCAAAGTTCAAATTAGTTGAACTTTTGTTGCACAAATTGGTGGAAAATCAGCTCAGCTGCTCTCCCCATTGGAAATGATGCCTTTGCACTTTGATGTGAAAAGCCTGGTATGGTGTGACATCCAGAATCACAAAGTGATGCACTGACCCTTGCTTTCTAATCATCAATGCAGTGGACATATCAGGGAGTAAACCCCCATAGGTGCCAGTAATTCCAAGTATCTTCTTAGCTGGGCTGGACATTGGGCAGATTTTAGCATTAAAAACCTGGCAGCATTCACTTTGGCTAGCAGCAGTAGTCATATCCTCCTGGTCCTTTTCTCCAGAAGATAAAGAAGTCCTCAAAGATAGTCATCATCATTGACTCTCCTTTGAAATAGGCCGTTTCCCTCTATCCACTGGAAAGTAAAGTGATTTTTTTCAAGATCCCTGCATGACAAATATGTTGGTCTGAAAGAATCTCTATCTTTAGTTTTTGACCACTTAAAGGGAATTAAGGTGATGGCTTTGGCATCTATGGAGAAGGATTTACTCTAAATTACATCACTTTTCTGGTCCAGGACGAGACTGACTGAGATCACTTGGCGGATTGTGAGAAAATATTTGACAGTTTCTACTTGAGTCCCATAATGGGAAGACCCACTGAATGTGGCATGAGGGGAAAAAAGACAACTAAAAATTGACACAGCAGTGAGACAGGAGGTTTATTTTTTACCTGCAGTGGGTGAATGTCTACGGAGGAGAAGATAATGATTGTAGTTTCTGGGAGCCCTTATTTATGTCTATTGCCTCTAAGGCGGGCCACAGACTGGATGCGTGGCGTGAGCGTGTCAGCTGCGTGGCGTGTCCGTTTTTATTTCGGCTCCCATGTTAACAGGTTAGAGCTTGCACACTGCCTGCGTGACACGCACGTCTCGCGCGGCAGAAAACGCTTGCCTGCTAGAAATAGAACCAACGCCTATTTTTCACGTGACATGCAAGCGTGTTAGAAGCGTTTCCAGGAAAAATAGAATAGGAAAAGATGTTTATATGTCATTTTGACACAAATACATATTAATAAATGACATTTTGATGTTTGAAAGTCTTTGTCTTTGCTGTAATCAAATCAGTAGATATTTATGTTTAACATGAAGTATACTACTGCTTGAGTGCAGTAAATCAATGGGAAACATACATGTATACACACAAGGCTCAGCAGCAGCAGCGCCACGTCAGACACGTTTCTGGTGTGTAAAGATATAGAAAAATCCACGCAACAGAAACGCCACGTTCACGCCACGCATCCAGTCTGTCTCTGGCCTAAGACTACAGATCCAAACAAGCGTTGACACGTTCACAGTGACCGGAAAAAAGTGGCGGAGGGCGGCGGGGGAGCGTGTGTGTCTGCAGACGCGGCACCCCTTCTCTTCTCTGCTTCTCTTCATAGTCGTCAGATTAATCTACCATATAATCAATGATATAATCAAAGTAGAGGGAGGCAGGCCAGTACAGCCCGACCAGGCTCCTCTCTTAATTATGCTGTTATAGTTTTAGACTGCCGGGGGGCTTCCTTTGACACACTGAGCTTCTCTCCCCTTTCTCTTTCCATCGGTGTGCATCCATGTCCCAGAAATGCTTGTTACTAACTTAGCTCTGGGGAGCTTATTCCCCGGAGTCCTTATGTGTTTTTTTCGTCCCCTGCATGTTTCCTTGGATTAGGATGGCACCTAAATCATGGTTGCAGCTGTCCCGGTGGTCCTGCCCGTGTCCTGCTATGCCCTGTTACACCCTGCTACGCTCTGCAGTGCCCTGTTACACCCTGCTATGCTCTGCAGTGCCCTGCTACGCCCTGCTATGCTCTGCAGTGCCCTGCTACGCCCTGCTATGCTCTGCTACGTCCTGTAACGCCCTGCAGTGTATTGCTATACCATGAACTACTACAACTACTATTTCTGCTCATTGTTCCATTATCTTTATTGTGACTATTACTGCCATTGTACATCACAACCCCAACATCGTCAGACACCGCCTACCAAGAACCTGGGTCTGTCCGAGGTTTCTCCCTAAAAGGAAGTTTTTCTTACCACCGAGGTTTCTCCCTAAAATGAAGTTTTTCTTACCACCGAGGTTTCTTCCTAAAAGGGAGTTTTTCCTCGCCACTGTCGCACTAAATGCTTGCTCTTGGGGGAATTACTGGAATTGTTGGGTCTTTGGAAATGTGTGGTCTAGACTTACCCTATCTGTAAAGTGTCCTGAGATAACTCTTGTTATGATTTGATACTATAAATACAATTGAATTGAATTGAATTGTTGTGGGATTTGTTCTCTGTCAGTGGGTCTTCACTGTAAGACCTCTCCACACAGCTGCACGTTCAGTCGGTTTCGTGGTTAAACAAGATCTTTCCTTGGAACGGTGTGCAACAGGCTTTGAGGTATGTTTTTTTCTCGTTTGATGGGTGTGTCAGAGATGTTAGCTAATCAGTAGCGACATGTATGTAAACTCGTGGTATTAAAAAGGCAGTGAGCTTGTGCACACAGAAGGGTGTTCAACGCAACTCCGTTTCAGTTTAAATAAACGGTTTGCTACGGTTTTGTCAAGGCTGAACGTGGCCCTTATCTCAGTGTCTCCAAAAACAATAGAAGTTTACAAAGCGGGAGACGGCATTTTTTTCATTTATAAGGACTTGAGGTACGCAATATATCGAAGATTGGGAGGAAGTCTCTGTAGAACCTCTGGGTCAGTCCATGTTTACACAGCCAGCAGAGACTGTGAGATTAAGTAGCGGAGCCACCTTCAGCCTCTGTGATCTGCTATATGAAGTGTCTTATAAACTTGGCATGGGTCTGGCATCCACAATGTTGCTTTTGAGTCACATTTTAACCAATAAGCTATATCCACCTCTCCATTTTACTGAACTAATACACTTGGTGCAGTTGTTAACACCGCCCTTATTGTGCACTTTACAAGGCGGGCTGTGGTTTTTGTTTAATCACTTTGTTTTTCTCCTTAGTGCCGAGGGAATAATTTCCTCCTTGCTCAAGCGAAACTGGTTATCTCCACCATATTCAAGGCTAAACAAAGAAACGCTGTAAGTGACCTTTTGACTGCTCAACACCTTGATAACAACTTCAGGTTCTAGGAGCTTTACTAACTATATTATCTAATTTTCTGGTGTGTGGTGCTCTTTGGACTGTATTATTAGTAGGGATGTTCTGCGTGCCACATGAACTTTAAATTACTCAATTAAGACATTTTAAATGTCAAATGTCTCATGTTCTTATTTTCTCTCTCGCTTTTGCTGTTAAACCCTCTCTGTTAAAACCCTTTCCTCTCCATCCTATATATATATATATATATATATATATATATATATATATATATATATATAGAAAGCCAAAAGTCATATATAGAAAGAGATGGGTGGAGGATACATCTATCAGGCTGTGCTCAGGCCAGCTGCCCCTCCTCCTCTTTTCCTCATCTTTTACACTCCTCTCATGAAGGTCCCGTATTACTGTCTTCCTAAATGCAGAAAGTGTTTGCTTAAAAATGCAAGAATGTATTTACATGCAGGGATAGACACACAAATCAGAGCACCTTTTATAATTAGAAATCATATCACTTGAGAATACATGTAGGCCTACGCATGTCTAGCCTTCAATACTTCCCATGTTTCATTCAATATCCGTGTGGATCTGGATCTGTAGTCGAGCCCAGTCCAGAAGACAGCAGAGGAGAACACTGGGTAAATAAATATGTAAATAAAAACCTATTTCTGCACTCAGACATCGTAATGCACAAGTTCACAAAGCCTCTGATGCTAGCCAGTGACAGATTGCTCAATAAAGCTGTTCATTGTGTTTGCAGCAAATATAAATGAAATCAAATTACGGGTTTTCATTTTATTTTTCTAGGACACTTGGAAAGCACCAGTGGCGCCACTTTGGCCATGCAGCTTTCACTTTGACCATGTAGACAAAATGATGCGACAAAAGATTCAGTTTATTTAGAGGCTCAAAATAGAAGCTTGATTTTCTTCTGGATATTTTAAGTCTTGCTGTATTTACAGAATCAATGGGCAATGTTTTTTTATGGCGCTATGGTATGCTCCCTGCTGGGGATATGATACCACACGTATTGAAAATGCACCTGTTAAATTAAAATAAGCATAATTTGCAAGGTGACACTGATACTCTATAGATACCACATGGTGCAGTTAAAGACCTCATATTATGCTCATTTTCAGGTTCATAATTGTTTTTAGAGGTTGTACCAGAATAGGTTTACATGGTTTAATTTTCAAATAATACTAGTGCTGTCAAACGATTCAAATATTTAATCGCGATTAATCGCATTAATGTCATAGTTAACTCACGATTAATCGCAATTAATCGCACATTTTTATCTATTCTAAATGTCCCTTGATTTCTTTTTGTCCCATTATATTTTCTCATTTTAATGCTCTTATCAACGTGGAAAAGTGGATCGGCTTGCTTTGTGCAAATGTTTTTTTTTATTGAAAACAACATTAGCATATACATAGTGTTCAATTTCACACTAACATTCACATTTGGAGCTAATAATCTGTCACATAATGTAACACTGTTACCTCGATTTTCCATTGCAGATAGTACTGCCTCATTCCTGAGGCGAGCGTGGCTCGTCGTCATAGCGACTATGGTTTCCCCCGACTCATTTCCTGGTTGTCCTTCTCCATAAACAACGTAAAATCAAGGAGAGGGTTAACTTTTCCTGCTCCAGGTTTCCCACCGTGGTCAGAAAGAACAGGGGAGACACTTTTATTCTCTCACTATGACTCTAGAGTCGCTACTCGCTCCGAAGCTAATCGCCGTGACGAGCCTACAGTACTAGCTAGCTACACGGCTCGCAAGCCCAAACAAGTGTTTGCGGCCGGCCACGCCAAGACCCGCCCTTCAATCACTACTATTGGCCAGGCGTCCAAGGTAACGTAACCCCATTTGTTCAGGTCCTATCCCCTGACCAATCCGCTATCCTAACTTTAACCACTCGAGGTGAAATGCCTAACCCCAACCAATCGAGCTGCTTCGTAGGGCGGGCCGTGTCTGTTTCGTTTCCGGTCTAGCTAGATCCGAAAGAACGTTAATTGTGCGATAAAAAAATTGTCGCCGTTAAAATGGGTTTGCGTTAATGCCGTTAATTACCGGCTGTTGTTGTACTGCACATTGCTGCAGCTCCTCTTTTCAGCCTGTGTGTTGAGCTCTCTGTTTTAGCTACAGAGTGAGGCATCTCACTTCTGTTCTATTTTTGTTGGGAGTCGCACATGCGCAGTAGCTAGGTAAGGACTGCTAGCTAGTCAGAAGCAGAGTATGAGGCCGTGCCATGCTAGCAGCTAGGCGAGCATTATAACGTGTGACAAAGTGACGCACGTTTGTCATGGAAATAAAGGCTGGACTACAACACAGCTGCCTGGAGCAGTTAGTGAACAGTGTTTTCTGTTGGAGATGGTAAGTCCTTTTGGGTTGGACTTTGGGCTTTTTCACTTTGTAAACCTATAACATGTACACACAAAAGAAATAACACAAGGGAAAACAGCCAAAAAACATAATATGAGCACTTTAAATGAAATGCTATGTACAAGAAAGGGGAGAAGGACAGAGGAAGTAGGAAAAGAAATGAAGAAGAAATGATCAGAAGGGGAAAAAGCGATAGCAAGAGCAACAGAAACATAGAGGAAGAGTTGCAGAAAGGCAGCTTATACTGTCCCCAGAATGGTGTGTTTGTCATCATGTTCCTGATTCACCGCTGTGTTACATAAAGCCAAGCAGAAGGCTTTGTTTTTTTTATATAATAACTGCTCGCTGCAAGGAAATGTCCATCTCAGTGGGTGATTTAGTCCTTTATTGTGCCTTAGTGCAAGAGCAGAATGTGAACTTGTGTAAAACGACCTTTGCTCGAGCTCTCAGCAATCCTTGACCCTAAAAACTGTTTTTTTTAACAATATTTTGACCATGGATCTGCTTTGTTGATTGTTAATTGATTGAGAAACATATTGCCTTAAAGGTCAAATATGTTACTTTTGTTGATTGATATTGTCAGCCTTGAGCTCTGTAGTTTTTTTTGTTGTTGTGGAAAATCCTACATATTATACCTTTGGTTTGGTTTGTGAGAAGAAACTACAACCATTACAAGAGGAAGTCAAAACCATAATGACACTTAAAGCTGGATTTAAAGTTATGTGTTAAAGAGGTTACAGCATAGCTTCATAGTCTACATAGCAACTATGAGAAGCTGCCTAGGCCACAATGGAATACTTTACTTGCACATACATATATAGCCTACTGGTACTAAACACTTGCACATACATATATACTTCACTTGCACATACATATACTGGCAATAAACACTTGCACATACTGTACAGAAATACTTGACTTTTGCATACATATATACGTCATTTGCACATACATGCATACTTCATTTGCGCATATATGAGTGAATGAATGAATTGTTTATTTTCGTGTCTGGCCGCTTACACGGCCCATCCATTTTAGGATTATTCAGACAAATTTTAAACAAACACTTTCCTAGTGCTGACACTAACAAAATATATACATAAAGGTATAAGTATAAAACAAAACAGATACATAAAGAGTAAATACAGGTTTTTAAACACATTTAATACAATTTGAAATACATTTCAACATAAAACCCTTTCAGACCAAAATAAATTATAGTCAAAGTTCAATGACCTTTCAATGGAAATACATTGCTGGGCAACAGCCTGGCCCCTTCTTCCGGTCAGAGGATGCCATTCACATACACTGCAACAGGAAATCAACTTTGGTTCATTTAGAATGTTTATGTTTACATCTGTGAAAAGGTCTATACCGGTATATATATATATATATGCAAATGGCGTGTATATGTATGCGAAAGTCAAGTATTTATGTACAGTACGTGCAAGTGTGTAGTGCCAGTATATGTATGTGCAAGTGAAGTATATATGTATGTAGACACTATGTATGTATATGCAATCTCACCACTAGATGCCACTAAATCCTACTTACGCTCCATTAAAAGCTAAAACATGCCTTGTGTTTTATGTCAATGTTCAAAGTAAATGGGTATCTATTTAAATGGGTAACATTTAGTCATTTAACCCATGATATGTGGCAACAATTTTTCAGATTTTACTTCCATGTGAATGATTAAATGAGGGATCCTATTTGCACACCAGTTATTATGTTTCAGTGACTGCCTACTATAATACCCATGTTATGTGAGTGAAATTTCTTTTCTCCAAATAAACTGCATGAGAATGAACTGCCAGTGGGTTTTGCCAAAATTTGTCTCCTGACACTTTCTGTTTTCTCTTTCAGTGAATAACATCTTGTTACAGCTATAGATAATCAAATTTGAATGTGAAGCGGTGATTAGGCAAAGTACTTCTACATTTTTCATTTTAATACACACAGAACACACAAAGACATGCACAGAACTCCAACACACACATTCATGCTTGACCATCTGAATTGCAGCAGCATCATGATAGCGGTTTATAGCTATCTTGTCTACAATTTGCTCCAGACAGCCATATTTAAATATAATGAGCTTCCCTGAGACTGAGCTCCTGGCTCCATTGAGGTTGTGCAGGACGCGTAGAGCCTAATTCTCTCTCACACAGATCACTGACTTACAGCGATCAGCTAATAACTCTGCCAACTTTCTCATTAACCGCTCTCAGTAACTCTGGTCTGGCGCCTGTGAACTCCACACACACACACACACACACACACACACACACACACACACACACACACACACACACACACACACACACACACACACACACACACACACACACACACACACACACACACACAGAGCCTGCAATAGAAACAACCCAGTCCCCTACTCTGCATGTGAGGCGTATGTCTTTGCAGTAAATGGAGTAGAATAAGAGTTGTCGGCCAAACCATTGTGGCAGAAATAAGTGATAAATAACGGTGCAGTGTGATGTGGACACTTCATCAGGCTGCACATTTGCTGAATATGCCTGCTGTAATGCTGAAGTAATGAGTGCCATCACTTGCTCCTCATTGTAATTAATGGTCACAGGTCATAATCCTAAGTGGTTGTTGTGGAACTCCTGAGATGTCAAAGCATCACCATAATCCCTCTCATGGGTGCTTGTATACTATACTGCATGCACACAGACACAAGTTATATGTGCATGAACACACCTGCTCAGATATCAATATGCACACACACACACACACACACACACACACACACACACACACACACACACACACACACACACACACACACACACACACACACACACACACACACACACACACACACACTTCCACAAGTGCATGTCCTAGATCAGGGGTGTCAAACTCAACTTGGGAAAATGAGAATCACATCAGGGGCCAGACATGTATAGTTTACTGACATGCTTTTATTTAATCGGAAAAAATATATAGTAAAGCCCTAAAAAAGTCAGCAAAAAAAGTTCCTTAATTTAGCAAAACGATGCATTCTGTTTACATTTTCAAAAGTAGGCTACCACACAGCCAACTCACAACAACCTGAAAACTCTCTGCTTCTGTGGCAATTTCTGAGTCTCAAAGTCGGCAAGTCTGCCAAATCCGGCTTTGACTGACACGTAATTGTGGTTTGCAACATCTCATCTTTTGGGTTTGGCGCACAACTAGGCGGGCCAAAATTTATTGTGAACCTAAGTTGATTTGCAGGCCAGATCAAAATGTGCGAGGGGCCGGATTTGGCCCACAGGCCTTGAGTTTGACACGTGCTCTAGATGGAAGCAGTGAGTTGTACTTTCAAAGGTAAGCATACATGCACATGCATTCACAAAAATAACACACAGATCTTTATTACTACACCCATAAGGACTTTTATCAATCAGGTTTATTCCCTAACCCCTTATTTTAACTCTAACCACTTTATATCTGTCAACGTTAGCCTTACAACATTTTGCAAAAGTATTAACCTCATGGAAACACAAAAGGAAAAGTCAGGGATCACTAGATCATTACAATACATCATCTGGGAACCATGTCTGTTGAAAATGTTGTGATAATCCATCTGGTAGAAGTTGAGATATCACTGGATAATTTGGATTTAGGAGTCATCTTCTGGACACCATAGATATCTTTACCATATGGCATGGCAATACATCCAATAGTTGTTAAGTGTAATGGTGTATGCTTGTGTGCAGAACTACAGATTTTCAGCTTAAGTTATATATAGCTTAAGATATATATTTTATATATATTTGGATTGTTTTAAGTCATGATATTACACACTCTGGTACAGTAGGTGGCGGCATGCATGTCAAACGTTGGTTTGTAGCCCGCTAATAAAACTAAAGAAGAAGAAAAAGAAGATGGCTGCCATCTTTGCTTTGTCTCTGCCTGTCAGTTACCACATGGGACCCTCTCTCTGACTGTTAGGTAGGTGATTGAATTGAAAACTTGTGTTGTGCTTTTAAGTTTGTTTGTTTTTTTAAATGACTGATTTACACATTTTGATGCAGTCTGCTGCCTGCCTGCTTTGTTGGTGTCTGCCTGGCTGACAGGGATCCCAAGTTCCCCTGCCTGGAGTGAAGTGATGTACTCCCTTCATCTACTGAGCACATGGTCTTAAGGTATGAATAACTTAACCATTAGGAAGTTATGATAACTACTTGAGGTAAATGTTATTGCACATTGATTGCTATTAAACCTGATTTGAATGTGTAATTGACTGACTTGTAGGTTGTCAACTGCTGTTTTGCCTTGGTTTAGTTTTATAGGATTTCAGTCATTTTAGTACAGCTTTTGTTGAGATAACAGACCAACTTTACTAGCAGCTAAAAACTCAGCTAATATGCTAACGTTATCAGGACGGAGTAGGTTGGTGCTCTGATTGGTGAATAGAAATATGTGGCATCACCTTTTCCCTACTGAGCCCCGCCCACTTCAAACCAAAGAACCAAGGTCAAACACAGACATTTCTCATGTAAAATAAGCCCCAAAATGTGTTCTTGTCAGACCCCATTGCTCATTGTAAGGTTTTCAGGGCCTTTAATATTCTTTAAGTTTTCCAATATGCCTTTCAATCAAGGGTACAGATAGCAGCACCTTCTCCAAATGTGGAAACTGCCAGTAATTGTGGACACAAGGCAGTATATTGCTAGTACTGTAGTGTAGCCTTAGTGTTGGGCAATCCTGTCATCCTCAAACCCCTCACCGCCAACATGGATATTACCATTAACAAGTTGTTGTGCATTCATATCTATAGAGCCAGATAACTAACCTTTAACCAGAGATCTGGGGTCTTGTGTTGGTAAGCAAATGATGTCCTGCAGTCAGATGTCTTGAAGCCTACATATATTTATTACATATAATTGATTTATCATGCATTGAATCATGTCACATTTGAGGATAAAAGCGTTCTGGTAGTTCTGGTGATGGTATCGTGAAGCCGTCCGAACTTCTGACCAGTCATGAATTATTCAGTAGGTTGGGGTGGAAAAGCTGTACAAATGTAAATGAGTTACTTTGACAATAAACCCAGGGCGGCATGGGTATGGTATTGATTTCGACTGTGTCTGTGTTGTGTGTCTAGCCTGGAAATGCAAGATGGAAATGATCACTCAGACAACGATGTTTTCTCTCCGGTAGCTCCACCGAGAATCGTTGGATTTAAAATAAATGCAAAAAGATATTTGAATGCACAATTACAACAATTACTTGCTTTCAGGTGAACATTAACAAAGGTAGTATGAGCAAAAGCTTACATATACACTTTTAAACACATAAACATTAATTTTCATACCTGGAAATGCGAGATAGAAATGATCACTCATGGCGCTAAGAGCTCTCACTTCCGACCTTGCAGACATAACTCCTTTCATAACTTCATTTCCACCGACTGCGGAACTTCTGCGGATCGGTTCTGCTGTGTGTCGGCTCTGTGCTCCGCCGTCCGTCAATACCCACCAGGTCCGGATTTGTTGCGCAACGGCTGTGGCCATGACTGACAGCTGAAGTCACTCGGACCCATGAGATCTCGCAAATTCACGTATGATTGCGCGATATAACACAATGTAGTTTCTATAAGCAGAACCACAAAACCAACAACAGTTGACTTCAGGCCTGTCTCCGCCCATTACGACGTTTTCAAGGTGTAGTGCAGGGAAATATGATCTGCCGTGAGCACGGTGCATTTTATTTTGAAGATTAACCGAATGTTTTATTTTGTTTCTTTGCTGGACTTCCTGTCCCACACTAATCTACCCTGTGCTGAATTGCTGCAGAGCTCTCTGGCGTCCGGCAAAAATAGAAGCTCTGAGGATCTGATCCGACGGGCTGATCCGACGGGCTGCAGACTGCGGAACGCAGACGTTCCGCAGTCAGTGAAAATACACACATTGACTTTAATGGAAACTTATTGACTCCGCCGCTGTTCCGGAGCGGATCCGCAGACGTTCCGCATTCGGTGGAAATTGGCAGTTACTAATCAATCACGGATCACTTTCTCTAAAAGGTTAAACTAACAGATCACAGATCCAAAATCTTTAACAGGTATAGTCTACATCAGGGGTCGGCAACCTTTTTGATATGAAGTGCCCTTTTCAGAATTACTTGTTTATTAATGTGCCATCCATCCATCCATCCATCCATCCATCTTCCGCTTATGGTCGGGTTGGGTGTGCCATGTCAACATTAAGTTTTATTATGACATCACATCAACATTTAATATCCAGGGAATCTGTACTTTTATTCCATATAAAAACATCCACATCTGAGTTGAAATTTTTAACCTTACCAACATTACACCAATCGTGTTTATCTTCTTAAACTTCACTCAGTTATAATGGCAGTAAATGTCAAAACAGGAGAATTAAGAGTAACAAACAGAAATATGAGAACTATACAATAATGCTGCCATGCTTATGAAACATCCACATCTGAGTTGAAATCATTAATCTTGTCAGCAATACACTTAATACTTTATGCACAGTTCCCATTTCGCATATTGCTTGCAATGCTATTCCCTCATTTCAAAAAAGGTTGCAATGGCAGAAAATGTCACAAAGGGAGAATTAAGTGTAAGAAACACTACAAGAATGCTGCCATGAAAACACATCTGAGATGAAAAAAGAGACTGGGATAGAGCCCTTGTATGTAAAGTCATATGTGCTACATTAAACAGATGCCTACTAGTCAATACACGCTTCGGAATAGTCAGTTGTCAAACGACTGTGGGAGGGGCTGAGCACGCTCTTCATATGTGAGAATATCTGCTCACATACAGTAGATATGTTGATCCGAAGACTGTCAGCAAAGCCAATGCAATGTTCCTGAGACAGCAGAACTTCTCTGGTACAGATATCCAGCAGGTGAAGATGCAAGTTCCGTGATCATGCCTTGCGGCGGTTTCCAGCTGTTTCCGTAGCTCTGCAAACTTTGTCACCCACACTGTTGAAGTCTTCAGCTCAATCAGCTGCATTTCCACGTCCTGTATATCCAGCCAGTCCATCAGAGATAAATCCAGTTCATGTCCATCAAAGCTATCGTGTTTTCTTGGTGTATTATGCAGTGAAGTTTCATGACGGGGTGACCAACTTGTTCCTCGATTTAATGTTACTGCTCCATGCTGTTTCCCGACCATGGCGGGGGCACCATCTGTTGTCACTGCAAAAATCTTGCTAATGTCAATCCCTCGCTCCTCAAAATGCTCCAGAAAAACTCTGGCTATGTCCTCACCCTTTGTTGTTTCAGGCATTGGCTTTAAGAAGCATAGTTCCTCTCTTACAGTCACATCACCGTATCTTGCCATGACTGCCAAACGTGGTATGCCATTTACATCCACACTCTCATCAAGTTCAACGCTAAATACCATGGCTTCTTTCAAACCTCCTGTCTGCTGCGCTCTTACGTTTCCTGCCATTTCTTCGATGCATCGTTCAACACTTCTGGCTGACATGGGAATGTCTTTTATTTTTGATTTTATTGTCTCTTTGTTTGGTAAGCCATCAAACAAAACATCTGAGCTACAGATGAAAGCCTCCCTTATATATTCTCCATCAGTGAATGGCTTTCCCCGTTTTGCAATGCAATTAGCAATGTGATAGCTTGCTTTGGTAGCATGATTTCTGGCCGTGGCGAAGACTTTGCTTGCTTTGTTAGCTTGCTTCCCATACCTGGACATGGCACGTTTTGACAGATTCAGCCTTGTCTGCCGCATCCTTGAAAGTTTTCTCATGTTTGGTCTCAAAATGGCGTTTAACACTCGATGTTCGGCAAACATTATTTTCAAGACATAAAGTGCACACAGCACGGTCCTTCTGAAACACAAAACCCCACTCTTCTGTCCATGAGGGCTGGAATGCCCGAGCATTAACTTTAGCTTTCTTATCTAGCGGGCCTGCGATTGCCGACATACCGCTACCTAACCCAGCAGCGTTACTAGTAGCCTAATAGCCAATCAGAGCAGAGGCAGAGTAGTGTGGGTCTTTGCTGCATGCATATGGGGATAGTTTTTCTCAGGAGAGAAGAGTGCTACTTGGGCAGAGTGATATGCTTGCAAACATATCACTCCGCTTCGCCTTGAGAATATAGTTCCCAGTTTATATACGGTTAGAAGATGGCTGTGTCTCAAGTGACTTTATTTGTACACGCTGTGACTATACAAATCACAACATGGTGGAGCCGTCAGGCAGAGTTACAACACGCACAGAGATGAGAAGGGTATGTATCGACCAGAGGCGTCCTTACCTATGTTTCACCCGTTTCAATTGAAACAGGCCCCGCCCTCCAAGGGGGGCCCCAACAGACCAGCAAAATCCCATTAATTGTCTCCGTAGGATATTGATTTTCAGTCATAATGTCTAAACCAGAGATCTTCAACAGGGGGGTCCGGGGCCCCTTGGGGGTCCTCAGAGTTACAGCAGGGGGGCCATCAAATTATTGTTAATTTTTTGAAAGCTTTTTCATGAATGAAAATCTCTTAACATGAATCCAACATATTATTAGCAAATATAAATCAGCCTATTTGTGAAAAAAGCAAACACTGATGATAGGGGCTTACTGGCCTACTAAACCTCAGCATTGCTCTCCGACTCACGATGACAGTGCCTGCTGTAGTGAGCGGAGAGAAGAGTTTATCTCGCTTGAAGCTAATAAAACACACACCTGGGGTCAACAATGCTCCAGGAGCGGCTGTCAGCTCTCGCTCAGATTTCAATTGAGCATGAGATGACAACATCGCTGGACAAAGATGAACTCATCAGCAATAACAATAACAGTGCTTATGAGTGCTGAGATAATGCCGAGCATTCTCAGCACTCATACACAGAAGGGTGGATTTCTAAAAAGGGCTCAGGTGAAATCTACGCCCGCCGCCCGGTGAGCTGTCCACGGTGCTGAAATAACGCGGAGCCCAGCGTTATTTATGATACGTTCGGTTCTGTGTCAGTCAGACACTTTTTCGTCTTTGCTTTTGTTAAATAATTCAAGTTGGAGATGTTAGAGCTGTTTTTTTTTATAAAGTCAGCCCAGACAGCTGAAAATATACTGTGCAAATCAATTAAGCAGTGAAGTTGCGCTGCGTGAAAGGGCGAGGCTTATTCCAACATAAAACGCTGTATAATTGTATATAGTTTTAATCAAATAAGGTTGGATTATTTCTATGTTGAGCTGCCTGTTCATGAAGCTGGAAGTGCACGTAATAAAATAATATACCATTGATGGAAACCAACAGGAATCCTTGCTTTTTATGCTCTATTATGTTTATGTTTTATGTGGGTAGGGCTCCATATTAGTTATTGAAATGGGCCCCCAGATGCTTAAGGCCACCGCTGGTATCGACTTGTCTAACTCTCGGGGTTAAGATGAATAAGTTAATGTCCCAATAAGTCAGCATGTTCCTTTTAAGGTCCCGTTTTGTTTTTTTAACTTCTTGAAAGGACCAACAGTTTAACAAGCTTTTAATAGATGTGTTTACATTTACTTTTATGAATTTACTTTACTCATGAATTGAATTATGATCTCTTTGATCTTTGACTCAACAATTTCAAAATTGTATATCAAATCACCCTATTACACATGCATGTTTATTTGACAATGCAATTACACAGTCATTTTCTAGGCCAAGTCCAGGACTTCACTTCAAGACGGTGGCAATTTCCTTGTCATTCACCTATGTGGGTGTGAGCCCAGAAAATCTAACCTTGTTAATGCTCTAATGATATTATCTCTGAGCATAATGAACTCATGTGTCAAGTGGATGTCTCTCCTATCTGCCAATCTTCTTTTATCAAGTGAAGTGTTTGGTAGGTGGGCATGTTGGTAATCTTTATAGCAATTTTAATAGCTCCCTTAATTCCCCTGTGCCACTTCTTTTCTCAGTGATTCAAAACCTGCTGACACCAGCAGCCGGCTGCTAAGCATCAACTGGCACACTCATTATTTCACAATCAAGAGGCTTTTATTTACCTCCATCGCACTCACAGTCTCGATAGGACATAATGGAGACGCTTTTCTTATTAAAATGAGACAACAAGGGGAGTATGAGCTGCCCAGCAGTAAGTAAGCTCCGCAAATGTTGTGCCCATTGGCAACACATATAGCATATCCTGCATTGGTTGCATTGTTGTTAACAGCAGCCATGTCTCACTGTTGTGGAAATACATTTCAATCAGGAGAGACTTCGTTGCAGAAATGCAAAATTTATTCACAAGTATAACTTGACATGAATGATGTTTGGAGTTTAGACTCCATCACAAATATATTAATACAGTAATATATTAGAAGGGGTAGGAAGCCGAAGACCTCCCCCGATGGAGTCTAGACACTGGCGGTGGTGTGAGGAAGCCCGAACGAGGAGCCAGCAGAAGAAGAGAGCAGGAAGGAAGCCAGGGAGCCACGAGCTGGAGACCGGAGGTGGAGGGGAGGAGGAGGGTCGAACTTGTCTAGAATGACGGCTGACGGGAGAGAGAGAACGGTTTAAAACAGGGAAGACATGCTGTGATTGGTTCGGAGAAAACGGTGTCCGCTTTTGATTGACTAAATGAAAGTGGGCGTTCCAGCAACTGATTATATAAGGAGAGGGAAACAAGGAATAAATTGAGAAGTCTTCCTGCATGAAATTACGCTGAGCTTCACTTAAGTTCAATTTGTGCAAAAACTGAGACTAGAAGCCACCTGGGTAGCTCATGTTGGTAGAGCGCGTGCCCATATGAAGAGGTTTATTCCTCGACGCAGAGGCTTTGAATCCGACCTGCGGCGGTTTCTTACCCCTCTCTCCCCTTTCATGTCTGTCCTAGTGATTAAATATAAGTATAAGTCGTTATGAGCTGCTTGCACAATCAACCTATATGGTTGTTTTCTGAGTGAGGACAGGTTGGTTGGTCAAAGGCTCATTTCTCTCCTGCCTCTCTTTTTATATTTCACTTCATTGTAAAGTGCTTAGTCTTTTAAGGATATTTGCTATTTTTCCCTTTTGTCTTTATTACTTTGTAAAAAATGTTAGTCTATTTACAGTACGGGAGAGGTTATACATTTTAAGCTATAATTGTGTGAAATTAAGTATGTCCATGTCATTGTGCACGCTATATCATATATTATGCTTTGTTTTATCTGTTGGCTTAGTTGTGATTAGTTTACTGAAAGTCACTTAAAGACATGTAGAATTGTTATTAGAGCATATTTTAATTGGCAAACAGTGTAACCTCAGATAGTGTCAGCTCGGTTGAAAGTTTTATTTTGGGGAGGAAAGCAGAAATCAGTAAAGCAGAAAGCAAAAATAAGATGCCCCTTCACTCATCATGGGCATAGACTGTGTCAGTCACTACATGCTTGCATTACTACAACTATTATTAACAATGTGTTATGTAACAATTATTACAACTACCCTGCTGTAGCAGTGTAAAAACATACATTTTTATACATGCACCTGGGAAATATAATATTATAGTGTATGTATGCTAAAGCAGCCAGAATACGATAAATAAGGATTAGATTTGGATTAGTTACATCAAATCTAGCATTTGATCTATTGTATCTGGCTAAAAATAGATTATTCCATTAATTGAAACATAAACTATAAATAAAATGTGTTGCATATTGACTTTCACTGAATATTAACCAAAAATGAAAGACTTTCTTTATTCATGCAATTTCATAGTAGCAAGATTACTCTCACATTACTCATGCAGTATAGTTGGTGTAGTATGCATTGTACTCGACCTTTATTAGAGGGATAATAGGATAGGGTAATTTGCAGCCTAGTTTCCTTAAAGAAAAATAAAATAAATAAAAAAACAGTCCTGAAAGAAAAAACGGTGTCTTCTTTGCTGAATAATACACAACCTAAAAAAATCCATAAAATCCTGGCAAGAAAAATGGGTCGTTGTAACATTTAATTATTGGAAATTGCTGAGTAGAAAAGTTTTGTAATAATAGCCCTTCAGAGGAATACATAAGCATTTATCCTGTAAGGGATAAGGCCTGTGGTTGTTTGCTTTGTAATTAAGGACGCCACAGCTCCTGCAGCTACTCGGCTCTCTCCTCCTCCTCCTCTTTTTCTCTTCTCTTGTCGGCAGCAGCGCTCAGTGTAATCTCTGGGCCTAATAAACACACACACACATGGAGATACATGCGTGAACACACATTCTCTGACACACACATATTCTGTGTGAAATCCCTTTAGCTAGAAGAGCATGCCGTCTTAGCGGTGCAGGCCTTCACCACGCGCTGCAGCAGCTATATATAGAAGTCATCATAGTCGGCTTTCAGGCCCCCTCATCTATTTTCCCTCTCTTCTTCTTTTTTGTATTAACCGCACCAGTGGTTTTCTTTTCCTAAAGTGCTTTCTAGCCGGACAGCCCCGTCTTCAATGCTGTCCTTGAAAAGGTTACTCACATGTTTCATTCTTCTCAATTTTGTCCGTCTTCTGCAGCGGGGATGCGGGGGGGCATAGCGATGGAGAGAGAGATGGTCCCTCCTGATTGAGAATGATTAAAAGCAGCAGGTTGTCACACCCTGCTGGTACTGATGACACGACAAAATTACAGCGTGTTAATGACAGTAGTAGGAGGAGGAGGAAGGAAGCAGGAGGGAGAAAACACAGGGAAAGAAATTGCAATCCAAAACCTGTTTGGACAAATTGATGTTGAGTAGAGCCTGAAATCCCTCGTGTCTTGCTACACAACCCCCCCCCCCCCCTCCTCGCATCACTTGCCTCATTATACACTGAATGACCTCATTATTTCCTAGAGAAACAGGCGTTTCCCTGTACGACCCCCAGCCTTGATATGTAGGGCCCCTAGGATCCCATTAAAGTGGCGCTCTGTTTGAAGACCGCTCAGAGACCGACCCTCTTGATTCACGGCTATTAATGTACCAACTGTTGTAGTGCAGTGGCTCTTAGCTGCTTGCGGGGGATGTTGTTAAAGTTAATGTTTTATTATGGGGTCTCTGATTTGCCATCTGGACAGCATGGCAGCGCAGACATCAGTTTAGTTGCAGCAGTGCCATTTTAAATGGCTATCAACATCTCTGGGTGTAGAAGATAATTTGAGTCTTTTATTCTTTTTCATCCTTTTTCCTCAACAGGTGAGAAGGTGAAAAACAAATTATCACTTTAACAGGGATAAACACATCTGAGACTATTTTAATTTCTTTGGAGTTTTTTTTTTTTATTTGTTGCTAAGTGAGTGAAAGTTTCTACCTGCTTTGTTTTAACCTGTTATTTTAGTTTCACACTAAACTCACTACTTTGTTTGGTTCCTTAATCTGCTGTAATGTTACTATGTCGACCTTAATCAAAAAATTGTTGCAGAGTGATGTATTATATAATGGAGATTTTATTTGGGAAGTGACAGATATTAAGAACAATACATACAATGGACAAAATGATAAAGTATTGAATAGATCACTTTGGTCTCCCTGCGTTCAGCGGAGAAGCTAGTGTGGTCTGCGTTAGCTTGACGCGGTAGCTGGAGGTGTGGGGACGTGGAACAGGGAGCGTGCCTATGTTCCCACTGCCCTATGTTCCCACATTTCTAAGATTGTTTTCCCAAATTAGGCCCTATGTTCCCACATTTCCTTTTTCATAAATTGGTATCATATTTTATCCCCCTTTCTCCCAATTTGGTAGCCAATTACACCCAACCAGACATGTATAAAGTACTAGAGACCCAGACTTGAGTAAAAGTACAAGTGCTCTATCAAAAAAGTGACTTGAGCACAATCCTCTGCCATGGTCAGGTGATGAGCTATTTTACATTGTAGATACTATTTATGTTAAGAGGGTCTAGTAAGCACAGTGATGGTGGAGTTAATCTAGCCAGCTGGAATGTAAGGGGGATGAATAGCCCATTTAAAAAGAGGAAAAGTGTATGCTCATATGTACACTCAAAGCCGATATGTTTCCTCCAGGAAACACATATTAAAAAAACTGCCGCTAAAGTATTATGTCCTTCATGGGCATCACGTCTTCCAATCAAACTTGAGCACAAAAGCAAGAGGAGTGGCAATCCTTATTAAGAAAAGCACTCCCTTTGTACATATGCAAACCATTTCTGATGATAGAGGTAGATATTTATTAGTCAGGGGAGCTAAACTCAGTACCTGTGACTTTGATAAATGTATATGGCCCAAATTTTGGTGATCCCATTTTCTTCCAGAATCTTTTTAACACTATATCCAATATGTCTAACACAAATATAATCTTAGGTGGAGCCTTTAATTGTATTTTGGATTCAGTCCTTGATCGGCAACACTCTCAAATTAATACATCGAGGAGCAGTATCGCTCTTAAAGATGCCATATTATGCTCATTTTCAGGTTCATAATTGTATTTTAAGGTTGTACCAGAATAGGTTTACATGGTTTAATTTTCAAAAAACACCATATTTTTGTTGTACTGCACATCTGTCTCTCACTGCTGCAGCTCCTCTTTTCACCTTGTGTTCAGGTCTCTGTTTTAGCTGACAGAGTGAATCATCTTTTCTTCTGTACTCTTAGATTCCACTCGCACATATGCACAGTAGCTCAGATCGTAGATCATGTCAGTTAGCTCCATAGACAGTAAAAGAAAGGTTGTTTCTCCAACTTTGGTCAGTTAGCTACAAGGCAGGATTAGCCAGGAGACTTCTTCTAAAGGAGGGCGCACATGTAAGTACTTCTTTTGTAGATTATGGTGAATTTGTGTGTGTTGTAGCAGTGCTTTGGCATTGAGAACAAGCTAGCATGCTAACGCTAGCATGCTAACGCTAGCATGCTAACGCTAGCATGCTAACGGTTGTGTTTAGCCCGTCGTTTTGGCTAGTTACGTAACTAGCCCTGCAGATTTTGAACAGCTCACCCAGAGACTGAAGGCAGGACACATTCAGAAATCCGTATCTCACTCAAAACAGCATGGATAGATTTTTTTCAAAGTTTGTATGCGTGTGGAAGCACCAGAGACGCAAAATAACACCCCAAATCCCAGAAAAAGTGATTTTTTCATAATATGGGCACATTAATAATCTGATAGTTTTATAATCTGGTGGACATTTGGAGTCTCCTTCGTCCACGAGACTTTTCCTATTTTTCAGCTGTTCATAAATCTTACTCAAGGATTCATTATTTTATATTGGATTCTAAATTATTATCACAAGTTGTGGATTGCACTTATCATAATATTCTCATTTCAGACCATGCCCCTGTTTCCTTAAGGCTTAATCTGAATCTTAAACGGGGAGAATTTAACTGGCGGTTAAATAATACTTTACTGAAAGAGAAGGAATTTTGTTCTTATCATTCGAGCAAAATTGATCTTTTACGTTGACACTAATGATAATGGTGAAGCTAGCGACTCCACACTTTGGGAGGCCATGAAGTCTGTTCTCAGGGGCCACATCATATCTTATGAAGCGATGGGAAAAAAGAAAATCTAAAGCTAGGTTAACTGAAATAGATAGTCAGCTATCAGATTTGGAAACACTATATAGAGTGGATAATCAACCTGAAGTACTGAAGAAAATCTCAGCATTGTCCAAAAATGTTTCACGTTTGTTGGCCCAAGTAAGACAAAAGTATTTTGAGTTTGGTGATAAACCCCAAAGGTTACTTGATGGCTTTTGTATTGAATCTTTCAAGGTACTTAGCCATAAACTTTCCCCACTTATCCTACGAATGCTGAATCACTCACTGGTAAGCTCTAGGTTGCCCCCACTTCATACATGGCCAATATTTCACTTATACCCAAACCTGGACGTAATCCTAACCTGGTCTTTTCATATCGTCCTATCTCCCTGCTGCCTATCGAAATGAAAATTCTTGGGAAAGTCTTTGCCAATAGATTAAAGGAGCACATTTGTTCTATTATTCATCCTGACCAAACAGGGTTCATGCCAGGTAGGCATATGTACTTTTGTACTTTTAATTTGCGCCGCTTCTTCCATATTTTGTATACAGAGCACACTGAAGAGACGGTAATAATTTCTTTAGATGCACAGCGTGCCTTTGATCAGGTGGAATGGCCCTATATGTTGTTTACACAAAAAATTGGTTTTGGGCCCTCCTTTTATGAAGTGGATTGAGCTTATCTATTCACATCCAACCGCCTCTGTCATAACCAACCAAAATATCTCATGCCCTTTTACAATCAGTCGTGGAACTCGTCAGGGGTTTCCCCTCTCCCCTTTCCTGTTAGTAGACAGTATTAGACAAAGTCGTCTAATATCTCCTATCAACATTTATGGACAAGAGAATATTTCACTGTATGCGGAAGACATTCTTTTATTCATTTCTCATCCTCAAGCTTCAATACCTCATCTTTTGACTTTAATTAGCAACTTTGGCAGACTAGACTTTTCATATCTTGGTATAACTGTGACTAAAGACCCTGTGGACCTTCTACAGAAGAATTGGTATAATAAGATTGAGCAACTTAAACAAAGTATACATTTTTGGCTCTTCCTATTTCTCTTGTAGGTAAGATGATTGCACTGCCACGTTTCCTGCATCTCTTTCAGTCTCTTCCATGTTACATTGCCCAGTATTACTTTAAACAATTAGATTCAATTATTGCTCCTTTTATCTGGAACTACAACGCCATCAGGATCTCCAAAAAACATCTATGTAAACCAAAAAATGCTGGAGGCTTTGCCTTACCGAATTTTAAAATTACTAGTATTAGTAGTATTACTAGGCGGCTCATCTGTCTATACTTGCTTGGTGGAGGAAAGGCCCCCCCTCTTCTTCTTATTCCTGCCCTGCCTGGCTATGCATAGAGTGACTGCTTTGTAACAAGACCTCCTTGCTGGCTTTGCTCAACAGCCCCACCAAAGTTAGGAAGTCACATTATAGTAACAGCTTTGTAATCAATGGCACATGGGAGCAGATAAAACTCCATATCAAGGCGCCAAGTGTATATACTGATACTCCAATTTGTGAAAATCACGCTTTCATACCTGGCCTAAATGATATAGCTTTCTCTGCTTGGAAACAGAAAGGCATTAAAAACATAAATGATTTGTATATTGGGGGAAATGTTGCCTCATTTAGGCAGCTGCAAGCCAAATATAGAATATCTGCCTCAAGTTTTTTCAGGTTTTTGCAGATTAGAGATTTTGTTAAAAAAAATATACCAAACTTTGAAGTTCTAAATAAACATGATACTCTTGAGGCTGTTAACAAATTCCACAAGGGCACCAGGGCTCCCGAGGGGTAATCTCGGCTTTCTTTCGAATGCTTCATGATGGAGCTCTGATTAATACAGAGGTGTATAAACGGGCATGGGCAGATTTGAATATGGAATTAAATGATGAAATTTGGGAAGAATGTCTACGTAATGTGCAAAAGTGTTCAGTTAACACCAGACACAATCTAATACAGCTTAAAACATTCCACATACTCTATTATTTGCGGGAAAAGTTAAACAAATTTTATCCTGATATTTCACCAGTATGTAACAGATGTAAATCCCAGATAGGTACTCTAGCGCATTCTTTCTGGGGATGTAGTTCATTCATATTAGAAGTGTATTTTTCAGTTTTTTCTGAGGCTTTTGGTAAGAATTTGGTACCCAGCCCCTTGGTAGCGATCCTGGGGGCCACAAGTGTCCTTTCCTCCATCAATAAATTTGAAAGAAGAGCCATTCAATTTGGGATGGTGATTGTAAAAAAGTTGATTTTACGTGTATGGAAAATGGATTCTGTGCCTTCATATAATTTATGGCTGGGAGAATTGTCAAATACTTTACATCTGGATAGATTGAGATTCTATAATGAAGATAGAGGAGACAAGTTTGATAAAACATGGGACCCGATACTGAATTACCTTTTAAAATGTGAGCTCCTAGAAATTGGCTATCCTATAAAAAAACCTCACTGTGCAAATGAGTATGTGTTTTTGTATATGTCAAATTCATTTATCTTTACTACTTTTAGATGTTTTTGTTTATAGTACCCATCCTAACTATAACCATGGGATATTGTTGTAATCCAAGATGTGTTGTATGTTCTGTATGTTGTGTTCTTTTTTTTCTTTTCTCTCTTTATTCTTTTTCTTAAATCAAAAAACATATTTCTAAAAAAAAAAGTGACTTGAGTAGAAGTTGAAGTGTTCTCTAAGCACCACACTTAAGTGGAAGTACTAAAGTAGCCAAAAGTTTTTGTACTTAAGTATTGCAAGTAGTTTATTTTAAAATGTACTACTTAAGTACTGAAAGTAAAAGTACAAGTATTGTGTTATGCAGTTATTAATTGTCATATTATTTGTGTTGTTTTGGGTGTTTTGCCTGGAGGACACTCACGGTTCTTTTGGCTGTGGCAGCAGTGCAGGGACAGGAATATACAACACCGCAGCATGTCATAAACCGCTGGTAGCTAGTTAGCTAGCGCTTACTGATAGCCCAAGCTGGTGTACCATTTGTGTATTACATTTGTAACTTACCTTGATATGTTTCTTCGGATTCGACGTGCATTTTTGGGGCCATTGTTTCGCGGTCTTTCGGCGGGCGGAGTGGGCACTTCATTCTGTGTGAGTTGTCTTTCGCTCTGGCGGATGGGGGCATGGACTCTGGGTGGGGCTGGGGGTTGGTCTCCTTCCCCGCCCTCACAGCCACGATCACTCGGGGTTGCGCGTGGTGTTTCTGGTTCTTCCATCTTGAGGCAAACTGGCGGGGCTTGGGTGTTCTCGGTGCAGGCAGGCAGCAGAGCGAAAGGCAGAACGGGAGCAAGCGAGGTCTTCTTATAAGACGGCTTGATCGCTTGGTTCGCTCAATGATGAGCCAGCTTCATCAAACCTGGTGACAGAGCCATCTACCGCTCTGGCAGTGATAATGTGGGTTTGGAATGATTCGTAACATTTTTATAATTGTAACGATGCAACACATAAAAAATATATTGGAATAAAAGTATTAAACTCATTGAAAATATGTACTGAAGGAAAAGTGGAAGAAAAAAATACCCCAGTAGAGTACAGATATAATTCATTAGCCATAGAGCTAACAGTTTTTTAAAGGTGCCCTGCCACATGTATTTCATTACTTTGTGGTAATGTCTGAAGTTCTATCGTGGACTATGTAAAATATTTTGTGGAAAAAATGCCTTGGTTACCTTGTTTCAAGCCATTCTAGCATGGTATAGAAAGCCTGCAAGAAGACTCAGCTCGATTTGTGCCAGTTCTCTTTAATATTCAACGACCTAAGCTGCTTGACTCTAATTGGCTAGCAGCTAGCCAATGAGAGCCTGGCTATCAGCATCCTTTAACCAGCGCAACTGGGCGAGCTCATGGATAGTAATGAGCTCAGGCAACACCACGTCAGACTGACCGGCTTTTGTGATTGGCCTTGATTTTGATCCGCTTATTTCTTATCAGTGGCTAGAGCTGACAGAGGAGGTAGCAGTTCATTTTCACGTTCATGACATAACACAAACACATATGGACCTAACATATTTTAAAAAAACGGTTTTGTGTGGCAGGGCACCTTTAAATCACTATCCTGTGATTTTTACGTTGGTGATTGCTCAAACAATTTTCCCAGACAGCTTTTCAAATCTCTATTATTGAACACCGGCAGTAACTCCTGCTTGATAGACAGTAGCAGTTTTATGCAAAGCCCATGGGGAGGATGGGTCTTTCCATTTAACAGATGCCATGTCTACTTCTGTATCCTGCCAGACCTACCCGTTCCATGTTAACATTTAAATTGCTACCTCGCTGCAGGCCCAGAGATGAGCAGAAATGTCATTGTGTGATGACAAACAAACAATGCCTCTACCCTATCTTGATTCCTCTCTTTATTGGACAAAAAAGCGGAAAGGTCCATTTGCATTTTAGAGAAACGTGGGCTAAAAAACCTCGGGCACACACAAAGAACTGCCGGTGTGACGCTTGGAAATGTGACATTGTGCCACAAATAAAAGTCAATCCCTCAAAGGCTACACGCTTTTCGCTCTTGCTCTCTGTGAACAGTGTCTCTCACGCACACACACAAGCCCAGCGGCCATTCATTGTTTGAGCAGCATGTACCCATCAAATCCTACCTCCCCCCCCCCCCCCCCCCCCATCCCCATAACCTCTCTCTCCGAGCGTATATTACAGGGCTGACAGACAGCGCTGGGGCCGAATCGCTCCCTCAGCTGTGGAGGTCTGCTCTTGTGAGTAATACTGATCTGTGTGCCATCAGCCACCGTTGGCTTCACTTTCACACTGCCTCGTAGAAACTAGTTTTACTTCAAATGTCGAGAAACAATTTATTTTCTACCATTTGTAACACCAAAGGTAGCACATTATTACACTGGCTGACCTAATGGTACACATCTGTGCAACTCTTTCACATAACACCAAAGGATTTGTTTTTCTAGGTTTAAATCGAAAAACCAGACAGCAGACATTGGAGCTGCAGTGGTCGGATATTGTAGCTTAAATTGCCTTCACAGAGCCTCTTTGCTATTTGTAGACAAATCAAGCAGACTCACTCATCATTATAGTAAGGTAAAAACACTTCATATAACTTCATTATAGGTAACTACCCTTTAAGGGCTAGAATCCCTGCAAGTCTCCCATTTAAAGATTTGATTTGTTTCACAAAACATCAGCGATCAGATGTATAACTGCAAGGCATATGGAGGAAAGATAATCCAGGAATGTTTATTAATTTAGCAATTGTACCTTTTATGAGCTTTCACGGCACACTTAACTAGACTGTTGCAGCCACTGTGCTCCACCCAGGACTCGTTCCTAAAAGATCGCTGTCTGAATTGCTGCGATTCATTTAGCGTGACCGGGAAGATAATGTTTAATCTGTAAAAGAAAAGATGTTAATCTGTTATTTATGTTGATGACTGGCAGTCCCAGCTGGATCTGCTTTGCTATTCATAGAGTTGGGCCTCAATCTCCTCGCCTCAGCCAGGCCGTTAACACTGGAAGTGCCAGAATTCCATAACTACTAGAACTGAGTTTGGAATCTGGCGGCCATTTTGACAGCCAGATTCCAAACTCTATAATCTCTTATGATAAATACCCAGTTGATATAAATGCATGTATTGTGTTAGGATATCTTTAGAAAATGTGATAACACTGAAATGTACATTTTAACGAGTTTAATTATACATTTGAGTAGCAATAGGCTATGTGTTTCAGTAATTCATATCATGGCATATTATTTCTTCATTCATATCCCGAAAAATATTTTGTGGAAAGTCATTCAACTTAACTCATAACTGCCAAATAACAATTAAAAGTATGTTATTTGAACATTTATAACCTAACCTGGCACTGTCTCCGTTTTGGCCCTTTTTCCCCTCCATAAACTCCGCTTTCAGCTCCTCTGCCAGTTGCTGCATGAACTTCCTCCGGACACTTTTACTGCTGGTGCACTCCTTGGAGAGGCTGTGTGCAATGATTCCAGCCAGTTCAAGGATGTATAAAGTTATGTGAACACGTAGACAGCCACCGGCCATCTACGTGTACCGCGCTTTTCACAGAGCGAGCGCCCGGTGCTTGCCTTCTGATTCAGAACAGAGTCCATCCACGCCGTAGTAGCCTACGTTACCTCTCTGGCTTTGCCTTCGGCCCATCGGTGATGCCCACACTTGTTACTCGAGACCGCTAGTTACGTTTCTCTGACAGAGACGATGATAGTTACTAAGCAACCAAAATGCATCTTCAAACGCGCGAAAGATTAAAAACAATACCGCGAACATCCGAGCGGTCAATATGACCGTGTATGGCCAAAATAGGTAAAAGTGATTGTATTTTCTTTGCCTTTTGTGTAATGTATATAAAAACAATTTTAAATGAAAATACAGACTCTTTTAGGAAAAGTCAGGTACCAGCAGGATTGTATTTTTTTATTCAGCAAAGTTATTAAACATATAAATTTCAAAACGGTAATTTTCCCTCTTCACCTGAACCTCTGCGGATCCATCCATTTTTTTGTGAAATTATTTTTACCGTATTGACTCTACAAATTAGATGACTACCTATATTACGATGGTAAAGCTGGAGACCTTCCACTGTAAGTCCGGCAGATGTTTCTCACTACAGTAATCTAATAAGCGTGTTAGCTCTATTACATTATCCTGCTCAATTTCCAATACAATCAACTTTACTAAGCAAGACATTTTATTTTGAAATGTTGGTCCTGAGTGAATTTTCAAAAACAGTTAACCACAACCGAGCCCTGTTCTAACATGCATCCTACAGCATCAACAGACTCAATTATCTTAGGAAGGAAGACACACACACACACACACACACACACACACACACACACACACACACACACACACACACACACACACACACACACACACGCACACACACACACACACACACGCAGGCAGGCCATATTTAGTTGCCTTTTGTAAGAATGATGCATTATTTTTTCATGTTTTACCCGGGAATTTTCTTTCCACTGGGCCATGATGGAAGATTTCCAGACGTCCTGATCTGAAAAAAAAGTAGCCTGAACGTTTACGGGCTAAATTGTGTGAGAAAAGAAAGCTTAGGGTTCCCAGCTGAGAGCTGAGAGGCTTACTGGGTATGGATTCCATTATATTCTGTTGTTAGTGGAGCAAAATAAATGCTGAAATTTTTTTTTATTTAATTTTCTACACATTTTACATTTTCCTTATGCATTCTTCACAATGAGATGTCCAGAGCCTTTCCGTGTGGTCATTGATAGACAAGACATTTGAAGATGAAGATAATGTTATAAAGGTCGAGGTATGGTGTCTGTGAGCTAGCTTTGTTAGCATGCCGGCTACAATGCTTCTGATTGGCTGAACAATTTATACACTGATGCTACAGCAGTATGCAGTGCAGTATGTGGATGATTACGTGACACATTCGGCTGAATGATGAGTTACGTTTTAATTTATTTCATCAACTGATTGGTGGTAAATGGTGTTTTTTACCAAGTGATTGAAGACTATAGGCAAGTTATAAAGCTTTATATTTCTTTTTACACTTGCTTTTATTTAACTTACAATATTAAAGGTATTAATAATGTATTCAGTTCAATGTATTTACAATGCACTCCTGTAATCAGCCTAATGAATAGTACCAGTGAACTGCACTTTGTATGTGCTGAATGCTGCAGTGTTCTCATTACCTTAGCATCTGCAAGAACACTAATCTTGAGTGTGAAATACCCTGGCTACCCTTGTTGAGCTTAATAAACCTACTGTATGCTGATTAATCACCTTAAATTACAATGCTACAACTGTACACTGAACTACACACACACACACACACACACACACACACACACACACACACACACACACACACACACACACACTATCCATTAAGTGGTGTGTCGGATATCCAGCCGTGAAATCAACCGCTGAATATGGAGTGCTTCCGTTCGGGGAAAGAGAGATCCATTGATTGCTGTCTGCCGACATAAAAGAGAGTATTGATGCCATACCCCACAAGGATTGGTGTTAGACGTGCAGACAGAGAGGAATCGCGCACCGTGGAGGAATCTGACCCCGGTGACCCCCCACATACTTTTTCCTCCATTGGGGAGCGTTGATTTTTCTCGCGTTGATGTCAAACTTCACGGTACACTTTGAGTGACCTGCGAAGGCCGTCGCTCAGTTCTCCCTGACATCTACGGCTAAAAAAGGGAAGATGTTACAGTAAATATGTTTTGACAAAAAAACACTTCACAATATCTTACCAATAGCCACAAAGCTTGTGCTTACATCCCCCATCATCCCCACCTCTAAGAACGTTTTCTTCGTGCTCCACTTCTTCTTTCTCTTTCTGCTAAGAGACAAGGCCAAGAAACCTGAACTGAGTGAACTAAGTTAGTGATAATGAGCAGTATGATAATGGCCATGCTACACTCTGACCCATAGATCCTCATTCACATTCCTTGTGTGATGATGGAATTTAATTTTTTCCACCCCTGGCCCCAGAAAATGAGTCAACGGTCATTAACGCAGCCTGATCCAGTGAAGACCCATGAGAAAAATGACCTATTTGAGTCAAAAGTAATAGCTTCAAAATAACCGCAGTATCACATCACTATGCTATAAGATTAAAATATTGTTTCCATTAGACACCGTCACTGACACTCCGTAGACTTCTTTAAAAAAACAAATGTTCTTGTTCCAAGTAGTGAATCCAAATCTATGGGCTTCACTTCCTATAAACAAAATTTATTAGTGTGGCGTCAGAAGAAATTACTTGCTAAATATTGTGCCCACAAGCAAAGGATGTGACTCAGTTTTCATGTTACACGTCCCCAGTGGAACATTGGCTTATAAAGTGCTCCTCCATAAAATGTCTGCTGTTACGCCGTTCTGGCAGCCTCCGGGTAAAAACTGTAGAGGTAGTTTGATCTCCTCAGACATTTGACTGTGTAAGACAGGAAAACCTCCCGTGAATTTGCTCTTAAATGAGGCGTAGGAACACAAATCGTCTACATAATTTTTGTCTTTGGTTTGCTGGCTTCTATAATATATATTCTGTAATATATATATTTTTCATTTCTGCATTAGACTTACCGTACAAGTTAGATGTTCTCTCCAACCGTCCGTCTTGTTAACGGTTTCAAGTGGAGAAGCTGTGATAGGAGAAGTACCGTCATTTTTCTATTAAACTATTTATCTGCAATAGTGCTGTATGACAATTTACAGAAAACTGAGTCAAAAGCATTTGTGTGACTTCCCATGAAGTGGGCGCTAGATAGCTGTCTGTCAGCCTGGCTGCCCGTGTGAACGCGCATCAAAGCCTACTGTCAAAAAACTTCTGATGGAGTTGGAACAGTGACACATTTCAGAGCTATAATCAGTCACAAAATGACAGAAAAATTACCACCTTTCCTCAAGAGCAATCAATCAGTTCCAGCGCCAATCAGCTCATCTGACGCTCACACAAATAGACATGTCAAAAAAAAAAACAATAAAAAAACTGCTGTAACACAACAGTTTTCGTTGTTTGGAGCCCTGAGGAAAAAAAATGAGGAGGCTTATTTGCATTCCTAAGACATTAAGTCCCCCCAGCAGAACATCTGTGCTTACCTCATTTAAATACATCTTTGATTGTCAAAAAAAAAAGGTGCACACACTCATCAGCAGCGTTAACCTCTCCAATTTGCATCCATATGATTTGTTGAATGACTTTAAGATAATTTAATAACACAAGCGATTGCCAGCCACATCCTTTGACAGTTTATCTTGCTGTGTGCAGCAGGCCAGCGCTCCTAGTCAGTGTTAAATGATCGTGTTCCAGTCTTATGGTCTGACCAAGATGTGCAACCAAGATGCCTGGAGTGACGAGGCACCGTTTGAGCAGAAAGATAAGGCGGCCTCCTACCGCTCTGCCTTTGCTGGGGGAGCGCAGTAGGGGTGAGAGAGGTTTAGGGAGGATGTGTAGGGATGGAGCGGACAGCTGGGGGGGGGGGGCATGTTTTCTGTCACTTCCTCTGTAATCTGACCAAAGCACGGAGAGGGAATGGAGGGTGAGGCGGGGTGAGTAGTTGTAAAGTGAAT
Organism: Gymnocephalus cernua; assembly: GCA_023631565.1. Taxonomy (NCBI): domain Eukaryota; kingdom Metazoa; phylum Chordata; class Actinopteri; order Perciformes; family Percidae; genus Gymnocephalus; species Gymnocephalus cernua. The sequence continues at coordinate 18,773,316 of CM042440.1, forward strand.
GTGTCACACTGGCAGGCCCCTGGGAAGACCCTGTAAACACTGCTCAGTCACAGCTCTGATTACAGAGGCAGAGAGGGATACGGGAGGAGGGATGGAAACATTGGGAGGGGGAGGGTGTGACAACGGGGGAGAAGGAGGGATGAAAACAAGAGGACAGAAAAGGACATGGAAAAGAGAAGCAAGGGGGAGTGGGGGCGCTAAGTGAAAGGAACATGATATAGAAAAGGAGGAAGAAATAGACTCACGAACAAGAAGTGGTTTGGAAGAACAAAACAACGTGAGAGAATGAAAGAATGTAAACTCTTTGCAGGTCTTATTTTTAGTTTACTTTAGCCAGAATTGGGTTTTTTTTTCCCCACAGACTGAAGTTCCTGCTTCTATAGGAAATCATCCAGTCAACAAGCTTTGTGCTGCTGTCTATAACTCATTTAAAAAAAGTCAAGACATGAATTTGCCTTCTAGAGTCAATACTGCAGCTACACTGAACTCAATTCCATTTGCAGTGCGTAAACGCCAGGCTGGGTGCTCCCCTCTGTGCTATTGATCTATGTAGCCTTTGCAACATGAGAATTTCTAATGCTGGGGAAGATATAAATTCCATTTAAGCAGTGACACCTAATTATGTGGCATGAGCAGGAAACACTGACCAAAAAGCAGGAAATCGCCCTTGCTTTTTACATTAATCAGTGTTCTTTGATACAAAGCTGTGAAATTGGAAATACTAATTATTTTTCACAGTACAGATTATTACAGTCACTGGTAAGCACAAAGAATGAGCATCAAGAATGAGAAGCAACCAATGAAGGGAGGAGAAACAAAATGGGCCAATCAGAAGGCCATACACACTCAGCATGTCGGAGTAAAGCCAAAGAGACACAGCGAGAGGGAGATTGAGACTGAATAATGAGAGTCAGTGTGCGTCTGTGGGTTCAAGGTTGTTTCTGGTCCTGATAGCCATCTGCATTCAGTGACGTGGGCCAGATGGATTAGTTTAATATTGAATTAGAGCTGTCTCTTTAGAATGCCTGTCCATGTTCACAGTTAGCTTGTATAATGTCTCATGTCATTCATCTGCAACGGCCTTCCCCTTGGCTCCTTCCAAGGAAAAATCGGAAAGACAAGGCGAGTGTAGAGAGAAGTTTGCAGAGTGAGATTGTGTTCTTTTCTTGTTATATACTGTAATACACGAAAAAAAGGATGTCCACTGCTGCCAATATTACTGTAAAATGAAATCCATTCAAGATTCAAATTTCAAATTCAAATTTGTGTGTGCAAGATAGGATGTTATTTTCAAGAAAAACAATTCCAAATTTGCTTATACGAGGTTGCAGTCATGGTAGACCAATACATTTCACAGAAGATACCTAGGAGAATCCTGCCATCATGAAAATGACTATAAAAAGCCATCTCCTTTTCTTTTTATTAGGAATGAGGTATAAGTCCAGTGCAATTTTATTATCAAGTTTAGGTTTCACATTGTCTGGCAATTTGACATTTCACAGTTCACATGAAATTATATTACTATTATGGCAGTGGGAGGCTTTGCATGTATATTTTTTTATCTTATTTATTATATATATATATAAATTTCCATTTGTATTAAATGTTTGATATTGGCATCACTGGCTTTCCATAGTTTGTCCTTTCTTAACCTGACTTTGTGTATTTCTCACTTTATTTACATGCGTTAAATGTCACTAGTTGTATATTGATTTACTTTACTCTGATTACGTGTTTGTTTTCACACCTTGCTTTTGATAATTCAGTAAATTGAAGTGAGACACGAGAGAGCACAACCTTGTCTCTCCTCAGAAGCCAATAAACTGCCACACATCAACAAAAGAGCAAGTAAAAAGCACTTAAATAGAGCATGTACAAATAAAACTAAGGATTGAAAAAGTTAGAGAGGGCGCCAGTGCTAGGCATCAACACTTTCCGTACATAATGAACAAACTCACTGTCTCAAATTTAAATTCTAACTTGTTTTACTTGCATGACCGCACTTAAGTGCAGTATTACGAAAGCAACATTACAATACATAAAAGGCGGCAAAAGACCTGGCTGCAGCAGAGCACGGAAAACTTCCAAACATCCTCGTAGATGGGCAAAGATTAGTAAAAGCTTTCCTCAGAAAGCCATCAAACGCCAGACAAATCGCAGCAAGGCCAGTTCCTGTCTATATTGTATCCTCACAACGGCACTACCAAGCAGTGTCGGATATTAAAAAAGTATTCGACATTGCAGCAGATTTATCCAGTTTGAAAAAGCTGCTGCATCATGGCCCAAATAAGTCAGCCAATGAAAAATGGTTTGAACCGGACGACGACGATGTTTGAGCAAAACACTAAGAAATTTATTAAATCAAAACATAGACAACCTCTGTCTCTCTCTGCATTTGCAGCCACTCTTTACACACACACACACACACACACACACACACACACACACACACACACACACACACACACACACACACACACACACACACACACACACACACACACACCTTTTCCATCATTCTCCCTACCCTGAGCTGACTCCCCCAGACTGACAGTGTGGATGATTCCTCCTGTCAGGCTGCCTTAAGTGGGCCCTGCCAGCACTCCCCCTGTCTGATCCTGCCCTCACCTTCTCTGTGGGCTGCTCTCTCCCCAAACCTTCTCCCCATCCTTTCACTTACATCTTCATCTATCCATCCTGCAGACTCATTTGGTTTCAAATCACTGCCTAACAGATTTGCAAAGATAACATTGGGCTAGTTTGAACACTTCCTTTATGTTGAAGTCACACTTACACACCCTTCCTTATACTCCATCTCTCAAACACTATTTCAGAATGTTTTTTTTTTAAATGTTTTCCCTTGGGTTGGAATCAATATTGGTGCAGCACAGCAAACATTTCCAAAACTATCACTTATTTGACGGCTTGTATGCTGAGCAGGTGAGACAGGCAAATACTGTGCAATAAGAGACAGAATGATGGGCAGGACAGATAGAAAGAATTTAGAACAAGAGAGGAGGAGACAGAGGAGGAGCAGAGAAGATAAATGATGGGACAAATTGGTTTGCAGCAGCGGAGATGCCTGCAATCATAATGGGAAAGACAGACAACCGGATAGATGTGTGTGGGAAAAACCACAGCTAGCACTCTAACCAGATTCTCATCCCTTACTGGAAATGTTTGTGAGAACCCGAGTGTTTGTGGATGCCTGATACAGTAGTGGTGGTGCTCGTTTTTTATTTCAAAAGTTAGGAAGACAAACCAAGAAACCAACAAAGAGAGAGAATCTACACAGAGAAATGACGACAGATTGATTTCTCACTGGTTTTACGGCAGATTGACACCCCTAAACTAAAGTACTTTTTAGATGTAGTGTAGTGCCAGCCAGGGTTACAGAGTATTATAACACTCTATATGGCCTTAATATCCACTTTCAGTTCACTTGTAGGGAGGACAGAAAAAAGAATCCATGGCTATTCATCCTTATCACAGCCATTTTTATCAATTTGTCATATCGATCGGACAGGGAAGCCGGGGCTCTGCAGCATCCAGCAGCAGAGGTGAAAGAGGAATAGAGATGGTACCTCTGGAGTTTGACTGTCACACCACATAGCTCAGGCCCACACTTTGTGTGTGTGTGTGTGTGTGTGTGTGTGTGTGTGTGTGTGTGTGTGTGTGTGTGTGTGTGTGTGAGAGTGAGAGAGTGTGATACATCCACTGTACGAGGAGAGATAGACGAGTCATAACAGAACCTCTGACCTGGATACTAATGGATCTGCCCCAGCCTTCTCACACACAGACACAGACACACAGTATCTATACATCATCAAAAGGATAAATGTTTTTGTTATTTGGTGTACAAGTTTATAATAAAAATGGTGGGTGTGTTTGCCTCTCTGAGCATTTTGCTCCAATTTGTTAGTGTAATTGCTGCAAAAAGTGAGCAGTGCTAAAATAAAAATGTTAAAAATGTTCTCACCTTCATCTTAAAACATATGCCGTGCTGCTCACATTAGAGTTGTTGGCGTAGCGCATGTTTTCCCACACCCATTTGTGTGTATGTATTTACAGGCGCTCGCAGCAAGACTATGTATGCCATTATTAAATATTAAAAGTGGGAGTGTGTGCATTGTCTGATAGACCAGCTTCTGCTAATGGGTGTGTGTGTGTGTGTGTGTGGGTGTGTGTGTGTGTGGGTGTGTGTGTGTGTGGGTGTGTGTGTGTGTTTTAGTCGTATCATGTGATGAGGCACTTTACGGCAGGAGCTGCTTCTCAACTTCTTGACAGAGGGAAACACGGCGCTCTCAGTATTCAAGCGAGGGTGGCTTACCCCTGAATTATCTGTCGTGTATGCTGTCTCAGCGTCTCAGCCATCTGTCTTTCTGCTCAGGTCTTTCTTAAGATTCACTGCCTGCACTGAGGCATCACTAGAAGGGTTTACTGGATGAATTCCCAGAGGTTTTCTGGGAGGTATGATTGAATATGAATTTCAGTTTGGACGAGGTTATCTGTATGCCCAACGGTATTTTATGTCTATGCCCATATTCAGCACTGTTTTGCGAACAAGACAGACAAAAAAAAGATTTCTCACCAGAGCTTTAAAGTCCATTTTAACTTTTTTCACTTGATAGAATGGCATACCATATTTTAAAGCTGCACTCATTATTTCCATTTATTTATTTTAAATTGACAGGGACAGTGCATATTAATAAACATTTCTGTAAATATGCTGGATAAAGATGAAGCGGAAGGTAACAGACATCGGGCCGAAATGAAAAAAAAAAAAGAAAAGAAAAACGCCGGAATTTCCAGTACCTGAACAATCCTCGGAAGTGGAACGTCGTGGATATAGACTACCTTGTCTACAGTAATGCATGTCAATGGAAGGTTTCCACTGCCATCCTTGAAAAAACATTGAGCTCAGATGACCCTCAGGTACCCAAAGCAGGTAAAAGCGTTGGCAGCAACACAAGCTAAGTGGCGCCTGCTACCAGGCGCGCGGGAACCTATTTTTGACCAGGGGGGCTGAATAACTAAATAGTGGATGCCTGATCATTTCTCCCCCGAGGTAGATTTCAACAGTTCAGGAACTATTCGTTATTAGTATAAAGGGATAGTGGAGGAGTTATGGGATTTTCTGAAAATTTAAACATCATCCTCCCTTCACCAGCAATACTTCTTCTATAATTAAAATAAATGTAAACACACAAACCTCTCCAAAAAGTTAATGTTGACTTCTATATTGACTTGCGCTTAGCAAAGTCATAGAAATAATATTTGTTCTTTTACAGCCATAATATAACCGTGTTAACCTCTGCGTTCTCATCTTACGCATCACACTCCTCTGTTATGTTGTGGTGGCCATTTCAGTAGATTTATTCACTAACATTGTTGTGGAAATATACAACCCCAAATCAGAAAAAGTTGGGACAGTATGAAAAACACAAATAAAAAAAGAAAAAATGACTTGTATTTCAAAGTTAGAAATCACTACTTTCTTTTTTTATTTGTGTTTTCCATACTGTCCCAACTTTTTCTGATTTGGGGTTGTAATATGAATGGAAACTAAATGCACACTTCCTGCATTACTACTACATTACTTCAAATACTAAGTTACTCCTCTAGTAAACTAGTATTCACATGAAATAAAACAATAAAACATTGAGTCCATTCAACAAAGCACACTGGGTAATAACAAATTCAACACATGAACTGGTTGCTATGGACTCGTCATTGTATATTTTATCCTCATGCCCTCCCGGCTGCTGCTTGCTAACGTTGTTTCAGACTCTGGCTCTACAGCTAATCAACAGTTTGCCTCGGCGGTGGACGAGGAAACATCAACTGTAACATCTACAGATAAAATCTTGCTAAATTTAGCCGCATTACTATTACGGAAGAAAAACTCTTGTATCCTTTTCTGCGACATACGCTTCTCTACATCTAACGTTCCAGTCAACGAGTCTCAGCCTGCTCGCTTCTCAGCGAGTCACGTCGCTTTACTCACTTTCACTGTCACCTCTATCAGCTATAACGGTTCATTTTTAGTAGGCTATATTTTAGAACCTATCCATAACCCTTTTTTGCTATTTGCCTCATTATTTGATATACAAAAATATAAATAATGTCAGATAGCGAATTAGTAATCATTTAAAAAATATAAAATATAAATTCCAGCTCCTGCCAGCAGGGGGGGCTGCAGCACCCTCAGCAACCCCCTTGCCTGCAACCATTGTTTGACTGTTGAATTGTGGTTACATTGAGGATAAAGAATGGTGAGTGTCAGCCTGATGATGATGATGATAATGTGAAAATATTGCTAATTTCACTTCACTGTCTTGTTAGGACTTAACAGTAGATGTGATACAATATGTGTCGTTTTGATGTGTTCCATGACTTTTTCCTCTCCCAGTAATCTAGTGTTAGCACAGCTTATACTGTATGTCTGGTTTTTTTCTGCCTCTTACATTCATTCTTTAATCTTTTTTTTTCTGTCCTTTACTCTCTTTTCAGACTCTGTTTTTTAATCAATATCCCCACTCTATTTGCATCAGTCTGTCTCACACGGCAGCACCTGGGGACAGGTTTTAAAGATGCACAGCGGTATGCCGGTTTTCTAAAAAATATAGTTTCAATTATAATGGTGACCTGGTTCATTGTGTCATAATACAGGCCTTGAGGAACCAAAGTTAACATGCAGATATCCCTAAAGAGACTCTGTATTCATAACAGTATGAGTTTAGTGTGGTAGCGAATGTATTTTAGCTCTTTCGTATCTTGCACCTGCACTGTACCAGACTCTGGGAACTCTGGGACACCGTTCAATCGTCTCAAATGTAAATGTAAATGTACTGTATTTATATAGTGCTTTTTCCAGTCTTAACAACTACTCAAAGCGCTTTACATAGTACAGGAACCATTCACCATTCACACACACTCACACGCTGAGGCCTCTCTCAAGGGATGTTTCGTCAAACGACATGGAAGAGTTAGCAGGTGGAAGGACTGCTCATGCTCAACAAGGGACAGACAAGAGGGAACAATCCAGTGGTGACATTTAGCTGGAGCACTGCCCTTTAACAAAAGTCAATTCAACAGGAACACACAAAGGTCAGCGTGTTTAGACGGGGCCTTCATGATGAGCTATAAACTGCAGCATATTCCTTGGTGACACACTGACAACATTTGCTTTCTCACACCTTTTACTTACTGTAGCTTCCCTGACTGATGAATTTACCTGCAAACAATAGCCTTTCATTTAAGAATGAAAAGTTACAGTTAAAGCTGAAATATTTGCATGCATCTTCTATGCGCCGAAAATTTATTTTTATTTTGTAGAAGTTTGAATGTGCAAAGGATTTCACAACAGATTGCTACACTGAGTATGCATCACTTCCTTTCTTGTCCTTCTTTGTTATAGCTTCTTTTCAGTCCCTCCCTACATTATGGTCTGGCAAAAATATCCTGTTTCAAACAGAAATGCAAATTTCAAAAACAAGATGTCATCAAAAAGCTGTTTTGATCTTTCTTTAGCATGTGTGCCCAAATTATAACCCTTGTGACATCTGGTGGGATCACTATCTTACTACAAATTCTCTATAGCTACTATCTTGCAGTCATGGTGCCAGAAAGTCTGGCAATACCAGGTCACAATCTTGCCATTGTTGCCATTCTGGCTGAATGGCTACTATTATCTTGCATGAATTGTCAACATTGATTAGTGGTGATGTGTAGATTTGAACTGGTCTAGTACACTATGCATTTCTTAAAAAGAGAGTGCATTGTCATAATCTGCAGTAAAAAGAAACCCCCATTGTCTTCCACCAACAGCTTCTACCTGAGGAGAGACAGGCGAGCACAAGGCAGTTAAACCACTGTGAATCAGGAGAATAGACTTCAAAGATAAGCTGATTTATACACAACTTTTCACCTCAGGAATGCTGATATGGGGATGTTAGCGTTTGGTGAGACAGGAATGTTGAAGCCGGCCCGGCTCTCTGTGATGTACTGTACAGAGGGGCCATGTATTATTTCATCTGTCTCCAAACGCTACATCTTCTGTGCTCTCATGTTGTTTTCAGAGGATGGGTATCATGTTCTATTCACAGACCCCCCTTTTCAAATACTGATAAATACGGTTTGTGTTGGCTTACGTGAAACAAAAAGACACGAACAGAATAGAGACATTTAATCTATGCAGTAAATGAGCTTTGGAACATGTTTAAAGTTGTAATTAACGTTGTTTTACATTCACACTCTGAATACTTAGTACGTACTTACATAATTAATGAGAGAACCGTGACATAGTCATTTTATTGAATCAAAATGGAATTTTTGTTTGAATTAGAAATATTTCAGGAAGATGTGCATATTCAGAGACAGTATCTAGTACATTAGTTAGAAATACGGACCAGTTTTATCATCAATTACCATACTTCTAGTCTATATTCACAACGTTCCGCTTTCGGGATTGTTCCGTTGCCGTCGGAAATTCCGCCAGATTTCACTCTTTTCAGCCGGATGTCCGTTACCTTCCGTTTTGTTTGTGTTGTAATTTTAAAGTCCGGTGAATTTATGAGGACTATGGTTAACTGCTCCTCAGATCTCTGCAGGGTAAATCCAGACAGCTAGCTAGACTATCTGTCCAATCAGAGTTTTCTGTTGCACGACTAAAACAATGTTTGAACGTACACGTTCCACCAAAACAAGTTCCTTCCCGAGGCTATTTTGCAGAGGCAGTCTGGCTTTTCCCGGTGCTTTGCGCCGCCCATGGCGATTGTGATTGGTTTAAAGAAATGCCAATAAACCAAAGGACGTTTTTCTCCCATCCTGGAATGCTGTGTGGACTAGTGAGACTACACAGAGACATACATCCAACATGTATCTGAACTTGAACTTATTTAAGTATGTCTAAAGGCCCTTAAGGGTCAAACAAGGTGGTATTCCCAAATACACTAGAATAAGAGTCTATTACTCATGCCTCAGGGTTCATGTAAACAGTGTCTGTACTTTAAACACTTAAGGCCTTTCACATTTACTCCTATCTGGATCTGGATACACTTTCCCCAGTGGTCATCTCCCTCACCACCATGTGATCCTTTGTGGATCACAAATGTTTGACTCAGTCTCTGTGTTTTCTTAGCCTCCTCTCGCCTCTATCATCCGACTCCTTCCCTCCGCCCCACCTCTACACAGTCTTTTTTCATTTCTTTCCTTCTGCCATTCTTGCTCGTGATGAGAAGCATTATTTCTCAGAGCTTTTATACCCAGGAGGCCGCAGCCTGGCTTTTGGCAGACGTTGATAAGGGATGATGCTGCGCTTGCCAAGCCATACAAATTATTTCAGGAATAAAGAGATCAATAGCATCTTTTAGCAAATCCTCCCCCTTCCCAGACCACCATTCATTTTGAGTTTATTTTTCACTGGCAGAATAAGTTTGGGGAAACAAAGAAAAATCTGAGGGAGGCAAGTTTTAAAGTGTGTTTTGCACCAGAGGTCATTCATGAGAAACAAGGAAACACAAATGTCAGCTTTTCGGTTTGCTGAAGTTGTCATTCTCAGGATCAAAGCTACTGTGTGTGTGTGTGTGTGTGTGTGTGTGTGTGTGTGTGTGTGGCCAAAGTGAGTGACTGCACGCAGTGCATGTTCACCTCTATTTCTTGCTTTCAAGCTTTTCGATGAGTTAAGGAGTTGGTCACCATTTTGAGAAATACACTTATTTATTTTCTTCCTGAGAGTGAGATGAGATGTTTGATATCAGTGTCTTGTCTGGTTAAATAAGGAGCAGGAGCAAGGGCGTAGTTAGCCTAGCTTAGCATAAAGAATAGAAACAGGGGGACAGCTAGCCTGGCTCTGTCCGAAGTAATAAATATGCTTACCAACACCTTTAAAGTTCACAGTAAACATGTGGTATCTTGTTTGTTTAATCCATACCCAAACAGACATATAAAAATGACTGGGGGGTGCAGCTATTTTTTTAGCTAACGAGAGCAAAGGCGCAGTCTGTGCTTCGAGGAATCTTGTCATCACAGTGAGGTTGCCAGGTTTGGCACCATTTCACTTGTATAGAGACCCTAAACCCAAAGCTTTTCTCACCAACCTTATCTGGCAAGCCACACTATAGCCGGAGTCGCTGCACAGATGACAAAACTGTTGTTCACCAATAAGTAGTTATAGCATGTAACGGCCCCTCAAACCACAAATCTCTGTTTAACACAGATTAAACAAACAAGATACTACTTGTCAACAGAAGTGTTCGCCGATCTTTGGAAAAAAAGTCAGGCTAGTTGTTTTCTCTTGCTTCCATTGTTTATGCTAAGCTAGGCTAACAACGCCTCGTTAGCTTCATACTTAACACAGTGATATTGTTCTTTTTGAAAAAAAAAATTAGCAAGCTTTAGGAAATGACAATCCAGCCAACACATTCAGGTAATCTGCCTTCTTTATTATTTTTACAGCAGACACTCTGACATGTCAGAGCTGCAAAAGCATAACTGTAATTAATTACCTTAATTGCAGCATTCCCTTCAGGTGTGTCAGTGTTAGGGCCCTGGCTTTGTGTGTGATAGCTCACTATATGAGACACTTCAATAAGGCAATTTAACAGAACCATGTTATTAAGCAATCCTGTGATTTTGCCACTATAACTAGCACTAAACAATTCTGTTTTTCTTCTGTATTTCCAATGGCAGTATAGTCATCTTTGTGGTCATAGCGCTGACATATACAGTACATTACAATGGGTTAACAACACAAAACAATAAAGAAATAAATTATTAGACATTTTTGGATGAATTCTCTCCTTCCTTATTATTTTTCAGGCAGCTGTCAGTCCTGCACACAGTGGCGGTTTTTGGCAACATGAATCGGTCAGTCGCCCGGGGCGCCATTTTTTCATGTCACATGGGGGGCGGCACAAGAACTTGAAAAATAAAATAAAATCCTCTGCGCCGCAAAGCGGTTTTCTGTTATCTATCATCTCACTGTGTGGGGAATTGGCAGATCAGCGCCCCCCAGCAGCTGCAGACGCCCTGCTTGCTGAGAGAGGTCAACACCCCCTACTTTCACAATGGAATGGACTAGTCCGTAACAGTGCGCCACGGCGCGAAAGATAAACACATAGTGACAGGAGAACTGGGAAGTACACAGAGACGGAGCAAGACGAGTCTAAACCTTTGTTTTATGTCAGTGGTCTAAACGATGATGAAAAAATGAAACAAAGTTACCCACGCGGCTCAAATAAAATAAAAAAGCGAAAAGACATGTTTTCGACAGTAGCAGGACCTTTGTCAGCTGCGGTGGTGGTGGTGTCGGCAGCAGTGGCACAGTGAGGAGGAGACTCAGGAGGAGAGGGACCGAGATGAGAGAGTGAGGGTACAACCTGCGGTAAGCAGAACTCCCCTTAAAACACTTTGCCCCTTGATAAAACTGAGTGGTGGACAAACTGTTGATGATAACACTACAACAATAAAAGAAGTAGGCATGCTTTACTGTATTCAGTTTTATTCCCAACTTTTATATATTTTAAATTATTTGTTCTTATATTGTATCCTGTTATTATTTCATTTATATTGTATCCTATTATTTCATTTATATTCTGTGTGCTGCTGCAACACTGGTATTTCCCATTTTTTTGGGATCAATAAAAATCTATCTATCCATCTTTCCATCTATCCATCTATCCATCCATATATCTATTTATTTCTCTATTTGTGATCTTATGTGGTGGGCCGGTCTGGGTCCTGTCAGTCACTGTGGCTCAAGCAGAGAGGAGCTTTTCCAAACTAAAGTTGATCAAGTCATACCTGAGGTCAACCATGTCCCAGGAACGGCTCACTGGCCTTTCCGTCAGTATCAATCATTCAATAGGGAAGCTCATAAGGGATTTCCTACGATGACATCATTGATGATTTTGCATCAAGGAAGGCCAGAAAGGTCAGGTTTTAGTTTTAGTTTATGTTTATGTTCTTAGTGCTATAGTGTAATAATTAGACTCTCTTTAGTGTGTCTTCACATTTGTGTGATGAAGGATTTGTGCTATTTAGAATATTTATTCTATATTTTGTTCATTGTCTTTTGGCAATGTTGGAGGCAGAGATTGTGCACCTTAAAAAGTGTGTTTCCTGTTGTAATTGCAATAGTTAAATACCTGGATTCTCTTAAGTGTGGTCTTCAAATGTTCTAATGAAGGATGTGTGCAATTGAGAATTTTCTCTTTCACTTATGATGTTAGGAAAAAGAAAAAGCTCGAAGGGGGTCTCGCTCGGGGCGTCATTCAATGTAGAACTGCCCCCGCCTGCACAGTGTGACTTGGGTTGACACTTAATGAGCACATGTACAGTAGCTGTTAGTGGAGAGACTGAAGGCTAAGAGAGCGAACTTGCAGCCATTTACTTAATGGTCTTGGTAACCAGTCTGATTTCTGCTGACACTGTGACAGCACGGAATCTGTTTATCATTAGAATAAGAAACATTCATGGTTTGAAAACAGACTTTTCTCATTATTATGCTATACTAACTTATTTAGTTTGAACAAGAAACTTTTCTCCTTATAGCAACAAGCTAACTTATCTCATTAGACCAAGACAGTTGTTTTAATGAAAAAAAATCTATGCACAGGGTAGACCTTTTAGTCCATTCGGGGGGGGGGGTGTGTGTGTGTGTGTGTGTGTGTGTGTGTGTGTGTGATGAGGAGGTGCTCTCTAATTTGTTACTATTGATGTTTTTTGTACTTTATTATTTCTTAATGAGTTTTACTGAGCAGTGAGTGGTTTTATGGGGCCTTGGTGGGAGACACATTAGAATGTAACATATGAAATTCTCATTAGTGTTAAATGAAAAATAAACAGCTGCACTTTTTCAAATTCATAATAAGCGGAGCAGAGTGCATTCTATATGCTACACAGAGGGTCCGTACTTGGTTATTTTGACATCATCTACCATGCTCAATAATAGCGGCGTCTAGCACGTCTCATGCCAAACATATATTAACATGTTATAGATCCTCGTAACATTTGTGTTAAAAAAAAGCCAAAATACAGTTATGATAGTTTTTTTTCGGTAATCAAAAAATACATGATTATATCATAAAAGTATCTTGTTATAATGAGAAAAGCTCTTAATATAACAGGAAATGTGCTTGTTATAATGAAATCAGATTTTTTTTTTTTTTGTACCACAGTTCAACCCATTCTCATGAACGGGTTCGTTGTCATTGTATGAAATCTTATGCACAGCAATTTGTATGATATCTAAGATTAAGATAAGAAAAAAGATTGTGGTTTGGGCTAAAACACCAGTCACCTCAAGTAGCACTTGTGGGACACGAACGCCCGTTTCCTGGGTGAAAGTCTCGTGTTTTACCCTTTACTTCTTCCGGGACAGGAACAGCACTCCCCTGCTTAAAAGCCCTGTGTTTTGGGACCCAGATTTTCTTATACTAAGTAGTAGCCAAATAATTTCTTTGTTTTACACATCAGTAATTCAGAGTATCATGCTCTATTGTAGCACTGCTTGGCTGAGTAGCCTATCATTTAAAAAAATAAAACAAAGCTATTTGATCATATTAAAATTCGTTCAAAGATTATATGACTACCTGTAGCACACTCCTTTTAGGAAGCTCACAATAATAGTATGCTCAGACTGGCCAGGAATATTTCAAATGACTCCTCACATGTTTTGCACAGAGAATATCAGCTTCTCCCTTGAAACAGACACTTTAGAGTTCATTCTTTCAATCGCATCAGACTTAAAAACTCTTTCATACATCAATCTATCCTGTTGTTAAACCAGCTACATTAAATCCAGTGCAATATTTATTCAGGGTACAAATCTCCAAGACCTTGTCTGTGTGTATGTTCATGGATGCTTTGTTTCGTTACTTGGGTGTTTATGTCATTTATGGTAATGTTTCAGGTATGTTTTTGGTGTTATTCATCTTATGTAAGTCTGTATGTATGTCTATGTCCACTTTTTTATATGAGCTACCCAGGGATGCAAAAATAATTTCAGCCCTGGCTAACAATAAAGTTGTATCGTAAGTGCTCTGGTCAAGTATTACAGCCGCTAGCGGTCGCTGCCTTACGGAGGTAGTCAATGTGGGGCTTACAGTAATAGATACGTGGAATACATACAAATTGCTTTTCATAGCTATGTATGAATAGCTCATAAGAACAGCCTGCACAGTAGCAATGTACTGCTGAATATTTCATTCAGCTCTTCTCTCTGGTTTATTAGTTAAGGTCATTGTAATGCCAGTGTCTGGTTAGAAGCACCATATCTCTACATATACTCTGCTCATGCTCTGTGCATAATGATCTACATAATCTGTCATAGATCTTTCAGTGTAAATGAAAGGAACGGCCAGACATAATGGGGTTTCTGCAGCCCTAAATGAGACATGGATATGAATGATGGAGCATTAAAATGGTCGTCTTTGTCATTTCTGGCCATGTTGCAGCTTCGTATCAATGTGCTGAATGGCCCATTACTCATCATTGGAGAGCAGTGCATGTGTGTGTATGTATATACCATAGACTATGGTATATACAAGTACTGTATGAATATACAGTAATACAATATACAATAATATTTTATTATTGTGTCATGCATACAATAAAATATGCCCAGCCCACACGGGCTTACAAGACACCATTACCTAGGATAAAGGACCAGATGCCAAAATAACCACATACCCTAAACAAATAAACCTTCTAGTCTTTTTTGCCAAGCTTAAGAAACAAAATTCAACAAATTATCAATATGAAATTTAAACAACCACTCCAATTGGTCATCATCCTTGCACCAGAACATTTCAGGATTTTGGACAGACATTTCATGTAAGATCGGTGTTCTTAACTCATAATATGGACAGTGCATAAGAAAATGTGATTTGTTCTCAACTTCTCCTAGTTCATAAAGTTTGCACAACCTTTTTATCTTCCTGGATGTTTTTTGAATCTACCTACTTCAAGGGCAAGGGGAAGGATTCCTGTTCTCAACTGAGCCACCACCGACCTCTGACTGTATGTGCAGATGGAGAGATGGAGAGACTAAAATAAGGATAGTGCATAGCCTTCTGCATCTCTGAGTTTTCTGTGTTCAGGCAGGCTTTTCTATGGAAATACTGTACGTGAAGTCATCACATCAACCCACTACAGTTATTTAGACTGGTATTATTCATGTGTTTCCTATTATATTTAGAGAAGAAAAGCGAGATAATAGAAGGGTGACAGCAGACAGACATCATCATGGTTTTTAGGATTGGAGAAAAATATGTCTAGTCACTCTAATTTCCTTACTGTATCTTTTTCTTTTGTCACACCACATTTTATATTCACATCTGCTTGGTAGACGTGCTAGTTATTAGTAATTGTGTTAAAGGCACAGTCTGTCACAGCTGCAGCCTGAAAGAGCAGCTTCTGTCAAGATGTCCTCAAAAATGGCAATAAACCTTTGAGTGTATTTCAGTGGAGCTGCTGCTCAGAGCTGCGGCTCTGAAAGTGTAAAATGTAGTGTTTGTGAAAAAGATAAGTCAGGCCTGGGTAGCCTAGAGGTTAGGGAATGGGCCCATGACTGAAAGGTTGCCTGTTTGGGTTGAGAAAATAAATGAAAAGGGCTCACTGCTCCCTCAGCAACTGCTGTTGAGTTGAAACCCTAAATTGCTCCAGTGGAACTGCTCAGCAGCTAATGGTAGAGAAGATTGGTGATTGTGGGCAGCTCCCAGGTGTGTATGTGTATTACAGTGTGTGTGTGTGTGTGTGTGTGTGTGTATGTGTGTGTGAGAACTGAAAAATTACTGCCAGCTCAATGAAATTTTCACAACATTTTGGTACTATAACACTATTTTTTGTTTAAAACTACGAGATCATAAACAATGTGATCTATAAGCAACGTTGCATTGAAGAACTTGAGGTTTTGTCTAATCTTTTCTAATATAGCATTTCTTGAAACAAAGTTAAACATGCTTCTAAACTAAGAAGAAAAGAGCCAAATGATAGTGAGGTAGGGTAGTGATTTTAAACTATTTAATTATGACATTATAACAATGATGAAATAGAAATAAAATGAAAAGCCTTAAAGCTGTAGTGTGTAGTTTCAAGAAGGATTTGTGGGTGGGGGTTGGGGGGTTAGTGTGCGGAAGCACGGAAGGGAGGGAGGGGCGAGCTAGCCTCGTTTTGTTTGAAAATATTTTGAATGTCAATAAGAAGTGCCGTCACCCAACATCGCTTAGAGCACCTTTAAACCAAAGGAATAGTTTGATATTTTGGGACATGCACTTATTGGTTTTCTTGCTGAAAGTTCGATGAAAAGATTGATATCACTTTAAATATCCAAAGCCAGAAGCCAAAGCCTGCAACTATTTAGTTTAGCTTAGCATAAAGCCTGGAAACAATCAAAATTGTTGTGTTAACACTGTTTAGAACGAACTAAACGGAACAGATACAACGTGTTAATTTGTGAACTTTGGAGGTGACGATGTAGTTACCTTTTTTCGACACAGCCATCCAGTCTTCATGCTAAGCTAAGCTAAGCTAACTGGCTGCTGACTGTAGTAATATTCAATTAATAAATACTGGCGTATCTCAGCTAACTCTTGTTAAAAAAAGCAAATAAGCCTATTTCCAACATGTCAAACAAGTCTTTAAACAAATTTGATGCAAATTAGTTTGATTAATTTGACTAATTTTTATTCCGACACATTACCCATTGGAGAGCAAAACTGTACTTTTTCCTGCTTGAACCCATCATTTGAGGTGTAAAGCGTACTTGTCAGAGTAGGTAAACCTATGACCTTTCGTATGATTGAAACCAGCCATGGTATGTCACATCATATTATTTGATGTCCCCACCTTGATCGGTACAACCCGTCAAGCATTAAACGTCTACTTTATCTATTCTGAATGTCATTCTCTCTCCTTCATCCCTTTTTAAAAAAGAAGGTCTTTAGCTTTGAGTGAGCAAAGCTGCGATGCACCGCACATCTCAATCACACCTGTTCTACACAATGTCTCAGCATGCGCAGGAAGGGTGAAATCCTCAGAAGATTTATTTTGCTCTGCATTTTTGATTTACCACTGAATCAAACCATTGCTAGTAGAATACATGTCACCTAATGTCTTCAAAAAGATGACAAACCCTTTACTTAAGGCATAAAATCAGTTTAATTCAGTTCAAAGTCTACCCTTGTCTGACAAAGGTTATCTCTGACAGTGGTGTCATTTTTATTTTCACCAATTTTGTAGTGTCAGTGCCATCCTTTAAGTTTCTTCCCTTACTTGTTCCCTCACTGCCATATCAAATGAAATTTCGAATTTACTGTTCACAAGAGGTTCACAATGCCTACATTATGAAACAACTAATGAAAATGAAAACCTTTCACCTTAAAATAAAGAACAGCCTCGTGAAAAATAACACTGGAAACTTGGGTCTATCAGAAAGAAATGCTCTAACATAAGTACAGTGTACCCTGAAAGTACAATGCAATGACAGCATTAAGCATTGTTCATCAAGGTAATCAGACAAAAGATGCCTCTGTCGCCATGAACAACAAGCCAAGGAGGGAGAAAGAGCCAGGCACACAAAGGATAGTAACACTGCCCAGCCAGAACAGAACAAAAACAGCACAGTGCAAATACATGAACTACTTTATATGTATAGAGAAGCACCGTCAAGTCACATTTGGCATTCCCCCCTGGGAGCTTGTGTAAAGCAGACAGGATAAGTACCTTTTTTCACAACTGTGACGGCAGAAGTTTATATGACCTCAAGACGTGTTAGTGCGGGTACATTGGAGAGGAGGACACTGCAGAAATAAAATGGACCATATTGATGGTTTTGCCTATTGCCTAAAAGTTATGTATAGTCAACATTATGTTAAATCTAACATAACTTTAAAGCGTCTGTAGTCGATAGTTTTATAATAATGGATCAGTTGATTATGTGTAATGTGAAAGGTGTTGCTCGTAGTGATGACTTCACAGAGAAATATTTCCCCAGTTCCCTGTTAGCTTGACTTGGCTTTGTAGCCGTTCTCATAGCACCGTTTTAGTCCGCAATATGCAGGTTTCAGCGAAAAAGGCTCTAAAATCCAACTGCCCAACACCAAATGGCTACCTGGAGCATTTAGCAGCTAAAGAAACATTTTCTTTCTCTTTTTTTTTTAAGTTGGTGGGGACCAAGACAGAGCTAAAAGGAGAATGAATATTGGGCTTACATTCATCGGGCGGCCAGAAGCACGACTCCAAATGAATGCTAATGTTGCTCCCTGTCTGCAGGATGTCTAAATAAGTAACTGCATGCTAACGAGTTAGCCATATAACTTACAAAACATGTTCAGTAAGGATGAATAAAGATATGTCAGTGTGGAAAATTGTCGTCAATATGTATATATTTTTTTTTCGGTAAGTATGTGCTACAACACGCAAATACACCAGTATGCTATCTTATACAGTTAGAGAACAACTGGTGAAGACTTTTCACATGCATTTGTAACATTTAATCAGAGAAAGTTAAGGTTTTTTTTTTAAAAGGTTTATCACGAAGTTATATTACTTACTTAAAGGGATATTTCACTGCTGGAAAGCTGAATATATCTTTAAATTGGGTCACTTATTTAGTAGAAATGTGATATTTTTTGAATTTTTTTTTGTTCAGCCATGTTTCCACAAAAACAAAAACACAGCAGTCTCTGAACTTGCGTTGGGAGTTTCGTTGAAGTTGGATGTAGTCCAGTTTGTTGTCTAATGAGCGGACACTTGCAAGCAGGATGGATGGGACAGGTGGCCGGCTAGCGTTAGCTTCCCACCTAGGCAATGAGGATGTTCCCTGCCCGGCTAGCAGCATCGAGCGACACCGCTGGTTGAGGTGCTGGTCTCCGTGCAGGCGAAGCTCACGTAGTGTGCCGAGTATTCCATCTGTAATAACGTTTCCTGCATTTTCTCCGATCTGTACCAATGTATCCCGGTGGTACACATGTGCTGGCTGACTCTTGTTTTGAATCAGGCTTTTCCGAATCAACTCAGCAGTCCCTATGGGCGGTGTTGAAAACATGCGGAAGTAGCTGGCTGTAGTCCACAGACTCTGGGCAAAAATCTTCCGATGACGCAAAAATCGTTTCAGAAGATTTTTTTACCAGACCCACAATGCAGAGATCTTTCGTCTCAGGGGGGCATGAGGGAAGGACGCACGGTCATTCAAAAATACTACCGTGTTTCTACTGATATAAAGCTTAATGCTAAATCGGTGAAGTATCCCTTTAAATGGTAAAATGTCTGTTTTTTTGCAGGAATTTTAACTCTTATCAAAGTTACGATCCATTCCAGTGAATATTTATGAACGTTTCCACTGCAGCTTCTGCAAATGTGAAGCAACAGGTCTGCTATAGGTCTTTGTTTATTCATATCAACAGACTAACACCTACTATATGTCCAGCTGGCAAACCATAATACTAATTATTCTTTATTCACAGCCAGACAATGGTAACCAAATTCTCTATGTTAAGGACACAGCTGTTGCAGGGCAAAATGAGCCAAATTCCTGAAATGGTCCTGCATCAAACCTCTTATTAAAACAAATGTGGGCATAAAGTGGGTGGTTACACTGATCGCTTATTCACCCACTGAAACCGTAATTATAACAATAGCTGACACTATTGTTCTCCTTTTTAAATGTGGCTTTGAGCCTGCAAACACCTGCTAGAATGAATTGTGTTCATGATGAGCAATTATAAGTGTGGAGTTCACTTGCTCCACACTTTTTCCCTTAATTTGCGATTGTTTTTGAACATCTCTTTCATTTGCTGACATCCGTGCACTTTAATTGGCCTCTCTCTGAACTTTATCCACGCAATTCCAGGTGATCAAAACTGAGAGGGTGAGTGCGAGACAGAAAGACGCAGAGAGAGAGATAAGCTACAGTGAGAAGAAAAGGGGACGAGAAAGAAGAGAAAGCAGAGGGGTGTGAAGTCTCATTTAGCTTCGGCAGCAGCAGGATCTTTCAGCTTCAGTGGTTGGTGTTGATAGAGGAACAGGAACAGCCGGGGCCCCCCACATAGAAAGGGACCAGCACAGTGGGATTTAATGGCTCCTTCAAAATGCCGTGATCACGCATTACAGCAAATTACTTCCCATCACACACAAAAAAAAGAAATAATAAATAAAAGAAATCAGTGTGCATTTTCATTGAACCATGGTACTACAGTCTGTGAGGCTGCAACGTGGATGCTCACAGCCTGGGATGATTTGTACTATACAAATGAGATCCGGGAAATGTTTGTAATTATAAAGTAAAACTGCATACGTGAAAGTTTTAAGATGGGGGTTCAAATAAAAGTTGTATTTAATAGACGCATCCAGTGCTTTTATATCTTGGGATACACTTCATGTATTCATTAGGCCTGATCCATATAGCTAATTAACTTCTCCTGTGCGAGTCTTATCTCAAATTGCCTGTGCGCTGCACAGATGTTCAAGAAGTATCTTTAAAAACCCTGGGCCTTGTAACTGGGTCCCTGTTAAAAAAAAAAAAAAACATTTCCTGCCTCAGGGAATTATTTTTACACCATTCAGTGACTTACAAGAAAAGTTGGATGAAAGCAGTGAATGTGAACAGCTCTGAAGTTATGAGTGGAAATTATTAAAGGTGCTCCGATCAGGATTTTTGGGGCCGATTACCGATTGCTGAAAGACGTATCGGCCGATACCAATCGCTTTTATGAACTGAAAATTACGCCATTACGTAACAGTCACACATGTTTAGAGAATGTATCAGTAATTGTTTGGCTTTCTGTCCTAGCTCAAAATCAAAAAAATGTCCTTTCAATCACTGCAGACATTTCTTCAGCACACACACACACACACACACACACACACACACACACACACACACACACACACACACACACAGACCGACAGACACACACACAGACCGACAGACACACACACCGTCACACACATACACACACACACACACACACACACACGGGGAAACAGCTGTTTGAGTGGCTCCGGAGCTGCTAGCTACACGACTCCGCTCTGCCTTAGCGTTAGCTAACTTTAAAAACTCCTCATACTCCTTTCCGTGACTAACCTTCAAATGTCTGATGAGGTTGGTGGTGTTGAAATGTCTTTGGAGCTTTCCGCCTCCTGGTATTTCCTTGGCACACACGTTGCAAATCGCAAATGTATTGTCTTTTTCCCAGATAGCAATGAGTCGGCGGACCACCGGCGGTGCTCCAGAGGCAGTAGAAGCGTCAGAATGGCGTAATCGCAAACAAGTTTGCCGGCGCACCACCGGTGGCAGCCGCTTTTTAAAAGCGGTAGCCGCCCTCCTACCGCCTTCGTTCCGCGGCTGGCCCGCGGGACCAACTGCTGTTCTGCCGCCGTTCAGACACCTTGTAGAACTGCCAGGCCGGTGAATGTAGGGAGGCCGCCATTTTAGCTCCATGTAGAAAATGTTTTCACGAGTAGTGCGCTCTTAATACATACATGGTAGTGCGTCATCTGATCGGCCTATCTGATCGGCATTTATGGAGACCACCGATCAAACTATTTAAAGCCCTTATCGGCCGATACCGATCGGTGACCGATCAATCGGAGCACCCTTAGAAATTATGTATGCGTCAAAGGTTCTGTAAGTGGGAATTCAGGAGGCCCAACTGGATGAGGCATATACATTTCTTGTTACGCAGTTACGCACCCCATAATGCTCAGCCCTTGTTTTTGCTATATACAGTAGCAACACATACTCATACCTAAACAATATTGTAGGAAGATTTCCAAACACTCCCGTAACGCACAAATACGTCTGTTCTATTTACTGCTGCACAGTGGTGATTAATCATACTACCATGAACATGTGATTCTTTCTCTTTAACTGGAACAGTTTTAAACATGTAGTAAACATTGTAAAACAGAACTGGTTAAGTTTAAGCAACAAAACAACTTAGGGTTAGTAAAACATCAGGGATTGCCTTAAAATGAGTCACATAAAACTACTAAAATAGGGACGTAATGTGATGTCACGGATGTCATAGTCTCGCTTTGCCAGACCTACACAGCACTGCGGAGGAGGGTCTGGCTAGTCCACACATCCAGCGGAATTTCTGGCGGCACCGGAGCATTCCCAGAAGTGGAACATTGTGGATATAGACTACGGACGTCATTGCGTCACAGTCAAGTCTGTAAAACTCGGTTAATTTCAAGAAGCGACATTTCACTTTTTTTATATTACATGGGGCACAAACTCTGTTCTCCTTAGTGCAAGTCCTGTGTTTGATCCATCCACCCATTGACACCTCACTTCTTGTTTGCTCCCGCGATAATTACTACACCTACAAGAGGTCGCAGCCTAACAAGAAACATTATTGTCAGTCATTATGAGCTGCTTGCATGATCCAGAAAATGACTGTATGGGTCATACAGTCATTTTCTAGGTGAGGACGGGCTGTTATCTTGATATAGCCTAGATGCTACCCAGAACAACGAGGAGGAACAGTTCATGTTTAGGCCTCATGCTCAAGTAAATCACTCTGTTTAGTTCTAAAAACAATCCTCACCAAAAACTCCTTTGATGACTTAAAATGAGTAGGAAAGTGGTGCATTCAAGAAGAAACATGCATTACTAAAAACATTTATGCATAGGACAGGAGGCCAACGGTTGGGCAGCTTCCATATAGATTGCTATATCCCTTTCAGACTGGGAACTATATTCTCAGAAAGGTGAAGCTCTCGGAGAGCAGAGCTGCAAGCATATCACTCACTCCAAGTAGCACTGCTTCCCTTTCTGAGAATATAGTTCCCAGTTTATATACAGTTAGAAGATGGTGTGTCTCACATGACGTTATTTGTACACGCTGTGACTATACAAATCACAACATGTAAATAGGAACATGTTGGTGTTATTTTGTCACTTATTCGGAGCGGTAGTCTAGTTGGAACTGATTACCTCCAGGATATTTGCTAGTCTAAGCTACCGGTGGAGCCGTCAGACAGAGTTACGACACACACGGAGATGAGAAGGGTATGTATCGACATAACTCTCGGGGTTACGGTGAATAAGCTAATGTCCCAATAAGTCGGCGTGTTCCTTTTTAAGGTGTATTTGAATGGGTCAGTGAGCATCAGTAGACCTTCTGCATGAATGGGTTACTCAACGTGGGTTGCCGTCCAGGGACGTGATTGGTTGTAATGGGAGGTACACAAGTATGATGTAGCCCTGTTATTGAAGGAAATGAGCTAATGATAATGGCTTTAAATGTTATTCACCTTTTTGGACTATATATATGACTATATAGTTGACCAAAAATCCATTTGTTTCCATTAGAAACTTTTTTCATACTATTGAAAGTCTGTTCATCTACGGAGGGATTCTGAATCACATGACCTTTTCCAAATGCAAAACAGCATTTATCAAACTTAGATTAGACCTCACTGAATCATTGATCCTGCAGCCTCTGGCATGTCACAACATTTTAACTGCACTTAGCTCTGCAAATCTCTTCAGTCACTGTGAGTTCTACTGAAGGCTGTCTGCACCAGTGAACTATAGGATTCCAAGAGACTTACCTCAAGGCTCTACAAACCCTAACATAAGCACTTGACGGTATACACAGCTTAATTTAATGTGTTTGTTCCTGTTTAAGTGAGAACTTTTTAATCTAGCAGGGCAAAACAGATGGCTGCAACAGATTTGAGTCAGCAGCTGGGCATCACATGCCATTAGCTTTAAGCTGCCCTCTCTTGCCACAGCACTGATCTTATTCTCTCACCCCATTTTGTACATGCAGATGTCTTCCTACTTTACCAAGAAGTCCTAGACTCTAAGGTTCAACCTTCTGTTCATGTTTGTTGCTATTGAGCTGTCCCGCTAAGACCTCCTATGTGTGTGTTCAGACGTATGGCTGATGATTAATGCGTGCAGGTTGCAGTTTAAGCTCAACAAGCATGTCTTACACTCACAATGCTTTGTCTTTGCACACTCCTGTGGCACCGGTGGAACAGGCCATCGTCTGGGCCACAAATGTACCTCTCCAGTTCCCAGGAGAGAGGCGTACTAAACAAAACCCAGAGAGGTTAGAAAAAATGCAATTGCTCTGATTCATACCCTGAGCAGAGAGCAATAGCATAGAGCCAACATGTGAGCAGAACACAGTGCTGAATACGTTTACTTGTTTTCTGTTTTGCCACTTACATACTTCCTTCAGTTCTGACACTTTTTGGACTTTAATTAACAGGTTCCTGGTGTGCACACAAGCTAGTGGCCACAATAAAGTATGTACTCGCATATTGTAGACAGAAAATTTCAGAAAAAATATGAAGAAATACTATTTTCCCATAATCAACCATGTGGTTTTGGCATTTTGCAACAAAGACAAGATTTCTGTTTATTGTCTTAAAGTGCTCGTATTATGCTTTTTGGCTTTTTCAAGGCTCTCCGGGAACCATCACCTTATCGTGGTGGTGAGGTTTGGGTGTCCCTATGAACCTGAGGGCTGTGTTGTCTGGAGCTTTGTGCTCCTGGTAGGGTCTCCCATGGCAAAGTGGTCTCAGGTGACGGGCCAGACGAAGAATGGTTCAAAAACCCTATGGAAAAACGAGGAAGGGATAGAGCGACCCTGCCCGGAGGAATCCCGGGGCCCCTGTCTGGAGCCAGGCCCAGAGGGAGGGCTCATCGGCGAGCGTCTGGTGGCCGGGTTTGCCACGGAGCCCGGCCGGGCACAGCCCGGAAAAGCTACGTGGCACCTATCTCTCCATCCCATGGGCCCACCACCTATGGGAGGAACCGCTGGGGTCGGGTGCGCTGCCACACGGGTGGCGGTGAAGGTCAGGGGCCTCGACGGACCAGACCCAGGCAGCAGAGGCTGGCTCTGGGGACGTGGAATGTCACCTTGCTGTGGGGGAAGGAGTCAGAACTTGTGCGGGAGGTGGAGCGCTACCAGTTGGATCTGGTGGGGCTTACTTCTACGCACAGTCTCGGTTCTGGAACCATACTCCTGGAGAGGGGTTGGACTCTTTTCTTCTCCAGAGTTGCACAGGGTGTTAGGCGCCAGGCGGGTGTGGGGATACTCACAAGCCCCCGGCTAAGCGCCGCTACGTTGGTGTTTACCCCGGTGGACGAGAGGGTCGCCTCCCTGCGTGCTAGTCATGGATTGTCTATAACAAACACCATGTTCGAACATAGGGATGCTCATAAGTGTACTTGGTACCAGAGCACCCTAGGCCGAAGGTCAATGATCGATTTTATAATCGTTTCATCTGATCTGAGGCCGTGTGTTTTGGACACTCGGGTGAAGAGAGGGGCGGAGCTGTCAACCGATCACCACCTGGTGGTGAGTTGGGTCAGGGGGTGGGGGAAGACTCTGGACAGACCTGGTAAGCCCAAACGGGTGGTGCGGGTTAATTGGGAACATCTGGAGGAAGCCCCTGTCCGACAGACCTTCAACTCATACCTCCGGCGGAGCTTTTCATGCATCCCTGTGGAGGCTAGGGGCATTGAACCTGAGTGGACAATGTTCAAATTTTCCATTGCTGAAGCTGCGGCGGGGAGCTGTGGTCTTAGGGTCTTAGGTGCCTCAAGGGGCGGTAACCCACGAACACCGTGGTGGACACCGGTGGTCAGGGAAGCTGTCCGACTGAAGGAGTTTTTCCGGGATATGTTATCCCAGAGGACTCCGGAAGCAGTTGCAAGGTACCGAGGGGCCCGAAGGGCTGCAGCCTCAGCCGTGAAAGAGGCAAAGCAGCGGGTGTGATAGAAGACATGGAGGACTTTCGGTCAGCACCAAGGCGCTTCTGGAAAACCGTTCGCCACCTCAGGAGGGGGAAGCGGGGAAACATCCAAGCTGTGTACAGTAAGGATGGGATGTTGTTGACCTCAACTGAGGAGGTAATAGGGCGGTGGAAGGAGCACTTTGAGGAACTCCTAAATCCAGCTGATGCACCCTCTTTGTTAGAGGCAGAGCTGGAGGATGACGGGGGATTGTCGTCCATTTCCCTGGTGGAAGTCACGGAGGTAGTCAAACAACTCCACAGTGGCAAGGCCCCAGGGATTGATGAGATCCATCCGGAAATGCTGAAAGCTCTGGGTGTGGAGGGGCTGTCTTGGTTGACACGCCTACTCAACATTGCGTGGAAGTCTGGGACAGTGCCAAAGGAGTGGCAGACCGGGGTGGTGGTTCCCCTGTTCAAAAAGGGGGACCAGAGGGTGTGTACCAATTACAGGGGTATCACACTTCTCAGCCTCCCTGGTAAAGTGTACTCCAAGGTGCTGGAAAGGAGGGTTCGGCCGATAGTCAAACCTTGGGTTGAAGAGGAACAATGCAGATTCCGTCCTGGTCGTGGAACAACGGATCAGATCTTTACTCTTGCAAGGATCCTGGAGGGAGCCTGGGAGTATGCCAATCCGGTCTACATGTGTTTTGTAGATCTGGAGAAAGCATATGACCGGGTCCCCCGGGAGATACTGTGGGAGGTGCTGCGGGAGTATGGGGTGAGGGGGTCCCTTCTCAGGGCCATCCAATCTCTGTATGACCAAAGCGAGAGCTGTGTCCGGGTTCTCGGCAGTAAGTCGGACTCGTTCCAGGTGAGGGTTGGCCTCTGCCAGGGCTGCGTTTTGTCACCAATCCTGTTCGTAGTATTTATGGAACAGGATATCGAGGCGTAGTCGTGGTGGGGAGGGGTTGCAGTTCGGTGGGCTGGGGATCTCATCGCTGCTCTTTGCAGATGATGTGGTCCTGATGGCATCATCGGCCTGTGACCTTCAGCACTCACTGGATCGGTTTGCAGCTGAGTGTGAAGTGGCTGGGATGAGGATCAGCACCTCTAAATCTGAGGCCATGGTTCTCAGCAGGAAACCGATGGAGTGCCTTCTCCAGGTAGGGAATGAGTCCTTACCCCAAGTGAAGGAGTTTAAGTACCTTGGGGTCTTGTTCGCGAGTGAGGGGACAATGGAGCGGGAGATTGGTCGGAGAATCAGTGCAGCGGGGACGGTATTACATTCAGTTTATCGCACCGTTGTGACGAAAAGAGAGCTGAGCCGGAAGGCAAAGCTCTCGATCTACCGGTCAGTTTTCGTTCCTACCCTCACCTATGGTCATGAAGGCTGGGTCATGACCGAAAGAACGAGATCCAGGGTACAAGCGGCCGAAATGGGTTTCCTCAGGAGGGTGGCTGGCATCTCCCTTAGAGATAGGGTGAGAAGCTCAGTCATCCGTGAGGAGCTCGGAGTAGAGCCGCTGCTCCTTCACGTTGAAATGAGCCAGTTGAGGTGGTTTGGACATCTGGTAAGGATGCCCCCTGGGCGCCTCCCTAGGGAGGTGTTCCAGGCACGTCCAGCTGGCCTGGGAACGCCTCGGGATCCCCCAGTCAGAGCTGGTTAATGTGGCTCGGGAAAGGGAAGTTTGGGGTCCTCTGCTGGAGCTGCTCCCCCCGCGACCCAACACCGGATAAGCGGATGACGATGGATGGATGGATGGATGTTTTTTTCCCCTTTTCCTTTTTTGTGTTTATATATCTTTTTGTGCATGTTATAGGTTTACAAAGTGAAAAAGGCCAAAATCCAACCCAAAGGGTCTTACCATCTCCACCAGAAAACACTGTTCACAAACTGCTCCAAACAGCTCTGTTGTCCAGCCTTTACTTCCGTGTAGTGCTGTCAGTTAAACGCGTTAACGGCGTTAATGCAAACCCATTTTAACGGCTTCAATTTTTTTATCGCGAGATTAATGTTCTTTTTGGCCTAGGAAACTTTGTAGTTTTTTTCACATGCTGTTGCAACAACTAGGAACGTTAGAAAAACTACAACACCACACCGGATCTGGCTAGACCGGAAACAAAACAAAAGGCCACGCTGCCGACACTTGTTTGGGCTTGCGAGCCGGCCAGAGAGTAGTAGGCTAACGTTATGTTTTGAGTGGATGCTGAGCGCGAGACACCGAAATGGACAAGGCTTGCACACAAGTCTTCGTCTGATGAAGAGGAGGACAGTATTGAGCAATGTCTGGAGCGCTACAAGGTTGTCATGGATGACTTTCACCAGGAATGGTGGTCCACACATGAAGGGGCACACAGTGAAGTACTTAGCAACACCGGCTACATCAGTACCTTCTGAAAGGTTGTTTTCACTGTCTGGCAGTGCTTGAAGTGGGAAAAAAAAGGTGCCGGTACTCTCTTGCATTGGCAGATCATCATGACATTTGAGATTTCTATAGTGAAAAACTAAATTTGGAGATATTGCTGGTACAACAACAATTTATTGTCATTTATTAACAATATAAATGTATGGATTTATTTAAACAACTTTACATAACTTTAGTGCGTAAGCTATTCAAAAAATCATGTTTTAAACATACATGTGGCACAGTGAATCCTTATTAACTATCTATGGATGGCCTAAGCGACTAATTTACATATAGGCTGGTATCAATATTATTTTTTACACAAATAAGCTGATTTATATTTGCTAATATGTTGGAGTCATGTTAAGAAAAAAAACTTCATTCATTCATCAAACCTATTTATTTTAACAATAATTTGGTGCTCAAACAGATGCTCTCAGTGAGTGTGTGTGTGTGTGCGTGTGTGACAGACAGGGGGAACAGCTTCAGTCCCCTCTCTGTCGGGGCAGCTAGTGACGGGATGCTGCTACATCATGTTTTGCAGCCCAGTTTGTTATCATTAAAAACAAGCCAGCTGTTCGTGGAGCAAAAATACATAATTTGGTCCTTTGACCAACAGTCAGGCCATCCGTGTGTTTCGTTACTCACGTTACTGTTGACGTCGGTGTAACGTTAAGGTTGGTAGCGGCAGACTCCTCATTAACGCCAGCTGTTGCGCTCACATCAACGTTAGCTTGAAGCTCATGAACCGTAGTAGCTACCTCCTGATGTTTCTGGTTGGACTTGGACCTCTGTTGACGTGTCTGGCTCACGCATTCTTTAGTACCTTTCTGAAGCCAGGCGGCCAACATAACGACTTATAAACTCGACTCTTATTTTTAGTTTCTAGGTTTTCAGCAGTGAAAAATCTGTTACGGTCAGGCTGACAGCTTTTTCAAACTAGTGTCCGTGGAGAAGCTAACTTCTGATAGGGTGGGCTGACTGCTTGCCTTTACGTGATTCGTCAAGATCTAAAATGTAAACACGTAGTGCCCTCTGGGTAGTGTAGTTTATGTAACGTTAGGGTCGCCTCTCTGACACTTTCTCTGTCAGTGGTAGCGTACCGGCTGCATGCGAGAAGTAGCGGTACGCAAGAAAAGGTGCAGGTACGCTTAAGAGTAAAATGTAGAAGTGCCGGTACTGCGTACCGGTGCGTACCGGCCCACTTCGAGCACTGCTGTCTGGGCATGTTGTACAAAAGAAGCAAGCTTTCCTGTTGTCTGAAAATGTCAACAGGCTTGTCTGTTTGGGTAACTGGCTCAAAGCAAAGAAGTAGTAGGCTTACCTTTTATTGTTAACAGCTACTGTTCATTCTTTCTGAAATAAGAGGCTGGGTTTATGAGCCTCTGGTGACTAAAGAGCAGTAGCCTGACTGCTATGTTCAAAGCAAACTTGAGAAAAATAAAGTATTAAGCCATGGTTCAACTGCACTATAGGCTGAGTAGAATAGATAAAAATGTGTGATTAATTGTGAGTTAACTATGACATTAATGCAATTAATTGCGATTAAATATTTTAATCGTTTGACAGCACTACTTCCGTGACAAACGGTCATAATTTTGCGTCACTTTGTAACACGTTATAATGCTCACCTAGCTGCTAGCTTGGCACACCCTCGTACTCTGCTTTTAACTGGCTAGTAGTCCTTACCTAGGTACTGTGCATGTGCGACTCCCAACAAAGATGGAACAGAAGTGAGATGCTAAAACGGAGAGCTCAACACACAGGGTGAAAAGAGGAGCTGCAGCAATGTGCATTACAACAAATATATGGTGTTTTTTTTTTTTTTAATTAAACCATGTAAACCTATTCTGGTACAACCTCTAAATACAATTATGAACCTGAAAATGAGCATAATATGTGGTCTTTAATCTCATCTATTTATAACGGTTTTCTCCAATTTACACATTCCTATTGCAAAAAAACATTGTGTTATGACTCTGGGACCTCACCAACTTGATGCATTGTAAAAACATGGATATGCATCAGCAGGGAGATCTTCCAGCTTTTCCCCAACCCAGACTTTGTTTTGCCAGAGAGAAAAAAATTATTTGGCACCTGCATTACACTTTGGGGATTCAAGTTATTCTGCCACTATAGGAATATCATATTCTGATGAGGGACTTGGGGTGACATAATGGGAGCTGAGACAGACATTGTCCCTGGAAGAGGTGGAATCCATCTGAAGCAGCACCTCATGGATGGATGACCTGCGGAGGTATGGTCCCATTGGCATAGATAGAAATGTATTCTGGCAAATCTAATCCACTTGTCTGACAATCTATTGTAGAAGGAGGGAAGATAATGAGTAAGATAGTGATAGTTTGAAAGAGAGAAAGAAATGATACACAGTGTACACTTAAAAGAGAGGGTTCTTGGGTTCAGTAGCTCCTCAAAGATCAAAAAGAAGTTTTTCTCGAGAAAAATAATCAGAAGTATAGCTCAACAAACTAAATGTATCAGATCTTTGCAGATCTAAATTAAAAGGACTTTGAAGTGTTGTTGTTTTTCTCACAGTGCAATATAGTACAACTGTGGAAGACTTTTTATACCCTCACAATAAAAACACTCATGTTAGGTTTGTAAGTTTGATTCAGTAGTTCAAATTGACTTAGTATGTCAAATTTATGAGATACTAAATTCAGATTATAAAATTCCGAGTCAAACGTATGACTTACTTAATAATACTTATAAGTAGGTTACAAATATGAAGAAAAAAACTGGATGAGAAGTTATGCAATTAAAAACATACTTAAAGTAAATCAGAATTCTGAGATACTAATATTATTATAAGAGACTAAAAATATTTTGACTCAGTAAATTTTAATTATTAGCACTCTTATTTTTAACATTTCTTTTTGTGGCAGAAATGGGCTTCCTTATACAGTACAAATAGATTTTTGCACCGTGAGTATACACAGGGTCAATTATATTCTGTGATTATTCCAGATCTGTAAAAAACTACAGCAGCAATTGATGCTGCACTTACTGTAGCTCGGTGAAATGGGACTGTGCAGTGTCAACACTTATTCATGGTATATTACATGCAGGGAACAACCCTACATCAAGATGTTTTTTGGGTACTTGAGCTTCAAATGGAGATCTAGTAATGCAGTCAGCTGTGCAAGCTGGTTATAGGCAGAATGAATGATTCTGATCATTCTACTCAAGTATGCTGTTTCGGGGCACTTTTTTCATGCATCTAGTTAATCAAAGAGTGGATCCATTTTGCCTGTCTGATGTCATTTGACAGGGCCTCCTCCATCTAAAATGTGTCAACTTTGAAATTGATTGGGTATGCTTTGAGATAATATTGCCTGCAGCCCAAATTTTTACTTTTGCATATTTAAAAATCCCATCAGTTCTCATTTAACATTCCCTGAATATTTCATTACATCATGCTTTGTTCTTAGGATGAGATAGTCCAATGCAAATGTTTTTCTAGCATTAAAGTAGTTTAAAGGATACTGTTGTTTAATCAGTATTAAGACATTCTGTTTTCAATTGTCTGCTCCATTGTTACCAGATGTCTTTCCAATTACATACACAGTATAAGCTTGCTTTATATTTGGTATAAATATGTGAACAAAGAAAATCTTATATACACACATATTCATATATCCATCATCTGGGATAAACCACTCTTCCACAGACAAACACTTGTCTGCATGGCCTTGCACTGGAGTTGAGCTACAACCAGTTACTGTCAAATGGACTGTGGTTTGAACACTTTGTGACAGCCTGGAGGAAGGAAGCAAAGGAAGGGGGGGGGGGAGAGGCATAACCATCGATTGATCCGCCGCTGCAGGGACATAAAGGCTCCGAGATAGTGCAGATCTAGGATCCCATTAGGACACACAGTCTGCTCTTCCCACATCACTCCCTCAGATCTGCTGTTTCAGACCATCAGGATGGCCTGACCGTATCGGGCCCCCTCGGCCGTCTCTCTCCCGTCCCCACTGTGATCCATCACTAAAGCACCCTGCCTTCCGGGTCCCTGTTGGCTCTCTAATGCCTCTGATCAGGTTAGCGACCGCTCTCAGACTCCAAAGGTGAAGGCATTTCTAACCTTCATTCTTTAAAAAGATATATTTTCAGATTGTTACATTTAGCCCTACGGACTTTGTTTTTATGGCTCTCAATTCCCTGAAATGTGGAGATCTGTGAAAACCTTATTTAATCTGTAGCATATCAACAAAGGACACAAATGCACACATGCACATTCCTATAACTGCGACACTTACCAAGTTTTACAATGATGTACTTCTCTACAATTTAACAAATGTTTTAGTTTGGATTGCTTTCTTCCAGCAAGAGGTTAAATTATTCTGCCAAGAGTGGTGATACTCTTCTTTTTGCCTGTCCAAAATAAAGAGCAAATGCAAGGAATCGATATATGGGTTTATCTGGCCTAAGGTAAACTGCAAACGACATGTATATTTGGCTAACTAGCTTACATAACCAAGCACTGAGCTACTTCCCAGGCAAAGGGGCATTTCAGTAACTCATTTTCATTAGTTTTTTATTAGTTCAGTTTCTGGGGTTATAGGGAAGCCTCTGAACACCCACAAAGGTGTTTTCAGTTATTCTGGCTGATTAGACTCTTTTCAGATTGAAGGTGGGCCGGAGCTTTGATGGGAACTTATTAAGTCACAAATTCTTTCTACCAATGAGGATGATAAAGGTGTCATTTGTCCGCCCTAACGGGTGCAACAACAGGAAGATGTCAATCACTCAGTCTAACCACTCCCACACTGTCCTGGAAAAGGCCACTCTTAAACATTAAAGGTGCATTAGGTAAGACTTATAAAACTAACTTTCTGTCATATTTGCTGAAACTGACACTATGTTCAAGTAGAACTACAAAAAAATCTGGCTCCTCTGGCACCACCTACAGCCTGTAGTGTGATTTGCAAAAATCCACCGCTCCCTGTTCATATGCTCCAATCAGGGGGGGGGGGGGGGGGTGTCTAACTGTGTGTCAATCACTGCTCATGCACACGCATTCATTCTACGTTGTGGGGGGAGGGGCTTAGGAGACCGTTATGGGCTTTAGCGGAAAGGGGGGAGGGACTGAGAAGTTGTCGATGTTCACATTTTTTGGCTAAGTCCTGGATCTTCGCAATCCTACCTACGGCACCTTTAACTATAAACACCAGTGTGGGTGTTCAGGGCCTTTAAAAAAAGCCCTATTCACAACTCTGTGTAGTATTTTCCCACATTGTCAAAATCGTAACGTTATCTGTGTTAGAGACGGACAGAGCTCACTTTTTCCATGTCTGCTTTATGGACAATCAGCTGATGAGGAGGCTCCCTTTTTGCCTGGGAACTGTAGCTTTAGCCTCAGAATGTTAGCAGTGCTAACTTAGCACAACATCATCTACTATCATGTGCCTAGTTAAGAGCATTTTACTGGATTGTGTTTTTTTAAATCAGCTGGAAACTTTAAAAAGTCAGTCAGAGACAGCGTTTTTTTTACCTTTTTTAACTTTAGCTTAATTAGCTACCTAGCTACATTTGATAAAAATTACAGTTGTCATTTAAGATGACAAAATTGAAGGTTGCTGGCTAAAAATGAGAAGCCTGCTTTTGCATATTTCTGTCTGCAATCAAGGACCCATTGTTTCCAAAATGACTACGTATTTTAAGTGGTAAATCTGCCACGTTTATCAGTGTAAACTGTATGTGTATGTGAGAATGAAAATACTGATAAGCTTTGCAACAGTATTTAAGGTGGGTGAAGCTTAACTAACAGTCAATTATGAACTTACGTTTCTAATTATAACTCCACCGGCGTCTTGGTATACATCACTCCTAAATGTTTCCAGTTTAAATATAGAATAAAGGGTTGCGGTTTGTGTCAGGATAACTCTGAAGTTGCTGCAGTGAGGTTCAGGAGACAATTAGAGTTCAAGAACTCAATGTTCCACTTGACTGAGGACAAACAGACACTGCAACTCAACACCATGCAAATGAGTCCAATTAACTGCAATATCACTGCACAGGGTCTGCCTCTCATGCAATCAAGTAAGCAGAGAGTTTGATGGATTTCGGCTGAGCTGCAGAGTGGTGTGTGCAAGTACGAGTGAGAGCTCTTATGAAAGCAGTGTGAAACACTTGCATGGCATTTCATTTTTGCAATGATTTACAACTTCATAAAAAGCCTCCAAGGTATCAACATTATTGTTTCCTCGCATGCCACCGTGGTCATGTGAAATGTACTTCTCTACCTGGAATAGTTCTTAGTTTTGTTCTTTTTCCACAGGTCCTACGCTGCTTTGTTTGCCAGCGTCAGCCCTCTTGACAGCACAAGCAACAAGCTAAGCCTCTCTTTTTCTGTGGGAAAGTGGAGGAGAAATATACAATAGATGAAGCAGAAGAGAGGAGGGAAAGGGAGGCGGGTGGCAGCGAGGGAGGGATGCAGGAGGTGAAGATCGAGTCGAGGAAGGTTATGTGACTTAAGCAAAAAGGTGTGAGAGAGAGAGAGAGAGAGAGTCATGGTTGAGAAGTAAGGAGAAAGCTGGCAGGGTGCAAAATAGTTCTGAGAGGGGATATAGATAGAGGTGTGTGTCCTGGTGGCTTTTGAAGTGGGTTATGAAAAAAAAGCCTGTGGAGTGTGTTCTTATACTACTGAGCTGAACAACGGGGGCTCAAACACCTCTCCTGTCAGGGAAAACACAGTCTGAGGTGCTTCAGAACATCATAAACTACAGTATAAACAGAGTGTGTCTGCTTGCCTTTGTAAGTGTGTTCAAGTGTGCATTTATGTACATGTTTGACTGCTTGTGTCAATATTTGTCTGCTTCTCTGTCTTTTCCGTCCATATGTCCGTGTGTTTCAGTGTGTTAGCAGTATGTGTGTCAAAGATAAATACCTTTTTATGAAAGCACAAAAAGATAAAACATCTAACTTTGTAGTTCTAAAACTGTCCGCCCAATAACCATACATCTTTGGTTTTATTTTTTCATTCCACGAGGGAATACTTTACCGTATGTGTTAGCATTTGTAAGTAAACACTCTGCCAGCCAAAGGATATCTACGTGTAATTATACTTAAAATTCAGTTGGAAAAAGCTTCTCTGTATTGCAGTTAGTCTGCCAAAAGCCTATTGGATCAAATTGCCAAACTGGCTTAACTACACTATAACACTAAATCAAACTGCATTTAGCTGGGGGGCTTTCCAACTAGCTCTCCACCCATCTCTGTTTCTCAAACCTTTTTTCCACTTTTTCTTAAATTCATTTTTTTCCACAATCATTCTATATCTCTTTCAGTCGTCATCTTTTTTTCCATCTCTATCTCCTTCCATTTATATTCACTTCCCTGATGTCTTTCTGCCTCTTTCACACTGTGGCGACCTCTGCATTTCTTATGTGCGTGTATGTGTGTGTGCACTTTATGTGTGTATCTGGTTCTTTTCTCTCACTTAATATATTCTCTCACTTTTCATTATTCTTCACAGTTTCTTCCCACAGGCTGTTACGATAAGGAACTTGTTATTGTTCACATATTCTAATTTCTCACAGGAAGAGAAGGTGTGTGAGTCTTTTTCGATGTCTTATGGATTCATTGTTGAGCCCAAAATTGATTTATCTTCCCAAACTACATGTAAAGTTCTGTAAAGTTAAAGTGGCTACAGTATATAACATATTGAAACCCACATTGTGAAGTAGGTAACAGGACAGGCCTTTATCATATTTTGAAGTTGAATGTGCTGGCTGTAATTAATTATTATAGTCATGAAGGTAACAAGTAATATGATACTCCTAGTTGGGCTCACCAAAGTTGGCGTTCAAGAAATAAAAAAAAAAACGTTATTCACAACCAGTTATGTTACTCACACTTGGCTTGACAAGCTCTTCTTCCAATTTTGGTGGAAATGTGGTCCTGTCGCATTATTCGCTTTCTTTGCAAGACCCGCCCTCTATTTAGGGTCCTAGAATTGCGATCCTGAAAATGCGTTCCTGTAAGTGCAGCCTGCGGTGCTGCAGCTATATACTACTCTCTGCGCAGCTGGCCTGGCCCTGGGCAAGCCAACCTTCTTTCTCAATCTTTCTCCCTCCCTTTGTAGAATAATTTTTTTTTTACTTCAAGTAATAATAAAGTAAGTAATAATTATAATTTAATATAAATTACTGTAGTGAGTTTATGAATATTTGGCTAAAGATTTCTATTTATTTCTATCTACCACTAAGCTGACACAACCACTAAGCTGACACAACCACTAAGCTTCATGCAAATGATTGCGTAATGATGTCACAAATATGCAAATCAGCGTATGATGTCATCTACCTACTTTTAGAGACTTTTGGAGCCAGTGCTAGCTACTTTAATTGGAAAATAGTTGGCAACACTGGTCCAAATACACTGGGAAAAAGGTATAAAATAACACTAAACAAACAAAGCTGGGGTTTGTTTACAATAACCACATTTGTTTTGTGTGTGTGTGTGTGTGGGGGGGGGGGGGATTTATTGACTCTAAATGACTACTAAGGCTGACTGTTAACCCTTGCATTAGTCTATGAATTGCTTTTGTTAATCAATGTTAATTACTAACACTTCTATTAGCCCGCAAATTGCTTATGTTTACGCTAATGTTAAATAATGCTTCCAGCACATACACGTATCCCAGCTTTGGTTATATTCAAATTCACAGTATCTGCAACCCAAACAAATGTTTTTTGTGTTTAAGAGTTTGTACTGTATTTTGTTACAGTCCCTTCCAATATGCCCTCAGCACTTTCTACACCAGTCTTCACACTACACTATCATGTTTATCTCAAATTGTCTATAACCCCCTTATGGGCTGCAACAAACATAAAAGACACAGCTGCAAACATCCTTTATCACAGAAAAAGTAAAATTTGACTATTATTGTAACGTGGATGAGAAGGTCACATTTTACTCAATGTGCCCATTCATCTGGGACCTCAGCTGAAGAGGTCTTTCTGTTAATCTCTTCATGAGGAGCTTCCTTTTTAAGGAAATTCCTGAGAGACGTTATTTTGGGTTACTGCAATTTGAAAGAAATGGACGAAAATAAAAGCAGATTTGGTACTATGCAAACACATTAAGAGGACATATTAAATGTCATGTTTAAATTACCTCCTATCAGAGCCTCCTTTTTTTTGCTCCATGAGAGCAAAATGTAATGCATTCTCAAGCAGTACATATAGATTATGAAACCAATTTACAGGTAATTGCCTCGTCTCTCTGTGCCTCTGATTTGTCCATTGCCTAATAATGGCAGTGCTGTGCATGGAGTGATAAACCACAGGGGAACACAGAGTAATATGTTGTCATGTTATGATTAAGGTTAAGAGACTATTAAAACTATTCTTAGTCTTCAGTCATTTACATTTGTAAGATTTAATTTAATGGATTTTATAAGAATTTGCTATAGCATAAAATGATGACGACACTCTTGGATCGAATCACCAAAAACTACTCAAATATTTCTTCAACTTTTCCTATTGTATACTTCATAACACATCCATTTCTTATAAATAAGAAAAGCCCTTTAAATCAGTCTCAGTTAATAGTAACCCTGTACTTGCAATGTAATGTACTCATGTGGACGAAACGTTACGCAGTGTTTTTTAATTTTTGGCGTTTTATGCCTTTATTTGATAGGACAGCTTAGACATGAAAGGTTAGAGAGAGAGAGGGGGAATGACATTTGACACAAGGGCCGCAGGTCGGATTTGAACCCGCGGCCGCTGCGGCGAGGACTGAGGCTGCGTTCACACTGCCCGCATCAGAAACCTACGTCAGGGGACGTGGGAAAAAGTTTTTTAGGAGGGCTTACGAAAATAGCGTTTTGACGCTAACTTACGCTAGCTTACTTTGACCAAAGTGTGAATGTTTGGATTTTAATAAATAAGGAACACTACTGGGAAGCTACATAATTGTATAAAAACCTAAAAAACTACGAAAAAATAATGGACTTGCCCTTTAAATTATAAGTTAACTGATGTACTTAAGTTAAGATAAGTCAACAATGACTTTTGGTTTACCATGGGACACAAACAGCGGTCTCCCGGGTCAAAGTCCTGTGTTTGTTCTTTGGCCTTTATACTTGGTCAGCTGACTTCCACCTTTGCTCCCGTCATAAATACTACAGCCAATAGAGGTCGCTGCCACAGTAAACTTAAATAAGGGTTGTAAAAAGCTGCTTGTGCCGTACAAACAACGTTTGTTTTTGAGGTTTGTTTTTGGGGGGAGGAGAGTCTCAAATATAAACTTTTCTTTCTGAGATAATGTCTGAACTTCCTTGATACAACTGTGAAGCCACAGAAGGTCTACCTCATGCCTAACCACTTTAAAGATGTCCCTCGTACAGTGTCATTAAAGAAACATTCCAAGTTGCAGTGTGCACACAGACATTTGCTGTCAGCGCTATGTTTGACAGCAGTTCAATTTTGTCTCAAGTATATTACTACCTTAAGGCTCTAATATATACACACTCACACACTTAATCATATTAATACTGCACACCCATGTCATTGATGAGTGTAAATTGCTTTGTGATTCATGTCATCAGGGATGAATTACAGGTCCTCAGCTGCCTGAGGCAAATACTTTTTGATAAAAATATATGAAAGTGGGTATGTGTGTGAGCAAGGGGCGGTTAGCGTGTGTGTGTGTGTGTGTGTGTGTGTGTGTGTGTGTGTGTGTGTGTGTGTGTGTGTGTGTGTGTGTGTGTGTGTGTGTGTGTGTGTGTGTGTGTGTGTGTGTGTGTGTGTGTGTGTGTGTTTTAGCACCGATGTTCTGTTTCACTTGTGTTCTCAGTGTCAGAGCAACCCCTACCCCACAGTATGCAACACCATAGTAACGGAGCTAAATACCTACCCCCTCCCACCTTGGCACAGCACACCCTTCCTATCCTCCCCACTCACATTTACACCTCCTCACTCTCACCAAAATGTCCTAAATTAGCTCTGACATTTTCTAATGAAAAAAGGAAACAACATTGTGCCTTATTACGGTGGCAGGGCTGTGAGCCTGTGAAATAGCATGCTGTTATTTACCAGCCCCCCAGTGTCAATTATAAGGCGCACCCTGGAAGGCTTTCCACCGCTACTCCAGCTAGCAGGTGGTCCTTTTAGATACAACAGACAAAAATGACAATAAACAACCGCTATTCAGCTGCTCTTGCACTGATGCAAATGGCACCGCCAGCAGAATGATAAGAACATGAGGGGAAGTTTACGAGACAGGACTGCCTTTATTTCAGTTTCTTTGCTGATATGGATTTAAGTATATTGACTTTATACTGTATATACACCGTACATGAAACGTAACAATTTTAGTGACAGAAACACATTATATGTAGAGAGGACTGAATAGTAAGGACCAGGTCTTAAGGAACACAGCCTCATCATCATCAAATGGATGTGAATCTCTGTGCTTTGATTTTTGTGATTCTTTAGTATTTAGTTTTCTGCGCGATAACACTAATAAAAGCTGAAATAAGTCACTTATCAAGCTAAACATTCTCTGGTTCCAGCTTCTTTTAGTTTGTTTTCATATGATTGTTGCCTGAACAGTGTGAAATTGTGTGCTTTAATTGATAATAAAAATAATTAGTTGCAGTCCTATTTTTAATCAATTAATTGGGTTAGTATTGGCCTGTCTCATTTACATTAGCACAGTTGACTCAGCCAACTCACACAGATGGATTATTATATGAATGTAGAATATGTAGATCATTTATATTTAGCTCCAAGGCTCTGATCTTGTCACCCCCTATAAGGAAACACCACAATCAGCACAGGAGGGAGTAGAGATTGCGTGTTTCCATCCACCTGTTTACTGTAATGCACATTTTTAATTTGCGCAAAAAGAAAACCTGAGTGAAAGTACAGAAGAAGGAAAAACGTGGAATATTGCAAAAACATTTTTACACCTGGCTGAGGGGCAAACTAGGCTCAGAGCCTATAGGTGGATGCTGGGTGGAGTCAAAACCTGATATTAGCTAATAACAACATGATTTTGCTGATCAGTTTTTGCAGTCAACCGTTCTGATGTGTTTTGGTTCCTCTGTGGACATGCCAGCCAACCTCATTAATGCCACAGCTGTCAGCTGTTTGTCGTGGTGATCAACAAATCAATATTGACAGTAATGGACAACGATGTTTGTGTGTGTCGGTGCATATGTGTGTTAAGGGTTTAGAGTAAACTTAATTATGTTAAACAAAGGTATCTAGAAGGCGAGTACTTTTTCACAGATCCTTTTTAAATCCCCTTTAAAACAATGTTCATTCTCCATGTGTGAGTTCATGAATCCTATTGATTCAGTGTGTTTAAGATAATCCCAATTAAATGGGACTTAACACTGGTTGGTTTTACAGTTATGTTCATGTTAAAGGGCTGGTGGTCTTGAAGCCATAGAGACTGAGGGCTAGATTTATCAAGTCATTTGCGGCTGTTTCCAGGCGCTAATTGGTCGCAAAGACGGCCGTAACAGATGCGGGCTATTTACAAACAGGGCGCACTTGGGTAAAATCGCAGATTGTCTGCCACATGAGCGAGAAGAGACAAGTTGCGCTTTCAATATGCGTTTGTGGGAGGGTCATGGGGAAAGTTGGAGTTCCACCCAAAAAGGTGGGAGGAATTATATATTCCGTGGTATTTACAAAGACGGCCAGTGCCTCTATTCTGTGGGTGAAATTCTCCGCCTCTTAAAAGCAGGTCTAACCAGCTGCAATCGGGTTTCCTCGTAGGCCGATATGCCGCTGGTGAAATGGCAGCAGTAATCCGAGCAAGACGAAGACATAGGCCAGGCTGAAAATATTTTCAACACAAGGATCACACTTTGTCAGTGGAGTGAACACGAAATCATTAAGCGTTACAGATTAAGCAGCCATGCGATATTAGAGTTACCGGAAGAAATCAAAGATGACATTGAATCTCTGACTCAGCGTTCACATTCCATTCCAGCAGTTGTTAAACTCCCCGCTACATTACAAATATTGGCATCAGGATCATTTCAACAATCATAGCATCAGCAGCGGTAATATCGCAGTCTGCACTCAGCCGTATCATAGCACTAGTTCCGCTTTGCTACAGCGCAATTTACGGTCTAGTGGGCGGAGAAAGACGCTGATTGCCTGATGGGTGTCAGGTTTGATAAATACTATGCAAAATGTGGAAGCATAGCACTCGCATAAACAGACAGTGTAAACTGCGCTAGTGTTAGTAAATGAGGCCCTCATACTCAGAAAACCACACCCACCGGTGGCGAAAACAATCAGCGCCACAACACAGCTAGCTAAAAACATCAGATGATAGCATGTCAAAGGATTATTATAGCACCCTATGTCTACCAGAGAGAACAAGTCAGCTATTAGTAAGTTAATGTTGGCTTTTTGTTAGCAAGCTAAGGCACTTTCTGATTTATCTATATTCCGCTACAACCTAAGTTGCAACTATCAAAATGCTTAAGCTTAAAGTACAGAACTATAGTTAGCCTAAAACTGACATTTGGACATTTGACGTAGTGACAAAATGCTTGCTGCACACATAACGTTAGGCATAATGTAGTCTCACTTTACCAAAAAATTTAAACCGGCAGCTGATTGGACGAACACGTCACAGATTAATTGCTTAATCTGTCTTCATTTCAGATGACAAAGGTCAGTTTAAAAAAATGTCATCAGATTTTGAGAGCCGTTTGTCACGCTCATCCCGCTCGTAATGTCCGACTAGCACTCCACCAATTGGATTGGTCATTGAGTCCGACTGCCCACTGGCTGATTCAACAAGTCAAATCAGCCCAAATGAAGGCCGATGGCTCCTCCTCCTCCGACTGATGACGGCACGGAACACACCGAACAGACTCGAGTCACTGACCTCGCCAGACTGTCCGACGGCCGATAATCGGGTTGGTGTGTCAATGCCTTTAAAGGCTCATTTTTGTTAGATAGGAGGCACCTTCACGCAATACAAAGTCAATAGAGAGTGATGAATTGTTTTCCCCCTCTGGTGTGGGCGGGACTTAATTGTGCTCTGTATCTATTGTTGTGAACTGACTCCTTGCTCTTTCCCAGCCTTGGTGCCCTTCCCTGCTCCTCCATACTTATCTGCCTCGTCTAGCGAATTCTCGGAGGCCTTTTTGACAAGCACTTCCAACACTACTCACGTGCTTCTGGTCAATACTGAGGAGAGTTTTGATCATTTTAATTGCCCTTTTGACTGCACTTGATGGTTCTCTTCCTTTGAAGAAGAAAAGACCTGCCGCTTGAAAACACTGCAGCAAGTCTTGCTCACTTGTCTCGTCTCCTGCAAAATAAAAGACTGTCTGCCAGCTGTTATTTTATTCAAGGTTTTCTGAAAGATTTGATTTATGGTTTACAAGGAGAACATAATGATTGTAGGAAAATCCCCAGACATGTATAAAGTACTAGAGACCCAGACTTGAGTAAAAGTACAAGTGCTCTATCAAGCAGTGCAGGGACAGGAATGTACAACACCGCGGCATGTCATGAACCGCGGGTAGCTAGTTAGCTAGCGCTTACTGATAGCTCAAGCTGGTGTACCATTTGTGTATTACATTTGTAACTTACCTTGATATGTTTCTTCAAATTCGACGGTGAATTTTTGAAGGCCATTATTTCTCAATCTTTCGGGAGGCAGAGTAGGCACTTCATTCTATATGAATTGTCTTTTACTCTGACAAATGAAAACATGGACTCTAAGTACGGCCAGGGGTGGTCTCCTTCCTCACCCTCACCACCACAATCACTCAAAGTTGAAGGTGTTGAAGGTGTTTCTGGTTCTTCCATCTCGAAACAAACTAACAAAGCTCAAGTGTTCTCAATGCAGGCAGGCAGAGAGCGAAAGGCAGAACGGGAGCACACAAGGTCTTCTTTTAAGATGGCTTGATCATTTGATTCGCTCAATGATGAGCCAGCTTCATCAAACCTGGTGACAGAGCCATCTACCGCTCTGGCAGTGATAATGTGGGTTTGGAATGATTTGTAACATTTTTATAATTGTAACGAGTAAAAAATTTATTGGAATAAAAGTATTAATCTCATCGGAAATATGTACTGAAGTAAAAGTGGAAGTAGGAGAAAAAAATAATACTCCAGTAGAGTACAGATACAGCCTTTTAGTACTTAAGTACAGAAGTGAAGTAGTTCTACTTTGTTACTATACACGTTACTATTATCTGAAAATCCCAAACTCTCTTTCCAAGGATCTTTCATGAGCAGCTGGTCCCTTTTGTAGATCTCACTGCAGCTTTAGTCAGTGTAGACCTTAATGTTTTATAATAAATTGCTTGAAAACTGAGTTAGTGTCAGGGACATGGCAATAGCGTCTCAGTTTGCAGTGAGTTGCTCTCAGTAGTCATAAGTATGTATGTATGAATTTAGGCCTTTTTATTTATTTACATTGTTTTTAACTCTATGGGCAGATATACATTAAATTACATTACATTGCATGTCATTTAGCTGACGCTTTTATCCAAAGCG
Source organism: Gymnocephalus cernua (assembly GCA_023631565.1). Classification (NCBI taxonomy): domain Eukaryota; kingdom Metazoa; phylum Chordata; class Actinopteri; order Perciformes; family Percidae; genus Gymnocephalus; species Gymnocephalus cernua. The sequence continues at coordinate 18,816,946 of CM042440.1, forward strand.
ACTTCCAATGCTTTCAACCCTGAAGGTGCAAACTTTAAATAAGCAAAACTACAAGGAGCCATATGAAAGTGCAGCTTCAAGAAATATATATAGCTATCTGCTGCAGAGTATAGTGGCTGAAGGGGCTTTGGCTAAAATTCCCCAGTGGACCAAATGAATAATTAATAGCATCATTGTCTGCAGGGTTGACAATTCTATAAATTGCCTGAGTTGTTAAAGTGCTCTAAAGTTTTTTCTCTATCCCTTTACTTCTTTCTGGATGACTGATTGATGATGTTTTTTAGCATTATCTTGATGATTGATTGCACTAACTGCAATCCAAAACACTGCAGCCAGAGTGCATATTGTGGTATAATTCTCTAAATTGACTTTGGATTGGTTACCTGTTGCCGACCTCTGCGTGCCTTATCAAATTAGTAAACTTTGTCTTGAATCCATCTGCCTTGTCTATAAGTCATGCTTTTGAGCCCAAACCATGTTTTACTGTGTCATTACCAGTGTTGGGGGTAACACGTTACAAAGTGAGGCATTACTGTAATCGGATTACATTTGTCTGTAACGCAGTAATGTAACAAATTACTGTTGATAACTCAGTAATCACATTAGTTACTAATCAGAGAGTTATAGCCTTTCTTGTGTCACTGGTTCTTCAACTATCTGCATAACGGCAGGAGAGAAAGACAAATCAAACATCCCTTTTCGTGCATGTTTGCGTAATACTTGTCTGAGGAGACAAAACAGAAATGGCAGAGCCACCAAAGACGTCTTTTAAGGGGTGGAGGTATGCTCATTACATTCAAATTAGTTGCGCAAAAAGGACAAAAACTTGATTGTAAAGTGTGCGGTCGCAAACATCTCTCCACCGCCATGAACACAACATTCAGTCTAGTCGCTAATGACCCCCGGACCCTGAGGAGCTGGTAAAAAGAGCATGTTGCTGATTCCAGTCAAGCAGCCAAGACTTGATTTCCAACAGCAGGTAAACAAAACAGAGATGAATTGGCTTGTGGCAGCATACACAGTGGAGGAAATGTTGCCTGTTTCGACAGTGGAATCGTCATCTTTCCGAAACATACTGGGCAAAATACAGGTTATGAAGAGTGGACGGCTGCCAGTACTGTAGCCTTGTTTTTGACAAATTTAGGGCTGATGTTCACAACTTTGTTGTCAGCTTTATGGTATTAAAGAGCATAAAAGAGAGATATTGTGTATGTCCATGTTATATTAAGGATTTCTGTTGATCTGGACATATGAGGTTTAACTTTATATTGTTATTTGGCAAGTAAGTTATGGTGCACCTCAGTTGATGTTACGGAGTAATCCAAAAGTAATGTAATTAATTGTGTAACTAATTACTTTCAGCAGAGAGTTATTAAGTTAAGTCGAGCCTTACTTTAAAAAAAGTAACTAGTAATGTGAAAAAATATAGCAGCATCTGTGTACTTTACTTTAGAGATACTGCACTGTTCATGCAGATGTACTGTTGCAGCTAATTGCACAACTTGTAACTAAAAATCCTGTCAGCCAACAAACACATCTCTCAATTGCACACAATAAATGTAATTATTGGAGTGTTATTTTAAACGAGTGAACTATGGAGGTCGCTGCACTGCATAGACTGAAAATAGGAAGTGGAGAGATTGTCTATTACTATGGCATCCACATTGAGTGTTTACCCTCTGGCAATATCTATCTCTATCAAAGGCAATATTGTCCATCTGAATTGCTTCCAAACGGTTACAGAGGACAGTATGAAGGGAAGTGTCCGCGCTGCTCAACTTTATGGAGGTGATATAGACATTTCAGTAAACGTAATGCCACACCGACACCATGACTATGACCTCTCGACCCATACCTCAGGGGATCTTTCTTATTTATTTTTTTTATTGGTAAAGTCTCATTCCAGGGGTTGAGGAGAAGCCTCACTGACCTGACAGATGAGAGCCAGCCCTGTAGTGATTGAGCAAAAAGAGAATATTCCTGAGAGCAGCAAACAAAATGAGTTCATTTCACCCAAACTCTCTATTATCTCTAATTTAGATCACCCACTATCTGAAAATACAGTGGTGTTTTCTGACCTCAAGAGCCCACACTACTGCGCAGTAGTATCTATACTAATATAGATAAAAACTAAACGCACAAAGGCATAGGTTAAAGATCTCATATACACGGTTGGGTAGGTGGGAATTTGTGTTTATTAGGTGGGAATCTTAATCTAATGCAAAACAATATATAATTCCGGGCACACTCAAGAAGAGCTTAATTAAATGTGCAGAGCCCATATATAATGAAACGAGAACAGATTTTACAACAACGTTGCAGAAGATCACACACTTACTTAGCCATGTTTTCTCTGATGTAAAGCCACTCAGTCAGTTATATGTTGTGTTCTGCAGTAAATATTATCTGCTTATTATTGGAACACAAAAACATAGGTTGTTGATGTCCTTGTAAGAAGCACCTTATTCAGCTGCACACTGCCGCAAGATGCGCAAAGAACCCCTTAACATCTAATCGCACATACTTTAAGTTGATTCCCTGCAGCTATAGGAGTTCTTTCCTTTGTCAACATTGTACTCCTGTATTTTATTCCTATACTTCTTGCAGGCAATGCCCACAAAGTCAAGGATTGCATTTTCTTTCCACTTACACATGAAATTGTGTAATCCACAATTTATATTACGGCAGAGGATTAGGGCCAATGTGAAAAATGTATTTGAGATCTGAGTTTAAAGTCAGAATTCTCTTTCAATCTCACAATTCTGACTCGAAACTTTGATGACATGTTATGAAATCAAAATAGCCCAAAACCCTTAAAATTGTAAAGATGTTTTTGCCTGTAGTGTCTCCTGCAAATATGATCTGCTATAATAGAAGTTAAATATGTTTTGACAAATGTGAGATAAATGAGATAAAAAAACAGAGTTATATCACCAGGTATCAACAGCACAGAACAGTTGTCAGCCACTCTAGGCTTCCCTGTGCTAATATTCTACATTTATATGAGACCACTACCTTGCATGTGTACCATATGTTATAGGCAAAGGCTCAGGTGCCTGAATAGGGGATAGTTTACCGACTTTGAGTCTGATTTGAGATTAATTAGCATCCAGCAGCTTATGATCGCCACACAGCAATTTATTATCTCCGAGTGGTCTACTGGAGTGCTCACAGGAATGCTAGCAGTGACCTCCATCTGCCTGTCGGCTTGTTTTTAATTTCTTCAGGCGGTGAGAGACAGTCAAGAGAGTGAGAGCTCTCACAGCATGGTGGTTCAGCCTTGTACAGTAGGAGAGACCGTGTGGAGGGAGCACCTATCAATCCCAGAATTCATCTGCCATGACATTTGCATGCAGTGTCAGGTTGTGATTCACAAACTTCCAGCACACAAAAGTGTTTTTTTTTTTTTTTTTTAATTCACCATTCAATTATGTATTCATCTTTTTTCCTTTTTTCCTGACATTATCCCCTCCTTTCTCTTTCACTTCACGTCAGAGCTGTTTTGCATTGCAGCAGCCAATTAGCATTGTCAGTTAAACTATGCTATGCTATGCTATGCTATGGAGGCTGCCAATACAATCCTGCAGTCTTGACACATCACCGCCAAACTGACAGGCAAGCTTCTCCCCAAGTATGGGAGTAATGATGAATTGCAGGATAAAGCTGGCACACCACACACAACAGCAGCCACTGGGTTTTACATGGTTAGAGAGTGGATTCATATGATAGGGTGACCACCAGACGTCCCCGGTTTCGGTGACTTGTGACCAGACCCGAAATTGGAATGAAAGAAAGAAAACATTGATCAAACGTATAGTCACGCATCCTACACGCGCAGGCTCAAGACAGCCAGAGCAAATGCTGCTCAGAGCTCAGAGATGTTCTAGAATGCCCATATTTCTGGCAGCACGGAAGAATCTTTGCCCTTTGCGAGACGGCTACATTGAGCTTCTTTCATCTATCCATTCATTCAATAATTCATTCATTCAGCCAGCTAGCTCTGACGAGTGCGAGTAGGACAATATCGCTAACTGATATGCGTTGAGTGCTTTAGCAAGCTTTCAAATAACATGCTATCGCTTTATGTTAACGATATGAGTAGTACAATATCTCAAAATTATAATGTATTCTCATGTAAACGATTTATGTCAGCACAGACATGTTTGTAAAGTGCTAAGCCAGAGTATCCCACCATAATGGTTATTATATTGATTCCAGACAATCCCACTTACAAATATGAATAGGCCAATATATTTCTACTGATATGCTTCCTAGTGACATTAATGCAGAAATATGAAGAAAAAACTATTCCACCTGTGTGTGCATGGTTAAAATTCTGAAGTGCAAAATAGTTCACACTTACTTGGAGGTTTTCTAAACTGTACTTCCGCACATGGACACAAAGAGTATAGAAGCGGAACGAGAGAGACAACCAGGGGTCAAAGTGGGATCTGGCAGGTGGGGGAAGGTAAAGAAAACTCACTTTAAAAGCTAGTTCACCCGTTACTCTCGTTATTTCCTTCTTCCTAAACAGCCAGGAGTTCCAGATCGTTCCGGCCCAGACAACCACCTCTCTCCCTGTTTCTTACACTGAGACCGAACTCAGATTAAATTGTAAAAGTAGACAGTGCAGATCAAATATAAACCAACATTCTGTCACTGCTTTGCTGATTTTGTGCCTTTTAATGTTTTAAGAAACATATTTAAGCTTACCTTTTAACTGCTATACGAGAATGTTTGTTACCAGTCACCCACCAGCGTGAGCGTTTATTTGGTCCGGTATGGTGCAGTGCATTATGGTGGTTGAAGGTTTTCTACCTTTTGAGCGAAAGAGTATAGCACATAGTAATATATTTGATTTATCTGGCCATGTAGCACCAATTTCAAAAATGTTTGCACTATTCTACAGCATAGACAGCCCAGTTTTACGAAAAGACTATTTTCCAACAGTAAAATACTTCTTTAAATTGACTATGAGAGAGCCACATGCTGCTGGCCACGTCAAGAGACACCTGGAGACACGGCAGTCCTGTAAACTGCAGCAGGTGCACAGATACAGCAGTGTATTTGAATGAATGATTGAATGAATGAATGCATTTATTGTCATTGCATTTAAGTAAGTCATTTAAGTAATTTCTCATTACTATCTCAGTTTACGGGACAGCTGTCAGTCAAATCAGCTATTTTAGCCAGCTATCATCTATGTTACTATTTGACAAACCAAGTTGTAAAAACTAGATTTGTCACTATAAGTTTCTGAGTTTCAAGCTGTGTGTCTGGAGGATTTTCTGCAGCAAAATGTATGTAGCTGATGAAGAGGATTTTTGCTGAACTTTTTTGCTTTGTAAGATTACATTTGGCATCAATTTGTTGTAAAAAAAAAAAAAAAAAAAAAAAAAAGACGCTCTTAGCACTTTAAAATCCAATCTATGCAAAACATATTTAAGCTTTACTTGCTTGTATACTGTACTGCATGCACACAGACACAACTTATATGTGCATGAACACACCTGCTCAGATATCAATATGCACACACACACACACACACACACACACACACACACACACACACATGCACATCCCTAATAACAGCTGCACTTGTGTGCACATCACCCACAAATAACGCAAAAACATCTTATTAATATGCAAAGTATGTACTGCAGTCAAACACTGGGTTGGGCTAATCAAATGGTAATGATTTTCCCAGCAAAACTAATTATAAATTCTTCAACTCCAGTCATTCAATAACGCAGCCGTTAAATCATAATAGCCGAGGCAGAGTCCTATTGATATTTTCCTCACATAAGGAGCAACATGTTCTCGTGTGAGAGATGAAGCTTTGAAGCTGGTCTTTGAGGTGGAACTTCAAAGAAGGGCAGGGGCTCCAGTAAATGAAGAAGATGGTGAGCACTCCAACAGGACAACGGAGGAACACTGCTGCAAACGTGCTTGCAACATATAAACATCAATTATTGTGCATGTTGTTTTTGGAGTATGGTATGAAGGACTAGAAATCTATTAAAACGTTTAAGAGATTTGGGACAACAATGGACTTAAAAGGCACAGAGGCATATGCTGTATTGGGCTGCACATTTGTTGTGGGTTAGTCTTTTCAATGGAATTGTGGATGATAATGAAAAGATAAACATTGTTGCAGAGGTGAAAAGAGCTGAGTGTTGGACAAGGCTCAAAATTGCAGTTTATGGCTAAAACTGAACTAATTGTATTCATTGGGGTTGTATTAACCTGTGAAACAGTGATTTAAAAAAAAAGTGAATAGTGAGCAAATACTTGAGGACCAAACTCTATACAGAACAAATCTGGTCTCTGCTAGACACGCATGTGTTGTTCTTGTCTAACTTGACCCCATAAAACAAGCATTACAGCCCTTATTCTATGGAATATGTAGCACATATCTCTCCTCATCCTCGTCTGCTGATGTCAGGAGTTTCCAAGCGTTTTCTTTCCTCACTTGAACGAAGAAATCAATGCACATACAGGCCTCCCTAATGCTATCAAAACCATTTAAATTGGTCTCAAGCAAATAGGGATGGCAAAACATATGTTTCTCTGGGGCTTTTATTCTTCATTTTTATTGTTTCTCCCCCCCTCCCCCCCTCCCCGTTTCCTGTGTTTCTACTCCCATCCCGTATTCATTTATTCTTACATATGTTATACCCAAGTGCAGTGCAATTTGCATGTGCGTTCTTAAATCCAACTTTGCTAATTTGGTTGTTTGTGTAATTTCACAGTCAGTGCTGCTCCTGGGGCTAGTTTGCACCTCACACACTCAAGACTTCTTGCCTGCCACCTGCTTTTCACACATTTTTGGTTGGCCTAGTGAACCTGTTAAGTCTGTGTAATGTAACTGGTTCAGGATTATACTGTGATCCACTGCCAAAAAGAGTGCAGAAATTAAGAGGAAAAAAGCCAGTTGAGGCTCGAAAAAATACAATGTAGTGTTCAGTGTATCACAGGCAAACCTATAGGGTTTTATTCACAGCAGCTGCACTGTGTCACAGTACTGTATAAGATGTGACATACAGTAGCTGAACTTTAAATGAATTGTGCAAGCAAAGGCAAAGAACGGGGAAAAAAAATCAATCTTGTAATCCACCACTTGAGCGTTGATTGCATGAATACACAATTGGAAGTGGAGACTGTGCCATCTGTACTGCAGCCCACTAAGAAAATAATCTATCTAATTTCCCTGGTGACCGCAGGTGATATCATTTATCTCATCCAGAGAGACTTCTAAAGTAGATAAAAGCACTTCTTAGAATGAGATAAATCTACCTTACCATATGTGCCCTGCTGTGCTGCCTTATGGGGAAAGAGAGGGGATTCCATGTTTGTGTTTCCTCGGCTACTTAATACTCGGACGCCAATTTTGGCCCAGCCGCATTTCATTTATCAGTTTCGGTGGGCGAGTGTTGCATGCAGGTGTGCAGCTGCAAGTTTAGAAGCCTTTCCTTTGCGCTGGGGAAAAAGCAGAGAGCAAATTGTGTTGAAAAAACACATCATGTTAATGTTTTTCAGCTATATTTGTTCTCAAGGGGGTAATAACCATATATGAAATCCATGTACATGATGCAAATGAATCACTGCACAGCTAACGTAACTTGACAACTTCCCTGCATGTGTGTTCGTGCAAATATGTCTGCATGTGTGTGATTCAGCAGCCCTGCACTGTGTGCACACCCCCTGGTATTTCTCCTGCACAGAGTTGGCATTTTAATTCATGCTTGCGTGACTGTGCTAAGGACTCTCTGGCTGTTACTCCCTCATCGTCATTTATTTTCTGTCTTCATTTCCTCCTATTTTCCATCCCTTTCCAGCACTCTCCTTCTTTATTCCTTCCCTTTTTGTTCCTCTGCACTGCTGTCAACACTCTTCTCTCGGATATCCTATTTCCCAGTCCTCCCTGAGGACTCGCATCACACCTGCGGCTAACATCTATTGGTAATATTATCTACCTGGACTTGAACCATTTTGACCTCTCACCCCTGGGGACTTTGGCATGCTGTGTAACCAATCAAGAGCCTCATTGGTAACGGGTGGCCACAGATGCTCATGACAGTTGTAGCCTACAAACTGTAGCAGAATATGAGCCTTTACATAATTCATAGAGTCAAGTCATATGGCCTTGAGTGATGCTGCTGAGAAAGTTAAGTGTAGAAGCAGCCCACCAGGAGGAGGTCTGTGTGCAGCTGCTAGCGCAACAGTTTGCCCGTCATAAGATTTGATCTAGGAGTTAATTAAGCTTGATGTGAGTTGAGGAAAAAAGTGCACCATGGTGTGCGCTGGAAAGCAGCAGGATTGCTCAGAGTTATCAGAAGTGCTTTTTAAAAATGGCAGCTCTAAGGGATCTCTGGTGGTTCTCCATGTGCGTAAGCAAGGGTAGATTTGGCTGGTCATGCATGTTCGACTTTGTTTTTTTAGTGTTATGTTGCATTTTGTTTGTCACACATGCACATAACTATAACTGTGCTGTGCACAACAGTGCATCATCAACATAAGGTGAAACGTGCAACAGAAAATGTAACGAACAGAAAAATAGAAGTGCAAGATGTGGAAATGAGGGGATGAATGGTGCTCCAGATAGGGTGCCATGCTTTTGTACATTTCCCAAACCAGTGGGAAGAAGGAGCGGGGTGAGAAGGGGAAAAAATTATTAAAATGTGCCACAGCCACAAAGTGCTCTTGGAGTAATTAAGTCGACAGCAGTTTGGCTCCAGCAGCTCCATTTTGAGTGTGTAATGTATTTCCATAATGACAGTGCGCGGCAGCAAACTGGCTTGTCGTCACACTCTCTCTCCCAGCTAATCCTGTTACTGCTGACCACTCTGACGGGGCGTGAGTCCAGCCCTGCTGCCTGTGCCACTTTCTGGGGGAAGGAGGGATGAGGGAGGAGATGGACAGAGAAAGAAAGAAACAGAGAGAGCAGCAACCACTATGTAGTTTCTCATTTGTTTGAGTGTGTGTGTGTGTGTGTGTGTGTGTGTGTGTGTGTGTGTGTGTGTGTGTGTGTGTGTGTGTGTGTGTGTGTGTGTGTGTGTGTGTTGGTTGTCATTTTGCGTGCACGTGTGAGATTTCAAGTGCTTGCCTGTGTGGTTATTTGCCAGCCTGGATGTCGGTGCATATCTACCGTAAATGTTTATTCAGTCTGCAGTGAATACACTCCTTGCTGCTTACAGAGGGGGTTTTCAGCATCATCTCGGGCTCTGAGCCCATCCACTCTGCTCCGGCCACAATGGCTAATCCTGACACAGGCAGCAGTGGCGAGCAATCAGCACTCACAGCTCAGAACATAATGGAAGTCTGTCTGTCTGCCTGCCTGTCTGGATGTCTGTGTGGATGACTGGCAGGCCGGCTGCTCATCTGGATGCTTGCCTTTTGTGCCTCTGTGGCGGTTTTTGATGGCTGGGTAGACAGTGTGTTGGGCCGCTGGTTATGTAAAGCGTATCTGACTATGAAGGAAAAGTAAAGCACATCAAAAACAGTTGTGAGATGCTGCACTGAAACTATGAATAAAAGAAAAGATGAGAAACCTTGGCCTGTTCCTAAAACAGCATAAACCTCATCTAAAGAACACTTTTCATTAAATACAGATGGTTCTTTAGCGTGCAACATTTCTTTCCTTACTTTTTCCTTACTATTTACTTTTCCATACTGTCACTGTTGGGCAGAAACCTTGTATCTCCATAGTTTGTCTTTTTTTCATAAATCAATGCTATTGGCCACCGTTTACATCTGTCTGTGGGTTTTACAACAGTAAGTATAGCTCAATAAGATGTTTTCTTTCTTATTTTATTTTCTGAAAAACAACAGTTTTGGACATACAAGGTTTTCACCTGACAGCGATGTTATGCAATATTCCTAATTCAGCATCTCTAATAAGAGATACTTAATGCCTATATTAGCCGAAGGAAGAAAGACTGTGTAGTGACAGATTATTAAACATGGTCTGGTTATATTTTCTTACTATAACACATAAAGGCTTTTTTGAGCCATGCTGGCAGCGTGGGTCAAGTGATGATGGTCTGCTACTTTGGCAAAAGGTAAATATCTCTATTGGAGAAACTGCTAAAACATTCAATAAATTGTTTACATTTTGGTTTTTGACCAAATACCTACAAAACTAATGTTTAGCACTAATTAGTAAATGTTAGCATGCTAACATGCTAAACTAAGATGGTGGACATCAGGGGCGGATTGGCCATCTGGCAATTCTGGCAAATGCCAGAGGGGCCGGACAGCGCATAGTATGGGTTTTTATCGCTTGCATCTCAAGTATTCAGTATGGTTATAATAATTAAATTAATAATAATAATAGATATTAAGCATTTGGCCAGTCAGCAACGGCTGGCCTGGTCCCGAGATGGGCCGACTGACCCAATCAGAAGTTACTCAAATTGGGACGTTCACCTGCAAACGGGATCTCCGTTTAGTGTTCAGGCTGTACCGGACCCTCCCGGTGATCATGCTGCTGTGGGGGACTGGCTGCGTAGTGAGAAGCCGCTGCTGACAGGCGCAGAGCTTCGCTGGAGCTTTGACTGCTGCCCGCACGACAGTTTTGACAGTTTCATGACTGGTTAAAAACGTCTAGTCGCGTTAAATAGTAGTCTAATTCGGTGTTTTGGTACAGTTGGTTTTACCTCCTGATGTGAAGCGTAGGCCTACAGGAGTACACATGACAACCTGAACAAGCAGCGGTGTACTGCTCCGTCTTTCTGCTGTGCCCCATTCACGTAATCTTTAGTTAAACTCTGCAATTAATCCGCGGTTCACATGTATGCATGAACTGTGGTGGTCCATTACACTGCAGACCATATTCAATATCACTGATCATTTTTGATCAATAGAATGTAGAAAACATTACATAACATTATTGTGTTATTGTACATTTAGCAGTAAAAGCAGTAGCCTCTGTAAGTCAAACCTACATTTTTCAGCTTGCGAGCAAAACGTGCTCTTTGGGGAAAAAACTTACCATAAAGCCCTGTTCATGCTGTGTGTTGTCGTATCCGGCCCTTGTCCCGGATGGGAAAGCCCCCTTACTGGACTACTGAATATAATAATATTCCATTATATTTTGTATTTTGAATTGTTACCTGCCACCAGAATGTTGTGATTTCCTTGCCATAAATATAGTTTTTACCATAAATTGGTGCCTAAAAATGTATCAGAATGCAGGAATTGAAGTCTTTTACCCTCAAAATCTCCCTCAAAAGCGAATTCTGAGCAAGGAAGTGTAATGGCAGACAGTCATAAAAACATATTAAAATTGCAGAGTTAGAGTTAAAACAGATGAAAAGATGGAGAAACAGACAGATAATATGTGCAGTGTGAACAGAGAGAAACACGGACAATAGAACAGACAGACACTGACAACAGAACAACATACTGTAGAGAATGACAGTAACAGCATACAAACGGCATAAATAGGCAGTATGTGTACATTTGTTATAAATGTGCTCTTTAAAAAGTAGTAAGCAGTGTTTGCCAGTTACTTGCATTAAATGTTTAAAAATCTGTTACATAAGGTACTGCTTATATTATTTCACCATCTGTACACCAATTAGTGAATGCACGGTGGGGCTACGTGGGCGTGGTAATGTGGGCTGGTGTGGCTACAGTGCCAGGGCTGAATTTTTGTCCCAGTCCGCCCCAGGTGGACATGGTAAACATTATGTCTGCTAAACACTAGCATGATAACATAGGCATTGGGAGCATGTTAGCATGGTCGCGTTAGCATTTAGCTGAAAGCAGCGCTGTACCTAATTGCCACCTCCAAGAGCTGCTGGCATGGCTGTAGACTCTTAATGAGTTAGTATGCTTCAACCAAGTGTTTGTCGAATGGTAGAGCGGCATCGGAAACTCCTAGCCCTACGTGATTAAGACATCCAAATTGTGGGCGTATGCATCCAACAAATTTTGGATGCATACGCCCACAAATTATTTTTTTTTTTTAACTCTTTTTCCTACTCACTTTAAAAAATATATTTTCATCTGTCATTTTTTAATGTTTAAATGAGTACAGCACTATGAATGCCTTCCAGGAAAGATTGTCCCCATATATGAACAATTATTGCATCATTTCCCTCGAGGTTTTCCACCCTGCCTTTCAGTGTGGTCGTGCGAAACAACTACAAACACAGCTGCTTTCAGACTAGCTCGGACAAAACATTGTACAAATAAACACAACCTAACCTTTAATCTTGTTGACTTCCTTCCCTTTAATCCGCTCTTTCACCCCATGCATTTTGTTTCCCTGTGTCCTTTCTGTAGTGGTTTTTTTTTTTGTCACTTTGACACAGTATTTAAAAATAAATGTTCAGCTGGGCGGTCATGGGCCTTTTTTAAGGGAAGACATTTTGACATGTCACTGTAGGAAAGCACAGGTGTAAATAATAAGATTAATGATGATTGAATTCCATTTAGCTTGTTGAGTTTTAGGGTCCTGCTGTTGCATGCTGGCTCACTGTCACACTGTCATGGCTTATTGGGACACTTCAAGTGAAGGGAGCCATTGTTAATGTAATTAGTAACACCTGTGTTTTTCTTACTTTGATGACTCAAATTGCTGTGAAAAAAGCATATTTTTTGGCTTTGTAGTTCATTTTGTTATTGTATTGTATTCCGTAGTCTCCACCTAACCATTTCAGGGACTGGCTTTTTATTTGCCTTGACTGTTTCTTCTAAGAGATTTTTTAAATTGAGAAAGTAACCTCTGTACCCGAGGCACATTGTTCACAGTCAGTTTGTGGACAGGCAATTTTACCAAAATACATTCTGTATGTGTAACCAACCTCCCATAGCCCTATATATTTAATAGAAGCTCTCCAGTTACATTGCCTTTAACTTGTTGTTTTGGTCTAAAATACTGCAAAATACTTTTTACCAGAACACTGAGCTGTATTACAGTAGATGTGTTTTTCCTGCAGTACCTTTCAAATATTGGATCACAGCAAATAGTCTTTAATGGGAGGAAATAGGTCTCTCCCTGGGGCATGATGCACAGAGGAGCCCCAGTGCCTTAGACCTCTCTCTCTCTCTCTTGCTCATTCTCTCACTGTCATTACCCCCCCACCCTTCCCCTTTTGTCTCTCTCTATTTACGATGCTGTTTGATGCTTACACTCCGCTACAGTTTGGGAGCATGCACCACTGTGCACACTAAAGCTTTCCCATAATGAGGCCAGAGTTTGTAGGAGGGAGGGGCAGGGCGTGGTAGAGATAAATGGAAAGATGTGAGATATTCCGGAAGAGGTGGATGAAAGGCAAGAAAGGCGGATGAGAATGCCGAATGCACACTGTCTACATAGACTTTAGCAAAATAGTTGAATAGGCCCGTTTGTAGTAAGTACTTTCAATGTTGCTAGAGCGTCCAGCAGACGGCCAAGTACATCACAGACATCAGCGTAACTTTCATTTTGGAACTTTTTTTTTAACTATAATGAGACTTCTTGACTGGGTTTTATAAAAAACAGATGCACACACCAAAGACTCATGCATTTGTTTTTCTTCCATAGCAATAATATGATCAATATTTCCTGGATGGTAAGAAGAGGGTCTGAATGGATCACTATTAGACGTGGAAACGTCCCCATCTGGCCATCTACCTCATAACCAAGTTGCCGTTTTGGCATCCAACCGGACCATTATTGAGCAGGGACATTTGACCAATGTTTGCTGTAGCACACACTTGGAGTTCAGAGGTCACCGAATCCCATTTACAAACCCCAAATCAGAAAAAGTTGGGACAGTATGGAAAACACAAATAAAAAAAGAAAGTCGTGATTTATAAATGTACTTTGACTTGTATTTCATTGCAGACAATACAACAGCACATAATTTAATGTGTTCCTCATGATTTTTATTCTTTTTTTTTTTTTCAAAAAAACAAAATTCCTATTCCTTGCAACACATTTAAAAAAAAGTTGGAACAGTAAAGCATTTACCACTTTGTAATGTTGCCATTTCTTTTCACAACACTTAAAAGACATTTAGGGACTGAAGACACCAAGTGATGAAGTGTTTCAGGTGTAATTTTGTCCCATTTTTGCTGCAAACAAGTCTTAAGGTGGGCAACAGTACGGGGTCTTCGTTGTCGCATTTTGCGCTTCAAAATGTGCCACACATTCTCTATTGGAGACAGGTCGGGACTGCAGGCAGGCCAGTCAAGTACCCGTATCCTCTTCCTCCGCAGCCAGGACTTTGTAATGTGTGCAGAATGTGGTTTTGCATTATCTTGTTGAAATATGCATGGACGTCCCTGGAAAAGATGTCTTCTTGAAGGCAGCATATTGTGCTCCAAAATCTCTATGTACTTTTCAGCATTAATGGTGCCATCACAGAAGTGCAAGTTACCTTTGCCAAGGGCACTGACACAACCCCATACCATGACAGACCCTGGCTTTTGGACTTGTTGCTGGTAACAGTCTGGACGATCCTTTTCGTCTTCGGTCCGGAGCACACAGCATCCGTTTCTCCCAAAAAATACCTGAAATACTGCTTCATCTGACCACTGTGTGATGGTCCATCCCAGATGCCTCCGAGCCCAGAGAAGTCGACGGCGCTTCTGGACACTGTTAACATAGGGCTTCCTTTTGGCACAGTACAGTTTTAACTGGCATTTGTGGCTGTAACTACGTATTGTGGTACTTGACAAAGGTTTGCTAAAGTAGTCCTGAACCCATGTGGTGATATCGCTTATAGATGAATGACGATTCTTGATGCAGTGCCGCCTGAGGGATCGGAGATCACGGTTGTTCAGCTTAGGCTTGCGCCCTTGTCCTTTACACACTGAAATTCTTCCTCATTCCTTGAATCTTTTAATTATGCTATGCACTGTTGAAGGTGAAATAAGCATATGTCTTCCTATCTTTCTTTGAGGAACATTGTTTTTAAACATTTCAATAATTTTCTCACGTATTTGTTGGCAAACTGGCGACCCTCGGCCCATCTTTGCTCCTAAAGGACTAGACCTTTCTTGGATGCTGCTTTTGTACCAAATCATAATTACAATCACCTGTTTCAAATCACATCATTATTTAACCAATTTACCTGATTACTAGCCCTAAATTGCTCCTGTCCCAACCTTTTTTGGAATGTGTTGCAGGTCTGAATGACAGGAAAGGATGTATATTTACAAATGAAATTAAGTTGACCAGACAGAACATGAAATATTTTGTGTTCACATTGTCTGCAATGAAATACAAGTCAAAGTACATTTAGAAATCACTACTTTCTTTTTTTATTTGTGTTTTTTAAACTTAAACTTTTTCTGATTTGGGGTTGTACTTGTTTCATACAGAATGTGACATAATAGGACAAAGTTTGCACTGTGACCTCTACATTCTAGATAGTTGTGTAACTTCAAACCAAGGCCACAAATCAACACAGCACAGGGACAGTAGCCTTCTTATCAGAACCACAAACAAAGATAAAGCCCTTTCATTCCAAAGATCTCTATTCCCTTCTTTTTTCGCTCAGAGCTTTATGAGAAGGTACTTTGCATAATCCAGTCTCATCCGTACGCGGCGAGCTGTAGGGAGATAAAAAAGGAGTAAACAGGATTCCCTCTGGCTGCTGCTTTCACCTGCTAGAGGTGGACTGCAAAACCAAGGCCACATTCACAGAGCTGCAGGCTTTTAATGCGAAGGGCCGTGCTCAGCTGAAAAACTTTACACAGCGATGAATTAAATATGACTTGATGAATACCATTTCACTGTTTGTGGAAAGGCGGCAAAATATTTATGAGGGAAAAAATTGCGATCATCACACTTTTTGGTGAATTTTTAGGACTTCAAATCAGTTGGACTTGTGGACCGGCAGATTCTTATTCCTGTCATGCAATGTGTATGACAGCTTTTGGTGTGGATTTGAAATGCAAATGGCTCTCATGGCTTGCACATGCTATCTGTTATTTATTTTTCTGTTAATTGATGGAATTGCTCTGTAACTGTCTTATCCTTTACTGGTTACCCAGGAAACTTCTCAACCTTGTCTCATCTATTTTCCCAACATGCTGGCTTTAATTATTTAAAGGCTAAATATGCACAGTTAGAACAGATTTTTGACTTTCTTTTTCTCCATCTCAGTTTTTATTTACCTAGCAAGCTCCTTCCTCTGCTCCAGCTGACCACCTCTCATATATTCCAATCTCCAACAACAGGCCATCAACAGCACCCAGAGGGCTTCAACATGCAATATTGAAGATTTCCATTAGTGCTGAATTGTTTAGGGGAACTGTGAAGAGTGTTTGTGCATCAGGAAACAGACATGATTCATGAACCATCATCATCACAGAAAGGAAAGGCGATGTGCCGAGAGGAGAGGGGGATACCCTCAAGGGAGGCGATAAAGGAAACAAAGAGAAAATAGATCAAAACTGAATAAAACCAAATTCAATATAACGGTACTATATGAGAAGAACAGCATGTGTTGTTCCCGCTTCGCATTTCCTGTCAGGTCAAAAGCGAGACAACTTCCCGTGAGTGTCGGCGAGGGATATTCTAGCACATCCTCTGTCTATTTCAGTGGCACACAAAGATTCAAACACACAGACCCATAGTCATATTTGATCTACACTCCCTAAAAAGTACAGCTAACTGGTTACAGTATCCACAGTATCTGTCTCTGTTCATGCCTTAGGTTACTAACATTTTGACAGATCTATACTCTTGTGCAGTTGGGACAAAACACATGCAGCCTAACAGATTTAAAGCAGCATTAATTTACTTTTGCTGGCACATAGGTGCAGGGAACAAGCTGTAACCACAACATTGACATATCACCTTAAAAAGTTGAAATGGCTAATAAGTTAGCCAACAGTGGACTATTTACACATCCAGCAGACACGGACCAACATTAGCATTTATTTTTTATTTTATTTTTCTGGCCACCCAAAGAATGTAAGTCCAATATTAACTCTCCTCTCTCTGTAGCTGATAAATGAATCCCCACTACTAGCTAGTTGCTAACTTTTACCTCATTTCCACTGAATGATTCGGCTTGAATTGACTCAACTCACTTTTGATACCAGGTGCTTTTCTCTATTAAGTCCACTGTTCCACTATCCACTGTGGTATAGTATCCGCTCAGTGTAGGCGGGATTTTCATCTGATTGGCATAGCGACGATGTGACATCTTCAATGTGAAACTCACTGGATCCTTTCATTGGCAACAATGTGCGCACCTTGTAAATCGTATGCCATAGTGTACATAATGTACGCTGTAGTGTACGTAGATTTGTAGGCTGCCATTTAAAAAAAATCTGGGGCGAGAGAATAAGTGAAAAACTCCAGGTCGCTATTGACGGAGGCTTGGCTATTTAAAAATGTTTGTGCAGGATGTCTGCTAGTGACAGTTTTCTCTGACCAATCAGTGGTCTGCAGTATTTTAACTTTACTTTGTAGTATCAGCTCAGCTTGTTTGGAACCTCGACCGAGGTGGTACCAAACAAAGTACCAGGCACTAGCCCCCAATTTTTTTCTAATGGAAAAACAAAACCAAAATGCGCCATTTGGCCGTCAGTTGGTGCTGGGAGCAGGTTTATCAAAGCTTTCTTGCCTGCTGTAGCTGGAAACCAGGTTCATGAAAGTGGTGAGAGAGACGCTTAACGCTTTGTAGAGCTGGGGGGAACTGCATTGTTGTGTCAGGAGCGACATCTTTCACATTACATATAGTCATTGTCATATATGTCATACATTACATATTGTCATTGATCCATTGTTATTTAAAAAAAATGCGTTATTGGTGCAGCTTTAAAGGTCCCATGACATGGTGCTCTTTGGATGCTTTTATATAGACCTTTGTGGTCCCCTAATACTATATCTGAAGTCTCTTTCCCGAAATGTAGCCTTAGTGCAGAATTACAGCCACTAGAGCCAGTCCCACAATGAGCTTTCCTCAGAACGTGCCATTTCTGTGTTTGTAGCTATTGAGGAGGAGAGAGGGGAGGGACAAAGTGGAGGGTGGGGGTGTGGCCTTAACCAACTGCCACTTTGCTCATTTGAAAGCCATGATGTCTCTCTCTCATGGGTTGGCCAAATTCTCTGGGCGGGCAAAGTAGAGAAAGGGGAGGTAACCTTGCTCTTTATGACCTCATAAGGAGGAGATTCCAGAACGGCCCATCTGAGTTTACTTTTTCTCAAAGGCAGAGCAGGATACCCAGGGCTCAGTTTACACCTATCACCATTTCAAGCCAATTGGGGACCATAGGCAGGCTGGGGGAACTCATATTAATGTTAAAAAACCTCATAAAGTGAAAAAGAAAAAGTGAAAAAGCACGTACAGTAGCAAAAATAACAGGGCAGTCAAATTTATTAAGAAGTGAGTTAAATGTTAGTCTGATATAATGCAACAACACTTAATTGGGTATCTGCATTTTTTTTTACCAATAGTTAACTTTTGATTTGATTCTCTCCTAACACACTCCAATTACACAGAATACAGTGTAAAGACAACGCCTACAACAAGTTAGAGTTTAACACTTGTATGTTTTTCTCACTTCATCCTAACATTTCCGTGGCAGAGTGGGCTGAAAGATGGTACTTGCAGAACTTATTCCATCAAAGGCGTTATCTAACAAAATCAGCAATTAACTGCAAAGAAGCAGAGACAATTCAGTGAATAAAGCAACCTAATTAACTTTCACCCTATGAATGTTTTTTTAACTGGCAAAACACTTCTAATAGTAAAACAGACACTCTAGACTGTATGTGCATGTGGTGTGGAGGTATATACATGCGTGCACGGTGCTGTGTGTTGGTATATGTGTTCACAGGTTTTCTGTTTTCATTAGACACATAAGGACTCGCTGCTGTCCTCCGCCCAGCTGTGAAAGTAGCAGCTTACAGCCTCCAGGTACATCGATGCTCTGTTAATTCTGTGGCTTAATGCTCCATTCCAGCTAGTAGGTACTAGCATCAAGGGCTCCTGAGAGCAGCTTTCCATCAGTGTCTCCGGTAAAGTGGAGCTTTGCCTTTAGTGCCATTTTAGTAACTGGAACACTTGCCTGGCTGTATACATGCATAATCCCACACGTTTATAATTCTATGCAATTAATCTGATGATGACATTGAAGAAATGTCCTAAGGTCAAAGTGTATTGATCTCACCAGTCGACTCATCCAGGATTCTTTGCTTACATTCACACGTTTCTCAGTAGTCATACCTTAACGCTAGTCCTTGACGAGGAGACCTATCTCAACAGGTGACAGCTATCAATCCAGCTCCAGGGTCGATGGAGGGATAGAAGAAAACCCCTTTCATCTTCGCTCTGACTTTCACTCAATCTCTATCTCTCTCTCTGTGCTTACTCCCCCTCCCTCCTTTTAACTGCATCTTTTCGTGTCTGCAGAATTCTCAAAGTGCTAACACTGTTGTCCAAGGCAATTCTTCAAGCCCTTTTTACAGCTATCTTAGTTTTCCTCTCCCTTACCCCTTTTCTCCTATCGCCTTTCATTCACACAGATCTGTGTGAATGTTCTGTATTACACCTCTGGGTGATGGAGCAAATCGACAGCAGAAGATAGACTTAGGTGTGA
Organism: Gymnocephalus cernua; assembly: GCA_023631565.1. Classification (NCBI taxonomy): domain Eukaryota; kingdom Metazoa; phylum Chordata; class Actinopteri; order Perciformes; family Percidae; genus Gymnocephalus; species Gymnocephalus cernua. The sequence continues at coordinate 18,836,500 of CM042440.1, forward strand.
GAGAGGTTTTGGCACCTTACCCTCTGGAACAACTTTCAAGACAATTCCCCAGTGATGCTAATTCTCCTCCTGCAAGTACTTGTTGAATGTTTTGGCTGCGTATACAGGCAATCACACAAATCCCCTTTCAGCTGGGGCTGAGTCTATTTATATGGTTGGCCTGTCTGGAGAATAGTTGTTACTGTTAAAGGGGACATTTCAAGCATTATTGTGGGCTGTCAGTTTAATCAATATTTGGAAATATGAGGAAAGTCTTTCTCAAAGCCTCAAATTAGAGAGCTAAAAAGGACGTTGTCTACAAGGACATGGTTATGGTCAGATTTAAAGCTTTAGTGCGCAACTATTTTATATTAATGAACGTCCGTTGCATTCAAGCAATTGCCAAATGAGTTGATACCATGCTGATTAAGCCTATAAGCTCCACAAAACTCTCTCTGCATTTCTCAGAATGGCTATGTTTACAAAATGCCGCGTGCGTCACTGCTGAAAAAGGCAGCATTCAGCCTTGGAGACGAAGAGGACACAACAATTACAAGATAATTACCTCTTCTGAAGAGTCCATCATGTTTCTTTTAATCCTCCGTGTCCTCCTTGATTTGATGGGATAGACGCTACTAGCAACTGCGTGGAGGAGGGGCGGGGGTGTTGCTGATGCGCCAACAGTGTTGTCATTACTCAGTTATTCCCCATGGGGGCAACAGAAACTACGTACTATAGCTTTAAATGACACAACCAATATAGGCTCCATTTGAACCCTAACCTACGGTTTTCTTTGCAGCGTTTGAGACATATAGAGCAAGTCTTTAATTTTCTTTTGATAAAAGGAAGTTCTACCCCAGTTTGCGACATTATTTCCATCTATTCCTATATCCTCACCCCAGGAGGAAGTCAGTATCAGAGTGTATTCTTCCTCTCTCCAGTCCCCGGGGGATTCTACTCGTCTCCCCACCCACCCCCATTACCTCATCATCATCCATCTGGGAAGCAGGATAAGCACTGCATGGGACATTAGGCCCATTACCCAATCACGACAGGCTACCAGCCCCAGCCCACTGACTCTCCCCTTGCTGTCACGCCACGCTCCAATCTACTGGAAAGGACACTGTGCTTAAAACAAGCTGGGTTTCATTTTGTCTCACATCACTAAATTGTGTTGAAAATATCCCCATAATTTTTTCCACGTCTTGTCTAAACCATTGAGTGAACTGAAGTGAAATCGTGTGAGGTTTAAGGGCCTGACATTTAGTGAGACTAGATCTTAAGCGAGGGGGTAGCTGACGAGATCTTAAACATGGTAACACACAGGGAGAGTTGAGAAAATGTAATTGATGCCTCCTTGTCAAAACAGGATATATGGTTTACCATAGATGCTGTCAGATAATCTGACTGACTGCAGTCTAACAGCAATCTCTCTTCTAATATTTCCAGCTGACTCGTCTTTAAAACAAAACCCCTGTAAAATAGTCTTAAATATGTACTTGATGTCTACGTACATGATACCGTGCTAAAGGTCTGAAGCTGTGTTTCCAAATCCAGAAAAACTGTTTTTCTAAACACTTCAATTTGCGTGCAACACATTGAAGATTCTGCAATTCTTTGCTTGCACTAATTGTAAAATAATCCTGGAAACCTTCAGTTTCTCCCTATTCGCGTTTCAAAATGAGCCATAACTTAAACATTGGTTTTATCATCAGGGACTTGACATTTGTCAGACACCATTCTTCCACTGTTTAAGAAGAAGAAGAAAGAAGAAGACATACTTTACATTAAAACCATACTATACAGTAGTCATTCCGATTGACACCAGGACAGTCACAAAAGAAATGTATCAGACCTACTACAATACATCCTATGTTTAGACCTTAGCTAAGGTTAGTGAACAGAATGCCTTAGTGAGAGTAGAAGAGACCATTTGACAGATATACCTGTATTTATTTTCTGTCATCTTTAAAATTAAGCACTGACACAAAACTACCAATCCCTGCATATTTACAGCAGAGTTGGTCCTGACCTCCCAGGGGCTCTAAGCTAATATTCTGCTAAGGGGCCCTCCTAGCTGACCTGTGAGCCATGTAAACCATATACCTTCGCCACACTGTCACACCTGATACCCCAGTGCTCCCACTACAATCCTCCCTTCTGTAACACAGTTTGCTCCATCTGTCGGTCTAAGAATAAGTATGCCTAGGTAGAGCTGTATACAGAGCAGAATGAGGTATTCACAAATTATATTTATTGAATATAATACTGTTTTCATTTAGAAACTTAAGGTAAAACATAACACTAAGCTTCGGCTCTGCTGCCTGGTAATTAGACCAGTCCTGACAAATATTAACATCATTAGCTTTGGCTATTGTCAAAGTGGGTGCAAACAGGGGACTCCTATTGCAGGGCTCAGACACGCAGTAAAAGTCACAAAAGGGGATTTATTGTGCAAAAGCGGTACACAGGGCAGAGGCTGGGTCAAAAAGCAGGCAATGGTCGAAAAGGTAAATCTGGCAACATTATCTAAAAACACCAAGCAGAGACTTTGGTCAAAAAAACAGGCAGAACACTCACTAGGAACACAGGGAAAACGGCTGGAACGCAAGAGACAAGGGCATTTTCAGCATCGGCATGGGCACCAGTCTGTCTGGACTGTCTGCAAGAAATTGAGAAAGTAGAGTATGTCACATAGCTAATTAAGCAGTCATTTACACAAATTCACTTCTGCCATACAATCTTAAATGATCAATGATGTCTTCATAGGACATGTACTTCCCCACGTCATGATTTCTGCTCATGATGGCCAGACCAGTCAAACGGTTCTGGGACATGGAAGTCCTTGGGTAGCTTTTGATGGCCTTTCATTTAGAAAATCTCCTCTCTGCCAATGTTACTGTTGCTGGAAGGGTGACTGCAATTCGACAGGCTATCCAAAGGTTAGGATAGAGTTCCTCTAGGTTTTTCGACCACAATGTTGAAGTAGTTAACTTCAAGGATTTTGGGTGCATCAGTCACTGGTTCATCAAGAGTAAGATTAGAACAGAACAGCCTCCACATTCATTTCTTCAGAAATGCTTTCAGCTGTTGTCAGGGCCTCCGAGAATCCAGTTTCTGGATATGTAGTGAGACAGGCCTTTGCATTTGGTGGAGCAGCAATTGTTCTGTTAGTGTCTGAGCTGCTTGTATCTGATGTGAATGTACACCTCTGGTTGTGCTACAACTGACTGAGGCTCACTAGCTGTACTTCACTTGCTAAGGAGGGCTGTACTGGGTCTGTGTTAGTACTTGCTAAGGAAGGCTGTACTGGGTCTGTGTTAGTACTTGCTAAGGAAGGCTGTACTGGGTCTGTGTTAGTACTTGCTAAGGAAAGATGTACTGCGTATGTATTATAGATACAATACAATATTATTATTAATTATATCAGCTGCATCAGGCCCATTCAAACAGCCTCCCAAATATTTCCTTTTATACATTTAAAAATATATATATTTACATAATGGCTTGGTTGAATACGTGATGGTTATTATTTACTGGGAGATGTGCATCGATGTTGCCGAGTATGCCCAGCATATCAACATTTTAAATTAGATATTTAATCAACAGCCAATGTCAATCCATTGCTTTCCATCCTGCATTAGTCCAGAGTTCTAACTAAACCTTGACTAAGAGACTGGATAATCATTGTCTTGTTTTCTCTCAACTGCTCTGGAGATTGAGCAGTTGTCTACCAATCAGAAGGTTCTACATGTTGCAAGATACTGAAAGATACAGATTGCTCCTGTTGGCTGTTCCATTGCTGTGTGAATGTGCATAATGAGCAGGTGGCACATAGTATGGCAGCCTCAGCCACCAGTGTATGAATGTGTGTGTATGTGTGTAAATGGGGTGAATGGTGCCTGTACTGAAGTGTGTAGAATGCATTGAGTGGTTGATAAGAGTAGAAAAGCGCAATAGAAATGCAGTCCATCCATTTTAAAATCATACCTTTCCTCCATCACAGTAAATGTCATCTTATCCTTGAACAGAATAATCAACTGATTGTGTGTATATATATTGTGTGCGTGTGTATGCGTGTGTTTGTGTGTGTGTGTGTGTGTGTGTGTGTGTGTGTGTGTGTGTGTGTGTGTGTGTGTGTGTGTGTGTGTGTGTGTGTGTGTGGCTCTGTCCATTTTATTGTGTGTGTATATATTTCTCTGCACATTTCATTGACTGTGTGTGTTCTGTGGTATGGGGGTCTGTGTGTCACTTTTGTGTAGCCTGGATCTAGCAGGATTTAGTGGTTTTTGATCCACAGTGTGAGTGACTCTCGGGCACACAGACAGGACACAGAGTGACCCTCATGTAACCATTCTCAAACCCCCAACTAATCCACTCACAGATTCATCTCCTGCTAAAGGAGCTTACATAGCCCTGTCTACCCAAGGGGGTACCATAGATGTACAGTAGACTCCACACACACACACGCGCGCACACGCACACACACACACACACACACACACACACACACACACACACACACACACACACACACAAACAAACACAAAGCGATGTCACTTGCTTTTGAATTTATAGATCATGACATCATTTACCTCTACAACTCGACAAAAACAACTCCAAATATGTTGAGCAAAAACTACAAAACTAGACAAAATAAGAATATCTGCAGGAAGAAATCAGATTTGATTTCCTGTCCCTGACAAGAACAACACATGGCAAGGACTACCAGGGGAAATCTATAGAAGTTCCGCTTATCCTCTGTAACTGCATTATCTCATGGAGATGTTGTTAAGTTATTCCAACTGTTACAATCCCTACGCCTCTAACATCCACCCTCTCCCCAGTGTTGGATATCTAATACATTGTAGACAGTTTATCCCTAAATAAATATTCTGCCCCACTTTGCATGCCGGGATGGTGCTAATGCAATAAGCCTGTGTAAGCACAGGGCATATAAACTGAGTACTGATCCCAATTCTGCTTGTCAAGTATATTAACTGTGGGGGCCAACGAGGGCTAAAAGATCACATACTGGCAATGAATTTGGATCAATCTAAATATCTAAATAATCTAATCTAAATACAGCGCTTTTTCTTTCACTTTAAACAGTGCTTTTTGTGTAAGGCAATATTGCAGCAGCATTTAAAGGGATAGGCCACCGTTTGTTGAAACAGGGTTTACCACGGTCTCCCCTAGCTGTAGATAGGTGGGTCAACGCATTTTTTGTGCATGCATTGTTTTAGTCCGGTGCAACACCGCCAGTGCCACCGCTAGTTAGCTTAGCGTAGTGAATGAAGTCCTATGTTGCCGGTTAGCATGTTGTGAGTAAAAGTGAGCCAACAAAAGAAAAAAAAACAACCTAATTACTTCCACTGAGACAAAAAATGTGTTGGCCCACCTATCTACAGCTAGGGGAGACGTGATAAGCCCTATTTCAACAAACAGTGGCGTATCCCTTTAATGCTGACATCTGATTCTGCTCAAAACCTGGACATTTCTGCTAACCATTAAAAGATAATATTTATTTGAAATCTCTGTATTCCTTTTTAGTCATGCATCGCTCGTGAGGCATAATGTGTTAAAATGATGTGGAAACAATGCCAATGGAAAGTTTGGCGTCAGGATTATGCCATATCTCGCAAGTGCGATTACAGTATATCATTTTGTACGCAGAGATACTACTCTTTGTGCCCTAATTCAACAATCGAGAGTTGTATAGGCAGCTGCGAGTGTGACGCCATAAAAGATCATTAGAATCCTCCGTCATGGTGGACACACGTATTTCCTGGTTTAACACAGCCCTGTCTCAAGCTCTCATAGGGAGGAGAACAGGGTGGAACATGGATGGGTCAAACAAACACAGGACTTTCGCCAAGGAGATCGCTGTTTGTGTCCTGTCCTTTTTAACTTCCTTTCCCATTCATACGTTATTAGGGATTATTTTATTTCAGTATAATGTATACGACACATTTTGAAAGAAAAATCCATCTTTCTGCCCAAAATAATAAATGACAAATCTAAAAACAGGAATTATGCTGACAAAAAAAAACCCTCAAAAGAACTTGGCAACCTTACAGTTTAATTATTATGAAATGTGCACAACACGTCTGTCGTGCCTTCTAACTGGCATCCTGTGCCTGCTCCCCGCAGTTTTCACACGATGATTCAACCAACGGGCCAAGGTGTTGATACAAGCCTCTATGACATATGAAAGCATGAGGAGATGAGAGCGTGTGGGAGGCTTTTAGATACAACATGAGCTGTTCATGGGTGTTTTCTGGCATTTTTTGCTGAGTCCTCACTCCCACCCTTTGGAGGTGAGAGCCAATAACTGAGAGAGAGAGAGAGAGAGAGAGAGAGCCAAGCCAGGCTGGGATGACTCTTACATAACGTCTGCTGTTACTGCGTGACACGTTTGGTCACGCTCCGAATCACTACTCCTCAGTCCATCACCAAGAGGGGTGTGCGTGCGTGTGTGCGTGCGTGCGTGCGTGCGTGCGTGCGTGCATGTGTGTGTGTGTGAGTGAGTGAGTGGCTAAAGGGTGGTCTGCAGTCCTGCCCATGGGGGGGTGGGTGGGTTGTTATTGATTAAACAGCTGTCACTTTTAATTATGTCTTGTTCCGATCAATGCAAAAGGCGACAGGAGCCAAAGTGACATTTCTCCACTCTGATTACTCATGTCTCCTTTGTGGCTCAACTGTCCTTTGCTTTCACCTATCTGCATTCATTTTGCGTCAGATGTTTTTCCCGAGCAGGAGCACATGGTTTCATTCATTTGGGCTAACGGCACAAGTCAGAAAAACCCAGAGGATGTTCAAATACTTCAATCGATGTGTTTGGGAAACAAAGTTCAGTCAAGAACTAAAGATGTGCTTTTATCAACTCAAAAGTCACATTCATTTTCTGAATAGGCAACATTAGAGTGAAATGAAAAGTCTAAGGTATAAGACTGTGGACATAAAAGAGAGAAGGCTGGCGATTTTAATCGGGTGAAGTCCACATATTACCTGATGAAGACGTCAGTGTGCAGATGCCTTTTTTTGTTAAAATGTTTCCTGGGAAGAAGCATGTCATTTGGTTCCAATTACTGGGGAAATATGATTTTTATTTAAATCGAGGCACATATTTGTTCATTCTACGTTTATTATTGGAAATGTCACTCTTTATTTTTGTTGACTTGTATGCTTGCCTGTAGACAAATTTATATAACCTGCTGTGCACCGACTTAAAAACGTTCTTATATACGCTAATGACGCTAGCAATTAGTTGGAATTGATTCCTGAAAGTGTACCAATTGAACACTCTCTATATAGGTCTTTCCAACAAACGTCTTGAAAGTTATTTGAAATTTACAAACCTGTAAAATAAATAATTTTCAAATGGAAAAGAACAGTGGGAAAAAAATACTTTAAGCCCAGCAGCTTCTCCCACTTTGCATATTTTAGTTTAGTTTATTTTCAGTGCTACTTTTAATATAACGCTGCATGAAAATTCTCAATCAAAACAGGCCTACCACATGAACATATGCGTGTATACTGGACCTTGTCTGCCTCAGTGCTTGTAGTCTTCAGGCCTGTTGTAGTCTCCATCTCTCACTGTCTGCTCTGCAAGCAGCGACTACCCTGCTCTCTATATTGTTGAAATCCATTTGTGCATCGTAAACACCATCAAGGTAATTTCTAGAGAAGAATTGGGGCTTAATTTGTGTATGTAGATACAGTGTCCTTTGAGTGGCGGAATTAAATTTATCCCTGCAAACTAGAACAAATTTAACAAAGGTGGAGTCACAATGGCAGTATGTTTGTAATTGTGACTTCCAATGTTTACCCTATTAAAATTGAACGCTGTGCTAAATCAAATGTCTCTGTGAATAATAAAACTCGGGACTGATGAAGTGGGCACTGCTGAATTAAGCAGGCAGTAATTGAGGTGGTGGTGGGTCTGAGCTAACAATGGAAACAGTATGATGCACTACAGTCCATCAAGATAATGGCATCTCTTGTTGATTAATTCCAGGTCAAAGAATAATACAAAGGCTCTGTGCTCACCAATTTTTTCTTTTTATTTCTTTTCATTTCTCTTTCAATCCTTGTAACTCCTTCTTTCTATTTCTTTCCATCTCTCCCAGTTGCTGTCCCTTTCTTTCTGTTCTTTCTCTTTCTGAGTGATTGAGGTGTAGAGGTAGCCGAGTCTGAAAGACTGATAATTGAATCCTTGAATACTTTATGGGAACAACATTCACCTCTGACTCACTGCATTTCCACATTAACTCTGCAGAATTCTAAAAGCTTTTATAGCCGCACTTTTTTAATTTCCACAGTTGTTGACATCCCAAGTGGTTTTATTACCTGTTCTGGCAATATACATTTGCAGTCCAATTTAACACTCAATGTACTTTGAAATTAGCTGATGCATGCCTTTATGTAGAAACAGCATAAACACCTGTCCAGCAAGTCCGAGACACAATTTTGTTTTGGTACAATCTATCCCATTGTGCAAGGTAATTCATTTTGTCTTCTCAAACTGTAAAAAAAAAAAAAAAAAAAAAGCTGTGTGATCCAGCTATAGATTTAAAGATGTAAAAACACTCTTGTCCACTGTACAAATCAAGCCCTCTGGTGAAACTGGGAGATGCTTTCAAGTTCTTCCGCTGCTGAAAAAAACAAAACGTGGTCTCTGGCGAGAGCCATATTCCCTGCCTCCCAGCCATTTAGTTGTCTGGGACACTGACCCTCATCTGTTTCCATGGGGACTGAAAAGCCATTTCTGCCATTACTGAGATTAGAGTCTTATCTGCTTTTGTTCTATTTTGGAATAGCTCATGGAGAGTATCTGGAGGCCTGCGGCTGCTACTCTAACAGCTATTATCATGGCCACCATCTCTGATATCACTACCTATAAAACTACTGTTAAACTTCCAGGGCTGTACTATGTGCCATTACTTTGTCTGTAAGCTAGTTTGCAGGGGCAGAATGGGATCTTGATAGCATGCTACATGGCATATTAATACATTGCATATTAATTAAAACCTCACTGGGTTACTTTGCAAAACCAGTGAAATTTAATATTCAGAAATCTTGCAACATCATGTAATGAACTGCAAACAACAAAGACTATCAGATTAAAAGTATAGTCCAGCTTTCTCCTAACAGAAAGTCCCTTACACTCTGTATCTTAGGCCTTAAGGGAGTCTGCATTTCAATGTGACACTTTTCACTTCCAGCAAATAGTACAAATCCCTTTCCAACCCACTTTTCCACATTAGCATTTGCTGAATGCATTCCTCTAGTGCATATGTTCTTTTAATTTAAAGCCACCAGTAGAATAGGAAGTGTCTTGACTAAGTCCTATTGTAGTCTCTTTTTTTTTTACATCAGGTTTCAAAGATGACTCATCACTTGTTTCCCCTCTTGCAGACTGGAGATAAAAGACAAAATTTATGTACACAAAAGAAGTGACGTGCAACTGTCAAATACAAACGCAATACTGGGACTGAAATAAAAGTTTGTAAGGAGCTGAATTCATGCTTGGGTCCAGAATTTTCCTGAACCCAACCAATACAAAAGAAACAGCTGTAAAACAATGAACTAATTAACTGAAGGTCACAAACATGTAGAAATTATTCTTTGTATTAGCACAGCAAAGTAAAGTTGGTGGTCTACACAGCCACTGTAGTCTGGATCAACAGAAGTGGATTTCCAGGAAAATTGCCTGACATCCAGTGCATGAACCCTCACCTTCTGCTCACACGCTGAAAATGGCATGTTTTGAAGAAAATTTGGATCATGCTTGTTTTTTTGGGGAATGATTGTAAAGATCTACAAAGATTATGGTTACGGCATTTACTCTCTAACTGGGACGTTTTAGGACCGATATGAGACTATTGCTGTGGACGAAGTACACGCGGTGATACACTGGTAAGAGCAAATGAAGTTTAACCATGTATCCAGCTAATTTAAATAGCTCATGTTACTGTATTGTGTGAACAGTTAATTTCAGTTAATATTGTATGTGGCGTTTCTTTTGCCAGGTGCAAATGTTCCACCAAAACAACTTCCTTCTTGAGACTGTTTTGCAGGGCCACGCTTGCTGCGTCCGGAACTTAGCGCCGCCCAAGACGATTGTGATTTATTTAAGGCAGAGATGTTCACAAGTCATTTTTTGCAAGTCCAAGTTGAGTATTAAGTCTTTGAGCTCAAGTCCAAGTCAAGTCTCAAGTCTTTGAGGGGCAAGTTCAAGTGAAGTCTCAAGTCTTTTGCCACGAGTCCAAGTCAAGTCTCTGGCCATCTGATCTGTCCCTAACACTGTATTGTTAAGTCTTATGAATTCAAAGCATGTCCTGTAGCTACCATCCATACAGTACAGTATCAAAATCAGTTGTAGGATAACTTTATGGGGTCTACTTAACACATCCCTCTAGCCCTCGGACCTGGTGAAATATTAACCCAAGTCTGTCACATCATATGGAAACAAACTATAAAGATACAATTTGCCTGTTCCCAGCATTAGCTCAACACTTTGCAATGGGTAGCTTGTTACCTGTGACGATATATGCTAAATGTAACGTCTCTTTTACATTAGCAAGTGACGTTGTTGATCCGGCATCATTTATCTTGCTGCCACGAAGTTATTGAAAGCAAAACTAATGACAAAAGGCACAACTCCGGGAGGACTTGGTGTCGCCATCGTCAATGCATTTTTTGATATGTGAGTGCACGCACATAGGCATAGCGCATGCGTTACGTTGCAGCTACGACATGCAGCTCGTCATACGTCTCCCCAACGTATATGCGGCAATAAAAGAAAATAGAAATACATGAATACATTTTGATTTAAAAAGCAATAATTGCATGAAAACAGGTTGTTGACGAGTCTCTAAGTCATTTGGGTCGAGTGGCAAGTCAAGTCTGAAGTCACTGTTTGTGTGACTTAAGTGTGACTCAAGTCCAAGTCTCAGACTTGAGTCCCCATCTCTGATTTAAGGAAATGCAAACAACCCAGAGCGTTTCTTTGTCATTGACTCATTGAATCCAATGTTTCTGATCAAGAAAGCCCACAAAAAACTGACTGGGTTTTCTTATTTCAGTTTGTGGGTTGGTAGGCCCTTTATGGCACTTACCCACTGCTAGTACCAGCTCGGCTCGGCTCGGCCGCAGTGCCCCGTCCACCTTTTTCCATTGCAGATTTAGTACCGCTTCATGCATGAGGCGAGCGTGGCTGGTTGTCATAGCGACGCTGCAGTAAACTGCCGTGACCTAACACAACACACACACAGAACGTTGAACGTCGAAATGTGTCTTCTGGCTGTGGCAACAACAACTATATTTAGATACGTTTTTTTTGTATATGAAGTGTTTTCATGGTTGGCTATGTCCCTTTAAAAGGAATGAAGTAGGGACCATGTTGGTGTCCACTCCTCTTATAGTCATGATCATGCCTTCTTTGGTACTCTAACCCCAACCCCAGGTTAACATTAACCTCTGATATCTGTAACATAAAGCATTTGATTGATAACAAAAGTGATGTATTTTTCACATAAAAATCAAGACATTATAATATAATCAAGACATCAAGCAATCCAGTTATTTTGTGCCACCACAGTAAAAGCATGTGCAGCCCAGTGTTTCTCTTCCTCAACAGTAAGTGTAGGTCTGCAGTACTGGAAATATCTCATCATTGTGCTCAATCATGTGACCATGGCAGCCTAAACATATGGTTTAGTCACAGAAAAAGGCATGTTTATCAAACCTACGTGACAGCTAATGATCACCACTCATGGAAATGTGACACATCGGTAGAAAGGGCATGTAATTAAGAATGCTATGAATAGGCTTGTAGAGGGGTGTTGTAGTTGGTCATTTCCATACCCCTCTTCCCAAATAAAGCAGCTCCTAATGATCTCCTCTTCACTCCCACTCCTCTCTCCTTCCCTTGCTTTGTAAGCCGAGCTCTCACATCCCCCCAGGGGACCCGGGGGAGAGTCTGCGTGCTCCGTGTGATGATCAGCGAGTCTTAGAGAGATCATGACAGCCAATCATCTGTCTTCTAGTGGTGTCCTGCATGGCTTCACATTTCAGGAGGGTGCAATTTCTTATATTCCTGCCTGGGGAGCTGTTTCATGTTTGGAATGCGCTGGTGGTTTTTCTTTGCTCTGACATGGGGAGTGCGGAAAGTGACTCTGATAGATCTGCGCTGTGTTTATTAAGGGCAAAATCTGCACAGCTTGGTTTCCCGCCATCTATCCATGCTCAAATGTGCAAAAAAAAAAAAGTCACCCCGCTTCCAAAGTCAGCGAAGATTAGTTACAGAAGAAGCATTTTCTTGTACTTTTCCAGCCCTCTCCTTCACCAGCTGCAGTGTAAAGAGGAAAGTTTCTGATTAAAAATGTTCCCAGACCCGGCTCTGTTAGTGTGTAGAAAATATATGAGGGGAGTTAATGTGATTTTGGCTGAGCAGATTAGAAATGTCTTTCATGGTCACATTCCAATATTAGTCCAGAGCTAAGCCTTAATATGTGTTTCTTTTGTGCTTAACCTCATAATGTCAAGAGACCCATAGTCACTTCTGCCGTGTAGAAGTTAGCTGCTCCGCTCATCTAAAGCTGCGTGGAAAAGGAGTGGTTTCAGGGGGGTAACGTGGGCATGGGGCGAGGACGAACATGAGTGTGGAAACGGACATTTGATGGATATTTTGAGTGACTTGGAAAAGCACAAGAAATGCTCCCACTCTTTACACACTCTTGTCTACTCGAGCATATGCTGCGAAAACCACAAGTGACGCAGCATCTTCAGAGAGCCAATGTGTGCACAAACAAACAGACTGTAATCGATGGCCTCACTGATGATCTGTCCTAACAGAGTCCTGGCTGTCAGCGGGAGCCAAATCCTCAGAGTAAACATGAGCGCAGACTGATCCACATTCAATTTAAATGACCTCCATGCTGCCGCTGCGTCTCACAGGGGGAATTCAAATGCCTCAATCACCCCTGCACTCTCTCCCGAACTCAATCCGAGAGGGATTAAGCCACCAAATCAATTAGAAGCTGTGGCTAAGAAGCAGAAGTCTCCTGCTATCTCTTCCCCCTTCTCACTTCCTCTATCAGGGTGCAGCCAAAAACAAAATGTGCTTAAGTACATTATATGGGCATACAGTAAGACTGGTCACTGGCTTGTAATTAGAATTATTAACAGCTGGATAATTGGAACCACTTTTCTGCTATATATTGAAACTCTTTTCAAATGGTGCCATAGAGCACATGTGGCTCATAAGCAAAGGTCTATTTAATTCTATTAAAAGCAACACATTCAACTACTACTTAGACAGTATGGCAGAGACTCAGCAGAGGCTGTTCGAAATTCTTTTTGTGTCTAATCCCTGACTTTTCTACCCTTTCTCTTTCTCCCCTGTTTTCCCTCTGTGACTCCTTCTCTTTCTCGGCTAAATCTTTGTCTGTATGCAGAGCCTGCTCTTGCCTCTCCTTACACCTTGCTCCCTGCCTTTCCCCCCTCCCCGTTCACCGAATCTATCTGGCCCTGGGAAGAATACAGAAGTTCAGAGGGAAACAAGTGTGCTCCGGCGGCAGGATGAGAGGACCGGGGCTGTTTCTGAGTGAATCCTCCTTTCCCCTATCTCACAGTCTCTCTCTCTCTCTCTCTCTCTCTCTCTCTCTCTCTCTCTCTCTCTCTCTCTCTGTCTCTCTGTCTCCTCCTAGTCCAGAAGAATCAAAGGATATCAGCTCCCTTACAGCCCTGTCTTAGAGGGGTTTCACTACAGAGGAAGAGAGTGAGGAAATGGGAGGGGGGGTGAATGCTCATCTGATAAAAGTAACTCAGAGGGCAACACAGAGAACATCGGATGAATGTAATAAAAATATAATTTTTTATTTGTTTTACATTTTAATTGTATTTTTATGTTAGAAACTCAATCTGGAGGACGTTATTTCATGTATATTGTTTATATCTGGGTTATCTGCCAGGATGTCTTCTTTCTTTGAGAAGAACAGAAAATAGCCTCATCTTTAACTGAATTCATTTTAACCTATCAACATAGAGCTTTATTTTTGCTTACGTAGCATTAAGATAGGAAAAATCATCTTATTCCACGCTGTCTGACAGCATCACATGAATATATATTCTGCTTGTTCCAACTCTTTATTGAAGCTATATGATGTTACGCTGAGTGAAATATTCAAACCCAAGACTACATGTTTTTTTTTTTTTTTATATATATAGTTGCACCGTTCTAGCAAAGGGAAATATTGTAGATGTCTACACTTTTCCAAAATTCAGGTTGGCATATTTGGTATCTTTGAAACTTTGTGATCTCCACTAGAATTTAAAGTCCTGTCGGTAAGAACAAAGTTTGGCTGCAGAGCCAGACTTGTTTTGACCAATCTACCAGTGGGGCAGCAAGGTTTAAGAAGTCAAAAAGGATTTTTTGTCTTAGTCACCTTGGAATTCATATACGTCACTGCATGTCAGTTAACAAAAGTCTACAGCCACAATAGCAGCTCTGTGAGGCTGTACTTAGACCATAGACTGTAAAAGTGATTGACGAAGCTTCTGGGCCTGAAAAGCAAAGACAATGCAGAAGTTCCTTAAACCTGCATTCTGTCTAATTTCCATCAGTGGGCGACATAAATAGAAGTCCGTTTCTCTAGAAGTCTATGGTAAAAGGATTTATTTTACTTCTCACTTGATTTATTACCTCAATAAATATTTCCATAATGTGTTTATGGCCTCAATTGCTATTTTCAAGTATTCTTCAAAACAGTATGATGTTAATTTTGTAACTTATAGTCCCATTTATTTTAAAATTGATGATGAAGCAGGGGATGCTTTAGGGCCCAGTGGCTACACACCGACCTGTTAATCAGGAGAGAGGCTTAGCAATGCTAACCATGGCACAGAGTACATTAAAATGACCGTGTTTCTGGTTGTTGTCCATATTTGTATCTTAAACTTTGACCCTCTGTGTGTTTTCACTTCATCAAAGTTATTTGGAACATTTAGTCACCTAAAAATGCCTTGTTCAGCATTCTGCCAACCAAGCTAGCTAGCTACGGCTAGCGTAAGCTTGTAACTCAAGGAAAAGTTTGCCGATTTTCTGTACTGTCGTACATGCAGATGAAAGGTGCCAGTACCCTGAGGTCTGCGTTTACTAACCTGTAAATCTCCACAGGATGACTCGCTTCAGAGGGGCTGAAAATCTGCATCTTTCCCCCTTTAGTGTGTAGGTTAGCGCATCGCCATCGCAACCATCTCCTCACCAGCTCCACCCAAGGGGGTAAGCCTGCCTCCACAGAGCGAAACGGCTATGGCGCCATTTTGATGCTAACAAGCCATGTTAAGCATTCCATTGACTGCCATTCATTTTGGTGTCACTTTGACAGCGAATAACTTTACATCTGAAGCATGTAAAGACTATTTTTTATCCATTGTTTATTTCTAAAGAAACACGACAATGTATAAAAGGCTCCATTACCTTGTACCTCACGTTATGGCTCCGTAGCGACGTTTTTGTAAAAATAGGATAACAATTGTGTTATAACCACGCAACCTACTGTCGCATAGTTACGGAATTACCGTATAGTACAGGAGAAGCTCGCAGGCAGTTTCGACTTACATTAGCTGTTTAGTTTAATTACTAATGTTAACTAGCATTTTAGTTAGCAATAATTAGCCTGTGCCTATTTTATCTTCTTACATATACCTACACTCTCCGTCTCTGCAAGATTCGGAATGATTGAGATTTCTTTTGGCACAGCTACCAGAAGACTTACAACGTTCAGACACGTTGCTCACGTCACATCTACGTCGGCAAGCTCAGTCAGTTTGCAGCTGCGCAGTAATGCTCAGCTATCACTGGAAAAGTGCTTCTAATAGACTTCACTGGTCTCCGTCCAGAGCAACGGGATCTGTTAGTCCATTTCTTTAACTGTCTATGGCTCCACCCTCTCATCAAAGATCGTCACATCTGGTTGCAAAAAAAACTAAATGGCGACACCGGGTCACCAAACGCGAGGCTTCAAAACAACAGTCCACACACCAATGGGTGACATCACAGATGTTACATGTCTATGGCAGCAGTGCTTTGAGCTAAATGCTAACACTAGCATGCTAACATGCTCAAAATGATAATGCTAACAAATTGATGTTAAAAAGGTATGTTTATCATGTTCAACCTCAAATGTTTAGCATGTTAGCATGATAACATGTGCTAACTAGCCCCTTTCACACATCCAGTCTTTCCCTACAATGTACAATGTGCAGGGTAATTTTCTGCATAGGGTCTCGTGTGAATGGGAGCAGGGATCGATATGCAGGGAAATCTGTCCCACTATTTTCCCAACTCATGACCTTGTAACATTCCAAGGAAAATGCTGGTATGGCTGTGGTGTGAATGCAAGCAGGACCATTGCAGGAATAAGCACCATCTATTCTGGCGTTGCCATGGCAAGTGTGAAAAAGGTGCAAGGCTGAAATGTTCCTGTGTGTATGAATAGTGAAAATCGCTAGCGGTTCCTGAAAGTCAGTAATTTAGCAGGAAATATGTGTGAAAGAGGCTTAGCACTAAACACAAAGCACACCTCATGTTGATGGGAATGTCATTTGTTTGTTTGCATGGTGCTAGAAGAATATCCAGGGGCTTACCTAATTGTTATACTTTATGCCGAGGGGAATGTGGATATATTACACCAAACTCCATGACAACCAATCCAATAGTTGTTAAGATATTTTGTTTCAAAATGTTTTTTTATTGAGATTATTGTACAGACAGTAACCTAGTCAAGTTAAGATATTTTACTTAAAATCACAAATGTCAATCTAGAGGAAGGTAGCCTAGAAGAAAGGTCAGGGGATCACCAAAGTCACCATGACTCATACCTTGGATATATGTACCAAATTTCATAGCAATCCATCCAATAAATGTGACAGACCAACATCCTCCCTAGAGCCACGCCACCTAGTGTAAAAATGGTTATTGTACCATCAGATAAAACAGAAAAGAGTTTGAAGGTGTTTCCATTTTTGGCCCTTTCACAGATTTGGCCATTAATCGATTCATTAAATTGTCATCCAATATTGTAGTTAACGGGCAAGTAATGTTATAATGTAATATGTACTTAAAAAAAATTAATCTCAGTCAAATATCTAAAGAATTATTTGCCTTTGATTGTTCCATTACTCATACATACACTCATACTGACTGCCTGTCTGTCTGTTGGTTGGTGTGTATGTTTATTCCTCTCTTTGTCACTATGTACGTGTCCATCTGCTTGTCCATCTGTCTGCATGAGTAATCAATAGTCTCTTTATTAGACAAATGGAAAGAGATGGGAGGAAGCTACATCAGGAAGCCAATCAGATAGCGTAAGTGGGAGGGAAGGACATTTCAGATCAACATCAGCTGCAATGAATCACAAGGGCACATGTGATTCATAGGGCACAGCTTGATTTAGGGCTGAATGGGTGTGATTCAACAACAAACTGACTGCACTAAATTGCACCTCAGTTATATACTAAACCTTGCTTTTGCTTTTTGACATTTACTAATGGCTACAAACTTCAGTGTTATTCACATTTACACATTTATTGCACATGGGACCACACTTTCTCGTGTTGTGCTTACTGACAACCCCACAAGCTCACCTAGTATGTTGTTGTAATTGAGTAGATGGAATATTAGAAGGTTAGGGTTACCCTGAAGAAATCTTTCGGAGTTCGAAGTTTTAAACATACTTGATCATAAATTAATTTAAAGCAAGATTATGTACCTTTTGGAAGACGTAGTACATCTTCCTCTTAAGGTTCTCATTAATCCTCATATAATTTCAAAATGCATTAGACACTCTCCCACTCTCACTTTCCAGATTGTGAATGTGCCACACTGGTACTGCTGTCTAACCATGTTTAGCTTAGTATAAAGACTGGAAACGGGGGAAACAGCTAGCCTAGGTCTTGCAGTACTTATTCTGCTGACTTCATCACTGTTCTTTACTTGTGTTGCCCTTAGACTACACATTTACTTTTTTGTAAGTTATAAGATGCCATAAAGGACGGATTCCGATTGATGTTTTTGAGTGTATCTTAATACAATTCTTAACTTACATTTATTGGTCTCTGTAATCATTCCTCCTCTACATATTGGTCCTGAAACAGTTCCTTTGTAGAGAGATGACACTGTAAGAAAACCTACAGTCCTTGTTTTGTGCAACAACAAAAAAATGCTCATGAAAAAGTTCATAATCTGACAAATTGAGTGGTTGTGTTAGCCATGGTAGTTGTGTGTAGGTTGTGTTGTAGTTGTGTGTGTTTATTAGGGATGCGTGTCCTCTGACCGAGCAACAAACCTACATGCATCTACCGGAAAATGCCGCAGCTCAGCAACAATGTCCAGGGAAACAACATGAGGGATTTTTGTTCTAGAAACTGTAATGTCTGACTGCTGAAACCTCTCATTAGCATCTTCTGCAGACTAGAATGCATTTTTTTCACAGAGACAATGGTAGATCCTGTCTCATGGCCAGTATATATGGAAAGGAGGAATGATTACGGTGACCAATAACTCTTTTAAACCTAGATAGGGAATCTGAGTAATGTCTTAAGAGAGAATAAGAAATGTGAACTTTAAGTGTGCAAATATATGAACGCATCCTTTTTCTCAGGATATTGGATAAAATGAAACCTTTCTAGCGCCTTTCTTTCTTTGTGTCCTCTTCATTCAAATGTTGAGAAGTCAGCGAGTGTTACAGAGTAGGAAAGATCACAGCACATAAAATACCAAAGCAGGTGAACCTTAGCCCTTGTTGGGGAATTTATACACGGGCTATGAAAAATGGCTGCCTCGCAGACTACATCACTTGTTCCCACTGCAGTCTCTGTGGCTTACTGAAGCGCTTCATTCTGAACTGTTTTCTTTGAACATTTTAAAGTCACTGCTTGGTTCCATATTCATAACCATTCCTGTATGAATGTCCAATTGCATTTCAGCCCACAGACAAATCCCCTGCTTAGACCCAGAATGCTAACCCTGTTCTCTTTGCATTGATTGATCTGTCTCCTATCTCCCCGCAGCAGCTTTATTTCAAATCTGAAAGCAAACATTAGCGGCCCCAACATTACCCTTCTCCCTTATATTCTATCTCTTTCTCTCTCTCTCGACTTTATGTCTCTCTCTCTCTCTCTCTCTCTCTCTCTCTCTCTCTCTCTCTCTCTCTCTCTCTCTCTCTCTCTCTCTCTCTCTCTTCCTCTTCCTCTTTTGCTATCGTATCCAGGAATCATCCATCAACGCAATGAGGGAATAATAGGAGCTCCCTCTCGCTAGGTCGAAGTGACTGCTGTACCTTCCATTACGACTGAGACATGAGTGATTGCCTTGAAGATGAAAGGTAGGGAATATGAATAACCTGATCTTAGTGAGACAGAGAGAGGGTGGTGCTGGTTTGACTGGTAGCTACACCTTTGTTTAAGACTGGGTGCAGTGGGATTCCTCCCTCGCTGATGCAGTACCCCTCCAACAAACCCAAGACTCATTTCCAGGCTTTGATATAAGACAGTGTCCCCAGTTCTCTAATACACATTGGCTTTATCATCCAAAGGGGGCCAACTTCAATGAAATGTGCCTCATTTGTTTTCTTTTCTTTTTTACTTTCTCTTGGATGGCATCAAAGCTATTTTCCAAGTGCCCCTTGAAAAACAAATGGTCTCCCTCTTGAACGCATATGGCGGTAATGCATGTATGGTGAAAATAAAGAAATGTCCACATGATTTATGTGGCATAAGATTTCCAGTACAATTGCAGGAAGAACAAAAGAAAAAAATGACTCGTGCTTCAGAGTTGCATTGTACGTTGCTTTGATAAGCAGGCGTTCCCTCTTCAAATGGAAGAAAAAAAATGTGTCATCTTTTTCAAAATTCTCCAAGCTTTCATCACTTTGTTTGTCCCTCTGCGGCTGCTTTTGTTTCACCCACTGCCTCTGAAGTATTTTTTGAGGGGCAGAGGGCTTCATTGTATCTTTCTGTGTCTGTCTTTCTCTCCTTATTTCCCTCTTTGTCATTCTCCTTATTCAAAATCTGTAGCCTGGCCTCTGTCTTTGACTGTTCCCACACATAAAGTTTGAGTAACCAAGATGAGCCATCTTTCTGTCTACGAGCTTGTCTACAAGGAGGTGGGTGGACGAAGGTTTTTATTTAAGGTATCGACTGAAATAATCCAGTACTAAGTAGTGGTCCTTTTTGTACCCAGACCAAAAAAAAATATAAGAATATGTCTATGGTTTTGCTTGCAGCCAATCACCACAAGCGTTCTTCAATTTAATGCGGCATGTGATTGGGCCACTTCTGCAGCAGCTACAACCCATATGTGGTGGCATTTTACCTAACTAAATGCTTCCATTCAAATAATGGATTTGGAAAGAAGAAAATAAAAACAATTATCAAATAAAGTACTCTATTGGTATCAGTATCAGTATCACTTTAAGGGTACTGGTATCATTAATCATCCATTATTTAGATGAAACCCAGCCCTATCTCTGGGTGGGTCACATATGTGTTAACTTTTTCCTGACTTGAACCTCAGCCCAGTACATACAGACATATATTATATTTACAGTATAGTTAGAAGGCTCAGTGTATTTTGTTACCAATGACATAAATGGGGAGCTAGTAAATATGAAATCTCTGTTTCTCATGAAACTTTTATAGTTTTGAAAAGATACATTATCCTTCTCCATACATTACATTTCAAGCTGATGTAAAGACTAATATGCAACATTAAGCCTTTCACCCTCCTGAGAATACAGCACACGCAAGGAACATAAGCAGTATCCTTTTGTGTGCATGTGTTTAAGACTGTAGATCTGCGGTGCATCTGGCTCACATGAATTATTTGTGTGAGGCTACTGTATGCCAAACTGCGTGTGTCTGCGAGTACGCGTTTGTCTGCCAGTGTGATCTCTCTTCATGCAACCATCTGGCCGTAGTCTGAAACACTTAGGTATCACACAGTTGGCCCTGCCATGTGTCAGGGTGTCCGGATGCCCAGGTGGCGGAGGTGTCTTGCCAAGACCTTTGCCCGTCTGGATCCGAGGCGTCAGACGCTACTCTTTAAGCAATATTTCACTTTGATATCAAGTTTTTTATGTCCTCTTACACTCACCCTGACATGACAAAATGAAGAGTTGACCTTTGGCATTAGTAAGATGTGCATGTTTATTCACCTTCAGCTTGTTTTTTTTTAAGATTATTTTTTGGGGGGGCATTTAGGCCTTCGGAGTTGAACCCTTGGCAGCTGCGTCAAGGAGTAAACCTTTATAAATGGGCCCGTGCTCTACCAGGTGAGCTACCTCAATTCAAATCCTGTTTGAATTGAGCCATGAATTACACATACGATGTTCGTCAATTTTAAAGATAACTTTGCAAGTAAGTCAAAAATAAGACTGTGAAAATACGTATTTAGAAAGACTACACACTTTTTTAGTTTGTTGTAGGTTTGTCGTAGTAGTACATTTAGTTTTGTCTGAAACCGCACAGTAAACTACATAAGTTGTCTCCCACAATTTATGTCACCTTGCTTGATGCTGGGCTTGCTCGCTAGCTAGCTAGCTTGCTTAACTATGTTCCACAACAAATGGAATGTTATCTTGATGTGTCTTAGCCAGCGTCTTATTATCAGCCGAGAAGCGAAAGAACGAGGTCATCGTCGCTTCAGTGAGACGTCACCCTGCGCAACTTTGAAGTGTGTAGTCTTTCAATTACTATTACTATTTTCACAGTCTTATTTTTGACTTACTTGCAAAATTATCTTTCAAATTGACGAACATCATATGTGTAATTCATGGCTCAATTCAAACTGGATCAAAAAATGTGTTCCCCATTCACTACCGTTCATATTTTTTCCAAAATAAGGTCCCACCAGAAGGGGAGGGACTTTGCCTCTCTATAAAAGATGATTGACAGATATCTAAAACAGTAAGGTTACACAATGAACATGCATAATCTCTGTTTAATTTTTGTTGGAGTGGGATTTGTTTTGAGGTTAATGGGCATGTATGTGCTTTCACAGCTGGGTAACTGAGATGACAGCTTCAGAGAATGGTTGTGACAGCAGTAAAGAATGTATTGAGAGAGAGACACCTATAGAGCCCAGTGGGTGGACAATTCACATTTCAGTGTGCACTGGGATCATCAATGCTACAGAAAATACTACTCCAAATCCTATAAATAAACTCACGTCCTCTTCGCTGAGTGCTTTCGAATAAAAGCACTCACCTAGGAGGAAATATTCTCTGTTATATGTTCTTTAAATGGCATATGTTAAACCTGCAGTCTTGTGAGAGTGATGGATCTCATCTCAGAGCAGCAGTTTCTCATGGTGAAGCCGGTGATTGATGCAGTATTACCGGCACAAGAACCTCTCTGACGATTGTCTATTCAAGCTCCAAGGTGTGTGGTTAAAAAACAAATGCAGGTACCCTGCAGTGCAGTGAGTGTGCTCTCCGTCTCTTTGTCTCTCTTTCTCCCTTCAGATGCATGTAGGTGTTAGGACTACAGTCCATGTGTCAAGATAACCAAGCCTGACAGGTGCTTCTCCTCATTATTCAAATAGATTCTCACAAGTGTGAGAGGGAGCAATAGAAGAAGTGCCTTCATGTGTCGTGCTCTATAGGTTGCTGCATATATAAAGTATACAGACTCATAAAGTGTGTATGCTATGCACAGTCCCCCACCCAGGGCATTGATGGTTACATTACACTGACATTTACAATGAAATATCACCCTCTTATCATCTGTATACCATCACATTTTTCCCCATAAGCCGTACCTATTGATCTAAATATCACATCCATCCTGCTCAGCACCAAAGATGCGGATCTCGCACGCTAACAGCTCCCAAACTACGGGAGATAAATGAATGTCCATTAAGGAGGTTAGCTGGGCCTGTTTGAGGACCCAACCTGGCCAAATTAGATTCTAATAGATGTCCTTGATAGTGTAATCACTTTGACCCGCTAACGGCCTCTTCAGTTATTCAGGCAGCTGGGATTTGAGGTAAAAGTAGCACAATTAGGATCAATCGGGGTGTGTGTGTGTGTGTGTGTGTGTGTGTGTGTGTGTGTGTGTGTGTGTGTGTGTGTGTGTGTGTGTGTGTGTGTGTGTGTGTGTGTGTGTGTGTGTGTGTGTGTGTGTGTGTGTGTGTGTGTGTGTGTGCTTACATGCGTTTGTTTCTGTGTGCGTGTGTGTGTGTGTGTGAGAGAGAGAAAACATGTGACCTTCAGTGTGGAGGCGGTAAACCATGATACAGCATTATTAGGACCCTCATGGATTATTGATAACACCTTAGCAGGTGGTACCTGCTGGCAGCAGGCTTGTTGAAATGTGTTGTTTAGGCTTACAGTAGTAGGAATAACACACATACATTCATCATGTAATGCTAGCATTTAAACCTCAAGAGGGGGACTGTTAGCATACAAGAATTTGGGGGTCACAAAGGTGGAAGTCAGCCTGTCAGTAGAATGAGCATTTTAAGTATGGTATAGATTCCAGTATAGATTCCATTAGCTTTAGAGCCAGGCTAGCTGACCCCATGCTTCCAGTCCTTGTGCTAAACGAGGCTAACTGCCCCCTGGCTGTAACTTCATATTTACCTTTTGTTAATTTAGTATCCATGAATATTCTCAACACCTTTTTTTAACACTGCAACATTATTTCTGTACATTTTTCATACATGTCTGTATGATTTATAACTGCAACTCACTGTCCTATTCATATCACAGTACGCTCTACATATTGTCTCCTTATTAGTCTACAGAGACTGCATGATGCTTGTATTTGAACTTCCAAAGCCACGTTGGATAAACTTTACCACTATCAATATAGTATCTTGTTTCACCTGTAGCAGTTTCCGCAGTATTATCATTCTCATTTGACTTGATGGCTGCACTTCCAGGTAACAGGAATTTGATCAGAATTTGCAAAACGACCTTCTCTTATTTTTTCTCCTAGTCGTGGAAAAATCTTTAGAACAATCTGCAGCTTATTGAGCTTCCATGTGAGAGCAGGTTCACAGCCTTGATAAAAAAAACGGTGATTGAAAAGAACAACTGCTTCTCCTAGGCTGCATTTTGTAGCGTGTGTGTCTGCTGTCAGTAATGCCTTTCTTCTTTGACACGCTTTATTTTACGACTTTTGTAAAGACCAAATTTCCCACAAAAAAGATATTCACACACAGATGGCACATGCATACACTGCACATCTCACAGAAACATGATTGTTTGTGAATGCAGAACCACTGCGATTAACTGAGTATAATACCACAATGGGGACAATTAGAGGAGATAATGAATATTTGCAGTGC
Organism: Gymnocephalus cernua; assembly: GCA_023631565.1. Classification (NCBI taxonomy): domain Eukaryota; kingdom Metazoa; phylum Chordata; class Actinopteri; order Perciformes; family Percidae; genus Gymnocephalus; species Gymnocephalus cernua. The sequence goes on from CM042440.1 coordinate 18,860,840, forward strand.
ACATAGTTAGCACACACACATACGGACAACATTGGCAGAGTGTCATCTATCTGTGGTTTAAGTATAAGCCTTGTTCAAACGGAAGGCTAATGGGTTAGTAGTTCATGTGCTGTATCTGTGGTAAGTGGAGGCTTAGCACACTCCTTTTTACAGGACTGCAGTCCGTATCATGCAGAGAGGAGTCAGCTAAAGATTAAACTGTACTCCAAACATCTCACTATCAGGGCAGACAGTGGAGCTACAAGGCCAATGATCTAGCAACAGTGCTGGTTAGTAAAAGCACTGGAATTGAAGAGTCCATGGGTTCTTTGGAAATGATTGACTGTGTGTGTGTGTGTGTGTGTGTGTGTGTGTGTGTGTGTGTGTGTGTGTGTGTGTGTGTGTGTGTGTGTGGAAAGGGGATCCTCCTTTATTAACATCTACAAAATAAACCAGGGAGAAAATGGGGTGAAAGCAATGGCTAAGGGAGAAAGATAGAGAGGCAGGATTACAGAAAAGTGGAATGACCATTCGCTAAGACCCCTCCCCCTCCCCCCTTTACTGCTGCTACACCTGTCAAGCTTTCTGTTCTCTCACGGCACACATGAAATGAAAACGGGCAGATTTACCACTCAAAAATCTTTAAAAGAAATGAAGCAGGGAAATAGAAATACTGTAATGGAGAGGAAGAAGCCGTTGAGAGCTAAAACCAAAGAAGAGTCGACATGTCACTAATGAGAAACCCCTGCTGGACTGCCTGGTCGACCTGTCATGTCTTGGATGTTAGAGCATGCTCACGTGTCACAGCAATGTACGGCAATTGCTTAGCATGATGACTAAGCATTAAGGGTAAGCACGGTCCTGAGCCACTCTACATGAAGTAGGAATATGCTTCATACATGATTCATACTTTTTTTGCATCATGCCATATATAATACATTGTGAATATTACAACAGTTGTTGTGGCAGCTGGAAATTCATTTCATGATTACAGAACAAGTAGCTGGGTAGTTAATAAAGTAAACTAGAAGCTTGTGTTGAATTCAGTTTGAAGATGCTTTGCAGGGTAATAATTCATTTATTATCTCTTTTAGTACAGAGGAAAGGAGGGTAGAAAACCCTGTGTGAGAATGCGAGTGTGCTTGAGGCATTTTTGTCTTTGATTTTAATGATTTATTTGTGGAAGAAATCCTCTTGTTTGTCATGGTGTGTGCGTGCTGTTTTGTCAGGTTTGTGAAGGTCGGGCATACTGGGTCATGAATGCTTGTTTGCATGTAACACTATCAGTTTTTTCTCTCTCAAAATGGAACTCTATGTCCCACTCCTCCTCTTCACTCTCTGCCTCTCTCTGCTATTGCTCATTAGAGAGAGCTGACGATCTTCTCACCACACTTGCGTTTTAATTAGCCCCTAAGACCTGGTTACAATGTCACTGGATTAGCTTTAATATGGAACCCATGGATGGGCCAGGGGATGCATTGGCGATGGGAAATAGTCACCATGAAACACTCATGTGTGACACAAAATAAAACTAAGGGGAAAACACATTTCCATGTTGTTCAGGTGTGTTTACCTGAAAAAAACAACAACAATATAGACAAACCTTCTGCACTGGCTATAGAAAAATCCTTGATTTTACAATGTCTTGAATCAATTCAACAAATAACATATTTATTAGATTCCATTTCAAGACCCACTATTCAGCAGTCACCCACACACCCACAGTAACATGATCAGACTGTACAACTAGACAAAAAGGGATTACATTTTATTAATGCCATCATCATCAGTATCATGTTTTGTACGTCAGGTTTGTGGGTCAAATTTGTACTAAGCTTCAATGTTTTGTCGTTTTAACGTATTGGCCTAGATTGGTCTCCGGAATGAACACAGTTTATCAACTTGAACTAGTAAAAGTAGTTGACGCAGTAATATTGACCTCGTCCATTAAGGTCAGGGTTGGTTGCAGTGGTAACAGGGCAACCAGAGCCTGCGGAGTCCCTCATGGCAGTGTTTTAGGCCCAGTCCTTTTTTCTGTCTGCATGTTTTCTGCTTCAAAATACCATCAAAGCACATGCATGGTTTTACTTAATTTGGATGATTAGACCTCTTCACTGTCCTCCGCTAATGTACTATATTGCTCTGCATACGATTTAATCTAAATACATATAATGAAATAAATGATAAGAGTCCAAATTGACCTGTGTTAATTAAAAGTAACACTTGAGTCAAGGATTAGTCAAATAAGCATGTTCTGGTATGTGTCCATATAGTCCGGACATTGTCTCATCATCCTCATCTAAAATACCTGAAAACATCTATTTGGGTGCAAAGAGCCTTGCATACAGAAGGTTTTGTACATCTCAGATCATTTTACAGTTCCGTCACACAGTTGTAAATCAACTTTTTTATTGCTGTACTGTACTTCCCACAGAATTCTTCAAGCATCTGTGGTCTGTCTATGTTTTATTCTTCACAGAACAAGAGCAGGTATTTGATGCTTTTCTTCTCATCTCCCTGTAGTCCCGCCTCAGTCAAAAGTCACTCTCATGCCTCCAGCTATTTCTCAATGCATCAGCTAGGATTTGGATTTGTGCCACAGAAAGAGAGTCAGTGTATATCCAGATTTAGCAACTGGGCATTGGTTGCAAGCACTTATGTTTAAACTTGGTCTGATGCCCAGATTTATGAAGACCTATTGGTTCTACATAAGTCAGAGATCGGGCAGGACCTTACTGACTGACTCAACACTAAAGGTCCCAAAGCACTTCTTAACTAACTAGCCTGCAGAACTACAGTAAGATATGCTAAATTTTGCTTTGATGCAATGGTTTTTAATCCTGACAATTTTCCATTTTGTTGTTTTCTTAAATCTTATTATATTTTACAAATCTAATGTTTCTTTTCATTATTTTTTCTTTCCACTTTAATCTTCTCATTATTAGTATTATTAAATGTGAGAACAGAGCACTGCCGATGTCTCCGGTATTCCTCTCCTGGCCTCTTTAACGCCTGACAGGGGTTCAGCACCGTGGACAGCTCCCTGGCATCAGGACTGCTGGGGCAACATGCAAACTCCCGGGTGCTGTCCAAGGTGCTGAACCCTGGACAGAGCTCGAATTGCGCATGTTGCATATAAGCATTCAGGGTGCTGTCCAAAGTGATGCAGCCTCTGCGCTAACATATCTGGAATTTCACAATAAAACAAGTCACATTTTCACTCTGTGCTCTTTTTCATAAATTAACCAGAGGCAGTTTCCAGGCAAGCAAAACCTAAGCCACAACTAGACTGTCAGTGATAACCTTTAACACCCTTACATTGTAGATCTAGCCTGTCACCCATAAAGACAAACGGACCGCAAGCATATTTATGACGGTGAAAATGTATGTACAAAATATATATTCAATGTCATTCTGTTGCAGTGGGCCCTCAGTGTGCATGCGGTCGGCAAGTCCTGTGCGCCATGTCCTGTTCATAATTCCATCGCGCAAATAGCAGTAGGTTACTGAACACTACATATAAAAGCCTATCTATGAATAAGGGAGAAAGAGCTTTCATTATTAGTAATTTGTCCTGAGGGGCTATTTTCCTTATACTATCTCTCCAATTTGAATGATTCTTTCCCCCACTGTGCAGAGTACTGTGTAGAAGGCGGGTCAGAGCGTCAGTGTGGGAGAAATCCAGGGGCCCATCATCAGTTGCGCTGAGTGAGCCGAGCTGAGAGATGCGCGTTCACTGAGCCAGGGGAAGAAGGACCGCTGCCTCTTCCTCCACCGCGCCTCACTCATAATAACCTCTTCATCACCAGCATCTCGCCGCCACGGGCAGACTATGATATAAAATACTACGGTTTTTGCATGGAATTTTGCTCTGGATTGTTGTAAATTGCTATATTCATACATAGGCTTTATACGTCCGGAATCGTCTCTCTGCACGAAAAGGTAGGAGCAGATTAAAACTGGGATATTTTTATTTTTTATTTTATTCATGTAGCCTATCTCGTTTTATCTCTCATACAGTAGGTGTTCTGTGAAGGTAGGCTACTTATGCTGTGGGATTCTTAAGTTTTTCTACAAAATGTATTTCCTTCTCTGTGAAATGTGGAATTGGTGAGTTTGGACTGCGATGTGGATTTGACCGCAATGGGATGGTTTGGGTGGTTAGTTTTAAAGCTCCCATCCGCAGTTTATCCACAGAAGAGCCGTGTTATTTGTTGCAAACCACATCTCAAGAGACCACGTTGACTTATCAGTGCTGAAATTGTGACAAATATATTTGTGGTGAATGAGTGGAGAGCGCTGAAACGGAAAGTTTCAGCTCACTGAATCGCGTCTCTCAGTGGGGACAGCTCTGTATATGAAACCTTAAACACTAAAGCAGAAACTGACAGAACCTCTTACGATTTACGAATGAATTCGTCAATTTAAACCCGACACCTGATCACATTTCGTAATTTTTTTTTTAGAACAATGGCTTGTAAACCCCTGAGCAACAGTCAGACTGCCACCGTGCGAGGAGCAGAGGGAAAGCTGGAGCGCTGCTGGAAAATGTTGCCCGCTGTTTTATTCATCGGTGCAGGGCTGCGGGTCGGATTTCTAATCGGTTTTGAGCGCTTTACTTTCAATTGAAGATTTCAAATGTTCAACAAACTGATATAAATGACGATCTTCGTTGGTTATTGCACTCATTTTGTGAAAGCATTAGAGTGACAGATCCAACGGGGCTTTCAATAGAGACTAACATAACTATAATTTAATTCCTGCAACAATAGGCCTATATGTCTTTCTGCTAAATGCAGAGTTGACTGTAACGTGGTCCACCTTTATGTTTCTCTTGATGGCCATTAAAATAATAGGCCTATTTAATGTATAGCGTGACATCATTTTGCTGTTAGCCTATTTTGCTCATCTAAAGCATGCATGGTTAAAGGCAAGACTATTCCTTTAGTAGTAAAATCAGATGAATGTATTAACTTCATTGGGTGATAGACAGAAGGAATCATTTTAAAGTGTCCATTCATTCGTTGACATAACTGGTGGTGCCACATATTGTGCTACTAGGACGAAGTTTGTGCAGTTAAAATGACCTTACCTTGGCAGACCAGTAGGATCCCCCAAATAAGTTTTAGGCCTATTTGTCCCGAGTAACCATCTGATTTTGGATTTGTGAGGTTTAAATTTAGATACATAGTTACACCTAATCAATAAGAACATCCAAACACCTTCTCACATTGTGTAGCCTAGTGAATAGAAATGCTGATGATGTAAAATGATTGTTTTTGCTTGTGACCGCTTGGTGCCCCCTAAAGGCCCCCAGGTGGTCCCTGAACCTCACTTTGTCTAACCAGGACACTAGCAGGTCCGGACACACACACACACACACACACACACGCACGCACGCACGCACGCACGACCCCCCCCCCCACACACACACACACACACGCACGCGCGCGCGCGCGCAATACCCTTGCTGTGATTGATGTCGGATGAAATCGTTCCTCCGGGCTCAAACTTGTGATAGACAGGGAGCACAGCGGGTGATAGAGGGGTCTCCAGTGCGTGATGGGGGCTAGGCTATATTACAAAACATGTCAATAACGGCAGCACCGAGGCTGGATGCATCGATGCATCATTTATGGCCTGTCAGTGACGGTATCCCGTGCAAGTCATCTCATATCCTGCTCTATTTAATAATTCAATGCATATATCCAGGAAAATATGTGCTTACTTATAACTCTATCAAGAACAAGAGCTAGCTAACATTACTGCTGAGGGTCGAGGACGTCAAGGTAGATATACCTTTCCATTTTGAAATGCGTGGCCCAACATTTCTTGGCCTATACTACTTTTTTTTTTTTAAAACACGTTTCTGTTTATGCTAGTTAAACACAGACACTTTTTAAGTAGCCAAAAATAGCTTCTTAATTAGCTTTTTTTGCCCCACAGAGTGACTGCTAAGGGTGCTATCAAGCGTTGGGTTAGCTGAAGGGCATGTTTCATAACAGTCTGTGAAGAAAAGTGTCGTGTGAAATTTGACTTTTCACCACATTAGCCTCATTTAGCTTAGCCTACAGGCTAGCTAGCAGGTGGGCAGTTTAAACATCGCAGTCAGTTAGATATTTGAGGGTATGGACATTTAGGGCTTTCACTTGGTCACATGTCAAGTAATTGAATATTAACCACCATTATAGCCTCATTTAAAATGTTGTATTTAGGATTACATGTGAAGGACGTTATTGTAACTTGTACACTGGAGAAAAGGGACACCTGAGGCCTCAGTTAGGCAATACACACAGTAAATCGTGTTAATTGAATAGGGGCCAGGGGCCAATTTAATAGGAGACTGGAGTCTCAGGTTTCATGGGCACATTGAGCTTTGCTTATTGAAGGAACACATACAGCACATAGAACATCTCTATAGTTGGTGGGTTGGATTGACGCAGCTGCGTTCAGGGTTATTTTCACCACACAGAACCTTTTAACCTCTCCGCTGTCTCACCGAGTCACTTTTGAGACAAAGGCAATGATTCAGCCAGGCAACCCAGTGTTGTCAGAGACGCACACATGCACGCTCCTGCACAAGGACACACATGCGTACACACACAGTGCATTAGCATAGGTATCGGTTACTAGAATTCAATAGCTCGCCTGCTGCAGCAAGATTAACTATTCAGGGCAGGTGGTTAAAGGCCCTATTGTGTTGCATGGTTCTGTGCTACTGTCATGATTGGACAATGCGTTTGTCTGGTGGGCAGCCCACTGCCAAAACAATTGCAAGGGCAAAGGGCTGGAAGAGTACACACACATATAAGGTTTCGCCATGTGAATCATTATAGCTCTGCTGAGCAAATTTAAACAGAACTGAATGAGTACAGGTGTAGCAAGCAAGGGCCAGTGAGTTAGTTAATATTCCATTCTGGTGACATGTGGGTTTCGGTGATGGAAATAATTTGAATATGCATTTACTGGAAGAAAATGTAAAAAAAAAAAATTTAAAAGCGATGGATTTCGAATATGAAGTGTCACCATCCTAACATCTTTCTGAATAGCTGTTTATGATTGTAATCCCTCAAAGACATGCAAATGAGAGAGTGGTGGATAATTAGTCAAATTTATCAGGATCCCAGCAGACCCTTACAGATAGCAGGCTAACGTTTAAGGCTTAACACATGTTCTGGCGCACCTCAATGGATTTTTTACTCATCTCAGAATCAGCAACAGCAGTCTGTCTTTACTTGTTGTGCTACCACTGTATGGGGATTTCACTTAAATTAAGGCTTTAAAACTCTGAACGATTATTTGAGTTGATCTTAAAATAAAATGGGTAATTGATAGAAACGGAACCCTGCATAAAATGCTCGTAAACCTTTAATGGATCTTATTAGTGGTTATTTAGTTGTATTTTTTTGGCCACATGGAGAGTCAGATCTGCATTGAGTGGTGCTCTCAATATCCTCTTAGAGCTTGATGTAAACTCATTGTTGTGATTTTGTGTATCTGCTGTATATTTTACTTAATTTGGTGGCACAAGATCTGCACTGCTTCCTCTATTCTTCTTTTTTAATGTCATTTAATTTGAACTGACTTAATTACAATAATATATGATAATATAATGTAACAACACTACAAAAAGCTGCCTAACCTCAGAATTAAATCAACACCTCTCTCACTGTGTCAATCAAAATGTAATATTTCAAGTTTCACAAATGAACTATTTGTTGCAGAGCTAATGCATTTGGATAGCATTATACAGTTTTTTTGTATTTAACAAGTTTATGTATTTCTTATAAGTGAACCACATCACTTATTTTATTTGCAGGTGGCTCCTTTGTCATGCCAATTAACATTGAAAATCATGAACTTTTGCTTAAAGTGATCTGTTTTTTTCTGCAGTTCTGTCAAAGGTGTGTCCAAAGCTGGAGGTCAAACCATGGGGCACGGAACTGGACCAACGATGAAGGTTATGTGCTTCAATCCAGGAAGTCGCCTCAAAGAAAAATCACAAGATGCAGCTCTGAATCACTGACAAAACACACTAAGGATCGCCTTCATCTTAGCTCTTTCACCTGGCCACTTTGTGAGGAAATTGGATATTTTTTCCATATATCTCTGCATTGACTTGGCTGAGAAGATTACATTCCGTCCATTATCAACGTTAGAGCTGCCTCCAAAAAAAAAAAAAAAATCGGATATTGCATTCTCCTCTTGACTGTAAAATAATCTATGTGGAATATAAGATTCAGCCGATAAATCCTGGAATCAGGTGTTATCATCACTTTGAGGATCTATCCCCAGTTGTAACCCTCTTCTGGTGCATCCAGTTATTCTCTACGATGAATCCCCACAGCCTACCTGGTCATGTCCTCTTGCTGCTAAGTACCGTGCTGGGCCTGAGCGTAGGCTTGGAGTTTACTGGCTCTGAAGGTCAGTGGGCTCGCTACCTGCGCTGGGACGCCAGCTCCAGAAGTGACCTGACATTTCAGTTCAAGACTTCAGAATCGGAAGGCCTGCTGCTCTACTTTGACGATGGCGGCTATTGTGACTTTCTGCTTCTCACCGTATCCGAGGGTAAGCTGCAGCTTCGCGTCAGCATCGACTGTGCCGAGACCACCATCACCTCTGACAAGATAGTCAACGACAGCCGCTGGCACTTTGCCGCCATCAACAGGCACAATTTGCGGACTGGCTTGGCCGTGGATGGCCAGACCAAGACGGAAGAGGTGCGGCCCCAGAGACGGTTTATGAAGATCGTTAGTGACCTCTTTCTCGGAGGGCTCCCGGGGGACATCCGCACATCTGCAATCACCCTGCCCTCTGTCCGTGAGCTACCACCATTCAAGGGAATTATCACAGACCTCATTTATGGGAGTAATCTGCCCACGCTCATCAATAGTCAGAAAGTACGTTTGGAGATGATGGGCCTTTGCACAGAGAACCCCTGTGAGAATGGTGGGATCTGCTCGCTGGCAGATGGAGAGACCTACTGTGACTGCTCCAAAACAGGATATGTAGGTCGATACTGCACTGAAGGTAAGAGGGCTGGCTCCAGAGCTTTCTGTGTCAAGCGCTGAATATTGATTAAAATCTTGGTTCAAAAAAATTCACAGGGATTCCTTACAAATTTAGAATGGCCCTAACAGCAGGTTTACTGCCTGCCTCCAGGTAGGTATACAGTAAAAACAGATGTTACATTAACCCCTCATATTTGCTTTTTGCACCAGGTGTATATTGTTAAAATCATCTCACAATGTATTTCTTGACTGCTGAAAGTAGATTTAATTTCAAAATGTATGCGTTGGTTGTAATGTAGCATTTACACAACAGTGCAATTTATATGAAGCACAAGCAGCTAGCTATATTCATGTTTTTTTAAAAGATGTAATGCCATTCACGCGGGACGTTATATTTCTTTGTGGATTGTTGCTCTTACAGCTTTTTTTGGTAAGTCTTCATATTTCATGTGGGAGTTAAATTGGAGGTGATGTGCTCAGCATTTCCTCTGCCTTCACAGTTATTACCTTTGATGAGGAAGCGGTGGGTACGGTATTAGCTGATATGACTAAAATTACAACACTCAGTTCTCTTTTCTCCGTTAAATGTATTCAGCTCTTGCAAGGTGGTGCAGGGACCTGAAGGTACACACACTGTGTTTGGATGAGAAACAACTTCATCAATTTTTCCTCTGCTTCTGTACCAAGGTCATCTCTTTTTTGGGGGAGTGTAATGAAATGCAGTTCTTTGACAATGTTCTATTCTATCTCTGCACCTTTAAAGATATAGACATACCAAGTTTTGTTTTCTTCTTTCAGCTAATACTTACATATACTCTAAAATGGCCCAGTGGCAGTGATATAATGCAGACAATTCTTTAAAAAGTTGCCACTGGTCCTTCCCTCCATCTCAAGGAAATACAAACATTTTTTTTTCCTTTTACTGTACATAAACTACTTTACATTTTTGTATGCTGCTGCTGGTTAAGCGCTGCTTACCGTTAAACCTACATCTTTTCAAACATACTAATGTTCATAGCCTTAAGATGAATGCCAGCTGATGCCAAGAAACACGTGGTCTTCCACAACATCAAACAACATAATTTTTTATATTTAGAAGAGTAATCCAGTGAACAAACAGTTTCACTATAATCTTAACACGCCTAACTCTTTTCTTCATGTGTATGCACTGTAAAAAAATAGCTTTGTGTGAACAGACCCATGTCAAATATCCTCCACTGCTGACCCACTTCCTGCCTGTCTAAATCAGACTGACATGGCTTAGGGATGACTCCATTTTGCCAAAAAATCAGGGGAATGCTCACTGAATCCTATGGCACTGTTTGCAAGCTATTTTAAACTGTGTCTGATACAGTTAACAACCTAGAATGTGTCGCCATTATAGCACGCATTTAGAATAAGCATTTTCAGATCTTCGTGCTTTGCTGCTCAAACGAAGCTGTTTGGAGCCTAAATCCAAAGCGCTAGCCTGTGGCTTTTTTTCAGGACAGCAGCACGCAATGTGCTGGTTGCAGAGCAGTCAAGTGGACGGACTGGACATGCCCCCTTTTCGCTTCATCCCATTTGCTCATTGCCTATCAAACAGTCGATGAAGATGGAGGAGGAGGACGTGGTCCATTATTCTGAGAGCTTCCTGTGAGCTGTCAGGGGAGCTATTACATCCTCGTGTTAAAACAACCAAGAGTGAGCTTGGGACTCAGCCAGACAGCTTGGACAGTGAAAGACGTGGTCATATCTCAGCCCCAGGGCAGAGCAAGTGCGACGAGAAAATTCACCACAGGCCTGTTGGACCCCAATTTGTCCCACGAGGTCAGCTGTTGGAAAAGAACCAACCCCTGCTTACTTCCTCTCTGTCTGTCTTAACCCTGTCACGCACACATGTATTTGCACACCTCTTCTCCATCTTCTTCTGTTCTCAAGCAATAAAAGTGCGACGCAGGAAGGGTAGTCATACTAGCTCCAAGGCTGATCTGACTGCTGCTCTCCTCTCCCTTTCCATTAACTGATGTGGCTGATTGTTGATTATGCCACAGAGACAGGGAACCATAATTGGGAGGATAATGAGAACAGAGATGGCTAATTTGCCCGGAAAATGCCTGCACAAACACCACCCCTCAATTGAAACTGTCTTACGGCATACTAGTGCAATTGTTTTTTTTATTGTTATGTCCACATGTCTGCAAGTGGCATCATACGTGTTGTTCAAGTTACCCTCAAGCATCTAATGTTTTCAGGGGACATTCAGAATGATCAAACTTCCCCCATCTGCTTGCAGTTAGGTGAACAATTGCTTAGAACACCTGTATTTGTCGGCGTACTGTTGACTGTGCGGCATATTAATGAGCAATGAAAGCAATCTGTCAAACCTGTGAATATTTATATGTTACATTATCGGGCTGCATGACCTGGGCCGTGCATGCACGCACTCAGACACATTAGCATTTACAGGCGTGCACGCAAACACACACATAGACACGGAAGCTACAAGGGCCCGGAGCTGCTCGTTAAAATGGGCAGATGGCCGACTGACTGAGTGGACTGGGCCTTGAAGCTGTTTTTCCAGCCGTATTCCTAATAGTAGCCTGGTAGCCCACTGGCCTAGAAGGCAAAGAGAAGGAGTGGGCAGAATGAACATGTAAGATAAGAAATTATAAAATGGATGTGGAAGTAGGCTAGTTTGTGCCACTTGTGCTTAAAGACATCCAAATTCACACACCAATTTTTTGGTGTGCATTTCTTGCATCATGAGATAGCTGCTGAAGCATATCATTTTAATTACACCGCAGTGATAATCAGTGACAGTCCGGTCTCTCTCTTCGAGCTTCTGCAGCTTTTCCCAAACCGTGAAGCTCGGCTAGTAGCTTAGCACGACAAACAGTTGGCCATAAAACACATGTTCGGTCTCTCCTCCCTTGTGGATCAGGATGTATCAGTGTGACTAACTGTGTCAGGGCAATGAGCTGAAATTAGACGCCACTCGCCACTCGCTCTCCACACGTGTCGACTTTGGCAGGCAAATCCGCCGCTGTAGCTTCGGCCCCATTGACGTGTGCGCCGCTGATAACTCTTAAGCTACTTCTTTCTGTGGAGTCATCTTTAAAATCGACTCGATTTAGCTCCTGATATTAACTGTGCAAATATCAGTATCTTTTATGGTAATGATCTGGATAATGTCCCTTATTCTGTTCAATTAAATCATTGGGGGTGACATTATGAAGTCTCTCGAATACCTTAGGGTTTTCTTGTTATAAAGAGATAAGCATAAGGTCAAGGTTATTAAGGGCTACACTGGGTTGTTTAATGAATGTGTAGAACGATCTCCCATCCTCTGTCGCAATCCCACATCCTGCATTTATAATGAACACTTTGAGGCCCCCTTTTGCTTAAAAAATATTCCCTGGTTTGATGGAAGGCTAGTAATTGAAGGCTAGGGCAAGCAAACTGTTAAGCAAGTGCTAAAATGGTGCCTTCAGGCTTAGCTTTGGGGATTACTAAACAGACATGGAAAAAATGACAGTTACAATAATCTTACTATAAAAAGTAGGTCAGGGGGAAAAAAAGGAAAAAAAATGCAGGGACGTGCCTTATTCCAGTGCAGAGGGCATTTGTGTCTAGTGCCCAAGCTGAAAATTATGTTTGGATTTGAGTGGTGAAGCTGCTGGTAAAATAGAGCAGGGGATTAAACTTGGACCACATGTCCTCCACAGCACATTGGCTTGTTCTGGGCACTGTCGCATCAAGAGAAAGGGTTTTATCTACATAGGAAAACTGAGCGTACAACACGCAAACGTGCACACTTATCGGGCACAAGCGTTTGCACAGTCAGAAAACGACACGTGTGCTTGCTCATTCGAGCGCATACATTCAGGGGTCCCGAGTCCCTCAGTTCTCGAGAGCTGGAGCTGTGCCGCTGTCCATCAGCTGGCCACTGTCTCCCTTCCCCCCACTTCCATGCTTTGTCCTTCTCTTCCCTCTGCCAATGTCATCCTTCTCGTGTGGGAGGAGAAGTAGCAGCCATTTTGGTCTCCCCAAAGGAGGCAGCAAACACCAGCTTCTTCTACTTCTATTTGTCTCTCCGCGCCTCCTCTCAAATGATATGTATGCCCTCTGTTGAGTTTGGTAGACTTCATATTTTACAAGGTCAGAGATGCTGTCAGAGACATTGTCATATCCAGTGGTGGGAAACAGGCCAGGCCTCTGTGTAGAGATCAAAGCGCAACACTGAGTCAAATTAATATCAGATAATGTGTATTAGAGCCGACACTTAAAATGTCTAACGCACTCTGTCTCGATTAAGATTTGTTTAATTTCCTCGTGCCAGTACTCGGTGCTCTCGAGGGGCTCTGATTACAGAAATCTCTCCAATATACATTTTAGGCTACATCACCAGGTTTGAGACTAAAGCGATAGGAATGCTGGATAAAAGCTCAACATATAACCAAAGATACAACTGTGTCTGATTCCACACAGTGATCTTTCATGTGCCCTAAATCAAACTGGCATGTTTGATACCCACGAGGTGTCATCTACGGGTGAGATCCTGGTGAGGATGTTTGCCGCAAGGGATTGAGTTTAATGTGTGGCTTATTTTATTTTTTGCCACGCCATACTGCGAACTGCAGGAATCCCACAGTGAGCATTCCTCTGAGAAACCACAGGGGGTGTGTTGAATTTGGGTCAGCTTTGATGAAAAAATTGGGTTGGTTGTTGGGCTAAAATGGGCAAAAAGGGAAGGTGGAGGGGAAAGATATGGGTCTGAGAAGGAGCATCCCAAGATCCACAACCCTCACAACACCATAAATCCTCATGGATTTATGTCTCTTTTTTATGTGTGTGAGGCCCTCTGTGTGATACAAGTTGCAGAATATTATGTCACTGTAACAATATTCGATATGTGTAAGAGTTGTTTGCCAAAGGTGTAATGTCAATCTGATTCCCTGAGAGGACGGGACAGATGAATTGTTACGTGTTTCTTTCCACAGGGATTTGCACTGAAATTGTTATTTTGATCAAGCATGTCAAGGGGCACCTCTTTGGTCCTTACATGGAGCATTATGCTAAGAAGTGTGCTATGTTTTGCATGTTAGATTCACATGCAAAAGCAGCTGGTGTGTTTTGCTAATGCGGGACTTCTCTTTGCTTTCTCTTCTTTCCTGTGACAACTCCACAGCAGTCCAGAGAAAACCAGGTGAGTGTCAAGATGGACTAGTCATAGTTTAAGTTAAATTATACCAACAGCTCTTCATTCCATATGAAAAAAAAGTCCATGCATTCAGTTTTGAAAGGCAGGCGAAAGTGTACAGTAATCCAGTCATATTATTTATAATTGACATTTCTTCAGTAAAAAAAAAACCTCAGAGCTACTTTATATTCACATACTGTGTTGCTCTTATTAGTCATTTGTCTGTTTCAACAAAAAGCTTTCAAATGCACTTGGGAAAGCTTTGCTTTTAGAGTGTTAGCCATGCTTTGCCATCGTGCAAAGCATGCATAATGACAATACAACTGTAGTATTGGTGTGTTTTTGTCCTCAAAATTTCTCTCTGTCCCTCTCTGTTTGAATTTCTCTCCTCAAGGCTTCGCACACCTGAAGGCAGAGCAAGGTACTCTGTTCTTTGTCTTTATGGAGTTCTATTGTTTTTTTTTGTTGTTGTTCACTCACCGCCTGGCTTGGTTTTGGGGTGTAATTTTATGCTGTGTGCCTTCGCTACCTGTCCGTGTGCATTTGTGTGTTGCAATGCTCCCATTGTTGCTGCAGAGAAGTGTGTGTGTGTGTGTGTGTGTGTGTGTGTGTGTGTGTGTGTGTGTGTGTGTGTGTGTGTGTGTGTGTGTGTGTGTGTGTGTGTGTGTGTGTGTGTGTGTGTGTGTGTGTGTGTGTGGAGGGGTGCATGGCAGCATGGCAAGTTCCTCATCTCACCTCATCGTCTGCCTCTCTACGCTGCTGTGTCTCCTAACCCTCGTCTCACCCAGGTCTCTGTGTATTACATACTTGTGTACTGTTCTCAGTTCCACAGCTAACATGCAGTGACACACTCCACTGTTCTGCTCGACCTCTGCAGCGACGGGGTAGGGAAGGGGAGGGAGGATGAAAAGCAGGAGGGTAGATAAGGAAATCACTGGAATTAGGGGAGACAGCTTAGAGGAAGAAGGCGAGGGGCATGGAAGATAAGAGAGGGGGAAACAGGGAAATAAGGAACTAAAAGTGTCTTGGGTTGGGTAAGGAGAAACATCCTAGTATCCCTTGCAATTATGTTCATAGTGGACAAATCTGCAGCCTAGTATTTACATCCAGTAGCAAGTAATGTGGGAAGGACACAGGAAAAGGTTGTGGTGGTGGATGGGTGTGTAGTGACTCAGACTTTCATGCAGGAGTTTGCATCCTGTCACTGTTGCAATGTAACATTTTATGTTGGCTGCTTTATTTAAACCATAGCTGTTATATTTAGTGCAATTGCAACAAAGTGTTTTGGTTGCTTAACCTTAGCTATACCTTTTTACATCAGTTTATTTGCCATATGCGCAATCTTTCCCAGACCTAAATTATGCTGTACTCCCTATGCACATTCTTGACCTTGGTAACAGCAGTTGACC
Organism: Gymnocephalus cernua; assembly: GCA_023631565.1. Taxonomy (NCBI): domain Eukaryota; kingdom Metazoa; phylum Chordata; class Actinopteri; order Perciformes; family Percidae; genus Gymnocephalus; species Gymnocephalus cernua. The sequence goes on from CM042440.1 coordinate 18,876,421, forward strand.
AAGGCTTTCAATCACACCACATGATCTTCTTCAGCAGATGGATTTCGCTATCTTATCATGGAATTGTAGTTAATTGATATAAAGTCCAGTATCCCAAAGTAGTTAAAATCATTTCAAATTATTTATAATCATTTACAATATTTTCTGAGCACTTTTCTTTAAGTTAAGATTCAAATTGTATTCTTGAAACTGCAGTTGATGAAGCAACCTTAACTCAAGGTTTATTGAGTAGTTGCTTTGGAGCTATGATTCTAAAAATGTCGGCATTGGAAGCGTAACGTAACCAATGCTTAACGTAACCAAACATAATCTGGGATTTAGCAGAATTGTCCAATATCAAACGACCTTTTTTGGCTTAAAGAAACAGTGAGGGTTTGCAGAGGCGGCCTTTAAAACAGTGACATTTTCCAAATAGTTTCATTTCCATAAAATCCCCAAGATCTCTGGATTTGCCTGCGAACTTGAAGTAAATCCCTGAGTTCAACTTTAAACTTGACAAATTGTAAACTGTCTTTACAGAGCTGACCTTTTTGAGGTGGAGTCCAAAAATGGAAAAAAAAAAAAGCTATTATATTAGCTGTGTTGTAAACCTTTTTTTCCTAATGGACTTCTTTTTCCTCCTCTAAATAAAAAGCAAGGCCAATTGAGCTTTCCTCTTTGTGCCAAACAAAGCAAGCCACAACCAATGGTGGCCGCTCCACGACCCTCATGTAGTCACCAAGCTTCAAGTACCACTTATTTTAAGAGGACGTGTACGTGAATCGTGCTGTCGTCTTGCTGGTGTGACTTCAGATAAAGATGAAGAAAAACATGTCCGTTGTGTGCTGTTCTCATGCCTTTTCCCGTTTCTTCCCCATTTGCATGATTGTCAACATTTTGCATGAAAGTGTCAGTTGGCAGTGCAGAGGCTTCCTTTTAGACTAACAATAGCTTATCTCCACTTTTTGCTGTCTTTCTCTGGTGCTGTGCGCGGGATCACACTCTTCCCTCTTTTATCTCTACGGATCCTTTCTCCTCTCCAACAACTGTAGGTAGAAACAAAGGTACAACAATCCTTTTTTTTTCTCCCCTACTGTACTTGTATCTGCGCTGCAAGAGCTGTGTGTGTATATGTGTTGAATTTGCGCTTGTGCTGCCACTGGTTAATCATTCATTATGTGTGTTCATTAAATGCGTGCATATGCTCGTCTGTGTGTTTGAGCGAGAAAGCGAAAATCAGGGGGCTCGTTGCTTTCTAGCTAGCGAGCACCCACGTTTACTGTTGCATGAAGGATGAGCAATTGAGCGAAGTGGAGTTGAAAAGAAATATGGTGTCAGTACTGGAGACTGAAGTGATTTTCACTTGATTATCACTGTCTAATACAAAATGATGAGAGTAAGCTCTACGATGGATTTATTCAGTGTCTTTGCAAACGGTAAATATGAATGATAAACTGTCTATTTGAAGATGGGGCGTACATGTATTTGTGTGTACACATACAAGCGTTTGTGAAGGTGTGTAAGCGCTTAATTGGATGTGACAGTGTCTGTGTCTGTTGAAAAGGAGCTGATTGGTGAATTTGACCTGACATTTGGCTTCATTTGAATGAGGTCATAGCAGTGGCCTGTTTATTGCAATCATGCAGAGAATACCCTCATTATTCATTTATCAAAGCCGTGTGTGTGTGTGTGTGTGTGTGTGTGTGTGTGTGTGTGTGTGTGTGTGTGTGTGTGTGTGTGTGTGTGTGTGTGTGTGTGTGTGTGTGTGTGTGCCTGCCTCCTTTATCTGGGGGATAGTGGAGAACTGAATTATGATCACCCGTTTTGATTGATATTTTAATATACTGAAACATGTCTATGATGAGACTGGCTACAATTTTGTGTGTGTGTGAATTGCCCGTGTTCACTATTCTAAAGAAGCGACTGTTGCATAAGCCCCGCCTCCCTTAGTTACTGTTGCTGCCCCTGTCAAGCTTGCTGTCCTTGCACAACACATAATGCTGTTGACGTTAACGGGACATATTTACCACTCAAATTTGTCACTTTCTTTTAACAAGCGATAGCCTGGCAGATTTTATCAGCGTTGGCTAGCTAATTCAGCTAACGTTAGCTGCTGCATTGGTTGAAAAGCTGTCTCTGGGTAAATGTTTAATGCTTCCAGCTGGCTCCTTTTTACAATGAGAGCCTTGTAACAGCAGTTGATGGCTTCATACATGATATCATTGTAAGAGACCGAGGCTAATGCTCTCCAAGGCAATCTCACAAACTGACGTAGTTAGCCGGACGTGCTAACATTTTTGCCACTTATGTTATTCCAAAGATTATCATCAAACACATATTGTTTAATCCATTCCTTTCACTTTTCTTTTGTGTTTTTGGTTTTGTAAATGCTTGAAAAAATGACACCACCTTCTAAACTCTTTGGATACCGCATATAGATCTTACTACAGCGGTATAGATATCGCTTCTTCATGTGAAGAAATCCAAAGTTTGACAGGTCTCACTGATTACAGTTGCTAAGCTATGATTGGACAATCGCTGCTCTGGGAAAGGGCTCAGCAAACGCTCATTTGGGATTAACTATCTTGATTGATATCAAGTAGTAGAAGTAAGTAGAAGTCAAGAAGTAAAGCAAAGTAGAGTATTTTTAATTTTTTTTACTTTTTGACTGAAATGTGATGTGAGTTGCCTGTCTTCACTATTCTGAACCACTTGGCTCTGTTTCAGACCCTGCACTGTATTCTCCCTATGGATGGGCTAAAACCAAAAACAGAATTCCCTTACACTTGTTTCAGCATATTAGGTAGTTCTGATCCCACGGCAATTCAGTTGTTAGCACTGTTGCATAACGTAACAAGGACCCTGGTTTGACGCACAGCTCTGGCCCGGGTCCGTGGGGATTTCCTCCGGGTGTTCCAGTTTCCTTCAACTGTCAGAGGACATGCAAATCAGATGGACTGGGGCCTGTGGACACCAATGGGGAATTACTCATAAGTTTAAGTTTGAATGATTGTCTCATTATCTGTATTAACCCTGCCTTGATCATTGGATAGGCTCCAGACTCTGGTGTCCCTGGAAAGGAATATTGTTTAAAAACAAAACAGAGAATGAATAATAGTACTAGAATTGTAGCTAAAAAATAATTCTTAATCATTCGAGATTTAAAGGAAGTTGATTCTAAAAACACATACATGTAACCAAGGCAATCTTCAGGTTACGTCATTTATGACGTGATTATTGAGAAATACTAGGATCATGATGTGTAAAATGAGAATGTGCCTTTGAGCAGGTCCCCGAGCTATTAGATTCAATGTCTCTGCAGTTGTGTGTATGTACTGTAAATGGCACAGCGGTCAGAGGGCGCAGTGAGTGTGAGCACTGGGGAGAACAGACTAGAGAATAGACCTGAGAGGAGTGACTCGAGAGAGAGTGGAAGAAGAAGGCTGAAGGCGAAAGAGGGAGAGAAAGACAGATGGGAAAAGAATACGAAGAGTGCTGAAGATGAAGCGCGTCAGTGTTGAGAGACCATATATTTCTAATGAGAAATATGGAGCACCTTGTCATCCCTGGTCTCAAAACTGGGGCTGATGCCGCATGAACCCCGAGGCATCTATCGAGAAAGTTTTAGTCCCTTGCAATCAGTCAGGCCCCGATTGTTCTTGGCTCAGAGATGCAACTTTTTTTGACGCATAGCTTTGACGATAAAGCAAACTTTTTATAAGCCATGGCAGTGGACCAATGACTGTGCTCCAGTTAGCAACATTGCTCCAGTTAGCAACTTGCTGCACTGAAACCTGCAGATATGTACTGTACAGTTTATTAGACTCTACTCTGAGATGTTTTGACATCACTTGTGCTCATCTGGTTGCAAATTGAATGATTTCCTTCACTGAATTTGACCTATTCTGTTCATGGCACTCCAAATGTGTCGAATGTCAAAAAGTAACGTTACCTGAAAACAGCGTGTCGTTTCTTTTTAGCATCTCATATCACAATTTCAGTCACTGTTACCACCACTACGGTCAGAAACATGGTGCCAAAATATGAACAATAACGTTGCTATCTGCTAATGTTAGCTACCGACCGTTACCTTGAAACCATCCAGCAAATAGACGGTACCGTAGAGTGTCGTTACCTGAAACTGGTGATTTAACGTCACTGCTCATTTTACAGTTTAACAACAAAACAAAATGCTGAGTGAACATTACTAGCTACGTTTTTCAGTTCTTCCAGAAAAACGCGGAGTTTTTTTGTAATTGTTGCGGGCAATTGTTGATTATGCGGCACGTTTTCTTAAAAAATGCGATGGAATATGCGGGATATTTATGCATTTTTATGCGATGAAATTGCGGGAACATACAAAAATTGCGGGAACTTGCAAAAACTGCGGTTTGACGAAAAAGAGAAAAAAAGTGATTCCCCCAACACCGTGTTCTCACTAGGCGAAATTACGTCCCTTCATAACGTTCCCATGGCAACAGGGGAAAATGGCTGCTCTTGTGTGAAGTAAACGCAACATTTTTCAACTTTCTGCTGAGATATATGTGACTTTTTTGCAACATAAATGCGGGGATTACGAAATCATGCAAGCCCCGCATATTTTGCGTGGAAATCGGCAATTTATGCGGCGAATGTGTGGCGTATTTTTAAAAAAACGTTGGCTGATTATGCATTGAATTCTGCGATTGCATATTCCCGTTTTTTCTGGAGGGACTGATTTTTCATGTTGGTTTTGAGTGGTATGCACCCCCACTAACCTGGAAAACGGTTTTAAAACAGTAACGTTAATACAGCGTCTCCCTCAGCAGGGAGTCAAAGGCGGACTGCAGCATTCACTAACGTTAGCTTCTTGTCTCATCTGGGGTCTGATAAACAGTAAATTCATCAAATTCAGTGTCAAACAATGCTATTTTGTAGCTGTCATATTTTTCATGTCGCGGCTTTTGTCGCGGTTTTGTCGCGGTTTTGTCGCGGTTTTGTCACTTTGCCTAAGATTGAGTGACAAGTAGTACTCGCCCTATTGTTTATTTGGTCGCCATGACTTTGCGAGTGACGACGTCCTGTCACTGTTCCAGTTGCTCACCTTAAAGGGGAGAGAGAGCAGATGACAGTTTGCTTGAGTTCAGTAGAGCAGACGGCTCTGCAGAGTCGTGTAATTACGACTTTATGACTTTTCATAAACAGCTGAAGGAGCGGCGGTGCGCGGTGTACATAGCGGAAAGCCGTGGCGGCAGAAATGTTAACATAGAGGAAACACTGCGTAGGACAAACAACAAAGTGCAACACGCTCCGACCACGTTGTCCTGTTCATGATGGCCCATATTGCGCTCACTGACTTGTGACATTATTTATTTTCTCCCACATGTCCAATCAATGATTTGCTTTCAGTGGACACCTGGATGGTGTTCATCAGGATATGACAATTTAGCCCAAGGTCAGAGATGAGACTCTGTATCTACAGCCTGCAGGTCTTGCCGCCAGCATTACCTTATGAACACAAAAACTATTATACTCTATTATACTGTATGTGTGACAAAAGCTCAATGCCGCTGCAAATTTGACTTGAATGCACAATGGGGAGAGACAAAATATTGGTTACACATTGCAATAATGCAAATCCGAGTAATATAAACCTTGTTGACATGGTCTCATCAGAATGGGAGTATAATGATTACACATACTGTACATAATTATACGGTGGACATTATTGCATGCTATTGGAGAGAATTGCACTGTGCAGGATGCTTCCTTCCTATAACTGCACTCCCTCCCTCTAGATGAAGCAATATGGTTTCTCATTCTGCAATGAAATGGTTTGGACTCCAGGGCCGACAGAGAAACAGCACTGCCATAGTTGCTTTGGACATAACTTGGCAATGGGGGTGAGTCTACTTTAGAGAGCAGTCGGAGTGTGAGGGAGGGAGTGAGGAGTTCTGCCTGAGTCTAATCCCCTGCATGAAGGCTTAGGACGGAGAACTTATTCTCCACTTCTGGAGTCACTCTCCCTAATTATCCCCTCAAAGTCCTGCTGCAGAGTTCACACAGAAGATTTTTGCTTTCTGACTCTGTCACACTCTCTGTTTCTGTCTCCCTCCCTCCCTCCCTCCCTCCCTCCCTCCCTCCCTCTCTCTATATATTCTCTCCCTGCCTGTCACCCCTCCTCTGACTCTGGCTCCATCTTTCTCAGCCACCCTTCCTGCCTTTGTCCCACCCTATTCATCTCTGTCTGCCTCAGTATTTCAGTTAGCCTTTCTCACTTTCTCCTCGCCCTCCTTCTTACGCTTCCTTGTTTCTCCAGTTCAAAGTACTGTGGACATGATGAGCCTCACATCACAGGCTGAAGATGGGAGTGCTTTTCTGGTGCTTACTGCCTGTCCACAGATGCAGCCAGGCTTCAGAGGGATTTATGTACTGCTCTGACCATCCTCCTCAGACCTTTAGTTTAGTTTATTGGACTTTGCCAGTGCTAAACCAGAGATATTGCTGACTTTTTCAGTGTTGTGTTTACACAGGCAGTAGTCTACAAACTTTCCCCTCAACAATAGTCATTGGTCATATATTATTTATCACAAAGGATGACTAACAGAAAAGTTATGTTTTTTTGCAAGAAAGATACTGCAGTGTATTTGCTTTGTTGCAAAGTGGCCGTGTTAAGTGCGTCACACAGTGACGTATTCTTTAATGTATGCCGATCCAGGGAGCAAATGTGATTTAACTGCTGCGGAGAGTTGATGTGTGTCGACGCTTGGAAATTGGCCAGTGGCAAAAATGTCAACCCGCAATGAAGCAGGTTTTGAAGTAATGCTGCCTGTGTGTATTGCAGTTTGGTGGCTCATTCACAAATTTGAACAAACTGTTTTATTGTTGTACACTGATTGCTACTGATTGAACAAAAAGCCTCTACAGCTTACAGGGTTTTCCCGAAGTTCTTATAGCCATACTCTCATTTGAATATTGGTGATGTTCATTCATAACGTCATAAAGCTTAGAGGTTGTCAGTTGCAGCGAGGGAGAGATCAACGTAAGCCATATAGAAGGTAGATAAAGAAATCTTTAGCCAAATAATCACAAACTCACTAGAGGAACATCGTATATTTGAAGAAAAAAAAATATTTTAAAAAATTAAATAAAGCGAGAGAGACAACTTTGCGGAATTAGATTCCATAGAAAATCCTCAACAAACATTTTAATGGTATGAGAGCTCTGGCTCCTATACTATAGTACACCACTTTCTTGCGCGGTGAAAAGTTCCAATCCAGAGAGAGTTTCAGAGTGAGAGCATCAACGTAATCATAGAAACTCACTACAGCTAAACTCCTCAAGGCTACATTAGCCGCTTCTAGAATAAGACACCAAATCTAAGACTACACTGTCGGTGGTCGAGTTGCATGGCAACCCAGTCTCACGGCAGTTCGTGAAATGGTCACGTAATTGAATCTATTGATTCATGTACACGGACACGTTTATCTCGTTTTTTCCGTGATGGTCAGCACGTTTTTTTAAACTAATGTATTAAGCGCGACTACGGTAGCGAGTAGTATGAAAGGCTGAACATCCACATAGGGAGGTTGGTATAGGGTGCTGGGTGGGTCAAACAACACAAGACTTTCACCCCGGAGACCGGGGATCGTTTTCCGACGTGTCACGTCCCCTTTCCCCGTTCTTCTTTTCCCAACCCAGAATTCTTCTGTGGGCCCATCACGGAATTTTCGCCGATCGTGTTCATTTCACTGACAGAATGAATTGTGCTGTGATCACGAAAGATGCTTCCCATTGAAATACATTAGTTTAAAAAAAAAAACGTGCTGACCATCATGAAAAAAACGAGATAAATGTGTGACTTGCACTTTTTGGCCACTGTGTTGATTCAAATGTCAACCAGCCCACGTCTACGACGTGTAACGTTAGACAGCCAATCACCAGCATTATAAGATCGTGGTAGAAGCATGCTGCATGCTTATTGGCTCACTGACGCTGATGCCATTTACTCTTTAGGTGTTAAAATTGGGTATTGAATGATGAGGCGTTTTTCGATACTTCAGAGGCAATTCGGACGGTGCCTAAAAATGATTGAATTTGGTACCCAGCCCTAATCGTGATTCACTGCTGATTTAATGCTCAAAAGAACAAAATAAGAAAAACATGTCTTATCACCACTTGCAGCATGTCCTTTCTCTAAACGTAGTCGTTACCCTACTGACCCATGATAGCGTGTTGTAAAATGATGCATTTGTCCTTCCCTGTGCTTTTGTAATGCATGAGATAGGAACAGGCACTCTGTGTCATCAGAGGTGTGGTTTGTTTGTCTCCATGCAATGTCACAGGGGGGCAATGGAAACGGGTTTTCCTGTTATGCCTCAGACGTCGGATTCACAGCACCAGCTGGCACTTACTGGCCTTGGCACGCGTTGGTCGTGCTGTTGATAAACGGCTATTAATGGCCAGACGCTCCCCCTGAAATTGGGTTTAACTTTGCCTCTCCTCATTACTTAGTCTGAAGCTACGCCACAATCCTCGAGGTGGATTTCAAAGTTGCTAAAAAATTGAGGGCATTGGTCAAATTGATTTCAGCACTGACCAGCTGCTACTCAAGCAGTCCCAAAATATGTGACCTTGTCCGAAACACCTGTAGGTTTCCTCCTGCTGCTCATTGTTTCTAAAAGGATGCTCATTGGCTGGAGTAACAAAAATGTTTCTATGGCTCAGAATTCTGCCTGAAAAGTGGAGATAACAAGCAATTCTGTTTGCGGATCAAAGCAGTATTATTAAGGAATGAAATAGATTTAGCATTGGTTTCATTACTAGTCATTAGAATCTTCCTTTACACGCTTTCCCTGATTTTTCTGCTTCGATCTACAATATGTTCTGTCTTTTTGCTTTGTCATTTCCTTAAGTTCAGTTTTTTTTTTTCACACTCTTGTTCCCTTGTTATTGGCTTTTACTTTTCCATTTAGTTGACATAATTCTCTGTCACGTTATGTTGGGCTCTTTTTTTTGTCCCTTTCCTCTGAGCCACTGCCTGCATCTCTGGTTCCCTAACCCAGACATGGGGCAGACGTTCGCAAAACCGCGTGAGCTACAGTGCACAATTCGTACACCAACTCCCTGATGCCAACCTGGCGATTGGTTGTCTTTCCCTCCTTCTTTTTCCTTTGGCCTTGTGCTCTCTTTACTCCTCTCTCTTTCTCTCTCTGCTGCTGACCTCTGGGATCAACCGAGCAAAACTGATTCCCACTTTTCACGGATCATGAGTGCGTCAGCGGTTACGCAACACACACAGAGAGAGAGAGAGAGAGAGAGAGAGAGAGAGAGAGAGAGAGAGAGAGAGAGAGAATGTGAATATGTAACTGACATATTTGTCCATCTTTATTTGCATTTCTGCTTATCAAAAGAATTTTGCTCTCGGTTAAGCCACTTCCTCAACAAAATATTTAATATGTTTGCATGCCATATTTGAACTATCATTATTGGCTTTGCTGCTGGGCAAACATAAAATGTGCACTGTTCGTACACAGCGTCGGATAGATCTGCTTGCACACATACATAAACGTACAGCTTTGTAGTGACAGAAATCTCAAACATTGTTACCACCACGCAGGTTTGCAGGTAAGCGTGAATGTTGTATGGCTCACTAGTCAAGAAACCTGCCATAAATGTGTCAAATACACTCTCATTTCATGTAAAATAAGACATTACAATTAAAGAACATGGTATTCATGCAGGAGTAGTAGTAGTATACTGAGTGAACAAATTAGGCTGAAAACTCTGGAATGTTGTGTATTGTCTGTGAAGTGCCTGAGACCTTTTGAGTAGGATTTATGCAAAGAACTAGGTTAAGATGTGTCTTGAAGGGCTGTATTGTGAGAGTCTAAGTATGAGCGCAGGAAGGCTTAGGAATATGTGGGAGTGTATGTGTGTGTGTGTGTGTGCGTGTGTGTGTGTGTGTGTGTGTGTGTGTGTGTGTGTGTGTGTGTGTGTGTGTGTGTGCTGAGTGTTTATGTGATTTTGCAGAGGGGTGACACATGTAGATGTGATGGCTGCAGCCATGCATAAATGTTCACACCAGGGAGAAAGTAAACAAATAGTAGAATGCTCAGAAATGCAGCAACCCCTGTTAGAGAGCACACTGGCTCTTTCTGTCTGCTGCATCCTCTCTTTCATGTTTGTAACCTCTGTAACCTCTGTCACAGAGGTTTGTAACCTCTGTCACAGAACCTCTGTTCAGAAATCGCAGAACAGATTCCAGTAAAATGTGGTTGAACTTTTTTCATTGCAGTCGGTAACGATGAATGTGAGTATTGCTACGGTGTTGCCATTTACAAAATGAAATTTTGTTTTGGATCAAATATAAAGCACAGAAGCAAATCCCTTTCCTTGATTCTAACACCTATCCAACACGGGCCATGGTCGGCAGAATTTGCACTATTTTTTCCACTAACATATTATGACCCTGAAATATTGCTTTTAAATTGTTATGTTTTACTTTTAAAACCATTTTCCTGGAACCGTTTCCCTAATTCTTCTAGCTGTGGCCAGTTTGACGTTTACATTCTGTTGAAACGCAACAAATTTATAGATTCTGTGCTTTAAGCAATCTTGTTTTCTTTCTGACTTTGAAGTTATTTCTATATGTGTAGCTCATGCACAATGTCTTTTAGTCTACAAACATGTGCTGTCTCACTTTAAAAAAAATAAGTTTGTGCAATTTATGACCTGCGAACTAGGATGAAGGCGAGTATTTATCCAACGCAAAAGACACAAATGGAAAGAAATGGCCGTGACTTCTATGAACATTAGACTAAGTAATATTAAATGCTAATAAAGGTGAAAAGAAAGAGCCATTCTTCAAACACCAAACGCCAAAGGCAGAGTTTTGTGAGGAGATGAATGAAAACCTTTCGTGGCATACAATTTGACAGGAATACATATTCTAAGAGCTGTGATAATATTACGTGTCCTTTTTATTCTGAAGAAGAACTAAAGAGAAAAATATGAAGCTGATAAAGACACTTTTTGTTTGATCAGACCTGCATGAAGAAATCCACATTGATCAGATCTTTTTGGGGGCTGTACTTTTATTATTATATATAAGCTTTTTAAACAAACACTCCTGACGTGATTTCTAGAACAGAAATGTTGTGAATGACCATTCGCCGTTCATACTTTCATTTGCAGCAGAAAGGCTTATAATTGGAAGTATCGGCAAGGAAACGCCAGCCATGTGCACAATAGACAGAAGTTATCTTCAGTTGAAATTTTTCTTTTTTTTATCGTGACCTCAATTAACTGACCAGGCGAGATGTCTAAGACATTCATGTGAAAGAGATCAAAAGAGATCCAGCATATGCTTAGTTAGTAACCAAAACTAAAGAGAATCTCTGACCCTAACCCCACCCTCACCCCCCCACTTCAGAATCAGATATGGTAGGAGCCACATAGCAGGCACATGCCCTTGCTCTGGTGGAGCATTATGCAGATTATATGCTAATGAAGTCATCCGATTTGGTTCTGCTTGGGGTGTGCTGCACTGAGGAAAGATAATCAAGCACTGATCAGTTGCCAAGCTGTGTGTGTGTGTGTGTGTGTGTGTGTGTGTGTGTGTGTGTGTGTGTGTGTGTGTGTGTGTGTGTGTGTGTGTGTGTGTGTGTGTGTGTGTGTGTGTGTGTGTGTGTGTGTGTGTATGTCTCCAGCCATGCGTGCAATTCTGTGCTGGTTGGCTTATGGTAGGAGAAAATATGTTTGGGTGCTCATGGATGTTCATGTGGCGGTGAATGCTGGGATCTGTAATAATGTTTTGGTTGTTTTATGTGCTGAATAAACAACGTGGTGTTCTTCTTAGTGTTATTACTACTAATTAGACAACTCTTTTTATAAAACACAAAAATACATGACTCAGACATGACCTCGGTGTCCTCAGTGGTAGCTACGGCCCTGGTGCCGTCACATCAGATGTACTAAGAGGACCTTTGCTACAAGGCTCTGGTATTTTTATAGATCAGATGCTTCAGCTACCCCTGTCTGTTATATTCTCTGCTTACAGTGACTGGCTTTCTCTTCATTATTTGTGTACTTTTTATAGCTCCTAATGTCTTCTTTTTCTCCTCCCTGTGCGCCCATCGTCCTTTTTGTCCACCTCATTCTCTTGTTACTCCCTTTACCCGTGTTAGTCACACAGCCACCTCTCCCATTCATCACTTCACTTTCTCCCTCCACATCTCTCTTTCTCTCCACCCTTTCCTTTGAAACATGTGAAAATAGTAGTTCTCTCATGATTAAATCATCCGTCCTTTGTTTTATTTCATCTCTTCATCTCTTACTCTCACTTCCATTTGTCCCAGTTCACTTGAAGTTCAGTGCTGTTTTGTAGTACTCCCCTTCCCCTCCCTCCATCCGTCCCTCAGTCCACTTGTCTTTCTGCAATACCTGTTCCTAATCCACTGTAGTCCTAGCCCTGACCCTGCCTGAATCCTTAAGTAAACAAAACACCAATTATTTGTATCTCTTTTTATCTCTTCTCCTTTCTCCTTTTTTTAAAACGTGCGTGTGGCTGAGCAGATAATGGATTCAACTGGCATGTTCTTGTATGCAAATCTCAGAGCATCGCAGCACACCCATTAACCCCCATTGCCTCAGCGCCTGACTGAGGGTCCTCTGAGAGACAGAGGCATTTGATAGCGTTTGATCATCTTCCTCCCTTTTCAGCGGTGAGCATGTGTGTATGTGTGTGTTGCTCAAATTAACACATGCTATTGATCTCCACTGCCCCGCACTTGCACAGTCTGACAAGTCTGCAAGAGGCAATAATTAGTCGCGTAATTGGCTGATCATTTGCTCTGAAATATGCTGAGCTAATGCACTCTGTAGTAGATCTTGACAGGTGCGAGTCTTTGTGTGTCTTTTCATGTGAGAGATGAAAGACTGAGAACCCTTGGTGAGTATGAAATGAATGCCTGATCACACTCTATTAGACTTATTAAAGCACAGTTGGAGGGATTGATTCATTTAAATCCGTAATTATTTGTGCCCTGTGCATCTTTCACATACATTCGTCATGTTGTGTTTCTGTTGAATTTTCTTTTTCTGAATGTGAGTGAGCCGTCTCCTTGTTTCATGTTTTTGTTGGTGTGTTTTTTTGCTAGCTGATGAAAATAAATTAGGTTTCGGAGGGCTTTTATCCACCAAATATCCCTTTTCATGCTCGTCATGGGGTTAGATGCCTGGCTCGAGGGTATGTCAATTACAGCTGGTGAGGAAGAGAACCATCTGGCATGTGCCATTTCCATGCTCACCCAGGTTTTCTTAGCTGACTATCAGCAAATTTGGCATTTCAAATTTTAAAGCCCTTATGTCTTTATGTGGGGGGATCGTTATATATCTATGAAGGCTGTTCAGTTTCAACAAAACTGCTTGATTTCCGGAGCTGCACATGTTGCTCTAATGAAACAGGCTGTGTAACATTACTCAAAAGCTGCCGCTGTGATTGGCTAGCAGTACTGCTGGCCTCTCCGCCCCCATTTTTCCATGTGTGACATCACACTGGCAGGCAGTTCAGATTGGCTTCTTCAAAACGTGCCATTAAAAAACAAAGAAATGGTGAAACCATGAGCTCCTCCAAAAAATGTTGGATGGATTGAATTAATTAATATTAACAAAATGCTATTGGATGGATTTGCCATGCAATTTGGGACAGATAGTGTTTTAGTGCTCCTCTGATATTTACTCTAGTGCCACCAGCAGGTTGACATTTGTGGTTAAGATTGAAATCTATGAACATCTATGGAATGGATTATCATGCCATTTTGTACAATATTACACATTAATTTCCCCCTCAAGATGAATTGTATTAACATCTTAGCGTCTCTAACAGCCAAATTAACCACCATACCACGACATGTTTGTTTTCCATAATACCTCCCCTTTAAATGCAGCTGATAATGCCATGACCATTAGCTCTAGCTAGACCTCTAGCTGGTATAGCCTCCTTCTGACCGGGTTTCAGCGGGGTCTTATAAAGTCTAAAAAAGTAAAACATTTCTAAATCAAAATTGTCTCAAAAAATCGCAAATATATTGTGTTCTAGGTCTTAAATAATTTCAAAGAGGTCTTTAAATCTCCCCACGTCCATGTAACGCTACCTCTAACGCTCATTGGAATGGTGTGGTGTTGTAGTTCCTTCTTTCGCTAGTAAATAGAATTTGCTGTATTTGTACAGATCATTATTACTCTGTCACTTGTATCCGATTTTAATAATTTTATTTTGCTTTGCAAGTACTTTTGTGACTCTGCATTTCGTTGTACTTTTATGTCGTGATATAGGTCTTAAACTTCATTGATAAAGGTCTTAAAAAGTCTTAAATTTGACTTGTTGAAACTTGCAGAAACCCTGTCTGAATGGTTCTGTGCCCAGACTGTACATGTGACGACGACTGTTTAGAGGTCTTACGTTTATGAGTGAGTGTGTAAAACCAGAGCCACTGAGGGCTCCTTCTTGTGAGTAATCAATATCTCTTTTAAGCATGACACCATCACAACGCACCCAAGCATCAAGTGGGGCAGTGGAGAGGGATGATGGGGGGGCCGCGGGCGTGTGCTTTGTTATGGGGGTAAGCTGTGTAAGCGTGTGTGTCCAGAGAGAATTGAGAGGCTAAAAGTAGCAGATAAACTCGTAAAGGTAATACATTCTTCTCAGAGTACCTAACACACCCACTGGGAGAGAGATTGGACAACAGTTCTGACCTTCGGTTGACCTGCGGCGTGCAGGGCTCACACCAGCCAATGACGCGACGCATCCGTGTGCGCAGACGTGCAAATTTGTCAAAGTATGATCATCTGTGACCTTGGAACATGTTTGGCAGGGCGACAAGTGTCTGTGTATGTGTGTGTTGGTGTATGTGTGTGTGATTGAGTGAATGCCTTAGTGAATTATAGAGTATGTTTGCTTTTTAACAGATCAGCAGAAGAGGGTGATGCCACAGTCAATGTCACAGCCTTCATGCATAATTGCTCCACTTTGTCATTGCCACGGGCTGGGCAGAGCCACATCTGATTGCTTCCCCATCTTTCCCCGCTTTTCTCCTTCCCTCGCTGTCTTTTTCTTCACTCTTTGTTCTCATTAGACTCATTAACTTATCCAGCAGAGACAGACAGAGCGAGACAGACAAAGAGTGAGCATATTGAATGTACTGAAGGCAATCGGAGCGGTCTAAAAAAGATTTGTGTTTTCACCACACAATATAGTTGATGAGCCTCAGAGATATATCACAGTTTAAACTAAGAATAGCTTCCTCAAGCTAAATGAGGCTTCCCGTAAAGGGTTATGTATGACACCATGTCTGGTACAACAGATCAGTGTGTGGGAGTGTGTGTGCGCGCATATGTGCATCAGTGTTTATTTGGGTGCACTTACCTGTCGGCGTGTGTGTGTGAGTGATGGTGGTAAGAAGACACCCTATCTGTGGTGCTGAGAGGTCACTCCGTTAGCCGCTGACTCACTGTCTGACGCTGGTTAAAAATTAATCGGAAAATACATTTTGGAAAGCACTGTAACTTTCTGCACTGACATTTTGGTGGCGAGTGCTTCTATACACAGTATATCTGTATTTTGAAGTGATAAATTACATTAACAGCATCAGAAGTAAGACTTTTCCTAATGCACTAATTCTAACTTCTCTGTGTGTTTTCGATGGTGTGTACAGTAGGTTCACATGATTTCTGGGTTTGTGTGTGTGTGTGTGTGTGTGCGCGCGGCCTTACACATGTCTTTGTGTTTCGGCATGACCCGGTGAAAGGCCGGCTGTGAGTGAAGTTGCAGTGTCTCATGGTTAAATGATGGGCCCCTTTCGGGCACTCAGAGGGCTTAGAAACACTAAGTAATTGGTTTTCCTGGCAGAATGGGGCCACAGCTATCGCTTAGGGCCAGTGTAGACTCCACTGGAGCTCAGGTCTTGTCAGGGACACTAGCTTGCTAAACCTGGGGTAGAGGCTCACCAAACTATAGGCTAAGAAAGTGGAAGTGTTCAGCACATATATTTCCATTGAATATGAAGACAAATCTGAGAAAAATAGTGAAAGCAGGCATGTTTTTATTTATTTAAATGTTGGTATAGTTATGTTAGCATTTCAAATCTACAAATACAAACTGCAATCTACATCTTTTCCACGCCAATAGAATTTATTCCTCAAGGTCAAAAAAAATAGCACTGAATTTAAAGGTTTTATGCTTGATCAATCCAAACATGCCACTGTCCTTTTTAAATGCTTACTTTGGGCACTTATAATATATTTTGATACTCAGCCAAGGGCGTAATTTCAACATGGTTTCAGTTGGATTTACACACTTAAATATCTCTAAACAGTGTCCTCCTAGCCTGACATCACCAGACCAAATCGCGAATGCCAGTTAGTCTGGAACCTCTCAGTTCAATTTAGATTTCCAAGGGGCGTTATAAACGGCCGTAGACCAAAATGCCTCTGAACATGATTTGATAGACATACAACCAATCAATGTGACGTAGCATAGCAACGGATACATGTAGAGACAGCTTACAGCGTGCTGAGATGAGCTGTTTTTGTGTCGCATCAACATGTCTGTAAACGAAAATGAAAATAGTATTTGAATCTTGGTTGTTTTCGAAAATACCTCAACAGTGCTCCCAGCCACAAATGACGTCATCGCGTATTTTGCATACAGCAGGAGTCAGTCATCAATTTTGCCCCGTATGAGATAATAAACGGTTGTGATTGGTCTGCCCAGGATCTGGTCAGCTGGAAATCTGTTGAATGGAAGGCATACCTAACTTATCTGCCAGAGCAAATAAAACACAAGCTCTCAGATTTGTCTGGTTCCCAGGCTCGTGTCCTCTGACTGTCCAGTTGCCAAAATCTGAATGATGATGCGTTCATCTTGGTCAGTTTCAGTTATTACCATGAAAAAAGAAATAAGCCTAACAAGTAGTGGCAAATGATTTGAAGACTTGACGTTTTGTCTCTGAGGCAGCAAACATGTTGCTTAAAAGAGGTTGTTGGGGCCCTATGGGCCTGAGGAGAAAACCTGCAGACGCTATTCAGGGCTAAAAGACTGTTCCACCATCTCCTCTGCATGTTTGGTTATGGTTACCATCCTGCTTTGTTGATTTGAATGGGAATGTACGTTCTACTCATTCCATTCCCAATATGGGTGAAACCAAACCTACAGCCATATACTCAGCCTTACGGTTGATGTCAAAACATGAATGATGTGTGGTGTCCAGTTCGCCACACTATTGCAAGAGAATTGGACTGTAACGTGAAAAATGTGTGCGTGCGGCATGACAGAGTGTCGAGAATATCATTCAGGCTCGCGTGCATGTGCAGGGGCATGAATTCACACACATGCACACAGTCTGCTCAATCACTCATTATTTGCCCCTGAAAAGTCTCAGTCCAACAGTATTCTCTATCTTTCACTGTGATAAACACACACATGCACTGTACTCGCACAGATCTCCCCGTGGATAAATAAGTCCACATACATGTTCTTATCTGTGCATTTGTGTGCTTCTGCAGAGGAACTGGCTAGTTGCTGCGCAGGCTTGGCCGGCCTCAGGCACAGGAAAGGCTTTATTTATATTGACCTACATGCCATTTACTCTTCTGGGAGACTGTCGAGAGCAAATGTTTGAGACAGATTGTTGATAGTTGTGGGGAAAAGATGCAGCTGTGACTTGGGAATAGACTTTATGACTTCTCCTTTTTTTATGTAATCACTTTTATTGTTTTCTTTCTTTCCATATGCCTCCTCTCATCCCACATGTGTGCATTCCTACTTCACTGTAATGCGTCCCTTCCCTTTTGATTTAGTCATATTGAATAGTCGTATTGTGCACCGGGCCTCGTATATCCTCCACATGTGCTGCAAAAACCTCTGCCATGTATTGTTTCTCAAATGTTGAACAAAAGTTTCAACAAAAAGCTGTCATCTCTACTTATACCATCTGTTGACCATAAAAAGATAAAATGTGATTCTTTTTTTTACGTTCCCAGCAGTTTCTTCCAGTGTGTGTGTGTGTGTGTGAAAGTTAGCAATTATAGGTAATTATAATGCCCTTTGAAAATAACTGACACATTGTATGCCTGTATAGTTTTGGAATAAACATTATTCTAATATTTCTAGAAGATTTAATTATTAAATGGAATTATCTTATGTAATTTAGTATGTTATGACACTTGAAACTTTGCCAGAGGATTGCACCGCATTTACTATAAATGTGGGAAAATGTTCGCGATGAAGCAGACTATTCATTAAGGTTGACATTAATTCACATTTAATACATTAATTCAGCAAAAATCTTCTGTATGTTCATTTAGTAAAGCAATAAATATGGCCAGATTTCGCTGGGTTTCTCAGTAGAATTCTGCAAAGAGGAAGACAGCCTGTTGCTCCAAGTCGCATCAAATCTTTGACAGCGTTGCAGGCCGTGAGGACTGACTTAAGGGAGCTCAGTTACCTTGGGCACTTACAAAGCTGCATGTGACTACTTTCACTACCAAGTGTTTGCGTTGTCATCGCTCTAAAGGACTTCATTACCTTTTTAAAAAGTTTCCGTCATGACTTTCAGGGCTTGTGTGCTAATGAGCCCTGTGTCAAGTTCTCACTTCGAAGCATTCTTTCAGAACGTCAGAGGTCTTGCCAAATTGATGCAGCCTTTTGCATTAGTTACAGGCCTCGGTTTGATCCATAAAATCTCAGACCGCAGGTGTGCCAAAAGCTGAAGATACTTCAGAAAGTTTGTTTTATCTGCAACATTTATTACATTACATTTCTTTTCTTTGAGGAGTGTAGAAATATTTAGGGGATTGGCAGAGGATGTTCTGAGAGTCCATGATGCGGTATGAAATGGTAGAAAAACTGCAAGTGGTCCAGGGACATTTAGAGCTTTACATACGTATGAAGTAGGGATGTAACGATCAACCAGTTGAGATAAAAAATGAAGCGTGATGCAACAGCCCGGGCGTGACGCTAGTTAACATACAGCAGGTAACGTAAGCTGGCTTGAACCACAGTTAAAATGCTGACAGCTAAACGGTGTAATGTGTTCACTGGAAAGGATTCCAACACCAGGACATACAACAGTCTGCAGCTGAAGACACCGAGGAGACTCGCTGCACTTTGCAGCATGGACACTGCTGCTGTCGGATAAACAACAGCGACGTGACTTAGTTTTGCGATTTGGTCAGGCTCCGTAAGCTTGTGTTGAGTTCAATATTATTGTAAAATACCCTTCTGCCATTTAGTCATTCTTCCTTTTGTCGTTTAACAGCAAATGACTGGTGAAAAAAGTTGTTATTGTTATTACATTTTAAATAATCATTTCAATTTAACCATATGGCCTTAGCAATAAACAAGCCATTAGTTATTTAAGATAAAATACTGTTTCAGTTGCACTTTTGCACAGTTTAAATAATTGATGAATATTATATATCATTTCTTTCTGTTAAAAATATAGTGAGAAAATTGTATCGTGAACTTAAAATCGTGAATCCTATCGAATCGTGAGTTGAGTGTGTCGTTACATCACTAGTATGAAGTATACAAAAGTCTAGTCTGTTTCAAATGAATGCGTGAATTAGTGTTTTCTTCTCGAAGGGTCGAAATTTGTTTCTCAAATAGAAGTCAAATCCAAGGGTTTCCTTTTATAAGCTCTTCATACTCAGCTGTATGTTCTCAATTTAAAGTGCAAACTAACTTACATACTCTTAAGTTAAATTCTGCAGTAACATGGCCTGCAATGCCAATCATTGATGTCAGGAATCTGTTTGACCATAGATCAACAGCTAGAAAAAAAAAATCTCCTAAGCACTTTTATTCTGCCTCCTCAGATGATTTTGTAGAGTTTGCTGAGGGATGAGCTCCTGGCTCAGGGCATCTTCTGGTGGGAATGTTTGAGCAGCACTCTGCCAGGCTCTGAATTTTGTGAAAATCCTTGTTTTCCACAGTGGATAGAAAATGGGGCTTCTAAATCAAGCTGCTTGGGTTGGATGATTGTTTTACTCCTGACCCCAAACTGGAGTTACATTATTGCTTTATTTCAATCTCCCCAATTACATTTAGGACACTAAACATGCATTTTAAAGTCCAAGGTCATACACATAAAGCACAACAGCAATTTATATTCCAGTAGCTACTCGCAATGCACGTCATAACACCATTGTCTAACATTAATGTTAATCTGTGTGCCTTTAAGAGCCCCTGGGTCAGCTAGTGTCAGACTAATGGGTGCTCTGCAACCTACTATTTTTTCCCAGTTTTGTAGTTTCCCCAAAAAGTACTATAAGAAAGTTACTCAGGGTGCCTGGTTAGCTCACCTGGTAGAGCAGGCACCCATATGTAGAGGTTAACTCCTCGACGCAGCGGCTGCAGGTTCGATTCCGCCCATGTCATTCCCCCCTCTCTCTCCCCTTTCATGTCTTCAGCTGTCCTATATAAATAAAGGCCTAAAATGCCCAAATATATAAGTGAAAATGTAATTTAATTAAAAAATGTTCAGATGATCTGTTGGCATGTATAGTTTTTAGCAGTAATTGTACAGTGTACACACACTATACCTAAAATGTAATAGTTCCTTAGTCCTTGATTTGAAATGTATTTCATTTTACTTCCTTAAACATTAGTTGCAAGTAGTTTATCAGATGTTTAAATTCAGGTAAAAATAAAAAAAAACTAATTTTTTAGGGCATTCACATTTCAATCCTAAATTAAGCATATTAAGCATCCGATAATCTGCTTCACAAATTTCTCACAGCAGTGCAGCACAGCATGCATATAATCAAATGTGGGCGCTTTACAAATGCTACATGTGTATTTTTCTTTACTCTCCCCATTTCTCTCTCCCTTCATCCCTGCCCCCTTTATTCCCAGTTCCCCACTGTGTGTCTGGTTGTAATTGAGTCATTTTCTCTGTGTTGGAGCACTGTCTCCGACAGGCAGCTGTATCAAGGTGACCTCTTGCTATTGTTTGGGCCTCTGTTTTTGTTTCGCTAGCTCGCCAACATAATCACTGCATTTCAACCGGTGTAATTGCACAGCTGTGGCAGTGAGACATCATTTCTGACCCTTACCTTGCTTCAGAGTTGGACATGTCAGCAAAGAGGCAAGCAGCAGTGGCAGTGAATGTAGTGATGTAATACTGCAGTCAACCCTTCCCTTTCTTATGTCCCTCTCCCTCGGGAGTCTGTTGGGAGTTGGATCTCCTCCTCTCTTCTCTCCTTTCCTCTCTTTGGAGCGTAGTTGATCAGAGGAATGGTTTTTCTGTCTGTTTTAAGCACTAATCCATCTGCCGATTCCTGTCTATTAATTGTAGCATTAGTGTCTTGTAGGCAGGCAGGGTAATTACATTGATTTCACTGCTGTTTAACCTTTTATTTAGCCACATGACACTCCACAACAAAGTTTCAATGACACAACTTCAAGTCTAAAATGAGATAGATTGCACAGGAGTTGTGCTGGCTATAAAGCTGCCATCTTTTTGGCCCGCACTGGATTGATACCTGACATATTGCTGTCTTTATTTTTGATACTGCTTGGTCCAAGTTATCTAAACAGCAGTGACTTAGCATGCCTACGCTCAACATCCTCAATGTCAAATCAGTCTTTCCGGGGAGTAATGATATGTTTAAGTCTAAAGAGGAATCTATAGACTACTGTAAGATGCAGATTAGGAGGAGTTTGTGAGGAGGACAGATGTTTATCCTCAAATCTGTGAGATCTAGTTGATAGTGTCATACACTATGATCTACTATGAAGGAGCTTGGAGATCATGCTGTGAAAAACAGCTTACATGTCAACCCAAAGGGGAAGTTAGACAAGATATATTGTGGTACCATACACATTAAACAGTGTACATGCTACAGTGTCACTCATGTATGAGCTGTTGTATAATGTTCCATTATGGATCTGTTATATTCTTAAGCTTTTTCATTGTATCAAACACCATTTTGATACTGTCTATGCAATGGCATTTATTCCCATACTGGAGGCTGGTGTGTAAACACATAAAGTATGACAATAGCGTAAAACTAATGTAATAATTTAAAATGTATTCATGGAAGTTATAACTGTTGAAATATAGTCTACACTTATCACTTAATAATGTCCTTATAGCTGCCTACAACGACATTGTGGGTTATAAATGCTAGGGCAACATAAAGTGTTATAGTGGCGATCCCAGGCATTTTGAAGAACAAGTACAAGTACAGTACAGCTACAGTGATTACTCGTCTTCTTGTGATGTATTTCTGACAGTATAGCTTCTCACAGTGAGTTTCCTGCCCCCGTCCAACACAATTCTGTCTTGTTCAGACGTTCTTAGCGTTACCACCAGTTACCAGGTGTTGCCAATTGAGCCAGAACTTACTTTTATTAAGGATTAAAACTTTAAATGTAATGTTTTAAACTAGTTTGGGCTTTAGATTGGTGCACCCAACCATTTACATCGCAACATTATTCAAATTTCATTTTAAAGTTTAATAGCCAGTCTTTTTATTTATTCTAAAGTCACGCTAAATTGACCCCAATTCTGCCTAAGTGCTAGAAGCCTCTGAATAGTGAACGTAATCATTTTACATAACTGAAGCTTGTTTAAAGATTGGCCTTCACGATTAATTGGTCGGGAGATCATTTGTATGCACAAAATTGCACTTTGTGTTGAATGTGTTCATCAGACTGACAGTCACCGTAGACCTGACCTGCAGTCTGGGCTGTGCTCTGATCAGAAATGACACAGCCTCCATCTTACTGTCTCTTAGCTGTCGGCTAAATCAAATTAGCTTTGATAAAACATTCTGGTTTGGATCGCAGCGAGAGCACAGCGCCCCTGGCTATGCATGCTTGGTTTCGGACGT
This sequence comes from Gymnocephalus cernua, assembly GCA_023631565.1. Lineage (NCBI taxonomy): Eukaryota > Metazoa > Chordata > Actinopteri > Perciformes > Percidae > Gymnocephalus > Gymnocephalus cernua. The sequence continues at coordinate 18,899,278 of CM042440.1, forward strand.
GGAAAGTCATTCATAGCTTCTGGCTTTGAAAAGAGCTTTCAGGTTAAGAGTCATAGTGAGCAGCGGGGAAGACGCAGGAACATATGGTTCTCTATGGCCAGTCACGTCCACTGGCGCATGTGTCACTCACTGTTGGCAAAACACATATGACTTGTATGCGACGGGGAAGAAGTGCATGTGTGTGGATTAGCTGGTTGGTTAATAATTATAATTCCAGTTGCATGTGCATGTAATTACTGTGACATAGTCCATAATCATCAGAGCAGTAACCGAGGACACAAACCAAGATGCTTTTATTATGTAAAACCCTACTAAGGAAGAGGCTAAAGCTCAGCAGCTAATTACTTATTGTGCGGAAAAAGGTGTGAGAGAGGAGTGGACCGTTGTTTGTATTTGTTGAAGGGTTGGCTTTAAATAGCTTGAGAAGACGACAGAGAGAACTCATCACACGGAAAACAAGAATCACAGGTTGAGAGGGCGAATCGTGGGCTGTCAACAACAAAAAAAAAAAAAGATTATATTCCACTGTTTGAAATCAGCTGTGCCAAAGTATCATCGGTCAGGTTCGGCATCAGACACCGAGAGAGGTATCTGATCCCCTGGTGAGTAAAAGTAAGCTGGCGCTTGAAAAAGTTTGAGGGATGCCTTGCGAGTGAAGCTGTCAGAGCTGCGTTTACAGGCATTAAGGATGAGAGGCACTCGTCTCATTCCTTCGCTCCCTCATTTCTTTCCCTCCCCTCTCTCCCTCTTTCTCGGGCTCGTGACTGATTTGGCTCATTAAGATCGGGAGAAGGAGAATTAATTATTGTCATTAAATGAAGCATGCTGCTCCCCCTCTCGCAAGCACTCCAGCGGCAGGGCAGTGAAGTGTGGGCGAAGGTGAGTGGATGAGGAAGGAATGGAAATAGAGTAGGGGGATACAAAGGAGGGGTAGAAGCAGAAAGATGTGGCAGGGCTGCAAAGAAGGGGGGAGAAATTGAGGAACACAGGGAATGTAAGCCAATAACAAGAGAGGATCAAATTGGGAGATGGAGGCCTTGTAAAGAGAAAGCTACAGGAATGGAAAGTGACCAGAAAGCAGACCCGGGAGCGTAAGATGGAGGGCTAAGGCCATGAGGAAGGAACAAGAGAGGAAAAGGGACAGACACAGAGAGGAGGGGGGGGCGTGAGCAGGATTTCAGTTTTTCGGTTGGGCTGCATGCTAATACGCTGGAGCGTATTGTTCAGCTCAGGGAGCTGAAAAAAAAAAATGCATAATCCAGGTCAGAGGGATGGAGAGAGGGGACGTGGAAGAGAAAGAGATGAGGGCAAAGCACACACAAAAAAGAAGAGGTCAGAGATTGAGGCATTAAGAGACAAGAATGCAGGGAGGAGAGAGAAAAAGCATGATTAACATCACCATGGCTACAGTTTGTGCTTTGCTCTGTATACATTAATATCCAATGAAGACCAAAAAAATAGGAGAGGTGATTTAGCGTGTGCTGGTTCTTGCTGGATTGTCAGCTTCAAAGAAGTTTTTATTTTTATTTTTTTTACATGTGGCTAAAGCACCACGTGTTTGTGTGTGTGTGTGTGTGTGTGTGTGTGTGTGTGTGTGTGTGTGTGTGTGTGTGTGTGTGTGTGTGTGTGTGTGTGTTTGTGTTAGAGTTAATATTATTGACTCTTGAGGAGGAAGCTTGAATGCACAAGGCCCGAGGGCAAAGCTTCTCAAGAACATCCCCTGCAAATTCAAGTGACCTGCTTTCCTGACGCCGGCTTTTTCCCATTACCCAGAGTGGCATTTAATTTAGCTTCCGTCATTCATCTTTCCTTTTCCAGATGGGATAGGGACTCTTGTGTTGCTGCCCCTCGTTTTTTCTTCATTTTGTTCATTTTTCCTTGTTTCTTGCTGCTGCCCTGTCTCCTTTTTTATTTATTTATTTATTTATTTTTAATCAAAGGCTTTACTCATTACTACACATTTTTGTGCATGCACATTGTTCCAACCCAAAAAAACATATTACTTTGGGCGCACATAAATGTGTAATGCTACAGAATGTGCGCCTCAGAGCGAGTGATATTCGGGGCCAGGTTCTATTGAATGCTGCGGTTAATATGACTCAGCTGACAAATATCCCTAAGCGATAAGCTCGGCTGCCTTTTTAAAACGGTTTGTGCTTCAAGACCAACTGATGTTGACAGCCACGCACTCAGACGGTTTTGTTTGGTTGAAACACTTGCTGTGACAGAATGTTTAGTCCTTATTTCTTCTGTGCTCAGCCTGAGCCACACACACAGGTGAGCTACTATATTAACTTGTTTAAATTTAAAGCCCTGCAGCAGTGGTGAGAAGGTGCTCTCTGGAAGGTTTGCCGTTATTGAGATGAATGAACAGATAACAAGGTGATGTCATGGAAGCCAAGTCCAGCCAGTATCATCCGATTACAGAGCCGCAGTGGCAGCAGTTCAGACCTGGAAATAATGCTATCTACAGGCATGTAAAGTAATAGTTTCTTCAATTGTGACACTGGTGCCACCTGCAGGGGACACTTGTTACAAGGTGGTGTTTATTTGTACAGGAGTTAGCTCTGCACGTGCGACATTAAAACTAAAGTTCACTTGGTCTGGTCCTTACGGAAGCCGAGAACGGCCATGGATTTTTTTTTTATGCACTGTTATCTTGTGATAATGACTTATTAATTTGTTATCTCGATATAACAAAGTTTGTTTTCTCGAGATTTTTTTGTTGTTTTCTCGAGATTTTTTTTTTTTTTTAATGGATTTTTTATTTTTCTTTGCCTAAGACACCCTTACATTTAACCCGGGGAATGGGGCTCCAAAAACGGATAGAGGTCTTCCGTTTCTCCCTCCTCTTCTCCGGTCAAATACTTGGAAAAAATCCCACTAAAACAGCCTTCAATTTAACCCGGAGAAGAGGAGGGAGAAACGGAAGACCTCTATCCGCTCATGGAGCTCCTTCCTCGGGTTAAATGGAAGGGTGTTTTGGAAGGGTGTTTTTCCCGAGTATTTGACCGGAGACGAGGAGGGAGAAATCGCAGATTTCTATCCTCTTATGGAGCCCCATTCCTCTGGTTAAATGGAAGGGTGTCTTAGGCACAAAACAAAAATCCATAAAAAACAAACTTTGTTATATCGAGATAACAAATTAATAAGTCGTTATCACAAGATAACAGTGCATGAAAAAAAAATCAATGGCTGTTCTCGGCTTCCGTAGGTCCCTGATTAAAGTTTGCTGTTATGTATCCTTAATAGATACATTTTTGGCATGATTTTAAAGGTCCCATATTGTAAAAAGTGAGATTTGCATGTATTTTTTTTATTATAAAGCAGGTTGAGGTAAATACTATGAAAGTATCAAAACACTCCATCCACAGATAAATGCACAGAGCCCATATTCAGAAATTGTGCCTTTATCCGAGCCGTCAGGTTTCCGTACGGTTGTGATGTCACAACTATGATATATATATATATATATATATATATATATATATATATTTATATATATATAGGGAGAAAGTGCCGCTACAGTGCCGTTAAAGTCATTCCTCGGCTGCAATGACGGTGCAGAGACGCTGAGAGCACAGATGCGGAAGACCTGAAAACGCTGACCAATCAGAGCAGACAGGCTTTTTCAGGACGGGGGCTTAAAGAGACAGCTGCTAAAACGGAGCGTATCAGACAGTATGAGAAAAATAATTAGTTTATTGAACATTAAAGGATGTAAACATGTTCTCATAGAAACCCAAAATACAAGTATGGCAGTGTCCATTTGTCAGTCGGGTGGCCGATTCACCCCTTGTTTGAGGCTGAGACTATTGGATTGATTGCCATGGAAGTTTGTGCCCAGAGGGTGAATCCTAATGACTTTGGTGTTTCCTTGACTTTTCTGCTAGATCCACCAGAAGGTTGACATTTGACTTAGATTTATAATCAAATATGTGCAAAACTAGTGACATTCCCATCAGCTTCACAGTCTAATTTGATTAATTCTAGTGCTAATTAGATCATGCTAGCATGCTGACGTGCTAAAGTAAGATGCCGACTGTGGCAAACATTACTTAATAAGCATTAGCATGCAAACTGTCACTGTGTTACCAGGCTGACATTAGCAATAACAATCATTTGCAAGTTCTTATTGTGCCATGGGTTAGCATTAAATGTTCTAAATTTTCTTCTTCTCTCGCTCTCTGTCTGTATTGGTCTCAACCTTGGTAATATAAGCCTTTATGCAGGGAATTACTCGTTTTCGGAAGTATTCACAGGTCTTTCAACTAATGCTGCGACACAAGTTGTGAAAAGCAAAAACCAAGTTCATACACTAGAAGACTTTTAACTGTGGGACTTTTTGTAAATGTAACATCCTATGCTGCTTGCTCAGCGTTCATGTTTTAAGTATAGATTTTCTTTTTTGACAGCCGGATATACTGTACTATAGCTGAGTGAAGGAGAATGTAGAGGATTCAAGTTACATTGATGCACCAGCAGCTGGGCTACATATGTACACTTTTGTAATTCTACTATAAACATACCTGTATCCTTCCAAAAATCATCATTGTGTAAAAGAAACATCAGCAGTTTCCAGACCATTACTCAGCAAACCATTTTCATCTTACTTCCTGGCAATGGTAAGCCATTAACATTTTATATTGAGTGTATTGATCTGAAATATTACATACTCAAACATCTTTTCTCATCCCTCATTTGTAGTCCTCTCGTCCATATTTCTGTGCCGTCACTACCCCTGAACATCTAAGCTTTCAGGCAAAACTTCCTTCAAACTTCCAACATTGACTCAGCATTGAACAGAAAAGTCAATATTTGATCCCCTCACTTCCAGACTCCCCTCCCCTCCTCTCCCATCTGTCAGTCCATCTTTCTGTTTTCTTATTTAAAAAGCCGTCAGTTTTACTGCGTTACTTTGCCTTTTATAAATCTTTCAAGTGTGGTTGTGCACACAGTCACCACAGGTGTCTCGTGTACCAGCGCAAAGTAGAGATGGATGTAGGGGAAGCTGGTGAGAAAGAGAAACAAAGCAACAAGGAGGGAGACGGGTGAGACAGGAACAGCAAATTGGGGGAAGCAACCAAAGGAAGAAATAATAACGGGAAGAAGAAGAGGAGGGAGTGAAAGCAAAGCAGTGAGTGTAAAGATCAAGAGAAAAGAGAGATGGTAGGGAGCGAGAGAGAAGATACTGTACGAGTTGCGTTTCAGCACCTGCAGGGCTTTGTTCGCTATGTAGATACATAGAGGTGCGCTCAAAGTCATGCTAATACGTAGGTGGAGAGTATGAAAGTATGAAACCGGGAGAGAACAAACACGCATAGCTTTAGATATCGCCCTGTGCCAACTTCTGGAAGAGAGTTGGGGACTCGGATATGAATGCAAATTATTGCTGCTGTCCTTCTCTGCAGTCTGCCTTTGCAGATGATGCTGATGCCGAGGATTGGATTGTCTGAAGAGTCACGATGTTGTTTCTTTTGTGTGTAGAGCATCTGTGATAGTTGTTTTTTTTCTGTAGGCGGATGTATTACACACACACTAGACAAAGGACGCACACTTTCCGACGGCCACTCCCTGAAACATGTTTCATACTCTGCACACATCGTCCTACCTATCAGCACGACAACTCACCCACCATCCTCCACATATACGTGAATAGATACAATTACTTTTTCCCGCAACACACACATGCATAGACGCACACAGGCACTCACACTCCAGGGTGGAACTTAATGGAGTGTGATCTGGTCTGACGTCTCGGCGTCGGGCCCCTCATCTGCATGCAGGCAGTATTTACCAGCAGTCCACGGCCCATAATAATAATAAATCCAGACTGAGGAATTGGCACACCTAATCTGACAGGCTTTTATGGATACTCTCACTCATGTCGGACCGGCACCACACTGTATTATATTCTCTAACTCTCTCATATACCCTGCACGTCTCTGATTGTTAAAAACCAAAGATTAATGATTTGAGGGAACATTATTTCTCTCTGAGATTGTACAAATCATCTTTGACACATATAGATCACATGGTGAGATCAGGGGCACGAGGAGACAACAAATAGAGGCGCAATGGGAACAAATGGGACACGGGGACCAAATGAAACTGAAAATTTGATGCGAACACGCATTAATAGATCAAACAGAATCCTTACAACGGATGGCGTTGCACTTTACTTGACAGAATAATGTTTAACACAGAAGGAATGTGTGCTCTGATCAAAGTCTGAAACATACGAATGTATTGAATTTATGAATGGCTTAATTGCAAGAAATCTGCATTTCTTAAAGATATTGAGCCCCTCGCTATTACATTTGCATGAATATTGGATGTGCACGTTTTTTCAATATGTCTTGTAATTTTAATATAATTTGTAATGTGTTTATACTGTTTAGTAACATTTATTTTAACAGTAAAAATCACATTCAGATTGTCGGGGCTTATCCAACATGACTTAGAATAACAGCGTCCAAGCATGCATGAATTATCTTTGTTTTATGTTAGTCACTCCCTGGTAATCCCCTTGTTTACTCCATAACGCTAGTCTGTTGCGCAGACTTTCTGTTAAACATTTATCTCCAAGTCCAAGCAGAGATTACCCTGATGACATCACTGTGACATAATCGGGGTTATTTTTAATTACATGTTAGGACTTGACAATGCACAAAACACAAATGACATTATACTTTTATATTGACAGGCTCAGCAGGAGGTCTAAGAAGTAAATTGATCTTTCTGTTTGAAATCTGTGGAGTTCCCACTTAAGATTGTGCAAAGGATAGACCCTACTGCTATATTATAATACATGCTAATAACTACAGAAGAGGATGGGAAAAGGAAGTGTTGTGACTGTATGCTTTTCTTTTTTAAGATGACCCTTCGCAACTCTCTATCTCCTCTAACGCATTTATACACTGCTAAATGGTTTTGCTGAATACATTTTGCATGAAATTGAATTGCTGCTAGGATCAAGTTTAGTTGCAAACTTTTTCTTAGTAAGTGATACATTGCTGTATCGCAAGAAATTTGTATGGAGGTGGATGGGGCGCCAACAAAGCGCAGGATTGCATCCCGAGTCCTGCCTGTGGCCCGGTTTAGGTAACAAGGGCCCTCTGGTTAAGGCCAGTGGAAAAGTTGTGCTTTCGGATAAACGTATTTCATCCTTCAATTACCTTTTTAACTAGCAAACTAGTAAATTTCATTGCAATCTATCCAATAGTTGCGACATTGCCGTCCCTAAAGTCATGCAGCTATTGCTAAAAAACATGAATCATGCTTTAGTGTTGTAAGCAGATTTTATTGAGTGAGAGTGGGTATTGCAGGGGAAATACTTTTTGCAAATACGGCCATTAACGACCAATTCCTCATTGTGTTAATAAAAAAAAAAACATACTTATTTATATTTCCCTCTAACTGTATTTCTAGTTGTAAATTAGTAGTACAGTTTCTGGGGCTTATTCCCGCTCCTCAGCTGTCACTTAAACTACAGTATATACGAGTCACACCTGGATGCTGTGTTAGAAAATGGTATGTGTGGGTAATGAGATATGAAACGTCTTTCTGTAGGTACGCCTTGTCGCAGTGAACACTTGATTTACTTTTTTTTGTTTCTGGCCATTGACTCAATATGGTCCTGCCTTTGTTCTGTTACGATGGGAAAGACGCCGTGTAAAACAGAAAAAGAGAAGATAGTATAAAGCGTCTGTGCATCATCTATCATCGTTGTCACCATCAGCCTCATCATTATCATTTCCAATTCCCTTTTTTAAAGTCGCTGACCCCGAGGACGAGCTGTGACCTCGGACCTCGGACCAACGAAGTCTCTCCACAACAGACCCCCTGCTTAATGAACTTCACCCAGATGCTAAGGGGAGCCGCAGCCTCCCAGTAGCCCACAGTCCCTCTCCAATCTCAGCCTCACCTCCCTGTCCTCCCCTCTGAGCTATCTTGCAGCGTTTCTTTCCCTCAGTCGTTCCCTCCGTCTCGACTGGAGCTGGTTGTCATTTTGATTATAAATGAGTTCCATTAACCGTTTCCCTCTATCTCTTTGCACCATCTTCCCATGAATGGTCCTCTTTCATCTTGCCAAGTGTGGAGGAGGGAGGTGAAGGAATTAGTAAAGCTTTTTCTGCATGTGTCCATATTTGCACCGTCATGGCATACATGCTGTAATGAAAAAAATGTGTATATATTTTGGGGGGGAGGGGGGGTAGCAAAGGTAAACCTTAAAATGGTTTTTGTACTGCTGCGAGTCTGTAACGAACAAAGCCATTTATCTTTTTCACATCTTCCCCATCTCCACCAGCAGCCAAACTCGCCTCCCCCGTAGCAAAAATAGCTGAGCTCCTCTTAGCTGTCGTGAAGAGGGAGGGCTGTAAAAATGGTTGTTGTTGGAATTTTTCCCACACACTAAAGCACAACATGGATGCATCTTCTTTTAGCACAGGGGAGCACAAAAAAAGGAAATAAACAAACAGATGGACAAAGCAGGGAAGGCCAACCAAAAAGCAAAAAAAAAAAGAAAAAAAGATGACAAATTGCTCTTGTGAAAGCTGCATAATTCTGCTGTCCCTCTTAGCCTGGGAGCGTTGGAGCTATTATGTCACTCAAATAAAACATCTTCCAGCACCTTGACCATTGTGCATAATGGACTCTAAATGCCAACGGCGACATAAATAATGGAGAGATGGTGATGGCCTGGAGTAAAAGAGTAGGTGTAAGCACAGTGCCTCTGCATGTAGTACCTGTTTACCTCTAAGCTGTCATGTACACATGGTAGTCATTAACTCATTTGTCAGAAGCCAAAATGTCCATCCTTAAAGACAACGCATTTCGCCTCAAGGTCATATAATTGTGACTCAGATCATCTGAGTGAGTCACGATTACAAAACCCTTAATGGCATTTGCAAAGCAACTCGTCAACACATTAATTGCAGCGTGCGCTTCTTGTGTTCTTTGTCTAATCTGTGGAAGGCAATCTGACTTTTCCGAGGCCATGTAGCCTAATGTTTATTTTTACTGGCCTGGTGACAACTCATGAAACGCCGGGCAAATCAGTGCCTTTTTAAACGGACGTGACTGATCTCGTGCTGTGCTAATTAATATCCTCCTGCTCTCTTGCTGTTTTGGATATGCAGCAGAGTCTATCTGCTGAGACAGACTGCCAGGGACATGAAGTCCACGCCTCTTTGCTATCAATAGGGCAGCCTCCTCTTATCTCCCCTCCTCCCTCTCTCACTCGTCCCATTTGTATTCTACTGTTTGAGTGTGTCTCGGTTTGTTTGTGACTTTGTGTCTGTGTGCATACATACAGTACATGTGAGTAAACGGGCATTTCCCCTGCACCTCCCCTGTGTACATATCTGTATGTACAGGCACAGATGGACCTGGAATGCACCATCCATTCCGTTCCAGGGTGTAACCATGGCGCCCGCCCACCGCAGATGGCCTCAATCATCGGCCATTTTGAGCGTGACGTAGCACTTAGAGCGTAGGTTCGCAGGAAATCAATGAGTGCAGCCACATGGGATAGCACCGACGACGGGAATTGCACAGATGCATGTGACACAACTTAAGAAGATTGGAAGAAGACCCATTAATCCTTCGTTGGCCTCCCTGTTGGAGATGTCATTTACACAGTTTTTTTTTTCTTTCTTTCTTTCAAGGCCAGTTGGTAGGCTGGGAAATGGAATTGAATGAGAGCGTTTACAGAATTAACAAGTGCGCCAGGAATGCTTCCTTGTTGGCAGGCCTTCAAAGAGAAAATGGGACCTTCTCTCTATGGGCACCCAGTCTGCCAGCCCTCAACTCTTTTAGGCCACACTGGCTGCCAGGAAAAGCCTTAGTCCGTACTGTACAGCATGCATATGACATAACTAGTAATGTGTGCAGATGCATGGGTGGTTGTGCTTGTTAAAGTCACTACATGTCATAGCCAGGCATGACGTATATTGGTATTTTCAAAAATGGCGCTACTCGATTTACATGTGAGTTTTTAACTACATATTCTAGGACAGTTTTAGGAGGTCCAATGGTTCGGTAAAAATGCAGGTCTTTCCATTCATTTTGAATGGGGTTAGGGGGTTGCTGCAGGGGGGACACGCAAAGAAACGCAGCGGGCCTGCAGCGAAAAGTTGAGACCGACTTTTGGAGAAACGCAACCCCACGTTAGGCTGCGGTGGCCAATTATCTAACCGGAGATCAGACTTGTCATTGTGTTTTGAGCTATATGGTTTGAGGCAGTATGAGAATCCTGTACAGTAAACGGGAAACATTACTCAAGCACTGAACTGCCCAGGAGTTTGTGTAACAGCTGACTTTAGCACTCACTATGTCTCGCTCATCTTTTCTTTCTCTCTCTCTCTCTCTCTCCTGTGAAATAAAGTTGCCTTCAAGAGCCATCGAAATCTATAAACGATCGAACGGAAAACAGTAATTGTGAAATATAAAGTCTACTTGTGCCTTGTTGTGGGGGTTTAAGAACATAAGAGGACGTCACACAAATGGGCCGTTTCATTAACAACAATACATCTCATTTTCCATTCCATTGTGAGTTTCACAATGAATTCAAGGTTGTTGCAGCTACAGTGGATCTGAATGTTCCAGGAACAGGCTGAGAGTGGACTTGTCCATGGTGCTGAAATGCTCTATAGTGCTCAGCGAGAGAGCATTAAGGGACACTTAAACGTTCAGTATACCCGACGCAGACGACCTGTTGTGCGCCAATGTGACGTCATGGGAGCGCCATAACTGTTTATACTCCCGCGTGGTGGTCGCGACACTAGTTGCAGTCTTCTCCTGAACAGAGGTGGCGCTAATGAGCAAAGGCTACCGACTTTACTATTTCTACGGACTAGAAGAAGAAGAAGAAGGTAAACAACGGCAGAACTGGCAGCAGAATTGCTGTCAATGTTCAATTTCATTCGATGACCTACTTGGTCGGATCAAGCCTTTCATTCACCATAAAAGAACTCATCTTAACCCAGTAAGTTTACGAGAGAGACTTGCAGTCACTCTGAGAGTCCTGGCGTCCGGTTGTCAGCGAACTCGTCCACGCTTCCTGTTTCTGCTTTGTCGCGCGCCACTGAAAAAAATAGAGTGGTGCGTGACCTCTGGACTTAAAATCCTGGCGCGCCAGCAAGATCTACGTCATTTTGATGTCACATTGGCGTACGCCGGCTCTGCTGCGGCTACTGTAAAACGTCCATTATACTCCGTCAGAAGGGCCTGTCAGATGGTTGAATAGCTTCGGGAACTCCCTCCACACCTCTGATGTCAAACAACACGTCCTACGAACCACTTTTCTATTATAACCCGAATCTTATTTTACACATTTTTAGTAGTCATCTGTGGTGCTGACCGTGATGCTGAAATGACGCATGCAGTACTTTGCAACATGCTGTGATATTAGACATCAGAAGTTCCAATCCAAGGCTGAATATGTTGGGGTTTTTTTGGGGCCGATGTTTGGCTTAATTTGACAAATAATAAATAGATTAAAGAAAAAATGTCAGTGATATGATAATAAAGCCCAATGTTTTTAAATTCCTGCAAAACAAAATATGGGAGATTATTTTTTTAACAACATACTAGACAGACAGAAAGAGAGAAATCAAAAGTGAATCATCGCACAGCAGGAGGCTCATATCAGTATTCTTTGTTTATTGAAGTTGAAGTTCATGTTAATTAAAAAGCAAGTGTACCGGTGTGAACATGTTTCACCAGAAGCTTTATCAGGTTCACCCAGTGAGAGTATTTGTCAGCAATCTTGTTCTGTAAACATTTTGAGTTGGACATATTTCATATTGACCCCTTGTATAAAATATTGCCGGTACTGAGAGCAGGTTGACATGTTGATTTAAAGGTGGCCTATTTTACATCATTTTTCTCTTGCTGTGCAGATTCTGTAACGAGCAACATGCAGCAACTCGGAAAGTTAACACATTTTGTAAACTCTAAGCAGCTTTGATTCTTTTGATTTTCAGTTTGTGTTAATGTAAAGTTGCACGCGCTTGTCATCATTTTACTGTAATAAAAAAAACAACTAACTCTAATCATCATGCTGTGGTGCTCAGTGAAAATCAAATCTTAGGTAAGTGCCTAAAGCACTCCTTAGATTCAGTCTATGTTGTAGATCCAAGGTTAGCTAACAGTTCTGTCACATGCAGCCCTTCCCTTTCCTACACACAAGCATAAAAAGACACGGCACACTTACATCTGTCCCCGGTGCTTGTTTTCGCGACCTAATAATACATACACAGCCTTTGCCCTCTTGCCTGTAGAAACACCCTCATAGCTTTCCTGCACAATCACCCTTTGCAATTTATCTTGACGTACTCTCAATCGCCCTTTTCTTGTAGAATCCCCTGCGCTTAATTTAAACTGTCTCGTCTGTCCATTCCCTCTCCGCAGTAGTTTACTATCAGGAGTAAAAGAGGGAGATAAATTACCCCTGCTCTACATTGGCTCTGAAGCCTCTGAAGCAGTGTGGGTGGACTGATTTTATGTGCGCGATGATGGTTTGACGTGCCGTAATCCTCTTTCACTGATCTCCCCTCGTCCATCTGCTCCATCTCCATCCCTCTTTCCTCTCCACTCTCGGCGCTCCATCTCTCCATCCAGACACACACATGCATATAGACACACTTGCAAATGCACGCCCGCTCACGGAGGCGCATACACAAAAGCACGCAGATACACACGCACTGTACATATGCGCAGCATTCATCCGATTAGGGTTTAAATGTTTGCTGCTGTCCGGTGGCGTCTCTGCAGAGTAGTCGCAGGTCAACAGAGCAGATTTCCATCCCTCACGCTCTCTATCCGTCGTGGCCCCGATATCTTCAGACGTCTCCCCTACATCTTTTGGTATTTGAAAACACACTTGATGTGTCTCTACAGTTGTGCGCCGCAGTTTTTTTTTACATCTGCGCAGAGATGTTATCACTTTTTTGGGATAATCCTATCCACTGCTGAACAAGACAGGGGAAACATGTAATTTGTCTGACAAGTGGAACACTTGGTTTTCTGGTGGTTTGGCAGGGTCTCTTTTCTTTTCTAAAAGACAGCCGAGCATATCCTCTTTCACCTTGCTTAAAATGGACCCACGGTGCCTTGTTGTAACACACACAATGAATATGAAATGAATATGAACTGAGGGCTGCATGTTCCAAAACGCATTGATGATGATTTTATAGCTGAAAGTCATTTTCTTTGAAGTTTTAATTTTGCTATCACTCACGAGATTATTTGCACAGACACATATGTACATTGATGGTAATTAACATTTCATGCATGACTTCTGCTCGCTCCGATTTCTTCTGACCTGGATAGCATTTGAAATGATAAAATAATAGTGTTGGCAGAGGCTGCTCTGATGCTTTTAGCACGGCCGAGTTTGCATCCCCACTCTCAATTTCACACACTCTCTCCACTCTGTCACCTTTGATGGTTCCTTTGGCACATTTTTTTTTCTCCCTTTGTCTCTCATCTCCTCCCTTCTGTCAATCTTTTTTCCTTTCTCGTAGCTTTTTTCTTCCCTCTGTTTCTCTTCATCTTTCTTTCTGATAGCCTCCCTTCTCACCATTTTCACTCGGCACTCCCCCTCCCTCTCCTCTCCTCTCCCTCTCTCTCTCTCCTTGCCATAGCAGTGGGTGTACTAAGCAGGGATTAGGCGTGATTGAAGTGCTGACGTGAGAGTTCTTCCGCCAGGGCCTCTTATCCTCTGCAGTCCCCCAGAGAGACCTCTCATTGCTGGGCCTCACTAGCCTCACTAGCTGGCCTCTCCAAGGACTCCCCATGGAAATAGCCTCTCTTCATGCCTTCATGCCTTATCCCCAATAGCCTTAGTGCCTTTTCCTGATAGATGTGTGGCTTGGCCCTGATAGAGCTCTCTGCCTGCCAGACTCAAGCCTGGCTTTTCTATATTTTTCATTATTATTATTTTTTTTTTTAAAGAGAGAGATCCTTTCTGCTACTGTATTTTAAAAGCCTGGGCTCTTTCTGAAAGGTCATGGTTAGGGCTGGCTATCGTTCAAAAGATTTCGGTACCGATACCGTGACTTCAATACCAAAACAAAAAGAAATTACAACATTACGGCACAGATCTTTTTATTTATTTTTCAGCTCCTACTACGTGAGCCGTATCTGTGCGTATTTTTCCTGCCTGCCTCTACTACGTGTAACGTTAGACAGCCAATCACCAGCATTATTAGATCTTGGTAGAAGCATGCTGCATGCTTATTGGCTCACTGACACTGATGAGATTTACTCCTTAGGTATTGAAATTTGGCATTGAATGACGAGGCATTTTTATCGAATCATCGATTCTTTGAGGCAATTCGGTCAGCGCCTAAAAAGTGTTCAATTCTGTACCCAACCCTAGTCTTGGTCTCTTTCCCCATCTGCCTCCTCTCTCCTAGGTGACGTAGGCTATAGTACCTGCTTCACTTAATGAGTCCGATGGGGCATTGTCCATGGGGGCTAACGAACTTATTCCTCTCAGAGGTTTAAAAGAATCACCAGTTGAGTTTTCAGGGAGGTGCCAAGTTCATTGCCATCGTTAACATTTTATGATTGAGCTGGAAAGGTCAAAATGTTTTCCTTTCATTTGGCACATGCCCCTTACAAAAGTGAATACAAATTCTGGAGCAAGCAGATGTCAAGGAGTCTTGGCTGGGTTTTTTCGAGGGGAGACAGGCTGTGCCAGTCACTTCCCACGACCTAGATCTTCATTACATTCTCATTCATCTTCCATCCACTGCTACATTGACTGTGATTAACACATAAAAGAGTTAGAGATGTGTGATATGGCATGCACTCAGCATATTGTGTGCTTCATTCCCCCCCTCCACCTGACTTCTGCAAGAGAGTTAGTCTTTGAAGTAAAGCTGTAGAGAAGAAAAGAGGGGAGCGAGAGAAAAAGACTACTATATGCAGCATGCAGTGTTGCCCTCGGGGGCGAACTGGAATATTCATGGCACCACTTGTTTCAAGTTTGTTGATTTAGCCAGTATTTGATTCTTCCTCTTTGCTTTTCTTTTCCTGGCAGTGTTTTTACATGGCTTGTGTTTGCTCAAGAAAATGCTGTGATTACCTCCTTAGCCCCGAATAAGACCCTTGTCTTCATTGCCATGCTGTACAAATTACAATGCAAAGTCTTTTGACATTTTAAGTAGCAGCCATTTTCCTCCCGGTTATGGCTGTTGCCAGGTAATCATTCGGTGAGAGCAGATGTTATTTGCATGTTTTTGACAATTAGACAGGGCAGTAATGTTGTGACCATTCTTTCTGTTACAAGTGATACCTGCGATGCATGATGATGGAAAAAGGCGGAGACTCTCTGTGCACATGATATGTTTATCTTAAAGTGAAAAAAATGTCATGTCCGCAACACTGCTTTAAGCTCCCATGTTTAATACAAAGGCAACGTTTCGACCCTGCTGGGTCTTCTTCAGGCAAACGGTGGACACATTTGATGAAGGGATATACATATGTAGGCCTTACATTGCTATCCAATGTTATGTACTCCTTTGGGGATATTGAATTTTAAAGCCCTCTTTTGAGATGTATGATGGATGGATGTATGATGGATGATATATATAATCATTTCTCCAGATTGCATGCTTGTGCTCCATATGCATGTGTATGTCGGCAGTATCCTCCACATATTATTATGTACTGTATTTTCACATCTGGAATATTTCACTGTAACACAGAGATGAACAAAGGGCTGGAGTTCAGCTCGGTGTACATCTACTACATGTTCACTGCGTGACTTTGGTTTGCGGCTTCTATAGACCATCAAGTGCAATTAAATTACGAAAGGAATGAAGAAAATTTCTTTATTAATGATTATAATAATTCAATAAAAAATACACTGCACTGGGATCCAGGTTCAAGTTATATTTCACACAGATTTTACCCCCCTCTCCACACACTTTATTGATAAACCACTTGTCATCTCAGCACATTGTTATTTTTTTATATATATATATATATATATATATAAATAGCCTCGTTCCGATTCGGTGATTTGGAACCAAAAGGTACCCACTTCTTTGGGCAGATGAAAAAAGATGCTTGTTTATTACATAGGAAGATCATACATGTAGCAATCCTGAGGGAAGGGTTGACCATGAATCCAGCATGATGTGACTGCTGGATGAACCCTGGCTCTGTACTTATCTGGGTGTCTGTTAAATGTGACATCATAGAGCGTAACCGTTCTAATCGCTGCATTGTGTAGCTGTGTGGCCGCCTTCTGAATGCCCTTTCCCTTCTCCTTCGCACTCCCCTCGCTGTTGATTCACAGGGAAGGAGGGCACGTATGGTACTTATTAGAAGTTAATGGATCATGAATTGAAAATGAAAGTTCTATAAAAGAGCTCCATTCATATGCACATGCGCTCACAGACACACATGCACACGCACACACATGCACACACACACATACACACACATGCACACGCATAGATTTCTTCCAAAGCTCCCGACTTCGCTATTCCTCATTCGTTATGCCCATCCGTTGCCTGGTTTGAGGTCATCTTTTATAAATTACTGGTCTAAATTGATGGTCTAATAAGTTTTTTAGCATTTACAATATGTGGTGTTCTGCCCTGCATGTCCTCTGCTGTGAAGTGCAAAAATAGGAGTCAATCTCTGGAGTTTTTACTTAATGGACTACTGCTATCTACCAGTTAATGTCTCTGCCGGTGAGGTCATCCTTCTTGGTGTGGTTTGTGAGAGTGTCTATCTGCGGTGAATGTGTCTTGTTAGTGTACTAATGACACATTTCAACTTTTTATATCCAAACCTCCCGAGATAGTTGAAAGCATGGAGTCTGAACACACACTGCGTGGCTCCGTTATGTCCCCATTTTGGATCTTTGCCGTCCTGTGGAGTTGATGATTTTGATAAGGAACATGTACAATATTTCAACACAGTTTGCAGATTGTATCTCCGTGCAGTTCAGGGGGAAATTAAAAGCTGACGTAGAGATAGCCAGCCCGCTTGGGTAATGCCAGCTTCCATTGTGGAGCCAGTACCTCCTGATTTCTCAGCCACATCAGATTAAATGTGTTCCCATGAATAATTGCAAATCCACCGTGTTTATAGTGGCAGTCCAGAAAATTCCCCCCTTCTCATCCTACCGCTGCTCATTAATGTTTCAGATGTAGCACACGGTGGACAAAGTGTTCGACTAAATACCAAGGAGCACACCGATGCACAAATGTGCAATAAACGTGCATCACTAAGCTCAGTGTTTCCTCTAATGGCGATTTCATGAGCTCATTGTAATACTCTAGAAGGCCCCTCTGAGGTTTAGCAACCGCACTTTATTGTTTTGTCTCTTTGCTCCTCCTTTTGTATTTTGTTTCTGTCCTTCTCTTCGGGCTAATATCCTCAGTGGAAATTGGCTCCTCTTCACTGGCTCCTTCACATAATTCCACAGAGACAATTAAATAAACTGTCACAATCATCATCGGCCATCATCATCTCCATCGTTATCCACTCACCTAAACAATGAAACTGTGTGTGTGTGTGTGTGTGTGTGTGTGTGTGTGTGTGTGTGTGTGTGTGTGTGTGTGTGTGTGTGTGTGTGTGTGTGGTTATTTACTCAAGAGTGCTCCCATCGCATGGCCTTTGTAGCATGGCAGCCAATTAAAAATTGGTGAAGTGGGGGAGGCAGTCAGGTATAATGCAACTAAGGTCGCTTCTAGCAACCATCTCGGTAGCAACACAGAAGGCAGCTCATATCTTTAATGAACTATAAATACAATGATTTAAAGTTGAGATACAATAGTCTTAACTTCCTGTTCAGCATCATTCCTAGCCTCCTGAATGCCACAACACACACACACACACACATACAGTTTTACTCGACCAACCAGGGCTGCAGCCCCTCGTCCATATGCAGCAGCCTCTGGTGTAGCGCGGCAGTCACACTCCTCACCAGCTCCAACTGGTCAAACACACTCACACACACTTATACAGGCTCCAGAAATAGACAGTGATAGCCTGCAGGGTGGCACTGACCACTCTACCATACAGCCAGCTGTCACACAGGAATTGGCATTTACTTAGATTGGATTACACACATACATGACTGTTGAGTTTTATGCTTTTTCCTCACCGACGTGTGTCGCTTCCTTTTTGGTTTGAGAAGAATGAGACATGCAAAAGGACTTGTCTGGGCGGCTCCCCTTCAAATTCAAATTTTCTTTACTTGTTGGGGAATATAACCTATGACGAAACGACAGCTATTTTACATATTTTTCCATTTTCCAAAAGAAGTTAAAACTGTTTTAGGACATATCTGTGAAAACAGCACCTGAGTGGCGACTAACTAACTGGAGCACATTATAGCTCTGTATAGCCTTTGAACTCTAACATAAGATGTCATTTCCCCTTTTTCTGCAAACCCTCATAGTTTCACATTTGTAAGACGTCCGTTCCAAAAGTCAATATTAAGGAGGGACCCAGCATGTTAAGTTTGTATTCTAATTGGAAAACGGAAGCTAGAAGGCTAGGCTAACAAGCTTCCACTCAGTAACTGGAATATTGATTCCCACCAGATTTAGCTTTTTGTTCATGTTATTTCAAAAGCTGCTGAGTCATAGGCAGCTCATGCACATTTTTTTTTTTTTTTAGTCTGGATGACCAGACTGTCAAAACTTACTGCAACATAGTCCTGTAACCTCAGCACACAACACAACAGCCAGCTGGATAAGTGCCAGTGCTGGTTGGCCATTGGACTTAAAGTGATATAACTAACTATATAGCTATGACATCAATCAAATTACCAGTAATGACATCATCCGTTGGCAGCAAAAATGCTTGCCCTCTGGAGACCACTAACGCTCGCTCTATCGCTGCAGAAAAATAAACAAAGCAATTTTGTTTTAAATCTTTTTGGCATACAATTTTGACCAAAAATGCACAGATGTTACAACTAAGGACATACACATTGCATCTCATGTTGCCTACATTGCCTCCTCGAGTCCTCCACTTGTCTCCCTTCCTCACGTCTTAGTCCCTCCCACCGGGGAGGCATGGGAGAGACGCAAGGTTGTTATCCAACTAGCAGTTAGCCTTCTGGCGTTTGTTCCTCTCTCCTTGTATTTGGAAGGGTCCCAGTGGAGAGAGAACAGGGCGAAATGGAGAGAGTGATGGGAGTTAGTCGCTGGGGGAGAAAGTAACAATGGGGGTGCTTTTAGAGTACCAGGCCAAATAAAGGCACCTTTTTCTCTATTTGATAAAGCAAAAGGGAGGGTGATGGAGAGTGAGTGTGACAGAGAGAAAGACATGACAGGGAGAGAGAGAAAGAGAGAGAGAGACTCGGGTACAGCGCTCAGAAAGAGGTAGATTTATGAAGCTGAACGTCAGTCCATGCGTTCAGAAGGACTTGTCTTTACATCATCTATACTTTACAGAAAATAAAAAAGTCCTACCACCCCAACTTAAGTGTCTCTACGTCTGAGTCTGAGCCCGAATGTATATTTTCTCTTTCTCTGTCTTTGATTCCTATTCTCATTCCTATTCTCCCTCACTCCTCCACACATTTTTTCAGTGTGATGATTTATCTCTTCATCTCCAGAGTGTCATTGAAGAGAGCCGTTTGGCTCTCCAGACTAATAACCGTCGCTGAGATGGAGAGGGGATAATGTTATTGACTTCCAAGCTAGACAGCAGCCTGTGTGTGTGTGTGTGTGTGTGTGTGTGTGTGTGTGTGTGTGTGTGTGTGTGTGTGTGTGTGTGTGTGTGTGTGTGTGTGTGTGTGTGTGTGTGTCTGTCTCTGTCTCTGTGTGTGTATTTCACATAGAAGTGGTTGCCTACACCTGCGTAAGGTTTTGATTTTCGGTGTGCATTTTCAATTTTGTGTGCAAGTATGTTAGTCATCTGCCAGCTCACACTTATGTGAGCTGGATGCTTACAGTGTCATTACTTTTGTCCCGGTCACCATCCTACATGGCACACGTGGCTGCAAGGAAAAGCCCTTGCAATTCCATTTACCAGACGGCCAAACAGTCAGTGGTGCTACCCTAACAAGCTTGGATTAGCACAGTTATAGTAACAGTAATCAATGACTCAATGACAGTAATTCTGTATTTACATCAGCATGTCAGGATCAGTTGATTTGATTGCAGGCAAACAGGATTTGGAATGCAGCTGGCATTTGTTTTTCATAAAATACACCCACATATATATATACTTGTTTTATTTGTGCACATGCATGATCTCGCCATGCACATAGTGGCTCAGTACGTGCAGGAAAAAGCTTACACACATCCGACGCTAGAAATCTAATGTTACGCGAGGGAAAGCATGATGGTCCAGGTGATTCCATGAAACTGCAGACATGTCAGTTGGTCCCTGCTTCTCCCTGGAGAGGCTGTGGATCCTTTCTGCTAATTTTAGAAAGCTGCGACGAGGCCGGGGAATGCTGGAGCTGCTGAGTTCGGTTCAACAGCACCAAGCTCGGGAAGCGAGGACGAGGCTTAAACCCTCCCCCATCCCCCGGAGCTGCATGCTTTGCACACTTTTCAGGAAAACATATGTGGCGTAGGAGTAAAAGGAAAGGGACAGAATGAAGGAGGGAGGTGGAAAGAGTGGGATCCAGAGTAAAAATGTAGGGGGGAAAAAAGCACCCAGGCACACGGTGGCCCGGCCTCTAGCATCAGTGTTGCTGCCACGTGATGGAGGATGCGAGTGTGTGCTGTGTGATTATTGTGGCTGTATGTCACCAGCATATGCCAAGATTACCGTTCTCCCATCGATGTTTAAGTGTTTTTCTGTGTGTATCCTCTTAGTTACAATACTGTACTGTGCACTGCGTGTGCCTGTACGCTGAGACATACACCGTATACCCGTTATGGTGGCAGTATGATGTGTAAAGTTTTGCTATCAGCCCTGCAGTTAAAGGTTAAAAGGAGAACGCTAGAGAAAGGT
Organism: Gymnocephalus cernua; assembly: GCA_023631565.1. Lineage (NCBI taxonomy): Eukaryota > Metazoa > Chordata > Actinopteri > Perciformes > Percidae > Gymnocephalus > Gymnocephalus cernua. The sequence continues at coordinate 18,920,233 of CM042440.1, forward strand.
GAGAGTAATCCATCGTTACTCTTATCTCTTGAAGGAGAACACCGTTGCAAATGCCTGCACACACTCTCACACACTCACATACTGTCACGCGCAGAGTGCGAGTCACATATTGTTTTGGCTACAGGCTACAACTGGTTCCAGCTGGATTTAAAGCTACAGCAGTGGGGGTTTTTTTTTCTTCGTTTTGCTAAGCTCAGTGTTGAAGATGTTTCCCTGAGTTGTCTGCAGCTTTATCCCCAAACTCTCATCTCCTATCCAAGAAATAATTCTAGTTCTCCATTCCTACACGCTACTGGAAATTGTAAAAGAAGGGATACTCTGTGTGTCTTAGTCATTTTTTATCCTTTTGCTGTCAGTGCACAATAAACAGATTTCCACAGTGTCTAAGTGGACAATAATGTAACCAAATTGTCTTTCACCTCATTGTGAAATTAGCACTTGATGCGATTGGCTGCTGAGACGAGGTGTAAGTTCAAGCCTGAGGGGGGTGCTTGTCGTTAACCGCCTTTGGCACCCTGCTCTCCCCCGCCATCTAGATTATATTTGCTTTAAGGGCTCTTTCACGGTGAGTCATGTTTATTTCATTGTCCCTTTTATGGCACCGCTGTTCCCCTTTTAACCCCTCGCCTCCCTGCACGCAGCTAAATGTTCTGGACATACACAGGAGAGTAAGTTATAGCGGTAATAAATATTAGATGGCCTCAGCTTCGACTAGGAATGTGTGCTAATCTGTTTCAAGTGCAGGAGAGGGGCTTTGCCTCTCTCCCGCTTTCATTAGTTTAGAATTTCTGCGTTATTTTAAACAAAGTCAAAAATCATGTTAATGTCATTATTTATTATTTTAAATAGGACACTTTAAAAAAGCGGAAATGTGTAGGTCACTTGGCTAAAGCTTACATTATTTAATGGCTCTATTGTGGTTCACATTTCAAAATAAAGGTGAAATTGAAAAGAAAATACAAAAAGCTCAGTATCAAATAATCAAATAATGCATCACAATGTTTTCCATATTGAACGTGTGTATTTTTTATGGTTTAAGGGCCATAGAAATAAGCATCCACAGTATTCCACACTATTATCTGAAGAAAATAAACCAAAAAAGGTAGAATTACTCATATTTAACATATTTACCATCATTACAATTTGATTCTGTTTAAACTTTCAGTGGAGAGCTTGATGTAGCTTTACTTCACCACTGTTCCTTAAGCCTCCTTACTGTCTTAATAACAATAGCAATTCTCCAGACTTGTGTGTATTGTGATATCCACTTTGTTATTTCAAATGGTATTTATTGTGTGATTTGATTTACTACATACAGTAGACTTCATAACATATTGGATGTGCTTTAAGTAGAAACTGCTGAAAAACTCTCACATCAACCTCACAGTGGTAATTGCAAATGTGTTTTATGTTAGCTCTCATATTCCCCATGTGGCATTACAAATTTAGAAAATGTCAACGTAAGCAATACATATACCAGGGAATAGAAACAAAAGAATATTACCCATCAAATGTGCGACCACTAAAAAGATGTGCTTTACTGTCTTACTGCAGTGTGATCCGACTGTGTTAAAAGGACATTTTAATTGCTTTTTATAAAGTTGCTGCTCCTGCTTGTGTGGGTGGAGAGCATTCATCAGTCGCTCCAGGATTTTGCGGCCTTTCTTTGAGATTGTTGCGGCCCAAAATGCCTGATTTTGTGGGAGCTTTTGTAAAACAATTGCGATATAACTTGCAATGTCTTTTGTATGTTTGTTGCAATGAAGTTGCGGGAGACAGTGAAAGTTGCAAAAAAAAGTAGTGATTTTTTTTTTGTATAGTTCTTTAAAAATAAAAAGGAAACTTGTTTTGGGGAGAATAAAACTACTCTGGGCTGAGTTTTCCTAGTAACCTTACCAAAAAGGCTCAGGATGCTGCAAATGTTGGTATAATATGAAAATGACTGGTGGATTTAAGACTGAATGAATCAAATTTGAACATATGTGTCAGTGGCTTGTTGATCTTTACATTGTTAGTTAATTTCCTACCCTGGCCTGGGCTGGGACACGCAGTCATACGGTTTGATAAAGTACTTATTGGACTTTAACTTATCATTGCACTTACAATAGCTGTCCTCAATTTAGGTCATCGTGTACGTCTCATCTCCGGATTTTTCTGCATCCACCGTGTGTGTTTGTGTGTGTGTGCGCCCGTCAGTCGCGGGGGGAACTGAGCAGCAGCCCCGCCCGCTGCAGAGAGCCAACAGGATTGAAACAGCAGCAGCTTCAGCGACTTCATTAAAATCGTTACAGCGTACTTTGATGTTAAAATGTATACAGGTTGGCAGGACGGTCTGACATTTTTTGCACTGTCTTTCGCTGTACGTTTTGTTGGTAAATGTGAGATGTTCGAGTCGCGCGCGTCTCGTCTTCATATCGGAAACAAGGAAATTAATTTGGCGACGTCTTTGTGTTACGTCATCCCGTTCTGGCTCTCAGAGTCACATACTGATACAAAGTCTGGCACGTGGGACTGCTGGGATTGGTTGAAGTCACGGGAAACTCTGGTTATTGGTCAAATTTGCGGAAAAGTTGTGGTGCAGGGCTTGACATTAACGTTTCACTTTATAACATCAGACGCACAAACGTCACTTGTCCGGTTAAAGATTTATCATTTTATAATTTCTTTTGTGTTTTGCTAATGCAGAATTCAGTCAATATTTTGAGTTACTAAGTCAATATATTGAGATATTGAGCCAATATTTGGAGATATTAAGTCAATATATTGAGATACTGAGCCAATATTTGGAGATATTAAGTCAATATATTGAGATGCTAAGCCAATATATTGAGAATCTAAGTCAATATTTTAAATGTTCTCATTACTTTGAGATTCTTATAGTTCATATTCTGAGATACCTCAATACATTGAGATACTAAGTCAATATTTTGACCAGAGGGAGTGGTGACTTGAACTTATTCTATATCTAAAATATTTGTTGTAGACATAACAATGGATTACACATAGAGGATACACAAAATTTAAGGCCGTTTTTCACCTGATATAATGTGTATCCCCTCTGTAACTTTTGCTAGAAATAAGCAGACATCTCCATATTATCTGATGTTGTTTATTGTGACCTGGTAGATACAGAAAATAACACACATGATGACAGGACAGATCCTTTGCATGTTAGGGGATGGGGATACACAAAATATCAGGTGAAAAACAGCCTGATATAATGTGTATGCCCTCTGTAACTTATATGGTAGACAGGTGAACAAAGCGGTTAATTGAAAAGCCATATTAAACTAAATCAAATTAAAACAGAAATCACGTTGGAGGGCAGGGAGGGACGGGTTAGCAAAGACGAGGCATCCATGTCAGGCAGAGAATGGACGCATTAAACAATTCACACGTCTCCTTAATGTAACCGACAAACGTATAATAAATGAGACCCTTGTTATTATGGAAAAGCCTGTCAAATCTTCCACGTCGCAGCAGTTAAACTCCGCTCTGAGTGCATGTGTGCTCCCGCAGCCACGACACCAGCAAGTCGCGGAGCTGAGGTTTTACAAATAACGGAATGACAAACAAGCAGTGGAGTAGTAACGCTACGAGCCAGAGAGCCAGTCGCTGAATGAGTTAAATTAACTTCATGCTTCATCTACACAAAGCACATTGCTATCGCCACGAGTATTCGGCTCGTTTTCTGTGAACAATGTGGCGAGGACGTAACGTAAAGGTGGAGTTAGCAAGCTAATGTTAGCCAACTAACACTGGCTGGCTCGTCGTGCTTTCATGCTGCATCGCCAAGGGGGCAAGCTTCTCTCCACAGAGTGAAGCCTCCTATGGCGCCATTTTAATGCTACCAGACTCTCACCCGCCGTTAGCATTCCATTGACTGCTAATACATCTAAAGTGTTTAAAGACTTCATTTGCCCATTGTTTATTTCTAAAGAAACACAACAATGTATAAAAGGCTCCATTACCTTGTACCTCACGTTATGGCTCTGTAGCAGACGTTTTTGTAAAAATAGGCTAACGATTGTGTCATAACCAAGCGACCTACTGTCGCATAGTAGAGGAATTACCGTAAAGTACAGGAGAAGCTCGCAGGCAGTTTCGACGTACATTAGCTGTTTAGTTTAATTACTAATGTTAACTATCATTTTTGTTAGTTAGGAATAATTAGCCTGTGCCTATGTTATCTCCTTACATATACCTACGCTCTCTGTCTCTGCAAGATTGGGAATGATTGAGATTTCTCTTGGCACAGCTACCAGAAGACTTACAACGTTCAGACACGTTGCTCACGTCACATCTACCTCGGCAAGCTCAGTTTGCAGCTGCGCAGTAACGCTCGAGCCTAACTGGAAAGTGCTTCTGATAGACTTCACTTGTCTCCGTCCAGAGCAACGGGATCTGTCGGTCCATTTTATATACTGTCTTTGTGCATCGCTTACAGAGAATGAGCTGAACAGCGGGCTGGGTCTAACGTTAGCTGTCCGCTGACACGCTGCCGCTGGGTCTAATGTTAGCTGTCCGCTGATCCACTGATCCACTGCTTTGTTGCAAATCGGTAACATAGCCATTTTATTTTTTTGAGTTTTAACTTGTCCAGCGGGGCAAGTAAATTTCTCTTCCACTTGCCCTACAAAAAAATCCATTTGTCCCGGACAAGCCTCAATGTCGAGCCCTGTGGTGATTGGTCAAAATTGCGAGTCGCACCAAATTCACGGTGATTGGTTGAATTTGCGTGAATTGGCGACATCCCGAAATTCTAGAGGGACTGCTTTATATAGCATACAGATCTACGTCATGCTCAACAGTTAAGTAGGTGATAAAGTCAGACATACCAGTTGTATAAAGGTAGGCAGAATTTGGCAATGAAGTGGCTCTCTCATCAAACAAATTAAAATATATATATATATATTTTTATATATATATATATATATATATATATATAATATATATATTTTTATGCGCCTTATTCCCAGAGGTGACATTTGTTGATTGAGTCTTGGGCTGAAACAGCATATGTCACTAAAAGTAATGATAACAGTAGCATGCAGCTTCATGCTCCACGGCTCTATCCACAGGCAGCATGTGAACTGACAGAGACTGATGTGGGGAGGTGGAGGCACGACCAGGCTTCTGACAGGAGAGATAATAGCCAATAAGGCGATGCCACTCTGGATGATTGACAGGCTCCAGGGAAGGCCCTGCCTACCAACAGCCCTGGAGCAAGCCTCCGCTTAAATACAAACAATATGCCAATGCACGTGTTACACACATGCACAAAGCTGCGCATTTATACATGCATACTTAACAAGTACACACAGGAAAATTCACACTGTTGACAGGTTGTTTACTATCCAGTGAGAGCTCACATCAAAATGATGTCGGTAGTCCACAGTATACAAATGCATCTATTCTCTGTAGCTTACAGTAATTAAATGATTTGGCTCACAAATAGAAAAAGCTAAATTTAGGGTAAAACATAACGTGTCAGGCAGACGGATAAAAAACAAATAACTCACAAACCCACACAGATGCACAGTGATGCCAGTCACTGTTCTGCAGAATGGGGGAGAATACGAAACCGATACAATGCTCGTTGCCGTCACTTCCAATTTTGGCTCAGGATGGCAGCTGTCAGGCTGATGCAATAGTCTGCGTTGAGAAGACACACTGTCAAAGATCGTTTGATTATTGACGGAAATAATACAGACTCCACAATATTGAAATCCACAGTTAAAAAACAGTTTTTAAAAAAAGGAAACCACTCAAGGATTCCAAGGATTCATGAATGCTGTGCCTGAAATGCACAGTAATTCAATCAATATGTGACAGTATAAACGCACACTGAAAGCTGGAAAGCACACAACTGAAGAATCAACGATGTCATCAAAACTGTGTCCGGATATCTGGATATTTCCTCAAGCTGAGCAGTATTGGCCTCAGGTCTCTCTTTTTTTCCTAAAGTGCTGATAGGTTCTGCCTTTTGCAGCTATTTAACAAGTGTTTTTTTTGTGTGTGTGTTTTTCCATTTTAATAATTTGACTTGACCAGCTGCCCCCTGCTGCAAAGCATTCTGAATGAACTGAATGAATGAATGAATAATATGAACTTGATCATTTCTTGACTGTCTCCTGAATCTCAGATAAGGCCGACTAAAACAAACACTAAGCCAGCCAAATAATGAGAGCAGATAAATGCGTGTCTTGCTGGTTTTACTCAGGTTCCAAGGGCAGCTGTGGCCCAGGAGGCTCAGGAGGTAGAGTGTGTTGGCCACTGAACATTGGGTTAGTGGTTCAATCCCTAGCTCCTCCTTACATGTGTAGAAGTGTCCTTGGGCAAGACACTAAATCCCAAATTGCTTTATACCTTTGATTCTCGCATAAAAGCTGGAATTCAAATAACAGCCAAGTATGGAAAAATAGTAATAGATAGTTAACAAAAACAATGAGGTGTGTGGAATTACCTGTGACCTATTAGTATGGTAAATTTAGTATAATGTACAGTTCCATCAGTAAAACAGCAGAGTCATGTTTTACTCACCACTCTGCTGCTCTGCTTAGTTTCTCTTTTTTTTAACAAATAATGTTTTCATTCTCTAATTAGTTCCAGTTGTTTCTCCTTTGCCGGACATTACATCCCATTTTTAATTCTCATCTGAGTTTGGTGATCTGTGCCAAATCCCTTCACTAAACTGCACCTTACTTCACTCAAAGAATAAATGTAGACGGCAGCCCCAGCCACTGATTGCGTAATTAGCTCCTGCCTTCATAAATCAGATGCTGATTTCATGCAGATTGCACGAGCAAATGGAAAGGTCTGCGTTTTCATGGGCATGAATCTGGCCTCAGATGTACACAATGATGGATTACATTACATCTCAAGCTGTGTTCATTTTGGCACCGGATTTTGATTTAGTTTTAGTCTTTTGACGTCAATCTACGTAAAATTTTAGTTGACAAAAACGATTTCAAAACATTGTAGTCTCTTTTCTTCCTCATGCCTTGTGTCATTATTGTCTATCACGAGGTTGGCTGAAAAGGCACCATTTACTTGTACACGCACACATGCACGCACTCACGCACGCACGCACACACACTGTCAATGTCACTCTGCAGTGTACCTGCAGACTGACTCTCCTCAGTAAATCTATTTGACATTTCGATTATGACAGTTTAAAATGAACAGTGATCTTGAGCAGTTTCATGTCTCTGCATTTCAACTTCCTGCTATAGTGAAATAAATGTGGCTGCCTTAACTGGTGGGAAATCGCTGTTCAAATCGCATCTTGGTATGCTCTTTAATTTGCAATTGAGAAGATCTGTAAAGACTAGTCTGAGATGTCTTTCAGTCCCTGAATCTCTGTGATTCCAACCATCCGTTACTCTACACTTAATTGCCCAGTGTTGGTAACAGAAGTGCAGTCCCCACATCTCTGTCTTACTCCCTCCCTCTCCTTTACAAACTCATCCTCGACCCCCACCTCCTTGCTCCAGTATTCTCTCCGCACAATTGCCTCAGTTGATGGGATTGGACCTCAGGCGCCTGGTCCTATTCTTCAGACACTCTCCATCCCTCAATCGTTCACCACGGCAATTCACACCATCCCCCCACTCCAAACCTCATCACTCACTCCATGGAGAGTCCACCATCAGCAGCCAATAAGGATATTCAGTGACACACACACACACACACACACACACACACACACACACACACACACACACACACACACACACACACACACACACACACACACACACACACACACACACACACACACACACACACACACACACACTCTGAAAAAAACACAGAGGGTGACAGTGACTAGCTTGTCACTGCCAGTAGCCAGAAGGGAGCCTATGGCATGTCCACAATAATGCAGTTACATTTGAAAATGACATGCACCTGGCCAAAGTTTTCCAAACATTTTCAGATCCTTCTCACATAAAACTAAGACATTTGATCCAGATTTAACATGAACTCTTTTGCAGCTTTAACTACTTTAGTGCATGTTTTTGAAAACACCAGCTTAGTTACCTAATTAGTGAGGGTTCATATACTTGTGCTAAAGGAAACGTCACCAAAAGACACAAGGCCCATTATCTAAAAAGTATTGTCAATATATTATAAATATCTTGTGCACATTGACAGCCAGATAACAAGGTACTGCTCAAGGAAAGAGCAGGAACTCGTCATATTATTTAGGATTCATCCTCTGAGGGCCATGATTATCCATAGCAAATTATCCAGCCTCACAAATTGAGTGGCTAAAAACAACAGACATCATGTTATTCTCCCCGAGTCTCTCTGAGAAGTTCACTGGGTTTAGCCTGCGCACGTCACCAGCCAATAAGACGACTGAAACGCAAAGTCAACCCGTTGACCTGCTCTTTGAGCAGGCCTATTAATAAAATGACCAGTTACCTGAGGATAATCACACTGTTGTTGACTGTGTGTGTGGAAGCTGACCACTGTGCTTCTCCTCCATGTACGGTACTGGCCTGTCTACCGTAATGAGTCACCTCTGTCGCAGTCGAGATGCTGCATTCTTCTAAGTCTGTCTCATTTCTCTCTGCAGCAGTTTCTATCTCTTAAAAATGTTTGAAGTTGAGAAGGGTTTATTTGTGTAGGCCTACTTTGTAAATATTACAATAAGATGAGCATGTGCTAAAAGTAATGGTGGTTTCTGAACTCTAAATGCAATGTTTATTTCAGCAGGAGGTCTTTCAAGGATCTTTCACATCACAATTCTTAGATACTAATTTATTTACCTTTCAGTGGGAAACATTGCAGACATCTTTTGACTGCAAAACTGTGGGAAAGTGTTGGATTCATGGTGGTGTTTGTGTGCTTTGCGGGTGGTGAAAGGGGGGGGGGGGGAGAGAGAGTGGCATTTTGTCGGTGTGCTGTGTTATCAGGTGCAGTAATAAGGTTTATCAATGCTGGAATCACAAGCCACAGGGACAGCTCTTCACCGCTAGTCTTAACACACAGTGTCACCTCGTTTCTCTGGAGAGCCATTGGAAGTACCTCTGTTTCTCTTTCCCTCCATCTGCCACTCTCATTCTCCTGTTCCAGCTCTCGCCGCCTCTCTGTCTCCCAATCTCTCTCTGTCTCCCAATCTCTCTCTGCTTTTTTTCTTTTCTTTTTTTTTCTTTCCCTGTCTCTTTTCTTTCTCCTTTTCCCTCGCTGTCTCTGCTTCCATCTCTCCCTTCCTTTTGTTCTAGACTCTTTTGCTTCCTCCTTGTCACTTCTCTGTATGTTTATCTGCCTCTTTTGTCTCCCTCTCTTTGTCAGTCGTCCCTCTTCAGTCTGTGCGCGCAGACGTGAAAGACAGTCTCAGACAGGTTGTCCGCCGCGGCTTGACAAGGTTATGAGAAACAGAAACACGAGATGAGAAAAGAAGTGTCAAGAGTGGCAATTCACTTCAACCTTCTATTTATGTCATTTGACATCTTAAAAGTTGTCATGAAGAGGACACATTCAGTGCATTTTGTATGTAGTTTTTGACTGGAAAACAAATCCCTGAGGAACCTTACATACACAACTTTCTCCCCGCTAACGTTGGCACTCTTGGACCCTGCATTGAGTTTAATCGTTGCTGCAGTACGTTGGTTGTAATTGGCCAGTTAAATATTACCATGCGATGTATTCTACCACTTCTCCCTCCAATATAAGCCTGACTGTCTGACAGTGCCGCCCGCCTTTTGAAGAGAGACATCACCCATGATGCTCCAAATTTATTTGACATGTGATGGCTCACCATTGAGCTTCGAGCCGCAAAGTTGCACGGTTAGTGTTCTCCTCGTGTCGGTGCAGCAGTGGACCACATTGTTCATGTTTGGCTGCGTCAGGCTAACTGCGCTGCTTTAACTGTTATTAGCAAATTATGCTAATTTCTCACTTTGGCGATGGAAGAAAAGAAAAAAGATAGGACAGAGAGCGAGGGAGAAAGGGTGAGGAAAGGCATGGGTTTTCAAAATTTGTTCAATGCATTGTGTGGGATGACACCGCAACCTTGAATGACTTCGGTTGCTGAGGGTGTCACACAGACAACAACAGCTAAAATCAGAACTTGGCTTTCTATGTATGTAGGTCTGGAACTTGAGGCTTGTTTATCTGCAAATGGAGTGCAAACATGTAGTTGTGTGTTGGGATGTTAGCGCAGATTAAATTCACTTCACCCAGGAAAAAGTCTCCTTGGGACTAGCAATAGTGTTAGTCGCCCAGCTTGCGTCAAGTGCGCAGTGAGCTTATGGGCTTGGCAGCCTTATGATTGCAGCATCTCCAGCTAAAGCCGGTGTTTTGCCACAATAATCACAATGCATCCTGTATCGAATGCTACCATTAAACTCATCTGATTTCGCCTCACATGCTTTAAGTCTTTTGCCTCCCACAGTGATTAAGACCAGATATGATATCCTGTTGTGATCTTACCGGGGGGGGTTGAAGGTTGTGGACCGGAGCTCTGTTAGGTGACGCTCCCTGCTCAGAGGCCCTTGGGGTCGGACTGAAGAGCGAGCTCGGGCAGCACGGGTGTGTATGGCGATGGGGAGCGGAAGAGAATGGGAGATGGTAATGAAGGAGATAATTGCTTCCAGTGGATTTTGAAATCGAACACCAGCCCCCAGTGCATGGGCCAGGCAGCACGCAAATGGAATATTGATGACTATGGCGAAAATAAGGGAAAATGACCCTGCTATATGATCGATTTGAAAGCCACGGATCTGTCCAGAACATGTCTCAACAGGCAATACATTTCCCCTGGTTTTTATGGATCCGTATACACTTACCACGGGTTTAATACTGCTGAGGTGCACAAATATTACATTATATCAATTTGCTCTCTCTATTATTCATAGCAACAATGTTTTATTGATAGTCTTTACAGATCCACATCAACTTTGTGATTACATCATAATTATTATATGGAGAGCCAAACTTACCATACAACTTACCCAAACTGGTAGCGTTTTACTTTACTTTACTTATTCAGTGGAACAATATAATATATGGTAAATGATTAGACATACAATTGGACATTGCATGTTAAGTAGGGGTGTAACGATATATCATGGTACGATTTATCACGATGCAAAAATGTTACGATATGTATCGTAGAGGTATGGCGATATTATTATAATATTTTTTTTTTTTTTTTTACTACCACCATATATGTGCTGACCCCGAGGTCCAAAAAACTGCCTCGGGACACATCAAAAAGACAAGAGGAGACGAGACGTAATACATCTCTATAACAGCAGGCGTCGCTAATCTGTATTGTTGCCCAAGAAATGACAACCGGCAGCCGATTGGACGAATGCGTCACATGGGTTTGTTTTCTCCGGAAATTCAAAGCCAGACTGTCAGCGCGGCTTGTTCAGAATACGATCTCATATTGTACTAAAATAGTTCACTGAAACGTGTTTCTGAAAACATTTTAAACGAGAAATAGGCCATGCAGTTGCTGAATCTGTCTTCATTTCAGATCAACAAAGGTCAGTTTAAAAGATAGAAGAAGAAGAAGAAGGATATATCGACGTCTGTTTAACCCTATTGGTTGAGCTACCGCACCCGCGTAACGCTTGCATTCACTGCATCAACGCTTTTTCTGAACCACCAGTCACCCAGTCCAAAAGTAGGATAGAAGTAGAGATTGAAATGTACAAAAAGGACACTTCTATTCCCCTCACTAGCTGTCCACTGAAATGGTGGAAAGAAAATGCTCAAATGTACCCACTTCTTTCACCTCTTGCAAAGGCTTACCTCACAGTTCCAGCAACTTCCGTTCCTAGCAAACGTGTTTTTTCTACAGCAGGGGATATTGTAAATGCACAAAGATCCCAGCTACTGCCAGAAAACGTAGATATGCTGGTTTTCTTGCAAAAAAACCTGTAAGTAATCCAAAAAAAAAAAGCTCTTTGTGTTGAAATTACTCGAACAGGACACTACTTGTGTGGTGTTTTTTTTTTGTTGCACTTTTACTGCTTAAAGAAGTTATCTCTTGGGCTATCCTAATTCTAATTTCATGATACAATTCAGTTTTATTGGTCAGTGACACCTAGTCAATTGTTGATTTTACATACAGAAGGTTAAACTAAATCTTGATTTATATTGAAGTATTGTACATTCTTTAAGTTGTGTGTGTAACAAGACAGTTATTGAACACTGTTAATGTTAAATAAATCTGTAATTTGATTTTCAGTTGAATTTTTGCATTTCTTTCAAAATATCGTGATACATATCGTATCGTGAACCCAGTATCGTGATACATATCGAATCGTGAGCTGAGTGTATCGTTACACCCCTAATGTTAAGCGGTAAACAGGGAACCATGTGAGCATGCTAACATGCTCACATGCTCACAATCACAATGATAATATACTGATATTTAGCAGGTATCAGCTAAGGTATTTATTTAGCTAAGCTTTTGCCAGTTAGCACTAAAAACAAAGTAACACTGAGGCTGATGGGAATGTCTGAATTAGTTTTGCAGGTATTTGGCCACAGTATTTGGCAAATTGAAATGTTGACCTGATGATGACCCTTGATTTTACCTTGAACCTTGGATACTTTCTCTAACATTAGGTTGGAGACTTTGTTAACCTGTTGGGCCACAGACAAATAAAATGACAGCTTATGTTTACCCAACAGTGACATCTCACCGCCTGTTGAAGTGCTAGTTTTGGGTAGATTTGATTTATCCAAGATACAAGAAAAGCAACACCGTAGATAAAACAAGCACAGCTGACACGTCATATACATAGGTCGGACAACCGTGTTCGACTACATATCTTGAAAGGTTACAGTTACGGCTGAAAATGACAACAGAAAAGTTTGCCAATTTCATATCTCCGCAATTCAAATGCCATTTGTCTACCTGGAAGTGCTTAATGTGTTAGAGTGCCAAAACCTAGATTACACTGGTCAATAAACAGGTCAGTGGCCTTCAACTCTATCTACATAATTTCCCACATCCACGTCTGGTAAGTGGCCACTAATGGTTACGTTTGGTCTTTTGGTACCATTAATAATAATGTGACCAGGAATCCCTTTGGATGCCGTAAGCCTGTGTTGTAATTTGAGCAGCAATCCTCAGGTAGACAACCTAATTAGAGTATGCTGGGTAGATGAGGGGAGTTACCATGACAATAACCTTTCTACCTTTGGTCAGGTGGGAGCAGACAAGATCAGGTGTCTGGAGCGGATCTGAATGATTACCGTGCTGCACGCCTACATGGAGAGCTTAGCTGTAGAGACAGAGGCCACTTCTTTTGTAGTGTTTTTAGCAATTTAATTCACAAGTGTGTTTCCCAGTCCTATGTTTGCCAGTTTGTTCAATAAGCAAACTTAAACGGCTTGAAAGATGGCATTTGTCTCATTGCTCAGGAAAAGTAAAACAAATGGATTTTATAAACCATAATCAGTGTTGCAAAGACAGTCAGCCTGCCATTAGGCACAGGCAAGGCGCCTCCAGGCAAGATACTAGTGTCAAGTGTTGCATCTAAGAATTTCTACAGAACATGGTTACAGTGCCAACTGTTTCAAGGACTCTCTCTGGCTTGGGGGCCCCAGAGGGTTTTGGCCCATACTCATCCAGATGTGCAATAAATCTAATTGGAGCAAGGAGCTAGAGACCCATTTTATTATAGACTTTGGTGACATATAATGGATGCTTCATATATACAGTGTGTAAGTGTATGTGTGTGTGTGTGTGTGTGTGTGTGTGTGTGTGTGTGTGTGTACAGCTAAAAAGAAAATCCAAAGGGTTGATGGGACTGACTTGCCACTTTGTGTGTTTCTTTAGTATTCACAGCACTATCATTTTGTTTGATGTCCTAGACAATTGTGCAGGAGCAATTTTATATGGATGTTCAATCTACAGGCTGCTCGTGCATTGAAAGCCTGTGCAATTTCTTAGATTAGATGCATGAAATCAGTGGAGATGGAGTTTTAAGTAGTAATAATGGGTTTCTATTTATTCCCCTGGCACATGGATGAGGGCTTTCACAGGGCTTTTGTTGCCTCCCAAACTATTTCCTCTTGTCTCTGTGTTGCGCAAAGACATGAGTTTGACGCCAAGGAGAGAATTTCTCTATGACCGGAATCAGCTCCCCATCATCCCACAGCCCCACTCCACTTCCCTTTTGTTTCTCTCTCAATATTCTTATTTTTTCCCCCCTCCTTCTGTATCTTGTCTGCCAGCTCCACAACACTGCTCCCTCATGTTTACACATAGCCTGATCCAAAACAACAAACTGAAGATTTACAGCCTGCAGCCTGTATGCTTTCTCTTTCTCTAACTCATTTTTTTTCTTCTGCTTTTTTTCTTTTCACTCGTGGCACTCATGACTTCTCTGTGAGTACACAAAAGAAAATGCAGGATGCGGAGAAAATGAAATGTCACGTTGAAAATTGTATTGTTGGCGGTAACAGTAATGGCATAGTTACTGTTACTAAGTGCCACAGCGGCTGGTCGGTTTGGTTTTATGTTGAGGAGGGCTTTTTCTGAGGGTTGCAATAGAAAGGTGCTACCTCGAACACTGTGTTCTAACATGAGAAATCTTCTAGCCCCAAAAAATTGACAGGGAGTCTGACCTCTCTCTCTTTTTTTTCAAAGATATATTTATTGAAGCCTTTTTTATAAGTATAATTTCACAAACGTGGCGAACAAAGGAACATACATACAGAATCGGAATCCCTCACCAACCCCCACCCTCAACCATGGTACATTTATATAAAAAAAAAAAAAAAAAAAAAGTTTGCCTTTGGTTACAGCTGAAGAATAAAATAAGATACAATCAAGTGCTGTATGAGGTCCCAAATTGTCACAGAGGTATGGTAGACACAGTATTAAATTGATAAACATTATAGGGGAGCAAGTTACATACAGATGTACTAGTTAAACTTATGTAATGATGGAAGTAAGGCCAAGAAAGAAGACCAAATCTTTTCGTACTTCTCTGGGTTCCTTCTCACGCTGAATAAGATTTTTTCAGGTGTGCTGTAGGACGTTAGTTCACTTAACCATTGTCTCTGCGATGGAGGGTATTCTGCTTTCCAATTCTGCAAAATACATTTTTTACCAGCTGTACCTGCAAGTAATATGAAATATTTTTTAGTAAAGCTTACATCTAAAATCTGTATGTCACCCAGAATCCATATCCTGGGGTCAGAGGGAATCTTGACACTTATAGTTTTTGAAGCTATATTAATGATGTATTTCCAATATGTTTCCAAGCTAGGACATTTCCAGAGCATGTGAAGCAAATCTCCCTCACAGGTTCTACATCTCTGACATTTTGGAGATGAGTTGTGGTGCATTTTATGCAGTCTATATGGAGTATAATAGGTTCTATTAAATATATTAAACTGCATTTGTCTATGTTTTGTTGAGATTAGTACTGATTGGGAGATTTCAAGAATATCAGACCAGTCATCGTCATTATATCTTACGTTAATATCTGATTCCCACTTCTTCTTTGTATTGATCTTATTACATATTGCAAGGTTATTAATTAAAATACCGTAAATGGCAGATATTAACCCCTTACTGGTGTTTAATGTTTCACGCATTAAATGTTTTTCAAACGGAGATTCTGGGGGGATGCGAGGAAAGTCTGAATAGTTATTGCGGATCCAGTGCCTAATTTGAAAATATTTAAACAAATTATGTTTGGGGAGTTTAAATTTCTCTGCCAATTGTTGAAAGTTTGAAAATGTATCTAGAATATATAGATCCTCAACTGTTCTTACGCCTTTACTGGCCCAATCGCTCATTATTCCATCTGTAATCTGATTTGAGATGCTGGGATTGTCACACAGAGGAGCTTTACGAAACAAGGAGATGTTCAGACCGATAGCAGCATGAGCTTCACGCCATGCAGAGAGAGAGTTCAAAATAATAGGGTTCTTAGTAATGTTTAAGAGCGTTTTCTTAGAGGTTAGAAAAGGAAGAGACTTCAGCGGAATATGTTTTAATTGGTGTTGTTCAATAAGGAGCCATCTTGCCCCACACTTGTCCCCGTGTAGCCAGCACCATATTGAGCGAAACTGAGCTGCAAGATAATAGCCTCTAAAGTCAGGAAGATTTAACCCTCCTTTGGAGTATGGAGCCTGAAGAGTTGATATTTTTACTCTGGGGGGTTTACCTTTCCAAAGAAAGCTACGTAGAGATTTATTTAGGTCATCAAAGAAAGATTTGGGTATTTTAAATGGGATGCATTGGAAAAGATATAAGAATTTGGGAAGGATACACATCTTAATTAAATTAACTCTGCCAATTAGTGATAGCGGGAGGTCCCTCCAGTTTTGTAAATCTATTTTAACTTGGTTTAAGAGATTGATATAATTTTCTTTAAAGGTTTTTTCTGCAGAGGTTTGAATTTCTATGCCCAAGTATTTAAGTCCACTAGGGCGCCATTGCAGAGGTCTGGTTAAGTTCTTGATGTAGTCGTCCTGTATATTCAAGGGCAGGACTTCACTCTTTGTAAGGTTTAGCTTATAGCCAGAGACTGCACTATACTGTTGAAAACATTGTAAGAGGGGGGGTAGGGAGTTTGCAGGGTCCGTCACAAAGGCTAAGAGGTCATCTGCATACAAAGCCAATTTATGTTCATTCGTTCCAAATCTGATACCAGTAATTGTGCTGTTAGAGCGGATAGCAATAGCCAGAGGCTCTATGGC
This sequence comes from Gymnocephalus cernua, assembly GCA_023631565.1. Lineage (NCBI taxonomy): Eukaryota > Metazoa > Chordata > Actinopteri > Perciformes > Percidae > Gymnocephalus > Gymnocephalus cernua. Next base: position 18,936,925 of record CM042440.1, read on the forward strand.
TATCAGGAACAGCAATGGAGAGCAGGGGCACCCCTGACGGACCCCCCTGGATAGTGAGAAGATATCCGATAATACCCCATTTGTTAAAATCTGTGCTTTGGGACCGTTAAACAATGTTTTGATGAAGCGAATAAAGTTAGTTCCAAAGTTCATTGCTTCAAGAGTTTGAAATAGGAAGCTGGGTTCGATCCTGTCAAACGCCTTTTCCGCGTCCATTGACAGTATTAGCATGGGATCCTTTTGTGAGCGGGCTGTTTCAATTATATGAAAAAGTCTACGCACATTGTCCGATCCATATCGATTTTTAACAAAGCCTGTCTGATCAGCATTAACAATTTTAGGGATTACACATTCCATTCTTGAAGCAATTAACTTTGATATAATTTTGTAGTCCGAGTTCAGAAGACTGAGAGGGCGATAAGAAGAACATTTTTGGCGATCCTTTCCCGATTTTGGTAGCAGTATTATCGTAGCCAATTCCAAAGAGCTAGGGAGAGTCTTATTAGTCAGTGCATCATTGAGCATGTTTGTTAAAGGGGTTATAAGCTTATCAGAAAAGGTTTTAAAAAATTCAATTGGAAAGCCATCTGGCCCAGGGGCTTTATTATTCTGTAGGGATTTCATAGCATCCAGAACCTCTTTTTCAGATATATTAGCATCCAGGTAGTTTTTATCACCAGGGTCTAATTTAGGCAAGGTCAATGAGCTTAAGAATGTTTTCGCTTTAGTGTTCTCAATTCCATGTTCCGTTTTATATAGTGTCTCGTAGAATAATTTAAATTCGCGATTGATATCATGTGGGGTAAAAAGGGATCTTCTATCGTCTGTGATAATAGAATGTATAGTTTTTTCAGTTTCTTCCCTTTTAATTTGCCAAGCTAGTAGCTTGCTGGTTTTATCGCCGAATTCGTAGTAATGATATTTGGTCCTAGCTAGATCAGCCTCAGCTTTATTAGTACATAAGTTGTCATATTGTATTCGTTTGAGAGATAGGGTATTGAGCACCATTTCGCTTTTAGTTTGGGTGTGTTCATGTTCCAGGTCTCTAATTTCGTTTTCTAAATTTGCAAGAGTTTTCCTTTTTTCTCTGATCTTGTAGGAGCTATATGATAGGATCTGGCCTCTCATATATGCTTTTAAAGCCTCCCATATAAAAGCATGAGATGAGGAATTAGTATTCGTTGCCATAAATACATCAATATGACCTCTCATGAATTTGATAAATTCAGGGTCTTTAAGCATGTAGGATTTAAACCTCCAAGTAAGGGGTTTCGATTGTGCTGCGTCAATCTCCCAGGTCATTTTCATAGGATTGTGATCGGACAATGTAGCTGGTAGGTAAGCGCAATCAGTGATCCTGGCAGTCATATTATGGGGTATTAGAAACATGTCAATTCTGGAATACGACTTGTGAACATTTGAAAAGAATGAAAAGTCTTTAGCCTTTGGGTTAAGCTGCCGCCAAATATCGCACAGTCCCAAATCCCTCATCCCCCTGAGCAGACCTGAGGCAGCCTTAGAGCGATTGACAGATCTTGGCGTGGATCGGTCTAAATTAGGGTCCAAAACCAAATTGAAATCGCCACCAACCAAACAGGGTCCCTCAGCAATTGCAAGTTTTAATACAAGGTCATTAAAAAAGGTAGGGTCATCGTGGTTGGGGCCGTATATGCTAACAAGTGTAACCCTATTGGAATTCAATTCACCCTTAACTAAGATAAATCTTCCGTTACCATCTTTTTCTATTGATATTAATTTGAAGTTCAGTTTTTTATTAATAAGGATAGCAACCCCCCTAGCTTTTGAGTTAAATGATGAGTGGTAGACATGTCCCACCCAGTCTCTCCTTAATTTGACATGTTCTGCATCGGAAAGGTGAGTTTCTTGGATAAATGAAACATCGGTGGACTGTCTCTTTAAGTACGTCAAAATTTTTCTCCTCTTAATTGGCGAGTTTATTCCCCTGACATTCCAAGAAATTAAGTTTAGTTGGCTAGTCATACCTTAATAACAGATGTAACTTAAGTTTGTTGGGTACCTCAGCGTTTACATATAAAATGAAAGTTAGGTGAATACCAAGGCTTACAAATAACAACCGTACCAAACTCCCGTGTAAAACCCACCCATTGAAACCTTTAACACTAAACAACCCCGTTGGGTAGTTAACTCTCTACTCTCTCAACGCGACCTCTTAACAGTCAGGAAAAAGATATATTAAGCGTCAAACCATGGAGTAAATTTCAAGAACCAGTTGCTTATTGGTAAAGAAAAGATATAATAATAATAATAATAATAATAATAATAATAATAAAGTAAAAATAAAAGTAAAAAATGGCGAATGGCATGTAAAAGGGGAACAGAGTCAATCAATTGTCAAGCCCGTGTTGGTGATCTGTGCTCCCTTGTTCCCTTAATATATTTTTCAGGGATAAAGGAAATAGGCCTACTCTCTGTAGTCCGCAAATTAACTTACGCGCAGATCCTCTCCTGCGTCACATCAGAACAGGTGGAGCAACCAGGTCCTGGTCCTATTGTGACACCTCAATTGCTCGGTCGATTGTTGCTATTACCAGTCAGACAATCAAATAGTTTTCAAAAAGTCTGCAACTGCGGAAGGTGATGTAAACCATCTGATGTTGTCCTCGTGCGTAATCCGAAGTTTAGCTGGATGGTGTAGGGAATAGGGGATTCCCCTCTCCCGGAGGTTCTTTTTAACATCCTTAAAGGAGTCTTTAAGGCGTTGTAGACTGGGGCTGCAGTCTGGGAAAATGTAAACCCTGCTGTTTTCGTAGTGGATCTCTCCCTTTTGTCTGGCAAGGCGCATTATTTTCTCCTTATTCTTAAAGTTGAGGAGCTTTGCGATCATGGGTCTCGGCCTCGGCGCGTCTCCTCTGCCGGCGGGAGGCTTTCCCAAGCGATGAGCCCTCTCGCAGGTAATGGGGGTAGGAAAGTTTGAGATACCAAGGATTTCCGGTATGACTCGCTCCAAAAATCCTGCAGCATCACGGCCTTCAGCCTCCTCGGGGATGCCGATTACGCGGATGTTGTTGCGCCGGCTCCTGTTCTCTAAATCGTCCACTTTGTCTTTTAGGGACTGTACCTCCTTCTCCAGTGACCCAATGTGCGTGGTGGCGTCTTTGATATTGTCCTCATTTGCTGATATGCGTCCCTCCATTTCTTCAATTTGGTCAGCTAGAGTCGATATCGCCGTTTCAATTTTAGAGAGTGAGGACTGAATGGAAGTTGTTTTAGCATCTAACTGTCTTGATATATCCTCCTTGCTTTCCTGAATAGCCGCCATAACTGCGTCAAGAGTGGGGCTTCCACCTTTAGAAGAGCCGGTCGCCATTTTGGGTGTATGTACGAGCCTGGCTGCTCGTGTAGACAGCGGTATAATATCCTTAAGACCCCTTAGGTTATATTGCGCCATGCGCCACCACAGATAGTAAGTTCTTTTCTGGTGTTATAGTACCATGGTTATCACGAAAAATAAAGTAACTGTCGAGGTACGCCTGTGGGCCTCACGCTTGCATGTCCTCCCTCGCTGGCTGCAAACCGGAAGTCTGACCTCTCTCTCTAATAGATTTACCCAGACCCATGCTGACCAGAGTGTGTCAAACCACCTTTTTAAGAGGCAGCAGGGGAAGTGTCAATTATTTCATCACAGATCATAAGGACACAGAACTCCTCTGATCCACTCTTTCTTTCTCTTAGAGTCTTCTCTTTCCCTCAACCCAGCAAATTTATTTTGGCTCTCTCTGTCCTTCCATCCATCCCTGAGCCCCCCCCCCCCCCCCCCACCCTCCCCACACACACACACTTTCTGTCTGGAGCTGTCTCACCTTACTCTCCATGTCGGTCTAAAAAATGGGCTGAGGAAGTCACTGTGCAACAGCGGAGCGATATAAAACTGTAAAATCAGGCTAAGTTTGATTTATGCGCACCATTAGCAGGGAATAGTGTTCCATCATAAGTAGTCTGTCTGTCTAGAGGCTGTATGCGAAACCTAAACCCACAGTCGTACAGATAGGATTTTATGATCTGAACTGAATGATGGGATTATCATAGCTGTAATTATTGTGAGCAATGCATTGTGTGTGAGTGTTTGTTTGATGTAACCTTGTCTGCAGCATACAGCGGTTCTCATATTTACTGAGGCTCATGATTGATGCGGGGACCAACACAGATGCTCGGCTCGTTTCATCTTGGAAACACTGCGACAAATGCAATAATGAATGTGATAATGACTGTTTGGCTGTTAGTCGTCATGGCGCACTTAACTCATGAGGAAAAACTTCTTCTTTTTAACGACGCATGGTTAATCGTAGCAAGCTCACGTGGTGGATGTCAGAGTCCTGAAAATGGATCATTTACCTCGTGAAAAAGTAGTTCACTCCTAAAAAAGTAACGTTTCATTTCTTCCCTTGTCATTTTTCAGCGCGGGAGGAGAACGTGGCCACCTTCCGTGGCTCGGAGTACTTCTGCTACGACCTGTCGCAGAACCCCATCCAGAGCAGCAGCGATGAGATCACGCTGTCCTTCAAGACCTGGCAACGCAACGGCCTCCTCCTCCACACGGGGAAATCGGCAGACTATGTCAACCTGGCGCTAAAAGATGGCGCCGTCTCCCTCGTCATCAATCTGGGCTCCGGGGCCTTTGAGGCCATCGTCGAGCCAGTCAATGGAAAATTCAATGACAACGCCTGGCACGACATCAAAGTGACACGCAACCTGAGACAGGTAATCGGGGGTAGCAGTGATGGACGGAGTTTGGAGACAGGTGGAATTTCTTTCATTTTCTTTCCCGCTTTAGATTACATTGCTATTGGAAGCTTTGAGAAAGAGCTGGCGTTAAGACTGCCACCTTGTTCTGATTGGTTGCCATTTCATCGTCACAGTTCAGATACATTATTGAGATAGATCTCATTAAACTTTTGGTTGTCTTTACAATTACATAAATTCTATTTAATTTCATTTCATTGTTCAACTTCTTTTCCACGTAATGAAAAGTTAAAAAAAAAAAAAAAAAACACAGGGCAAAGCAGTTCTTTCGCATGCGATTGATAGCTTAGTCAAGGTACCATTATGCTAGGTGTTTTCTTCTCTCCTGTTCATCGGCTTATTGAGCTCGAGTTTCTTGTGTTCTCAAATTAAAGATATCTGATCATTCTATTTTTCTTCACTCTCCCCTAAGCTGACACTTCCATCAGGCGCTGTCGCTATCTCCTTGCTTTCAGAAAAATGCTCGTGGAAAATATAGACCTTCACTTTAAAGCCAGGCAGAGTGTTTGCCTATGAGCTATATTAATGCAGTATTTATAGCTCAGGTGATCATTATGCTTTTTATAGATAGAAATGCATTTCCATCAAAGAAAGTGACAGAATAAGGGCAACAACCAGAATATGTATACGTAATCACCTTTACATATTCTGGTTTTTGCCCTTATTCCGGAAAAGACGATATTCCGACTAAGCTGTTTACATGGCTAATGAAAGTGAATATTCCACTAATACACTTTACATGTAGCAGTGCAAAATATGATTTTTTTTCAAAGTTTAGCAGCAGTGGCGGACTTGTTGGACCGTGCGAACACAGCGTCCTTCTTTCATTCCTTCAACCAGCTTCTTGAAAAGGTCGGCGTAGCGATGTGTGCGCATATCCAAACGCCTGTTGATATCCAAGTCTTTGATAATGTTTAAAAGTAGCTGTGTTTCTCCTTCTTATCGGGTCTGCAGCCTTGCAAACTGTCGGCTGGTTGGTTTGCGTACAGCAACCATAGCAACGCACAGAGCTGACCATAAGCCGTAAACAGGCAAGAGGCCGTAAACTGTGCTAAAACCCCCGATTGAGACGCATATTCCGAATGCCCTGTATACATGTCCTAAGAATGCCTCTAAAACCTGAATAATACCGGAATAACCCACGTCGTAATCGGAAAGTGCTATATTCGGAAAAAGGCCTTATTCGGAATATCCAACCGGAATATGCTGTTTACATGACCTGTATCAAATTCGAGGTAAGACAGCATTTAGTGTTGCTCTCAGAGCTGCACAACAAGTAAGTGCCAATTTCCCGACCCTCCCTGACAGTAAGCTTTTGCTCCACAGGTTAGTAAAGGTGTAGCTGAAAATCCAGACAGGATAACACACAGTTTAGTAGGTTAGAAGCTAAGAGCCAGGGGCTGCTTGTCTGCTTTCTTCTTTCTTTCTACAGATCTGTCTTTCTATCACTATCATTTTCTTTCCTCTTTGAAAGGAACTCTTTGATAGGCTAAGAGTGAAAAAACACTACAAGGTAGTTGGGGTGTAAGCCATCCTACACAAATCTTTATCTGAAAGTCCCACCTCTCTCTGTGTTCTTCTTGCAGGACTCCAAAATTTGACTAGGATGGCGCGCTTGCACTTTATCACTGCAGCAAATCTCTGACAAATCATGTAGTGTTTTCTCACCGCAACACTAACTCATCCATGATTAAAAGACATTTTTTTTTTTTTTTATTACTAACCAGTATCTAACCAACTAATGTACTAACTAACTAACATCCTAATTCTTCATCGTTGCTTTTGGTTTTTGTTTTCTGTCCATCCTTATTAACAACCTTTTTTGTTCACTATTCTTTTGATTTCCTTTCTTCCCCTTTTTCTGGAAAGCAATCAGGCATTGGACACGCTATGGTAAACAAACTACATTGTCTGGTAGATATCATTCTTATTGTCTTTTTTTTGGGTTTGCCGTGTGTCCCCTCCCCCTCTCTTCTTTTATTCGTTCTCTTTGAGTTCCATCCTAGACACTCTTATCAAAAAATGAGGAGATGGGTTTGTATTACCAGGCAATTCTTTCTTCGCTTCTTCTCAATTTCCTCCCTGACCTGCCAACAACCTCCTTCTTTACCCCACAGTCCCCCATCCTGTTTTTTTTTTCACTTTGGCTTTTACTTTTTTTCTCTTTGTTTCTTCCACATTACTGCAGATTTCCAACAAGTACAAATTTAATTATTTGCCTTTGTCAAGGCAACTTACTTTTTTTTATTATTTTTTTCCACGCAAAAAAAGTCCCCATTTTTTGTGAGGACTGTCGTCCAGAACTGACAGAAGCTTGCCACAATCCCAAAGATGGTGACCTCGACACCGAACCCTAAAGGAGACCAAAAATGGCAACCCTTAACCTTCATTGCGGGAGCTCTGACAGTTGTTTCTAACTCACTATGGCGCATGGCATGCCCACACCTCATTGACCTCTCACCTCCCAAACTCATATTATAACCTCAACCCTAACCTCACCCAAAATAACCACTAACACTCTAATTCACTCACCTTCCACCTATCACTGTATCACTCACCCTGCCCCTCCCTGTGTGTGTGTGTTCTTGTAGCATGCTGGTCAAAGTGGTGTTTGTGTGTTTGTGGCTAACCTTGATCTCCCTTACCCCCGGGTCCATATGCATAACATTTCTAAGAATAAGCATACTGATCTAGGATTATCGGTCTGGTCCAGTGACTTTAAAAATACAGCTTTGCAGTAGTGGATGAAGTATTCAAATCCTTTACTTAAGTAAAAGTACTGATACAACACTGTAAAAATACTACGTTACAAGTAAAAGTCCTGCATAGAAATGTTCCTTAAGTAAAAGCATGTAAGTCAGGAAAATGTAATTAAAGTATTAAATGCAAAAGTACTCAATGCAGAAAAATCCTCACGTTTTAGGAACGGGGAAACAGAATTGGCCAATCATTTCAGCTGGACTTGTAGGTCTATATAATGTTGGCTAGTTTAATTTATAATAAAACATCTTATTTTATGAACTACATGTGTTTTGTTTGCAAAAATCTTAATTTGTAAAGTAACTAGCAAGAAGCTAGTAAAAGCTGTCAGATGAATGTAGTGGAGTAAAAAGTACAATATTTCCCTCTAGTAGAAAAGTAGAAAGTGGCAAGAAATGACTCAAGTAAAGTACAACTACCTCAAATTTGTACTTAAATACAGTACTTGAGTAAATGCTTACATAGTACTTAGTTACATTCCCCCACTGTAGCCATGACACCTGAGCTAAACCTGATCAGAGATCAGCATCAGCTATTCTGAGAGTGTCTTTGAATATGGGCTCTGGTCTAGACTGTGCATGAGCCTCTGCACCTGTGTGGCCTGCTCCAGCTTTGTATGGCACCATTGATCCACTTACTCCCTTACATGTCCAATTAAATGTGGTTAAGTTGCCTTCTAACGGTGATGATCTTGGTTTGCACATTGATGTGGTGTGAAAAGCCTCCCCTTGTTTTGCATGAGCGTGGATATATAGATGTATAGGTCTGCAAGAGAGTGGTGAATGTGAGACTGATGGCGGCGAGTGTAGGCGTGCGTGCGTATGTCTCTGTGTGTGTGTGTGCGTGTGTGTGTGTGTGCGCGTGCGTGTATGTGTGTGCGTACGCGTGTGTGTGCACTGGCATACGTGTGTACAGTATATGTGTGTGTCTGCAGTTACTAGATAAATCCCGAAACCTAAGACAAGTGCAATCAATTTGTCCTTGGTTTGAACATTGTACTAACCCTCCCCCCAACCTGAAGTTTCAAAACCAAACCTACGATCCATTCTCTTACCCCCATCAAAGATAAAGAAAATATGCCTCTGCCATATTTTCTTTACCTGTCCTGTGAATCCTATGGCAAAAAAAAAAAAAATCCATTAACAAAATCCAAACGCTGTCCGGTCCAAAAAACCAATCGCTCCAAGGTACCAAAGGATTCTGTAAAGCAACCTACAGTACAGTGTGGGACCTAAAGAAAAGCTCAAATAGCTCATTTCCAATGCAGAACAAGGAAGGAGGTGTGTTTTATACACGACACTGGTTCAAATCCCAGAGTGTAATGGCTCGGCTTTGGCTATGTGTTACCCCTCAACAGGTGACAATATCCGTTGATGGGATCCTCACCACCACTGGCTACACCCAGGAAGACTACACCATGCTGGGCTCCGATGATTTCTTCTACGTGGGTGGGAGCCCCAGCACTGCCGACCTGCCCGGATCTCCAGTTAGCAACAATTTCATGGGCTGCCTCAAAGAGGTAGGAGAGACTCAAATGAATGCATAGAGAACACATGCATGACCTGTATGTGTGCTGTTCAATCACAGTATTGCATCTGCATTTGTATTTGATTTTTCAATGTTTCAGGATGTTGTTGTCATGCATATATGTGAAGCCACATGCACAGGTTTTTTCTAGTATTCACTTTGCCAGTGCAGCTGTTTTAGATACAGTGTGGACAAACATAATAATCAGCATACTTTCCCTTAAAGGGAAGGAAAGGAGAATAAAACAAAAATTGCATTTTCAATTAAAGCTGCTGAGTTGGCAGAGGAAGTACCCGACTTTCAATATTCCCTCGCTTAATCAAATTCATAACACTTACTGCAATTTGTGTGTGAGAAAATATCCTAAAAATTGCTTCTGCCGCATGTAATTTGCAGCATCGTCTTGAGTGTGCCGCTAAAATGCCTCCCAATGGGCAGCAAACTGAAAGACGTATTTGCCTATGATGAAATAGGAAAAGGCGTTGTTGTTTCAGGACATTTATAATGTAGTTGCTGGCTCTTTCAGCTTGTGATTAGAGCCAAAAAAATATATTAAGTGCCCTGTTATTTACATTTTGCTCCCCATTACTTTTTCTGCAGCAAGTAATGATAATAAAGGGAGGACTGGTGGCTCTTCAGAGGTGTAAAAAAGTCTACATTCATTTCTGCATTTAGCAGCAGCAGTCTCAGGTATAGCATTATGTTTTAACTTGGCACTGGGTGCAAGTTGGTGTCCTTATGTAGGAGCTGCGGTATGGAACAGTGCTTTTATTTGTAAACTAAACATCATATTCTCATAATGTGTGATTTTATCTTGCTTTCTAAAAAGTATTTTAGAAGAATGGCATTGGTAGTGTATATGGGTTCATTATACATGTGGTCCCTACATTGTGTTTTTTGAGTGATATTTTAAAGCCATTGCGGTTCTGTTACAGTGTTAAAAGGAAAGCGATGAAATTACTGTACTAATATGCCTTACATGATTGGAATGCTGCCAGAAGATAAAAGACAGATCATATAAAAATGGGGAAATCCAACACCGTGTACCATAATTGATCTTCCATGTGTTTATCCTGTGAAGGAACCGGTGGAAGTGTCTAGCTTTGATCAGATTTATCAATGCTTGCACCAGATACCTTACATTAGCATAAAGTAAACTGGAGCTTTCAACACCTCCTTCTAACCACCACCTGATCATTTTGGATGCGCAAAACAATCCACAACATTTTTATACCATTTTTTACTCAAATCAATAAGAAGTTTAATTTTGCTGCCACAAACTCTACATTTCTTTCCTTTGACAATGGAAACGGAACTTCAACAAATACAAGTAGATTTGAACATAAATAACCTTTAAAGTGCTCATATTGTGCTTTTTGGCTTTTCCCCTTTCCTTTATTGTGTTATATATCTTGTTGTGCACATTATAGGTTTACAAAGTGAAAAAGCCCAAAGTCCCCCCCCCAAAGGGACTTACCATCTCCAACAGAAAACACTGTTCACAAACTGCTCCAAACAGCTCTGTTGTAGTCCAGCCTTTACTTCCGTGACGAACGTGCGTCACTCTGTAACACGTTATAATGCTCACCTAGCTGCTAGCGTGGCACTCCCTCAGACTAGCTAGCAGTACTTACCGCGCATGTGGGACTCCCAACAAAGATGGAACAGAAGTGAGATGTCTCTGAAATAAAATATCACAGTTAATTCTTGGCCTTCAAAACAGCGACAAAACAATCTCGTGATACACAGTGCATTTCTTCCTCGTTAGGAATCTTATTAATGTGGACATATGCTTTTCTGTATTTCCTTTCATATCTACAATGTTATAATGTTGGATTTTCATGTTAAACGTGGCCAAAACTTCAAATAATGAGGTAAACGTATTTTAGAGAAATCTCTGTGAGCTAAAACGTTCAGATTTCCAACTGTTGCGTTTTCAACAGTTTTTTTCTACTCTCGGCTAAGTATTACGCAACTCTAAGCCGGCCTTCTATGATTGGTCATCTGCTGCAGGTAGGCAGGACTGGAGTGTTTTTTTAAGCCACTGCAGTGTTAACATTGTCACATGTAGCTACATGCTAAAGGCAGTAATGTCATCTTGGCTGCCAGTTGTTAAATTCTCCCAAAGTCCGGGTCACATTACTCCTGAAGCATTTTCTGTTTGTGTAGTATTTGGTTTAAAAGCCTTTATCTACATTTATCAACAGCAGTAAACAATGTCATCTGGGCTGCCAATGTTGTTAATCCAAATTCCAGTCACTTTACTGCTGGGACATCTCCGGTTGTGTAGTATTTGGTTTAGAAGCCTTTATTAGCGATTTTTCACGGTACAAAATACTGCTATATACTACGTTGCAGTAGCTCCAGCTTCAACTAGCTAGTAAAACCCATGGATGTATTAAGAGAACCAAACTGGAGCACACCAGAGAGTCCAGGAAACACGGTGGCCAATCAGAGCAGACTGGGCTTTTTTGGGAGGAGGGATTAAAGAGGCAGGCGTCTCATACAGAGCGTGAATACAGGAGCAGCAGCACTTGATCAAAAAAAAGTGGACTTTATAGTCAGTGAACATGAAACTAAATGTAATATTTTGAAATTGATTTCAGTTGCTTTAAAAACTCAACTCTACTTCTTCTACATCCAGTTCTCACAATTCACTATTCGTTGAGGAAGAGCAATCGAGTGCACAGAACTCCGGTACATGTGTTTTTTAATAGTTTGTTTATTGGATTAAATGCAAAGTGGGAGAAACCCAACGTTCAGTTAGCAGCTGTAGCAACCAGAATTCAGCCAGCACAAGCCCCAACGCTGGAGGTAACAGCAGGCAGGTGGCCAGCGGCAGAGCTGGGTCTGACCTGTGTGACGCCAGGGACACGCAGCCCGCGAAGCCCGATCAGGTGTCTGGCTGTTCACACCAGACGTGCATTTCTCTGCGCTGGTCACAAAGCGATCCTGCTCCTCTCCACTCTACAGAACATCTCTCTCTCTCTCTCTCTCTCTCTCTCTCTTTCTCCCTCTCTCCCTCTCTCTCTCTCTCTCTCTCTCTCTCTCCCTCTGTGTGTTTGGTAGTCATCCAACGACACCTCCCACCACCTCCAGCCAGGCCAGTCGTGTGTGTGTGTGTGTGTGTGTGTGTGTGTGTGTGTGTGTGTGCGTGCGTGCGTGCGTGCGTGTGCCTGATCGCCTGTCCTGCTCTAGACACAGCTGAGAAGTCACAACAGCCAAAATCACCATAAACCTGGGTGTTTTATTTTGAAATTAGTTTTTTACTTTGTAAAGTGGCGTTCCTGTGTTTGATTACCTACCTGGCAGCCGGTGTGATCTGAACAGACAGATTGGTAACGTGTGTGCCGAAATGAAAATGGCTCCGCTTCACGGGGCTTCGTGACGCTTCTGCGGCCAGTTTGTTGCTGGGGTTACAGCAGAAACGGAAGCAACAGACACTTTGCTGATCCGGGCAGTCCAGGATCAACAAACTTTCTGGTGCTGCCGGTACAAAGGTTAGACCCAGCGCAGAATTGCTACAACAACGTTTCTTCGGGGCTACCGCCTGCTCACCTCCCGGCAAATTAGTCTCTTAGCAGCAGGTGAGAACTGAATGTGAAAGTATATATAGAGAGTTGAAATTTTCAGTGAGGCTCAAATACAGTTTCATAATATTACATTCAGTTTCAAGTTTGTTGGAATCCATTTCCCCACTAATACATTAAATTTCAAATGATGCTATTCAGTTTTTAAATGCAATTATTCAAGTTGAGCAATTCAAATTTAAATTATGATTGATTCAAATTCAGTGGAATATTCCTGCTCATACTTCTCTACCCTCTCGTCCTTTTCTCTTCCATCACAACCTTCACAATTTTGACAAGAGCCAGTAAGCCTTGTGATGTCCTGCCGAGCTCAGTCGAGCACCTTCCAACATGGCTTTCATTTAGCCAACTTAGCTTCCATCAGACCACACTCTTTTACCCTTCATCTTGTTTTCAGTACCCTGTCACACACACACACACACACACACACACACACACACACACACACACACAAAAACACACACAAGCAACCACGTTTGGGCTAAGAGAAAGTCACCTTGTCTGCATTGTTTAATGTTTCGACTGAGTGGCTCAGGCTGCTGTTCCCCCAGTCATTACCACATTGGCTAATGCATGTCTGGTCCACCCTCAAACTGCTCTGACACTTTCTATTTCTCACAGACACTGCATACATTTCTAGCTACTGACCGAGCCGTGCCTGTAGTGTTACCTAAGACTCCATGAATAAATAGATAACACATGCTTAGCTGTTACTAAACTCAAATGTACCAGTGATCATTATCATCCTTGCTGTGTTTTGTCTTCGGACAACTGGCTCAGTTGGTTTTCAGTCTGTCGTTCCCAGTGCCAAAATGATACACACCTTGTTATGGTATTGTATTTCCAGCCATTTGTTTTATTTATGTTTGTTCTTTTGCAACGTGGGAGGATTTGTGATTCACAGATCTTGGCAGCCATGGGATTTTTCAAGCTTTTTCCCGAAGCTAGTAGTTGTATCAATATTTAGAGTAGTAATTAATTATTAATCTGTGAACAGCGAATTATAAAAACTGTACAAATACTGTATATGTTAGGCCTAATTGTTTGTATTTGACTCCCCCACTGGTGGTTTAGTCCATTACCAAGTAGTAATAGGATTAAGAAAGTTGTTGGGGCGTCTTGCTTTTCTGTATGTTGATGCAGTAAATTCCCACACAAGGGCTAAATAAACTAATCCTCGCCTGTGTGTCCTCACCCATCCGCCACTGTGGGCGACACACCCAATGTGATTATAAGGAGAATAGATTACATCTAATGTACCGTACAGCTTTTGTCCACACTTCCGTTAGCTATGTTATCTAGCCTGTAAATTGTATGATGCTGGCTTGGGTTGTTGCACCTGCATCCACCTCCACTTGGACATAAGCATCCATTTATTTGTTGCCATGTTTCTGGTTTCCTGATGAATGTAAGTCCAATATTCACTCTTCTTTTGGCTCTGTTTTTGGTCCCCACCAGCTTCTCATATTAGTATTTAGCTGTTTTTAGCTGCTAAATGTCCCAGTATGTTCATCAGGTAGTTGCTTACGTTTGTCTCTATCTCTGATGGTTGATGAGAGCTGTGAGACTGAACCAACACTATATTTGCACACCAGAAAACCACAACAATGCTGCTACATTGCCCAGGGGAACATCAGAGTTCATGTTATTTGATTCAATGCTCATATAAAATATTGGCTAAGTGCAGCTTTAAGGAGGCAAATGCATTAATGTAAAGAACTTTCATCATTGGTCGTGTGGTGCAGATGCAGCATGTGTTTCCATTATTATCCAGACAAGTGTGACTCAGCATGAGTTGGCCCTTGAGAGAGCGTTTGGTGGATGGAATCACGGCGATGATTCACCATGTGGTTAGGTAGTGGAGGTATTGTGTGATCCTCAACTGTTCATCATACATTGCTCTATTAAGCAGGCCCAATGCCAGCTGCTACCCAGCACTGTACAAACTGCTCACGACGGGCTGTGTGATCTCCCCCACATACTTCTATTCATTCACAATATCTCTTTGGCCGTTGTAGGAAGCCCAACTTGAAGTGTGTTTCTAAACGCTGTATTGTGTGTATTTGAATATTCTTTCACCTACATGCACTCCCTATGCATCATCCCTTTGTTTCTCTGCCTCTCTCTTGCTCTCCTTCACCATCTTATCCCTTTCTGCCCCCTCCACCTCTTCCTTTGGATTCAATATCCCTAGATAATGAGGACATGATTTAGTCGTGTTTGGCCCATTGCTCAGATTAGAGTGTGTCAGTATTTCTCTCTGACTCTGTGTGTGTGTGTGTGTGTGTGTGTGTGTGTGTGTGCGTGCGTGCGTGCGTGTGTGAGTGTGCGTGTGTGTGATGTCTGGCTAGAGCGCTTCAAATGCTACGGGAGCAGGAATGTTGCTCCATATTGGTCTCTGTTCGCCATGAGATTTAAAGAAGTGCATCACTTAGAGCTGATGAATAAGCTGATGGAGGCATGTGTTGCTGCAGCGCGCAAATGCCTTCCTTTTCTCTTCTGTCTGACAACAAAAGAGATGCCGTGTGCTGCCATCCCAGGCCCTCTCTCGTTCAGTCGCCACTGCACTCATCTGCCCCCGTAGGCTACGTGGGATGCCATCCATACACAACACACACAGATCCCGCCTACGCGCGTGTTTTGCCATGTGGGCCGCAGCGTGTCACGTGACCGAGGGGCCAGTGGGCAGCCGCCCCGGCTTCTTCTCCGGTCAGCCTCAAGTTTGGAGTGCCTTCTGCAACCCTAGCCCCCTCTCACGCCATCCAGCCCCTCCCTTTGGTGTCACAGAGCACCCATCGGGGCGGGTGCTGTTGCAACTTGTGTCAGACTGTGGGGGCGGCTGGGGCATGAGAGAGGAGGAGCTGCATGCTGGAGGTGGAGGGAACAGGAAGGAGATAAGTAACAAGTAACAAGCAGAGAAGTTGTAGAAGGTGACAGAATGTAGGAGAGGACAGGTACAGGTGAGGGGAATGTCAGCGGGTGGGAGACAGAAAGAGAAAAATACTGATATGGACGGTAGAGCTGCAACGATTAATCATTTAATCGATTAGTTGTCAACTCTTAAATTAATCGCCAACTATTTTGATAATCCATTAGTCGGTTTGAGTAATTTAAATTCTCTGATCCCAGCCTCTTAAATGTGGATATTTTCTAGTTCCTTCTCTCCTCTGTGACAGTAAACTGAATATCATTGAGATCCACATTTTCACCATTTTCTGACATTTTATAGACCAAACAACTAATCGATTAATCGAGAGAAAAAAAATCAACAGATTAATTGACTATGAAAATAATCGTTAGTTGCAGCCCTAATGGACGGAGATCAAGAGAATGATGAGTAAGTGAGAAGAAGAGGAGAAGGTCAAGAGACCAACATTTGGCATTTCAGAGAAACATTGTCGTCATCAGTTTTGTTAGTCACCACAGTATGTTCAGGCAACGCTTGTTTCCCCACCCCAATACAAATGCAAATGTCACCCTGTCCTAATAATTATTTTGCTCTTTTTTTTTTATTTCCCTTTACAGGGCCAAATGGTGATGGATGGGTACAAACCTCAGACTTTATTAGAATGCATTCCCCCTCACCACCCTATAGGCTAAGCTACGTTTGTTTTACAGGGTTTGGTTTTAGGTAACATCTTATTTACATATTTAACTTATTTCTGGGTAACTCAAAACCTTGCATTATATAATATTACAAAACTTATTCTGGAGTCAGGGGCCCTGGGAGCACAAGCATACATATGATAACTGATAGCAGATGAGAGGAATGATGTTTTTTTACGGTTGAAAAAATTTGACCTTTTTTGAAAACTCATATTCTTTTGAAAGAGTGTGGCTAATAACAGATAATATCTCATAATCTTCCCTTTTTTGAAGCCTGTATTGGATCTATTTTGTAACCTTTACTGAACACAGATGAAATGGATGTAATTGCAGCAAAAAACAAGTTCACATCTCCTTGCTTCAGACTGAATGGCAACCTCACATCAGTCAGTCACGCCGTACAGTATTCTACTTCCTAGGATCTCTCACTACCTTTCTACAGAAAATTAAACACATACTGTTCTAAGGCTAATCTCCTCATCACGCCTAATCATATTTGTACTTTTACTGCATTTACCAGAAAATCGAGGTATCCCTGTAACAATGCTGGCTTGCTTTCATTGAGTAACATTTTTGTTTTCCTGCAATGCCAAAAGTGCCTGTTGAATCAGTCTGAAAATTGAAACTTATTTTTCTCGGCTTATTTCGTTCCTTTAAAAAAAAAAAACATTCAGTGGAAATATGCTTCCTTTCTGAGAGTTACCTCTCATGTCTGTGCACTAAAGATGAAGCTACACAGCCAGGAGACGGTTAGCTTAGCTTAGCACAAAGACTGGAAATAAGGGGAAACCGCTAGCTTGGCCAAAGGTGAACAATATCTGCCTACAAGCACCTATAAACTCTCTAATAATACTGATAATAATCATAATTATTATTATTATTATGATTATTATTATTATTATAAATCTTTATTTATAGAGCACTTTTCAAAATCCACATTACAAAGAGCTTCACAAAACAATGAAACAATAAAAACATTAGGTTTTTCAAACAACAAATAAAAACTATTTGGTGTTTTAAACACCTGTACAGTGTAGGTAAGAATAGGAAAAACATTTTAGCACCCCCTAGTTGTATGGCATAGTTCAGTATTGCGCAAACAGCTGTAGTGTGTTATGAATGCAGTGGCAGTGATGCTTAGAAGTCAATAGAAAGTCCGACCGCAAACACTTCCGTCAGTCAAGATCAAAGCATGCTGAGATTTGCTGAAGGCCCACAGTATATCACCCAGGACCAACATGAGATTACAATGTTGGCGTAAACCCTGACAATGGCTGAACTGCTTTGGATTTAGCATGCGTACAACGATACAAGAGAGTTGATGCCGATGAGCTTATGAACTTGAAGATTAGCTCTCTAGCGCTGAGCCAGCGAAGGTCCTGGTCGCTGGACGTAGAGGGGAGGAGGAGTGTTGTGGTGTAGTGAAAGGCAACAAATAGTAGCAGATAAGCACGCACGTATATGTATGATTTTAAGACGGGGATCAGTGGTTCGAGAGTGGCGTCGGAAACTGAGTTTCTAGAATAAATATATCTCTAGTTTTAAATTAAAGCATCTGCTGAGAAGTACTGAATCTACAGTGAGAGTGCGACAGTTATTTATCTTTAGCAGCAGTGCATGTGGTGCCATGTTCGACTGTTCTATGTTAGCCTGAGACAGATGAGCGAGACAGATTTATTGAGAATAAAATTTCACGTCAATTTCAAGTCACGGAAATGCACTTGTCCCTATAGCGATATCTAGTGACACTGAGTGTTTTAGTTTTATTTGCCAAGATGTAAAATATCCACTGCTGCTGCAAACCCATAAGGTAAATGGATTTTTATTTCTTGTGCTTATAGTTTTGTAAAATGACATATGAAAAAAGGAAATAGGTCTTCATAGTTCCTCATGATCCTGGTTACTCCAAATATTTAGCTGTAGACCACTTCAGCAGAATATACTGCAGATCCCAGTTTAAGTAGTTAACATTTTTATCTAGAAAGACATGTTGCTGATATGAATTGGAAACGTGATTGTGTTGATACTTTGACCAGCACAAACTAAATTCCATCACCTCCATTATATTAGGTTGGAAACAAACGTCTCAGCGGCGAAGATTTAAAAAAAACTCGCCACATAAATCCAGAACTATCCGCAGGCCTACGTACCGTGGCAAAAGGCAACAATGGAAAGATGTTTATTTTGTGATTTGGGTGAACTAACCCTTTTTTACTGGGTTTAATACTGTCACAGCCCAGACATTGTAATATGGTCAGTCATATTGATTCCCAGTAAATATTACCGAGTCTTCTATCTCTTGTGTCATTGGTTCTGTCACTCATCCAGTTTTCTCATCAATATTTACCCACAATTGCTACATTGATCTGCACTTAGTAAATACTTTATGTAGTGTGTGTGTGCGCGTGTGTGTGTGTGTGTGTGTGTGTGTGTGTGTGTGTGTGTGTGTGTGTGTGTGTGTGTGTGTGTGTGTGTGTGTGTGTGTGTGTGTGTGTGTGTGTGTGTGTGTGTGTGTGTGTGTGAATAAAGATCTCCTTCATGAGCACCTTGTTTGTGTGTATCTTCACTCTACTTCAGTGAAATGACCCCACGTCTTCATTAACACCGGGGCTAAATCATGAGCTGACAGCAGCTGTGGCCGGGGCCAAGAGGACATGGGCACCGATCTGAAGTAGATTAGGGAGCAGATTGTGTGCGCACACTCTTTTTGCGCTTCCACCCAGCTGCCCTTCCCTCACCCTTACCAGGGCCCAATCAATACACCATCCTGGAGAAGAGATGGAGGATCTCGACTTTATGGAGTTGTTAGTCCCCTGTGCATACATTATGAATGGGCCCCATAAGGCTGTTGATAGGCCGAAGGATAGCGTAGCAAAGCACGGCCATAACAAAGGAGAAGATGAGGTACACAGAGCCGCAGCAGTCAGTTCCCCTTATATGGCATTATTTCGATTACCTTATTGATCAGCCTGCAGCAGAACAGACAAAATCATAATCCCAAAACAGATGGGGGACACATAGATACATTTAGTACATCCCAGAATAACATTGCAGTGCCTGGGAGAGTTTGTAAAGACTTTCCACTGTCAAGAAAACTGATAGAGAGCAAGTTTCTTATGAGTCGAGGAGACAAACCATATTTTTTAAAAGTATAAGAACAGCCTGTTGTGGCTCTGATGGAGACCTTGTGTTGTGTCACACAGAGCTAACTGTTCTTTCAATATCTAAAAAATTCTACTTAATGTCTGGAAGACAGAGTGCCTTTGAACTTTGGCAAGTTTGAGCGATTTACATCTAAGAAGTAGACAGTGACCATCACACGCGTTGTTAAAGAAGAGTTGTACATTGCAAATGAGCAGCATTAAAGCATCTGTTTCTCTTTTAATGTAATATTCAGTTTGTTCTCTTGCCCAAGTGTAATCTAAAAGCTTGCTGAAAGTGGAACGCAAGGTATTTGGCTTCAGAAGAAAACATAAAAACAGTTTTTCAGAGACATCAGTAATGCTGGTTAAAGCTAAAAGAGTTTTGAGCTACAGGGCAGCTGCAACATTTCTGTGAAACATCACTTTCAAAATCATCCCTGTTTTTCATTTGATGTTTTTGATAGTTTATAAGAAATGACTTTGAATTTGACAGTTGTTTAGGTGGATTCAACTCTAATTGATGCTGCTGCTGATTGACACTAATCAGTGAGCCACATTATGCCTACATTTTCTCTCATATTTTAACTGATAATCACATGCAGACAAAAAGAACAAACAGAGATGATCCCTGAAGCCATGAGCCGTATTAACATGCTTAGCATACTCAAACATGGCAGCAGCATCAGGGTGGCTTTTTCTAACTAATTTCCATTGATGGAAATGTCCCTGTAGAGCTAAAATGATTAGTCCTTTAATCAATTAGTCGATCTGCTGAACATAAATCAACAACCTTTTTTGATCAGCGAGTAATCATTATCGTTAAAATAATTTAATTCCAAATAATTTTTCAAACAAACATTCTCTAGTTCCAGCGTCTACATAAATTTGTAAGCATATTCTGCTTATATTTGTTTTCTGTGTAATAAACTGGAAATCTTTGGGCTCATCGCCGTTTGATGTCACCTCGGGCTCAAGGAAATTGGGATATTATGATGATTATTATGTCATTTTTCACTTTTCTGACATTTTACAGATGAATTCCAGTTGGAGGCAGAAGTAAACACACTGTCAGTACTCTGGTGGCACCTAACTTGCAAAGCCACGTAAAGCATTGTAATATATGTAAAGGATTTCAGACGTCTAACCTTCTGTTATCAGCTGCTCTGACAGTAAACTTTTAAAAATAAAAGCCTCTGCTCTATGAAATGAATTTTACTTGAATACATCTCCGTTAATTCTTCCTGTTTCCATCGCATTCTGAGTGGAATGCAGGCAAGACTCTAGACCTAGCGATCTGACCACACAGGGCCGATGGGGGAGCCGTCACCCTGCATATCTCTCGCTAGCTGGCTACTCTGACAGTCACTGGTCGAAATTCCACTCCAACAATAACGTGTTTTCTTGTTTTTATTAAATGCAGAATTTATTCTGATTACATTGCAAGTAATTACAGAGTGTGCTGATATTAACCATAAGCTAATTCCTGCTGGGATTAATGACTAATTAATTACTGGGTCGGACAGCTGTGGTATGTTAATGTTATCCCCCCCCCCCTCCCCCAAAGGCTGTGTCATACTTCATTTCAGACTAGCGCTTTGAGACCGAATAACTTCCACGTTCACACAGAGTACCCCCTCGCCTGTCGGACTAAGCGACCGCTGACCATGATTAACGCAAACATCTACGCTTTCATGGTCAGTGGAAGGGTGTTCCGCTCCACTCGGCATTACTCTGCAGTAATGGCGGCGGCGGCGGCGGCGCTTCAGGGAGCAATAGGGATTTGTCCATAGATCAAATGATTAATTGATGAATCAAGATATTAATCAACAGTTGATTTATCTTGTTTGACTGTGATTTAGTTGTGGGAAAGACCGGTGGTAGGACCTGATAAGCCTATGGCTTCTACATATCCCTTTTTGAGCAGGTCTAGTGTTATGTTGAAATTCATTTTCTGTTCTTTTTTTATACATTTTCAGTTTTGTTCATTTTTATATATTTTATATATTTATATATTCATTCATATATAAAATACGGTTTATTATCAGTAAAGGAAATTATCATTACAGGGCTATTCCTATGCATCAGTTTAGTCCTCTGCTCATACAGTCATATACTATGCCAGTTGCTTACATTTACTGTATTCAAAATGTATACAATTAGTATTGTATGGTAGTAGATTAGGTGCTTGATATAGTGTGTGGTAAGTATGTGTGTGGTCATTAACCGCATTGACCGCTACATCACTGTGTTTGTACTGCACATAGCAAACATACAAACCTACACACATGGTATTTTGAAGCCCAGTGGCACTAACTGGCCTTCCAGCATTTAATCTTCCAGATCTCTCCCTCTTTTTTTCTCTATTTGCCTCCAGACATATTTTCTTTCTCACGCAGTTTCCGTCTCTTCTGCTGTCCTTATTCCCACCAGCTCGTCTCTCTCCCTCCTGTTTTTTTCTCCCCCCCCCCCTCTCGTCAGTCCTCCACGGCGCCCGGGTCACCTGTGTTGATTTATTGTCAAATCTTCCAGGATTATCGGTAATCCCACAACAGTAAAATCTGTTTGCTGACAGCTGTGCTCCCTCTAACAGTGTTGCGGTTTCCTGTGCACACACTGCCCTTATATACCAGAAAAAGCCTGTCTTTCTTCCCCGAAAAAAAAAAGAAAAAAGAAACATTAATTTTCCGCCTCAATGGATTCCAATTGACAATATTCTACTCTCCTTTTCTGTGGTATTTTGTTGTATTTGACTATGATGTGGGGCTGCTTTCTGCCTTTGTGGATTAGGGGGATGGAGTAAGTTTATTGTGGGTGAATAAAGTATAATATTGGCTATATTCTCACAGGGTCACAGATGCTCCCGTGGGTTTTTCTTACCCCATCTTCATGAATACTGCTGTTTTTGAACATCACAGAGAATGACTCACTAATAATATAGCCATCGCTTCTCGCACTTCATGCTCAGTCAGTAGGTGTTCAATCTAACGAAAATACAGTAATGCACTTGTGTACAATCTCCTTTTCATCTTGGATAAATTGGAGTTGAAATAGAAAATGACTGAGAAACAAATTGAGCCACACACGCCTTAGAAGATATTAGTTTTATCGATCCAGCTGTCCTCGAAATCAGCAATATGGAATATCGCTAAAGTATGATGCTATGATTTTACAGTTTGCATTGGAGTGCAATTCATTCACATGAAAATAAAATTACTGCACTGGCAAATTATCCCCTACTGGGGAAAAAACAAAAAACTAAATTAAAAACAAATCCCTCTAAGACACAATTCACACTGAGGTATAATCCTCATCTTTACACTTGCATGCACGGCATGAGAAATATCTGTATTTCTTCCCCAGGTGGTGTACAAAAACAATGATATCCGGCTGGAGCTGTCCCGCCTTGCCCGCATCGTGGACCCCAAGATGAAACTCCAGGGTGATGTGGTCTTCAAGTGCGAAAACGTTGCCACCCTCGACCCCATCAACTTCGAGACGCCGGACTCGTACCTGGCCTTGCCCAAATGGAACACCAAACGCGTGGGCTCCATCTCCTTTGACTTCCGCACCTCGGAACCCAACGGGTTGATACTCTTCACCCACGGCAAGCCCCAGGACCGCCGGGACGCAAAGGGCCAGAAGAACAACAAGGTGGACTTCTTTGCAGTGGAGCTGCTGGACGGGGGGCTGTACCTGCTGCTGGACATGGGCTCCGGCACCATCAAAGTCAAGGCCACTCAGGCTAAGATCAACGATGGCGCCTGGCACCACGTGGACATCCAGAGGGACGGCCGCTCAGGTAAGCACGGAGGGGTTAAGGGGAAAGGGAAGGAAGGGAAAAACTGCCTCAAAGGAAGACACGTCCGAACGAGAGATGTTCCGATACCATTTTTTTCCTTCCCGATATCGATTCCGATACCTGAACTTGTGCATGGGCCAATACAGGGTACCGATCCGATACCAGTATGTTAAAAATAAATAGTTTTTTTTTAGCAGCTGTAAACTACGAAAATATGAACAAATACATACAGAGAATAAACACCATAGAACTTTCTTTTTTATCTATTCAGTCAGAAAAACGTGCTCTGGTTTATCGGCATTTCTTTAAACCAATCACAATCGTCATGGGCGGTGCTAAGCGCCGGACGGAGCCACGGCGCCGCTGAAAAATAGCCTCGGGAAGGAACTTGTTTTGGTGGAACAAGTGTACGGCCGAAAAGAATGACATTCGACAGAGTTTCCAGCGGCACCGGAGCAATTCCGGAAGTGAAACTTGGTGGATATACTTAGTGGATATAGACTAAATCAGTCATAACTTAAAAAAAAACTAATTAAAATTAGAAAAAAAATAATGATAATTAATCTAAAAATTGCTGTGTAGGCTTCTGTTTTTAGAGCAGTAAAGCAGAGAGCTTACGTTAGCAAACGGCCGTTTTATCCGAGGCTAAATTACTTGGTATTGGATCAATGCTTAGACTCGCGTTCTCACCGATACCAGTATTTTAGGCAGTATCTGAGGCTTTCCCGATACTAGTATCGATATCGGAACAACTCTAGTCAGAACTCAATTTTCACTTTGAAGTGGTAACTGAAATTTCACAGATTTTCTGCAAGCTACTTTTAGTCACAATGTTTACGATTAGTTAGAAACTTCATTTCTGTTTAACATCACTGTCACAGGTTGTTAAACTGTGATCAGCTTGATGTGGTGGAAAAGCACCGGGGTCTCGTTTCTCATTTCTCTCTCTCTTTTTCACACACAAACGCATATTTAAGAGTGGCTTCGATCAAGAAGCTGAACTCCTGGCTCAATTAAAAATATGTAGCCTTTGGCTATACTGTATATGAATTTATAGGCAGAGCTGACAAGGCAACAAACTAACTGCTATCCAGAGGGATCAAACCAAGGGAAATAACGGTGCGCTTCCTGTGCAATATATCCTAAAATAGAGTGAAGAATGATTAGTACTTCCAGCAGTATCGCTGCGGTAACTTTGTTATAGATTATCATTCCTCTTTTCAAATTGGAAACATACATTTTGGAAAATTAAAAGAAAATCCAGAATTGTTTCCATTATGACAGCACTTCATGTATTCATTTTTACAATACATTAGGCACTGTAGCAAGAAGTTAAAGTCTCTAAAATGGCCAACAGTGTTAAAGATATTTAATTTATAATATGAAACAACAAAATGATAGATTTGAGAGGCTGTTACCAATAAATGTTTTGTATGTTTTAGCCATGCTGGCAGCATTACAATCCCTTTAACCTCAGCTGTGTCTAGTGCTAAATGGCAAATGACAGCATGCCAATCAATCTTATCATTGTCACTGTGATTATGCTAACATGTGATGTTATCATTTTGCCAAAACGCCACTGTGCAGCCTCACATATCCTATGGCATGGCTGTAGACTCTGGCTTAAAATATACATTCAAAAATTGCCATTTATTAATGTTCTAATAATTGTCGATATCAACTAATCTTTAAACCTCCATTGTGTGATTTTTGTGAGTTTATTCTTAGCAAAAACGACGAATGCCAGGGGGAGATTACTCGCCAGGGAAGCGAAAAAGAGAATTAAAACGACAACGCGACAGGCAAAGCAACAAGACCAGAGAACAGCTGTGTGTAAACGATGGAGATACTAAGAGCTAATTTCGGGTTCGGCCACCGTAGCAGTTAAAACGTGATCGGTATATTCAGTTGGTTGTCATATACAATTTCACCGCTAGATGGGAGAAATTCTTACACAATGTAGCTTTAACAAAAACTTGACCTTAAAATGTTTTTCTTTGGAATACAAAATACAACTAGGAAATATGGAAATAATTTTCACTAACATCACCTTTACACTAACTTGCAAGACCATTTTCCTCCAGAGAACTTCACCATTCTACAACATCAATAATATTCAACTGGTTTTGGATGTGCTGAAATCGTTTAGGTTAAGCCCTAGAATAATTGTGACACTGTTGCGCAGCCTGTTATTTAGGGTAGTTTGAATGACTTTTTTTCTAATCCGCATTCCGCGAAGATCCGCCCTACAGTACTCTGCCTCTGATTGGCTAGTACTCATTGCCTTCTTGACAGAATGTGGCGCAAAGGAAAAAACTAACGGGCTCAGAAGATGACAGGCTTAATGCTGATTAACAAGAACATTTTAAAATGGCACTTCATATTATGACGGTTTCCGGCCCCTGCTGTAGACTCACTGTAGCTTCCACAATGGAACTGCACCAGCTGTAAGACTGCTTGCTTGTTTCAGCTTCTTCCTCACAACTCCGGAGTTATATAAACTTCCTCAATATATTAATATCAGCGATGATTTATTGCTGGGATGAAGCCATAATTCTCTCCAGATAACTACTGACTCTGCTTCCTTCCATCTGTATGTCCTCTGACCTCATAACATGGCCAAATACACAGAAAGTATTAGAAGAAGATTATATTAGAGAAAAGGGTTAGAAACTGCTGTTGGCTAGAGCTGCAAAACCCAACACAGTCTCTGTATTAGGTGTGATCCTCCAGAGAACCGGGGTATGTTGGTTCGGCGCTACAGCCTGTGTTATATATCAGGTTAGAGCAGCCAATTTAGCCGCGTGTCAGAGCCCGCTGCTATGATTAATCACCGGCACAGCCCCCAGTGCGATAGCAGAGTAGAAAGTAGGATTTTCACTGGGAAAAAGCGGGATGTGACAGATATATGGATAGCAGACTGAGGGATGGTTAAGAACGGGCATAATCACACTTGTGGCTTGAGTGAAATGTTAATGAGTTGCAAGTGAATTCAATTTCTTGTCCACAAAGATCTCCAGCCAGAATCTCTCTGTCTGGCTGCAAGGTGAATGTAACACAAGTAAAATGTGACAACTTGTATTACGACGTTTGCAGAATGGCTAAATTGGAAGTTTGTGTATAAAGAGCGTGCTCATTTCAGCTCCATCTCAGTGTGGGCTAACAGAGAGGTGCAGATAGAGGTAATACTTGTAAGTTAAACCCTCTTTTTCTTCTTTGCTTAATTATTTATATTTTAAGGCCCAGTCTGTACTTATGAGGCCAAATTAATTGCAAGTGTACATGCCTTGCAATTAAATTCATGGTTTATTAATGATCTTGATTTGAATTAAAGGCCCGCTTTTCTACTGTGTTCACTTAAATTAAAAAAAATCAACAAACAGCATCAGCAAACTTAAACTTCGAGTTTGCTTAAAGACCTGTCAATCATTTAGTTTTTTTACTTTCATAAACCTTGTTGCATCAGCTTTGTCTTGATGCATTTGACAGTGTTACCTCTGCATAGATAGTATGTTAATTTGGGGTTCAATGGATGTAAAACTAAATATTTAAAATTGCCTCATGGAACATAGACAGTAACAACTATTTACTGTAGGTCTTTGTGCTGTTAGATCACACGCAGAGACCCTGTCCCAGTGGAGTGGTTATTTTTTTGGATGCAAACTTATTTCTTCTCTGACTGATTTTTGTTGTTCTACCCTCTATTCTGTAATTGTATGACTCAAATAGAGTTCTCTCATCCTGAGTCTACCTAATCAGGCCACGTCATCACAGACACAGACGTGCTTTGCTATTTCTATTCATTTTAGTCAGCCATTTTTTACAAGTTTGTTGCTTGTGTTCACCAGCACCTCCAATTTCTTAGAGCTTCTGGTTGCAAATTACCCAAAAAATCGATCCGCATTTTCACCTCGACCAGAAACAAGTGATATTATCTCACTCCCCCGGCAGTCTTTTTAAAGCATATGATAGCAATAGTGCATGGTGCATAGTGACATGTTGACATGTACATTTTTGCAGTGTAGGCCAGTATTTACAGTAATAATGAATGGATTTTTCTTCCTCCAGGCATCATCTCGGTAAACAGCCGCCGGACCCCTTTCACGGCCAGCGGGGAAAACGAGATCTTGGACCTGGAAGGGGACCTTTATCTGGGCGGTCTGCCTGACAGCCGGGCGGGCCTGGTGCTCCCCACGGAGCTCTGGACCGCTATGCTCAACTACGGCTACGTGGGCTGCGTCCGGGATCTGTTCATCGACGGGCGCAGCAAAGACATCCGGCAGATATCTCAGTCCCAAAATGCAACCGGTATCAAGTCTTCGTGCAGTAAGGTGACGGGGAAACAGTGCGACAGCAACCCCTGCAAGAACCACGGAGCATGTAAGGAGGGATGGAACCGCTTCGTCTGTGACTGTACTGGAACTGGCTTCTGGGATAGCACCTGTGAGAGAGGTGAGACTTCTTTCCAATCATCCCTCTCTATCTGGAAAATGTGTTTTCTCTCTTGTATTGATCATTTTAAAATTGTTTGGGGTTTGTCAGAAGACTTGATTTTTTTTTTTTTAGTAAAGGGACTTTTTAATGAGGGTACAGCAGCTGGAAATCTATATGGTCGGTGTGTTTATAGAATAGTGTTGTTTTACTTTCTATCGATATGTCTGTGTACAAAGTAGTTTACAAGATGCAAAATGTTAACAGTAGTTATGAAGTAGTTTTACAAAGTTGAAATATCTTTTCTGGTATCCGACAGATGGTTGTAAAGTGGCAGTGACGTAGCCACTGTCTACTAGCATTAGCTTTTCCAAGCAAAGTGGACAATGCTCTGTTTTAGCAGACAGGCGGAAGTGTGACTTGGGACACTTCCCTCACAATATTTATGAAAGCTTTGCTGAAAGATTTAATGGGATTTTCTGCCAAGTGGCTTTGGAAAAGCCTTTTTTTTCTTTTTTGCTGGAGAAGGTTCTGCAGTGAAATTGAACTTCTCTCTGCTAGTGAATTGGGCTCTCCTTGTCTGGATTCTAAGAGCTTGGACGCATTAAGCTTTTATGAGACGGCGGAGATAGGGACACTCCGAGCTGTGGGAGAGTATGTTATCAGACTATTGTTCAGATTGTCCTTCACTTTTTCAGAGATTTTCGGGGTTCACTAGAAGGCTTTAGAACTTGAGGTGTGTAAAGAAACGTAACTTTAGGAGGAATAATGAGTATCTGGAGAGTAGGTTGTTACAACCAGACTGTAGAAGGCCGGCGGGATTTTTTTTAATGTTACCTTTATTTAATCAGGTAGGCCGACCTGGCCAAGAAAAACATAAGCGTACAAGACAACATACAGTTTTCACATTCAATATAGTACAAGAAAACAGAGTGCAATAGGCTACAAAGGTACAGATTAAGTAGGCAGTACAAAGCCGGCGTAAAGTGAGGTATAAATAAGTATGTATGATAATATGTTGTTAATGACTTAAGAAGAATAGAAATATGTATATCATACATATGCCTTACACTGACAAAGGTTATGTCTTATAGACTATTAAAGACTGAAAAATGGCACTTCTGTGTTGTTAATATACCTTTTTAAGTAATCAAACATAGACTGTAGAATGTTATGTAATGTGGAGTACATGTCCTGTCCTGTCCTGAAAGAGCTAAACTTCCGGTGGGAGCCCAGTTAGGAAGCCGGGGCTGTCTGATCAAGTTAACCTAGTCTCAGCCGAAGTGCTGCTATCTATTTTAGTAGCGCTCCCATGATATTAGCACAAAGATGAAGAAAAGGCAGCAGCGTACTGTCTAAAAAACACTCAAACCGAGCCAATGTGCCTCACTGACCTTCCACCCACAAGAAGAAAACATTAAGTCATGTGTCCCTAATGCTCCACACACTCATTCTTCTTCGGTCCTGTTTCGCTGCCTGCCACAGATCGGCCTCCGGACGGTCGTATCTCTGCATCCGGGGAGTGCCGGGTGGTAACCCCATGGGGCTGCAGGCCTGACTTACAGTTCTGGAGCTGTGGAACAAAGCTTCAGTCTGTTCAGCAGTTGATTTTTGACTTTACACAGTGAGACTTGAGGTGTGGTAAAAATGTGCTGATGTTGCTAATGCTGTCATGACTAAATACATGCCTCTGCATTTTAGTTCCTTGGTTCAGATACTAGCTGTATCCCTTCTCATCAGTTTACTTGTTTGAAGGTACAGTATGTTGCTACAAATTGAGATAGTGCTGTACATTCTTCCAATGCACAGTATAGTGGATAATTAATACATTGATTAACAAAAGTTAAGGGCACTTTTAAAAGTCATGGGGAGTATTATGTAGTAGACCTTGGGCCTGGACCGACCCTCCGGGTTTGGGCTGGCCTAATTTCTCAAACTTCCCCCGGGCTTGAATCAGGTTTTTCCGCTGTTTTTTTTTTTATACAGACCTTATATTCTGTGTAATGTCATGAATACTGTATGGACCATGTACTGCTGTGTGTGTGACCGCCAGCTGTTCGGAAATCATGTCACTGACAGCAGTTGCCTAGAACAGTTCTGAGACTCCCGACTGCCTCACATTAATGAGGAGAAATGTTATACTGTACATTCTCTATTTAATGTGACGTGACAGTTTTTGGGCTGTGCTGCACTTTTGAGAAGACACATCTTGGAGACATATTATGTCTATATACATATATATATATATATATATATATATATATATATATATATATATATATATATATATATATATATATATTGTTTTTTATTTTGATATTTGGGATATTTAATCAGGCTCAGGCCCAAAACTGTTGCCATGGTTCGGACTCGGGTCGGCCTTGGACAGAAACTATGCGGGTCCATGTATGGTTGGGCCTGATCATAGCTCTATTATGTACTGTAGCCCTGTCGGAAGAAGTACTCATATTATTTACTTTAGTAAAAAAATACCAGTACAAGAACCTAAAATGTACCATTACAAATAAAACAAAATTCTTTATTTAAAATCCTACTTAAAGGTACAGAAGCATTACCAGTAAATTGCATTTAAAGTATGAAAAGTAAAAGTATTCTGACCCCTGTGACTTACTTATTTTTATATTTTACATTATTCCATTTTTAATACTGATGTAACAATGTGTACGTAGTATTTTACTCTTGCAGCTGTTTGGGGTGGAGCTACTTGTAACTTCTTTATATACATAAAAGCCCAGGGCTAGTGCTAGACCCTTAGACTGAGAAGCCCCTGGTCATAAGATACTCAAGTAACTTACAAGTACCTTAAAGTTGTACTTTAAGCTATAGTGCGTAATTTCTGTCACCCCCCTGAGGAATTTTAAGTATATCCACATGATACAAGCCTTCTCCGATCGCGCCCCCCCCTCCCTCCTCCACGCAGTTGCTAGTAGCCAAGGAGGACACAAGGATTAAATAAACATGAGGGACTCTTCAGAAGAGGTAATTATCTTTACTCGAGTTTCTGTGGTTGTGCTGTAATTTCTTTTAGGTAGAAATACAATCTAAGCATACACAATGGTATTGTCTGTATCATATCAATGAGTAGGGCTGCGTACCGAATTCAACACTTTTAGGCACCGACTGAATTGCCTCCTTAGTATCGAGTATCAAAAAATACCTCGTCATTCAAAACCAGATTTCAATAACTAAGGAGTAAATCTCATCAGCGTCAATGAGCCAATAAGCATGCAGCATGCTTCTACTAAGATCTAATCATGTTTGTGATTGGCTGTCTAACATTACACGTTGTTGTAATTTCTTTTTGTAAAAACTGATTTTTATAAAATTAATTAAATAAATTAATAAATTAATAATCGAAAAAAGTATTGGTCAGGAAATATTGGTATCGGAACGGCTATGGAAATGTTTTTAACGATGCTCAACGAGACATCAGGCCTTATCTACTTGGTGGTTAACAGTGTGGACAGAGCAGGTTAGATGATCTTCCCCAGCTGTCCCTGGGGGATCAGTAATCCCTCCTGTGTGTTCTGGGTCTGCTCTGTGGTCGGGCCTGAACATCCTGAACCACCTCAGCTAGAGCTCCCGCCAGTGCAAAGGCACAGCGGTTCGATACCGGAGCCCTCTCAGTTTACTGCACTGCTTTCTTTCTCGCGTAGAGTGAGGCCGGCCACCCTGTGGAGGAATGTCATCCCGGGCTGCTTGTGTCAGCGATCTATTTTTGTTTCTTCCGGTCACTACCCAAAGCGTGCGACCACAAGTAAAGGGTCGGAAAGAGGACTGAGCAGTAAATGGAGAGCTTTGATATGGAGCGCCTTCTTCTCCACCACAGTCAGCACAGCCCTCACTACCATTCCCCTTCTGCTACAATAAAAAAGCCGGCTTTTATTTCAGCAATCTCTTTTAAGAGCTCACCCGAGCTGAGCAGTCCATCTTTTTCCTTCCCCTTACTCTGACTGTTTGACCCTCCGCTGCAATCTGCACATGGGAGCTCACAGTCTGATTAAACCAGTGAGACAACGTCTGCAAATAGCACTAGGTCTGGATGTTGGCAAACTAAATGTACAAATTAGTCTGATCTCTTTAGCTTGTACATTCTTTCATGATTACTCGTATTACACTTCAGAGTAGAATATTTTTGACGCTACGTCTTGTCTGCTTCAAAAGCGATAACCCTTGTGATGAAGAAATTGCTTTGATTTGAAATGTTGGGCATGAAACGACGTAGTATTTTCTTTTTTCCAAAATGAATGTGCAACTCTTTGGAACGAATGGAATTGGTTTAGTAATGCCTGTGGAATAGTTTATTATCCCTCTGATCCATGCTTTTAAGCACCCCCTGTAGCTCCCTAGTGACAATATCAAACAACCACAGAGATGTATTCACACATGGCACTTGCTATTGATCTCAAGCACAGTATACGGTACGACAGAGAATTGTGCTTGTATGATGAAATGATCGAGATCAGCTCTCTCCCCGGGAGTGTCACAAAGGTTACACGTTTACATTACAATGATTGGCCTTTGCTGGTGACATTATGCTCACATCTCTTTTGTCTGTCTTAGTTTAAAACAGTCAGTTGAGATCAGACTACACTTCCCTTTGCATGCATTGGAAGTATTTCTCACATTGCGTCAGGATTTCCTTTAAAGGTCCTGTATTGTAAAAAGTGTGATTTCCATGTCCTTTCTGATTATAACGCAGGTTGAGGTGCTATACTGCATAAATTCTGTGAAAGTATCAAAACCGTCAGTCCACAGAGGAATGCACTCAGCTTGAATACAGAAACGGTGCTTTAAAACTTCCGTACAGTTGTGATGTCACAACTATGATATATATCGGTAGGAAGTGCCGCCACAGTGCCGTTACATTCATTCCCGAGCTGCCATGGTGGTGCAGAAACGCCAAGAGTGCAGACCCGGAAACACTGACCAATCAGAGCAGACTGGGCTTTCTCGGGAGGGCGGTTTATAGCACTTAAACTTAGCATTTTTAGACTGAGGGTGAATACAGGTATATTCAGATAGACAGTATGAGAAAAATAATGTGTTTAGAACATTAAGGCATGTTAACATGTTCTAGTAGAAATCCCAAATAAAAAAAGCTGAATAAATAAAGTAAAATGCACTTTTGTTGGGACTTATTATCTCAGTATTATAACTTATCACTTGATGATTGTAAATTATTAATTGATTAGTAAGGAATGTGTTGAAATTGTCTTCAAATGACTTATACGAAAAATATTCTATAGACATTATACTCACGGAACAGCATGCCATTATTAGTCCTAATAGATTTTAGTAAATATAAAGTAAAATTTAACAGCCAACACCCTATTTGGTAGTAAACCAGTGAAGGCAACACTGGTTTACTTACCGTAGAGCATTTTTTACATTAAACACGTGCAAAAACAAACAAAACTCCTCATGTACCATTGTATAAGGACTTAGAGAAAACCAAGGCCTCGTGGAAGGGGTTTCAGCACATTTTGCACTAATGATATTTTTGGAAACCAAATAATGGAATCATCAGAAAGTCTCGAGATGATTTTCATCATATTTGTATTGAACGGAGCACATGGCTCTGTGTAATTTCTTCTTAAAAAAAAGAAGAATGACTGAAAATACAACCTGGCAGATATTTTAGACTGTTTGAGGAGATCAAAGATCTTACCAGGTGACAACTAACAGGCAACAGCGCTCCTGTCTGCTCTGTTTTCTGGTATCTGTGCCAGCTTTAGTATACAGATGATTTCTGTCTCTTATCTCTCGTGTGTCTGTTTTTTTTTTCTTCCTTTTACTCTGTTTCATTCGCTGTCCTGAACATCTCTCCCTTTCTTGTACTTTTGCATCTTCCTGTTTATCCATCTCCCCTTCTCTCTCTCTCTCTCTCTCTCTGTCTCTCATACTCACACTCACACTCACACACACACACACACACACACACACACACACACACACACACACACACACACACACTCTCCCTCTGTTTTGCACATCTTCTTTACCCCACCCCATGAGACATGACAGCACCTGTGATCAGAGGTCTGCTGTTGTATCACACAAACTGATGTAGTGTCAGCATGGGAGTGTGTGTGTGTGTGTGTGTGTGTGTGTATGTGTTTTCTGAATATGTGCACATACTGAATATGATGCATAACAAGCAATGGATATCATCATTCCCTGTTTTTGTGTGTCCATATATTTCTGTGTCTGCACCCTGTATATGTTTGCATCCATTCACGTAATTGAAAATGCTTTTTTTTATTACCCCCAATGCTCGGGGTTGTGTGTGTGTGTGTGGGTGTGTGTGTGTGTGTGTGTGTGTGTGTGTGTGTGTGTGGTCATAATTAGCCAAGCAGTGCCAATGCCCCGTGCGGGTGTATGATGCCGGGGCTCTGGCCCTAATAGACCCCTCTCGTATGGGTTGTGACCGGGAGCGTAGCCCTGCCAAAAACCCATCTGCCTGTGATCTGGATTCAGCTTGGCTCTGTGTGGCCACCAACAGGCACACATGGCGAAGAGAAGACAGAAGTTCCTTGCTTAAAATACAACACTATGCACATGTAATGACATAGTTTGAGGAACATGTTTGCCCTTATACACCCTTCAGGTGATAAGGCTTGTGGAATTAAAATGTAATATCTTTATTTTTGTGACCTGTTTTTATTGTCTTCTGCTGTGCCAGCTTTAATCATTTGCTAAAGTGTAAAAACAGGTTATTTTTATTATTATTTAACTTAGCACTCCCATCTGTGTAGGGTATGTCTAATTGGGTTGAATCAGGCATACAGGTTTAGTTCGGTGTAGTACTTTAAAAAGGTATGCAGAAAAATGATTTTCTTCTCAAATAGCCTGCAGTCAGATCCACAAAAAGCAAAGAGAAAGGAAATTATTACCCTCCTGTGATGATAATGTTTGAAGATGCTTTGTCCTCTCTCTCTCTCGTCTTTGGGAAGCAGCTCAAGGCTTCATTCCTCTTTGATTGTAACATTCCATTACATGAAAAAGGCTACCCAAATACTTTCCCCCAGATTACTCAAGTCGTATTTGAGTCTAACTTGCAAGAGGTGACATTAATTCAAGACTACAGGGGAGGTATATTTGATGTTGTCCGCTGACTCTGCCATGAGACCAAATTCATGCGCACTGCTGCCTCGATTGAGCGAGCCAGTCATCCGTTCAAACAGTCAGTCAAGCTTTGTGTTGGTAAACCGTGTGCGGGTCTGTTTGTGTGGGTGAGGGAGAGGAGCTTTTAGATAGGAGGGTGTTGCTGACAGTTGTGTGTTGCAGAGTGCTGTGCAGCTGATAAAGTAGCCCAGTTAATCAGGTAAATAGGCCTGTAATGAAGTGTGTTTGTCTGACAGCGTGCCAGCCCAGCACCAGGCGATCCCGCTGAGACTCTCCTCTTTCTGTCTTTCGGCTGCATTTACACACACAGATACACAGTCAGACACACACACACACACACACACACACACACACACACACACACACACACACACACACACACACACACACACACCATTCCACTGGGGACAGATTGGGTTGTGTCTAATGCATATTGCATTTTCTCTGACAAGATGCCACCGCCCACATACAGTAAGTGCCTGTGTTTTCCCTACTGTCAGTGCAGAGGAGTCGTGATGGCTCTGGGCCTGGAAGTGTGTCTACCGCAGATCATTGGTCACTCAATATAGTGCTGGCTTCCTCTTTCTTAATGTTTTTACGTGAGACAATGCACTGCTTAAACCAGAGGTGCCCAAACGTTTTCATATGAAGGGCCAAAATGTTATCTGGCCTAAAAATATGTTGATGTTGAAGAATACCATAATTCTTGTAATTCTTCGTAGATAATACGTATGTCATCTAAGTTTACCAGCACTGTGCTTTACTCAGATTAAGTACTTTTTAGCTGCAAATAATGTTTGTTTCGTAGTCATTACGGTTAGGATTTACAGCACTTTCAAATTAAGAGGAGAATAAGCATGAGCACTCCGCCCAAGTAGCACTGCTTCCCTTTCTGAGAATATAGTTCCCAGTTTATATACGGTTAGAAGATGGCTGTGTCTCAAGTGATGTTATTTGTACATGCTGTGACTATACAAATCACAACATGTAAATAGGAACATGTTGCCGATATTTTGTCACTTATTCGGAGCAGTAGGCTAGTTGGAGCCGGTTACCTCCAGGATCTGTGCTAGGCTAAGCTAACGGTGGAGCTGTCAGAGTTACGACACGCACAGAGATGAGAAGGGTATGTATGGACTTGTCTAACTGTCGGGGTTACGGTGAATAAGCTAATGTCCCAATAAGTCGGCGTGTTCCTTTAAGGTACAAAATAATCTTTGGTTTTGCTTTGAACTAGCATTCAATGACACATTGTTTTATTCAATTAATTCCATTTAATTAAATTTAAGGTTATTTATTATGATTGATTGATTTTGAAATGGGTCATGCTCCTCATGGTAGCATTTAGGCAGTTTCTTTTTGGTGTATCATTACATTTCTGCCTAAACTCATACACACCGTTAATCACATCAATCACATTGGTTCTCATAAAGGTAGAAACACCAGAACACACACGGCATGCAATTACCTGCTCATTTTGCTCGATGTTCATTCATAGTGGCAGTGAAATAATAGGTTGCCACGTGGCCTTTACAGTTTAATCATAGGTAATAATGGCAGAACAGAGATTTGATGACATTGATGCTCGCCACCTTTCTACATCTTGTAATCTTGTAACCTGGGCATTACGATTTACTTTATCCTTGGGTTATGCTTGAAAAGTGGGGGGAAAAAAGCAGTACTTTTTCAAGAAAATGCTTAATTTTGCAGATGATGTATCTGTTGTGGCGGATATAATTTTCGTACTGCAAAGAACAAGAGAAATAAAACCATACATTTGAAACATCATAACAGAGGTATATACGTTCAAGTTGCTAACCCCTAAAGTTCACCTCAGGGTGACAATACAACAGCATTCACAGCATCTACCCATTTTAACAAAGTGCAAGTGTCTAGCAATTCTTAATATGCTGCAATCTCTCATTTACATGCAGACTATATGATTAACTTACATTTGGCTGCCACAATTACTGTGCATTGTGTTGTGCACAATGATTAATCTATTGCTATGAAAGTATGGCGGCATTATGGGAGTAAGCCACATTGATAATGCATTAATAATTTAAAAAAAATCTTTTCCAAGCCCATTTGTATTCGGATGAGGTTGATTCTTCAGATATGGAAAAAGCCAATTCCAACAGTGCTAGAGTGGCAACATTTTAATGCTTGTCTAAATGCCTTTTCCACCCACAGAGAGGGGGAAAAACTTGATCTCCCTGAAAGTCTCCCTTAATCCTGGAGTCCTCTAATAGCCCTTGCATAGCTGTGAGGCTGTCTTTCTGCAAATAATTTCTTAAAATCAGGTACCAATTACTGCCACATATGATTTTGATTCCACATGTCAAACCAGACCCGTGTACGTGTACTGCATTTTGTATGAGTCTTATTCAGTACGTTGCAGTTGCAAAACCATATTGGTATCATATTTTCTCCATAATTAATTTAAAATGGCAACATTTAGAAGAGACACTTTAAATTATCAAGCTGAAATTAACAAAAATAACGTACACAATTAATCTAGGCTTAATCCCTAGATGGGGAAAAAAATGATGTTGCAGTATTTAGTTAATTGTGTTGCCTCTGTTTTAGGTTTCACTGATAGAAACATAAGTACAGTTATTTAAAAAAGAAGACACACACACGCGCACACACACACACACAAAGACATATTCATATTTATATGGCGCTGTGTTCACATGAAAACCACCAGTCAAAATATGAAGCTATACTGATCTTTCTGCATCTGTTATCTCACCCCTAGGTTGAGTGGTTTAGCATTTTATTGTCATATTTTAGTTGTACTACATGTAAGGGTTAATGCCCGACGAGGTGTCCATTGTCAGGCATTAATGGACGACGGCGAGGCGTGAACCGTCCGACGCGCAAGCACGTTATAAGGTTACGTTACGTTATAAGCAGTTGTAAGCAGTTGTAATGTCTATGTCTAGTTGTCTTAAGATTTTGAGCAATTAGCATGAACAAATGGGACTACATGCACCTTAAAGGTATGTTTAAAGTGCCCATATTATGAAAAAGTTTCTGGGATTTGGTGTGTTATTTTGTGTCTCTGGTGCTTCCACACACATACAAACTTGGAAAAAAATCGATCCATGCTGTTTTGAGTGAGATACGGGTTTCTGAATGTGTCCTGCCTTCAGTCTCCGGGTGAGCTGTTCAAAATCTGCAGGGCTTTTTACGTAACTAGCCAAAACGACGGGCTAAACACAACCGTTAGCATGCTAGCGCTAGCGTTAGCATGCTAGCTCGTTCTCAATGCCAAAGCACTGCTACAACACACACAAGTTCACCATAATCTACAAAAGAACTACTTACATGTGCGCCCTCCTTTAGAAAAAGTCTCCTGGCTAATCCTGCCTTGTAACTGACCAAAGTTGGAGAAACAACCTTTCTTTTACTGTCTATGGAGCTAACTGACATGATCTACGATCTGAGCTACTGCGCATGTGCGAGTGGAATCAAAGAGTACAGAAGAAAAGATGATTCACTCTGTCAGCTAAAACAGAGACCTGAACACAAGGTGAAAAGAGGAGCTGCAGCAGTGAGAGACAGATGTGCAGTACAACAAAAATATGGTGTTTTTTGAAAATTAAACCATGTAAACCTATTCTGGTACAACCTTAAAATACAATTATGAACCTGAAAATGAGCATAATATGGCATCGTTAAAGCTTCACAGCTCCAGTTCACAATGCAGGCTTTCTATTATAAATGCTCCAAGCCCAAGCCAAGATAACATTTTCAGGGTTATTTTTTTTTTCTTTTCAAAACTTCAGACAGCTTCTCTAAAGCCACAGATGAGATTACAGTATACAACTCTTTTCAAAGTAGTGCTCTCAATGACAAATAAACTGAATTTAATGTGTGGGTGGACTGTCCCTTCAACATTTCATAAAACTGTATAGCAATCCTGCCATTACAATTTTTCAACAACATTGTTCAAAGATTGTCCATCATTTTTAACATTGTGGCTTTTAACTTTTCCAGTCAAGATAAGATGCTATAAACAGTTTATCCTTGAAGAAAAAACATAGCTAACATTAAACAGATATCATCCGTTTGATTTTGACCTGGCAAAGAAATCATGGTTAAGATAGAGCTTGAGAGCCAGTAATGCTTTTATGATTGTAAAAAAAAAAAAAAAAAGATTATTAATTAGTTTACATTTTGTGGTTTCGTCTCCAATTGTTATGTTTCTGTTTGGCAAAATGAGTTGATGCAGGAAGCAGCAAGCTCCCGTCTAACGGTTGGCAATTTGGTTTGAATAAAATAACATCACTTCAAAGGTTGATAACCATATGCAGCTGTCTGAGTACACGCTGCACAGCCACTCAACTTTCAGCAGTTTTTCTTTTCTTTTTTCAGCTTAGCTGTTGGTATTTGGAGAAAGCCACTGTCGCTGAGTGAGATGGAATACGATGTACAACTGGAGCCTTCCAGGTGTGCTATCATAAAGTAGATATAAGTCACTCAGAGAAGGAGGGGTGAGGAAGTCTTTAGAATCTGAGGAATCATGATTAAGCATTCAGCGCTGCTCTTAGCTCTGTCACTTGGAGTGAAAATAGTTTCATCTTCCTCTTCCCTCACTGCCAGACAGCTGAATTTGTAGAAAACTGAGCTGTGTGTTTGCGTTTCTGACTTCAGTTCACTTTTTTGTTTTAAGGACGGATGATGGTTAAAACAGCCCTTCCCTTCCTTTCCCTGCCCACTGCACTGTAACTCCCTCTCACCTACGCCTTTCTCTCTCCCTTGTCCCTTCCCAGCCCCACTTCCTTACCGTAAACGGGTGATAAGCACCTTTTTGCTGGGACATTTATCTCAGCAGACCGAGAAAATGACACTTCAAGGTCTGCCCTGACTAACAGGCCAGTGCTCACATACTTGCACAGGACAAAGAGGGCGAGAGTGTAAAATGGAGGATGGGAAAGACGAGGGAAATGGAGAAAAGAGGTTTCAAAAAGGGAATGGGTTATAGAAGGAATAGAGACAGATGAGGGAAAATAATTAGCCAAATGGTGGAGCTATCATCCTTGTAAAGCAGGACAGTGAACTTCAAAGCACGTGCTAGGCTATATCAAGTCAACTTTATTGTCAATTCTGCAATATGTGCCAGACATACAGAGCAATTGAAAATACGTTTCTCTCCGAAACGGTCAAATAGATATTTGACCGCAGTATGTTTCACCGTTTTAGAGCGTTATTCTCGATTTGCTAGGATAACCTTTAACTTTAGATCTTTTTAAAGCTTGTGTTGTCCTCCTAGGTCAGAATAAACATTTTTGTTTTACACTTATTTTGCTGTTTTTTTAGTTGCTTTTCAACGGTTTTTTGCGACGTTGTAGCATTTTTCGGGCATTTTCGGCACTTTGTTTTCACTACCACATAGTATATACTCCACTAACACCAACATATTACCACTAGTTTCGTTTTGGAATTTATGGTCAATAAACCTCATTTACATGAAATTAGCCATATCTAATTTTATGTTAAAAAAATATTTCGACTGAGGATGTTGATGGATAATAACAGACTGTCAAAGTTTAGTAAGGTAATGATTTAAAATTGAAAAATAAAGTCTGTTGAGAGCGTTGTATGGAGTATAGGGATGCAGCAATTAACCGATTACAACCGCGCGCTTTAAATTTCACTGTTAATTTATCGTTAAAGCTCCGTTACACCGAGTGTTAACTGACTGCACGTTATGTGTGGCAGTGTGCAGTTCTTATTAAATCTCATAGAGGTATATATCTATGATTAAACCTCCTCGACAACATAAACGCACACGCGCCAACCCACGCGCTATACACACGCGCTATACACACGCGCCACACACATGAAATCGGACGGCGGAGTGCTATTTACCATAGACAGTATATAAAAGCTATTTACTAATGCAATTTTCTTTAGCGTTACATCAACTTAGCAAACACCAGGAAAACGCAGAGCAGAGCCACACCCTGACCTCACGACAGCTGCAGCTGCAACGGGGAATTCAACCAAGTTGGTAAGCTTGCTAGCGACTTTTTTGTCGTTACCGGTTAGCTGACGATAGCGCTACGTTCGTACGAGTCAAAACTACGCAACAGCTCAATCATGTCACTGATTTACCACTTAACATTACTTTATTACTCTCGCTTCTTCGTCCCCTATGGGGCATAAGGTTGCAAAGTGATCTCTCCATCGCATTTATTCCTTGGCAACATGCTGCGCATCTCCCTGTGACAGTTGCATCTTGTCTAGCAGCTCTTCCAACTTTTAGAAACACCAGCTAGCAGGGTCGTTTCTTGCCCAAAAGGGCCGACTTCTTCTTAAGAAGGGCAGCACTGTTGTTTGTGGTGTGACTGATTCACCTCTAGCTAGTCTCTAATCGTTTCTGATTAATTTAAATAAAACGGTTGATCATATAATCATTTTCAAAACATTCAAAACTGTTACTGTTATTTGTTCCAAAAGGCAGCATCAAATAACACATTAAAATGTAGAGTGTTGATGTGATTTCATACATTAGTATTGAAATTAATTAATGCATGTATAATTGTACCAACAAAATCTATAATTGTTGCATCCCTAGAATGGAACCGTCTATGTTATTTTTGGGAAAGAAAACCAAATTTCAGTTATAGAAACTAGTCTAAATCGTCTAAATCCACTATGTTCCACTTCCGGGATTGCTCTCGGTCTGCCGGAAATTCCGCTGGATGTCACTCTTTTCGGATGTCCGTTTTCGGATGTCCCATTACCTTCCGCATTCTTTGTTTTGTAAATTTAAACTGGTGGATTTATGAGGACTATGGGTGACTGCTCCTCAGATCTCTGCAGGGTAAATCCAGACAGCTAGCTAGACTATCTGTCCAATCAGAGTTTTCTGTTGCATGACTAAAACAACTTTTGAACGTACACGTTCCACCAAAACAAGTTCCTTCCCGAGGCTCTTTTGCAGCGGCACTGTGGCTCCACTCGCCGCTTAGCACCGCCCATGGCGATTGTGATTGGTTGAAAGAAATGCTAATAAACAAGAGCACGTTTTTCTCCCATCCCGGATTGCTGTGTGGACTACCCAGACCCTCCCCCGCAGCGCTGTGGAGGAAGGCCTGGCAAAGCGAGACTATAGAAACTTTGAGAGCGGGTCAAATTTGACCCAAAAACAACAGGAGGGTTAAGTAGATTAAAACACGATGGATAATAGAATAGTAATAGATTGTTAGACTTTAACTCTTTGAGTTTTTAGTGTGGGGTTTTGATACACGTACAGACCGACAGTAGAGGCTCTCCGGCGGAGTGGTAACTGCATCGTTTTGCACATGATGCCTCTGTGATGCCTCTGTGGGTCTCTGCAGGTGGTAGATTTGAAGCATCAGCAGCAGCTGCACCTGCATTCCAACTAATGTCACTGTATCATACTCATTTTGGAGTGTCAGTAATGCGTCTAGAACTGTTGCTGGTGAAACAATGGTACATGGCATTTTATCTATTCGCCGAGTGTATGCCGCAAGTTAAATCACCTGTCTTGTCACAGCGGAATGCTTGCTTTGTGTTTGGGGGGGGGGTGTAACTAACAAGCATATGGTATGATTGAAAGGTCTGTAGAAAACGAATACGTCACCATGTATCAAGCAGAACGATGAATATAGTATGTTTCTCATGTGGGGAAAAAAAAAAAAGATTTATTTTTCCGTCCTTAAGTCTTGAGAGGTGTCAGCAGCCGCTGTGACGCAGGAAACGGTTTGACTAAGTTTAGAATAGATGTGTCAAGGTGCTCTGCGCTGGAAATCTTAAGTGCATGCTGAGCTTCTGAAAACAATAGGTGCTTGTCAAACTATACAGATCTGATCCTTCCTGTAGATTCTCTGTAAAGAAAATGGCTAATTTCCAAAAGACTTTTCCTATAGCAAGTTTTAAAATGATGCTTTAAATGCACCATTTACATTTTACATATTTTTTTTTTTGTTTGTTTGTATTAAATAAAATGCAAGGCAGTAAAATGTTGTAGTCTGGGCATTTAAAGATTCAGTGCGTAACTTTTTGATATTAATGAACGTCCGTTACATTCAAGCCATTGCCAAATGAGTTGCTACGAAGCTAGGGGGCGGTGCGCGATCACGGAAGGCTCAGGAGGGCGACCAGAAACTACGCGCTACAGCCTTAAATGAATGTGTTGTCCTGTTCAAGGTTTTTGCTCCTACGTGACTACTTTCTTTTTGATTTTTCTTCAGCTGCACAGAAACATGCCTAAGCCTATGAGAGTGTGTGTGTGTGTGTGTGTGTGTGTGTGTGTGTGTGTGTGTGTGTGTGTGTGTGTGTGTGTGTGTGTGTGTGTGTGTGTGTGTGTGTGTGTGTGTGTGTGTGTGCGTGCGTGCGTGCGCACATATTGGGTGTGTTTGACTTGTTTAGCTTCCTAGGGAAGCATGCTAAATTAATCCGATTTTGTTTGAAGCTGAAATATGCTTGTATTGAGCTGGGTGTAGAAAACGCCCATGCCTGCATTTTTTATTTCTATATAATTCCCAGTCCCAACAAGGAACAACAGGCCCCTTCTATTCACTCCTCTCCTCAGTTTTGTTCCATTTGTCTTTTAACACTTCTCTGCTTCCCGCTGTTGAATAATCGTTGAATTGAGCAGAATAATGAGTTTGGTGTCTTCTGCATTATCAAGCGTGTCACACCTTTTTTTCGAGCCGAGTTCTGTGGTTTCGGCTATGGGCACAATCCTGTGCTTTTTTTTTCTGTTTTCGCCTTGAAATAAATTCATCCTGATTTCACTCGCTTCTTATTCTATCCCTCTCCTCTTGCTGAGATGATGGTTTTGCTGAGAGAAGGTCCCTAAGTGATTGGAGGTCATGTAGATTGAATTTTAATTCTGGTGGATGCCCGCTGTGGCAATTTCCCTGAGCACATGCAGGAGAAATACAGAGCAAAATGTCCTCTCCTCTTCTCACCGAAGAGATTTGAGTTGCCCGCCATTAGAGATGGTGTTTCCTGCCTCAGGCGCCAGAAGACAGACTCATGGCGAGTTGACAGTCGTTCTCCTGTGCAGGAACAGTATGCGGGCAGTGTCTGACGCAACTCGGCTCCATAGATTCATACAGCGCATGAAAACGAAAGGAACAAGAAAAAGCTGATGTAGAAGTGGATAGATGGAGATGGAGAGGGAGACAGAAGTACAAACTGCTGGAAATGCCAGAGAGGCAGCAGTGGCGAGACAGACATTTGTTTGACAATGTTTACCCGGGAGAAAAACAGATCTTACTGCACTTTAAAACGATCTGTTCGTTTCCGTTTTTTCGCTGCTTAGAACATTATGCTGTCGCTCCCTAATCCCCATTTGTAATTATATGTGTGCTTAGGAGCTGTGGTGGGTTATGTAAACCCTGACTCTCATTGTGGCACACTATGCAGAATAGGGAGGGTGGGAAAGTGCTGCATCCGTCTTCCCCTACTTACTGTTTCTCATTTAATTCTCTCTTCTTTCTTTCTCTCCCTCACACGCTAGTCTTTTTGTGTGGTTTGCACACACGCACGCACGCACACACACACACAACACACACATACACAGAGAGAGCGAGAGAGCGCACTTAAAGGAAATCAAGCCTTCAGTGTTCGACCATCTGAGAAATTGACAAGTCTCCAAACCTCTCACGCCAGCAGGGAGGAGGGTTCCCAGAGAGACTAACTGACTTTAAGGATAAAAAAAGGAAAAGAAAATACAGAATCCTCCTTTGCTGGAGATGGTACCTTACCCTCTGTGGGCAGATGTATCGGATTGTGATTTTTATAAAATAGCATACATTTGCTTTTTATTTTTTAAATATTTGTATGCATCAAGAGACAAGTCTGTTAACCTGACTTTTGTTTGCTTTGCGACATGATATTCAATTAGTTTTGTTACCTAAAGGCATCTCCTTCTTTTCTCGTTTGTGTCCCTCATTCCTGTTACCACCCTTCTCATCTCCTCCCTGTTCCATCTTCCAACAAGTCAA
The DNA here is from genome assembly GCA_023631565.1 of Gymnocephalus cernua. Lineage (NCBI taxonomy): Eukaryota > Metazoa > Chordata > Actinopteri > Perciformes > Percidae > Gymnocephalus > Gymnocephalus cernua. The sequence goes on from CM042440.1 coordinate 18,981,707, forward strand.
ATGAGGAGCTGGTGTCAACAGCAGCTGGCTGTCTTTGACTTTGCTGCCCCCCGATGGAGCTGCGGTTCACTGGTTGGGTGTACATGCAGGTGTGCATACTGCAGTTTACGAGTTAAAGTGTGTTACGGCCTAACATAAACTGGTGCTTCTTTTATGCCATCCAACCACAAACACCCATTGTGTCGGACTGAGCATCAGGCAACTACAGGAGAGCCTTGTAAAGGTAGCTCCTGTACATTTCATTTGCATACTCAGTGGTAACACTAAACAGGAGGTACAGCTCAGTAGAGTATAGCAGATGTGGAGGAGTTCAGCAGTACAAGGCTGTTTTAGTTTGTTGAACATATTGCTGGAGTTGTTGGAATTGAGGCAGAACAAAGTTACTGTGGTACAAGAGAAAAATAGACACCCACAGGAAAACAGTCATCTCTTCAGGGTTCGTACGGGTGCTTGAAATCCTTGAAAATGCTTGAATTTTGATGTTGTGTTTTCAAGGTTTGAAAAGTGCTTACATTTGGGATGCTTGAATGCTTGAAAATGCTTGAAATTGTAACTGTATTTCTTTCACAACAAATACCTATCTAACTGAATAGTTTAGAATAGTTCTCCATTAAATGGAGAAATAAAATGTTGGAGAGCCTAAAATAAAACCTGCTCGCTTGTGCACGTGTGACTGCGATCTATAATTATTATTTCCATGCGCGACTCCGCCCCTATGAAACCACTACTGCAACATGCCGGGAGGTTGTCGTTTCAATGAACGTTGGCTGGAAGATGAAAACTACAAATTATGGATTAAACGGGGACAAACCCCACGAGTGTGCCTCTTGTAAAGTCTGCAAAACATTGTTTCACAATGTGCGAGGCTGCGACGGTAAGTCATAGATTTTTCAAGTAAGCCAACTGAAGTAGCCTACTGTGCACAATAGCGCCTATTTGTTTACGCTAGTAATTGCTAGCTAGGAATTTGCAGGCTAAGTGACTGAAAGTACTTGGCAAGGCCGCATACTGAGCACCCACGTGTGCCAGACTGCCAGTAGGCTACATTCATTTAAAATGAAACCTTACAGTTGGTGCTAAGTGGAGCGTCGAGCGTCTGTCATAGTATGATTGGTTATGTCACCGTCAGTCCCCTGCTGATCACGGTTACGTGTCAGTTAAACTTTTCATCTCCAGTCCTATCTGTATTTGTGAGAAGTGGCGGTGTCCTGAGTTGAAAGGTAGCCTACTTTACGGCTGTAAAAAAAACGGCTGAAACGGCCGCTGTCCATTTCCTAAGGTTCTGAAATGCAAACATTTTTGACGTGCGCCCGTGAGCAACCACCCACGGAGGGAAAAAAAATTGGCGCCTATGATACTAATAATAATGTGATAATGTAATGTTAGTATTGCATGTCCGTTATGGCACGTTCATTACTGGAACATGCAGTGAACATAGCCAAAGTTGAATCACAGTAACTGTAACGTTAACTACCCGCAAATTAAAACCTGCAAACGTTAGCCCAGTGCATAACAACAATCGTTGATTGCTGAATAGAAATTGTGTCAGATGGAGTGTCATACAAGTAGCCTACTGTAAGGTTGAGGTTGGCCTTATGCAATATTTACACTGCTCTATTCCAGTAGATAAATGTATATGTCTTGGCAAACTTTGTAGGGTGGAAGACAAACATATCAATATGTGTGACCCATTACAAGTTTGTACAGCATGCCCTAGATTTGGAAAAAAAAGTGTGAACATTTTTGTTTGGGGTCCGTTTGGGGTTATTGTTTTTACATTGACTCAGGCAGGTTAGATAGCAAAGTCTACTTAGACAGTGATACATTTTGAAAAATAAAACTTGTGTTTTGATTAAATATCTGATCCTTCTGCTATTACGAAACACAATTTTGGCTGTTTATAGCATTATCTCTTTTAATGTGATTAAAAACACTAAATAATAATTTGGACTATCTATTGGCGTGTATTTTACGGTTGTGTAAAGTGCTGGAAAAAGCTTTAAAATGGACTTTGAAAGTGCTATAACTTGACCTTGGAAAAGGTGTATGAACCCTGTCTCTTCCCCCATATCTACATATGTTTAGAATCTTACAAGTTACGCAGTGGGATTACAACTTCTGTGTCCATCACGTGATGCCGTTGGGCCTAAAAATGATTTTTTTCCCATAGACTTAAATGGCAGAAGAGAAGTCTGTAAATCAGTGGATACCTTTTTTGAGCATCACAACCCCCAGCAAAATGACTCCGATGATTCAGAATTGTATCCATTCAGTCTGATAACATTTGGAAAGTCTAGGAGAGCCAAAAGATTAAATCATTTAATTCCCAATTTAAGGTAGCCGTAGTGCTAAACCGCAAGTAGCCGGCTCCGCCGATGGCATCTCTAGTGAGTTTAACTTTTTTGGCTTCATGCGTCACTTAGCAACAAGGAAAGAACGGGGCTCCGCCTCGAACGCTGTATCCAGTTCTTATTATACATCCATGGCCATTCCCCATCTGTCTCTCTCTCCCCTCATGTTGTGTCATTTCTCTACTATTTCTTTAAAATGCCCACAAAGATACTTAAAAACAAACTGTAGCATTAAGTACATTTACTGATGTATCTTTATCCACCCTCGTCTGATGCAACAAAAATTGAATGCACGGTCAAGTAAGGAAGATTCAGCAAGGGCAAAACCATAAATAAAACTTACTTTATCTTACTTTATCAATAAATTCCCTTCTTCATACATACACACCCAGCAGAGAATCACAGCGGCTCACACTGTGGAAGACACCGAGAACATTTTCTTATTTTCACTACGATACAGCCAGATTACAGACTGTAATCATAAAAGTTAGGACAAATGACCGCAATGCTCTTGCTCTGAGTGCTAAATAGTTCTTCTATTACAATTTTCTTTTAACAGGATCATGTGTCTGTGTTTTAATGGGGCAGTTCCATTCTTCACATTTGCTCTAAAGTCACAGCCTAAGTGCCCCCACAAATTACTCTCTGGCCTAAATGAGCCGTCTGGCCAGTCCAAGTGCCCTCAAAGTGCCCTTTTGTTAACCCTAACCCATTATTCCTAACGTCATCATCCTTCAGGTCAAATACGATATGCTTTGAATAAAATTTTGAGTGTGTGCATGCGAGCGGTGAGCCAAGATGTTAGCCGATATAGGGCTATGGGAGAAAATCAGGGCTAAAGTCTTGTAGTGTGCACTTGCCATTAGAGCTGGTATTCAGGCTTTCCAAATAGTTGTATATGTGTGTGTGTTTGTGCACACAGAGTGACCCTTGTGTGCCCATGTGTGTAGCTACCCACTAAGCAGATTCCCCCCTCCCCCCCCCCATAAATCATCACAAACAGTCATTAATCATAACTTTAACATCCTTCAGGTCAAAGACGATTTGCTTTGAATAATCCACCTCAGAGAGACCTTTGAGGAATTCCTTTCTATGACTTTTTTACCAGCGGTGGGGTTAAGCTAACAACAGCGCGGGAATGATTCAGTCACTTTATTTTTCCTGGTCTAGAATACAGCAAGCAAGAATAGGACAGTATGATGTCCATTACAAAATCATACATGAAATTGAATGTGCAGAGGCTTGTTTTTAGATACTGATTCTATCACATGTTGATAAAGCTCTACGGATTTACCTCATCCCAGTGTAAAGCCTTTTCAATATGTCTGTTGCACAAAACTGCTTACTGTTTCATATTGACGCTACATCAACCCCTTTTTTGATCTCCTGATAAATTCATCTCTGCTTCGAGCACGGCACAATATTTTATAATCCCTGTGAGTTTGCTGACCTGCTCCTGAGTTTGGACTGCTACCTAAATCTGGGTTGGGACAGAGCGTCGTGTTTTACAATTCAGGGTTTCTCTACAAATCACTGTGTGTCCATTACAGGGAATAAAAAGTGAGGGAAGGAGAACAACGGCAAGAAGAGGACATGCCTTTATTTATCCTGCACAGGGGAAATTCACATTTTTCACTCTGTTGCAGTTACACACATTACACAGGCCCGAAATACACACACATGCACAAACAGGACCTACTGTATACATGCACTACTAGAGAGATGTGAGAGTGAGGGGGCTGCACATGGATGAGCGCGCTGAGCAGTTGGTTCAGTGCCTTGCTCAAGGGCACCTTGGCAGTGCCCAGGAGGTGAACTGGCACCTCTCCAGCTACCAGTACACACTTCATACTTTGGTCCCCTACGGACTGAGCCACTACCACCCCCAAGAGAAGGCGATTAAATGGAGAAAAAAAAAAAAAAACTAGCTCACTCATAATAAACACAGCCTGCACTTGCATTCAATGATATGGTAGGCAATACATTATTTTACTTGTCTTACTTATGTCATTTAAAACTGAAAACAGCAAAGTAGTCTTAAACAGCCACAAAAAATTTAGTAAATGTCAAAAACATTTCAGAGCAATGGCTGAAAGGTGTAACATACAGCAGCTCCTACCCTTCTCACAGTAGAACATTTACCGAACTTATAAAGAAGCTACTACATACAGTCATTTCACTGGTTTTGGCTTTAAGGCTGGCTCATTCCACTATTATCAACCCTGTTTCTAGCAGCAGGCAGACATTTTCAGAAAGTTCTGATTGAGACCAAAACAGACATAAAAAGAAATTGAATTTTGGATTTACATCAATCAGGTTGCCAGAGACGCACGTCCAAACGAATACTAATATTGCTCTGTGTCTGCTAGGTGTGTAAATATGCAAGAGTTTGCTAACACGCCAAAACAACTAAGACACAAGGAGTGGGTTTTTAGCAAGTTGTGGTAAAAAATCATATTATTGCGGGTTTAAGTAGGCTTTTCTTACAAAATATCTTAATGACAACACAATTGTATGGTGGCCCTGAGAGCTCAACGCACTGAAAATTAAGAAAACACATGCAAATAGACACAAAACAAGCAAATAAAGGAACATCTTCACCAACTTGATGACACAGGAAAACATCAATGTTACGACACATGCGTAGCATTTGGAAAAAGCAATGCAAGAAGCACATAAAGGACAGTTATACGTTATAACAGTTTTCAGGGGATACTAAAACATGATGCACACAGCTGGGACATGCTTGTTGTTGCCATAGTTTGTTGGTTATGAAGTTATTGAAGTTGGCTATCGGTCATTGTGATTGCATGATTCAGACAATATGAAAGGTAAAAGTTAACACTAGGTTAACAGCCGATATCTGCAATAGTATCTGAATCATGGGTTCACAATGTAAGCCAAAAAGCCACAAAAAACGTACATATTTAGTAATTTTCTGATGCCACTGATGGATAGCCGACTTCAATAACTCCATTATTCACAAACGGTAACATCAAACGCTGCGTGTCACAGCCGTGTGCATCACTTTATAGTGTTCACTGGAAGAAGTTTTCAAGCCTCTTGCAGCGCTATCTCTAAATGCTGTGCATGTCGTCAAGTTGGCGAAGATGTTTCTTATTTGGCTGGTGTTGTCTTCTGTGTTTCCTTAATTTGCACTGCGTTGAGCTCTAAGGGCCACCGTACAATTGCCAGGGGAAGTGTAAATTTTGACATTGACAACAACATGTACATTTATAAATTTCAGCACAAGGTTATGTCAACGTTTACTCAGCAGTCGATCAGCAGCCCTTTAAATCCCTTTGTGATATTTTAAGGTCAATTTGTGCTTTTGGGACATACAAATATTGTTTGGCATACAAACAACATTTAAACAGGAATGAATATCAGGGAATTGAAGTCCCTCTGCTTCAGATGCATTTAAACACATACTGTAATAACAGCATTGTGGTGTGACTACTAATTTTACCTGTCTAATGTATACACTTGTATTTCTGTATTTAAACTGTATTGCTCTGTGTCTTATGGAAGTGGTTTTCTTTCACAAGAGGTTTGGATTATCGGACTAGAGTATGCCTTTAATAGTCTGTTGGGATATTCTTGGTGGTGTGTGTGTGTGTGTGTGTGTGTGTGTGTGTGTGTGTGTGTGTGTCCACAGTGAATATCACGTGGTGAGGATTACTGTGGATGTCCATAGCCAAGAGCCTCTTCTGTCGAGTGCAACTGCTGCCTCAGTGTGTATACACATAGTACCACACACACAAAAAGGAGACCAAGGCATACTTAGTGCCTGTGAAATTCTTTATCGATGTCCTTATCCTTGCTGAAATGAAGATATGATTTTTGAACTTAAAGATTTTTGACAGTAGTCTCTAAAGTGTGTGTGTGTGTGTGTGTGTGTGTGTGTGTGTGTGTGTGTGTGTGTGTGTGTGTGTGTGTGTGTGTGTGTGTGTGTGTGTGTGTGTGTGTGTGTGTGTGTCTGTGTGTGTGTCTGTGTGTGTCTGTGTGTGTGTGTTTTTGGGGGGGGTTGACAGGCATTCACATCAGAGCATATGAGCGGAGTGAAGCGGTGAGAATCTCAGCTCATCGCTCACGGAACTGTTCACCCCTCCGCTCCCCCGCTCAAAGCTACATCAGGCCGCTCCGCTCATTATCGCTCATTATCGACGCAGTTTGCTTCGCGCTCCACTCAAATCGCCCCGCGCTCGCTCCAAAAAAGGAAAAAATCTACATATATATCACTTTTAGCTTAGACCACAGCCTTACCTCCTAAAGAACTAATGAGCAACAACAACATTTTACGGACAAAACAAATTTGTTTGAATATTACGCTATATTTAATTTACACTTTGTTACAAGTTACCGTATTCAATTTGCTAACCTTTTGCTTTCTTCCCAGCGTGTTCACGTAGCACACTTTCATGCTTTCGGGAGATGTGCCTTTTTAGATTCCAAAAGGAATCTTTACTTACTGAAACAATGTCTCCACATTTGTTTTCTTGTACCACATTATCACTGTTAGTTAGTTTTTTAATAGTACACCTGTATGATTTCTCGTTTTCTTTTTTGAAGTACTTTTTGAACTCCATTATTGAGCCGAGTTTTTAATGAAAATATGTGAAATGAAAATAGTCTGTCGATGACAGTGCAAGACAGATGGATTCTGGGTCAGGCTTGACTGAGCATGCTTCAGACTCGTGGTGTGAGCGGAGCGAAATTGGAGCGGGAAATAGAGCGACGCTCCGTCCTTTTAAAAATGACGCTCTGTCTAAGACCCGCCCGCTCGTGCTCCCCGCCAGCTCGTGCTCCCCGCTCGCTCTCGCTCCCGCTCCACTCCGCTCACATGCTCTGATTGACATGAAACGCCACAATGACAGTCAAGGCCCTTGTTGGTTTGTCACTTGTCACTCTGTGAGGTGGGGGGAGATTAGATAATCCTTCAGTTATAGCCAAGGCAAGTAAATAATGGGAACACAGAGAGAAGAAAGAAAACGATTTTGTGTGTGTGTGTGCTGAAGAGATTTGACTAGCATACTCTCCACCCCTCATCGCTATACCCTGCATATTTGTGAAGCATCTCACTTAATAGCTTTCCTCCTCCTCCATCTTCTGCTTCAATTGGACGGCTAATTATGTAAAGTGCTGGGCCCAGTGGAAAACACACACAAACACACACACAGACTGACAAGTAGCAGCTTAATTACCATCTGAAATGACATCCTCATCACTGCAGATACAGTATCTCTCTTTAGAAATACTTTACTGAGCAGTACATACTGGAGGTGTGTGTGTGTGTGTGTTTTTGTGGTTTCACAGATTGTGTTGTGCAGACATACAAGTCTAAACACTCTCACACAGACGGCGTTTGTGGTGTGCTATCACCTGTATTATATTGCAGAGGCCTGTTAATAGCTTTACATCCTCTATAAATGACTATAAGCACAGCAGCAGTCTTTACTTATGGAGATGTTGATGTTTAATCCTCTACAAATGTAAAGTGAGCTCAGCTGTTTGCTTCTACTTCTTTAGAGTCCTGACACGTTATTAAGCTTTACATGATAGCATAACTTGTTTTAAGTTACTGTGGTACCTGAGTTAGACAATTAAACAGCTGGACACTTGAAAGACTGAATGCTAGCTTAAAGAGGCATTTCTTAGTCATTCAACCTCGCTCTAAAGCCCTATTTGCACGGGATTAGTATTACCTGGTGACCTTTAGTCATTTGTAATAATGTAATAAGAGGCAAGTTGTTATGGAAGTTTGTCACTTTGATTTCCTCTTGTAAGAGTGAGTGCTCAGTGCTGCAGAGCTGTTGGCCAGCCACCTCTATAAACCTATGAAGAAGGCCATTCCTGAGGGGAATAAAGACTCGAACAAAGTTAAAGCTACAGCTGTAGGTTTGTGTGTGTACCTCTTTCACACTGACTGAAATGTAAAGTTTTATATCTACGTATGTAGAATAAATACTAAGAAATGGCCATATTTGGTGGCCAAAGACAAACAGGATATTTTGTCAACATCTTTAAATCCTCACCTTATTTCTTCTTTGAGTCTTCATGTATTTTTTTTGACCAGTAAGGAATAGTGTGAGGCAGATGACTTGGACTGCTTGTCAGTTATCTCGGGAGTTTGACTTTTAAGAGATTTCCCGTTTCTTTCTTCTTGAACCTTCCTTCTGTGGTTCCAAATGGACCATGTCGACATCCTTAAAATAACCTCAGCCTCCTCTTTTCTCAGTTTTTTCTCTTGCCACTCAAAGCAGAGAAACTCATGCAGTGGGAATAAAATACACTGAGCCACAGTCAACCAAATATTTCCTTTTCCTCACTTGGACAACAAATAGCCATTTGACAACAACACAGCCAATCCCAGCAGAGATGAATCGATGACATTCAGACATGATGGGGGACTACTTTGTCCCAAAAAAGGATGCTGTACACAAAAACCGACCTTTTGAACTGAATGTTATTATGTTGTTTGCTTGCTTAAGCACAGTGTTAACTGTGGAGCTGTTGAACATATTGACTAACTGGTTAGGAAGGTGTTTATGCAGCCTCTTAAGACAGGTTGGGGGGATTTTAGCAACCATGCATAGCTTAAAAAAAAAAAAAAAAAAAAGGAAATCAATCCCAGAGCAGATTTGCATATTGTGCGTACATGATTTTGGGCAGTGAGATGGGTTGGTCCACCACTTTAGTCCAGACTGATATCTCAACAACTATTGGATGGATTGCCTTGAAAGCTTGTGCAGATATTTGTGATCCCCAGAGGATACATTCTGACTTTGGAGACCACCATGAGGTTGACGCTTGTTGTTTTTAGTAATTTTTTGACAATTGGATGGATTGCTAAGGTAAATGTGGTGCAAAATGTGAGAGCTTGCAGAATGCAATGTGAGAACTTGCAGAACAAAAAAATCTGAACTTGTATGTTAAAATTAGCTACGAACATCTGAACAAACTTTCAGAAACAGTTTTATCCAGGGTGCTGTGCCACATCTGCTTAAACTCTAGACTGGACATCACATTCAGTTTACAGGGTTCTTTTCATGTCTGTCCTCTCAGCATGTTTTGTTTTTCCCCTTTAAGTGTGAGCCTGGGACCTGACCTGGCTCCCAAATCGATACGTGCCTCTGTCAGTTAGGGGATCTATGGACTGGCTGGCGTGAAATGCATGTGTGGATGTGTGACCGTGTCTTTTTATGCGAGTGGTCTTGAGAGCGAAGGAGACACAAAGAGGGAGAGAGCCGGTGCAATTTAAAATTGAGTAAAACAATGGTGAGCCAAGGTTTCATTATCCTCAAGGCTACTGTGTCCACACAGTCGGCAGCTTGTTCATAGAATGCGTTTTACAGCAGCCGTAAAAGCAACACAGACAAATGTGTGATTTTCTTTTACAGCGGTGCACTGCTCGGCGAGACAAATGCCTCAGTGATCTCACGTTGCTTATATATGAATTTTGCAACATAGGCTAACGCATGGATTTTAACATTTAAGTGAAGCAATCCAATAATGCATTACTGTTTGCATGGGTAAGCATTTTTCTACACAAATCAACCTGTAAATTACACTTCATTCAGTGGACCCCAGGGTAAAAAGAAAAGAAAACAATGTGACATGCGACATTGCATCGGTTACAGGTACAACCCCTCCCTCATGAGACGCAACAAAACCTCTCAGCTACAGACTCAGCATTTCCCTAGACACAGCCAAATGGTGGTGCATTTCTAAGGGGCCACAGGGCTATTTTTTCTTCTTTTAAAAGCTGAGGTGTCAAAACAGGTATGCCATGGTTGGATACCCTTTTTAATCTGTGTCTCTCTCCCCAAGAGGCTTCCAGTCTGCTGACAGCCTTCCTCTTTCTTCGCCGCACTCACTCTGGCTTTCTCCTCCATTTTGTACCCATAAGAAGGGAACAGAAGAAGAATAGTCCCTACTACTTTTAAACCGCCGTGATCTATTTGTTCTCATTTACCCTTTTTTTTTTCATTACAAGACCGGTTGTATTGTTCAGTGTGTGAGCATGTGCAAGGACAATGTTTTTGTATTACAGTAGAGTTGTACATGTTCCACTTCTAATTGACATTTACAATAAAACAAAAACGATTTCTCGATCAGAGTAACCAACGTCTATAGAGGGTAGAGGAGGAAGTAGCATGATGATTTAATTTTCTGCACACTGAGCTCTGTGTGTGTGTGTGTGTGTGTGTGTGTGTGTGTGTGTGTGTGTGTGTGTGTGTGTGTGTGTGTGTGTGTGTGTGTGTGTGTGTGTGTGTGTGTGTGTGTGTGTGTGTGTGTGTGTGTGTGTGTGTGTGTGTGTGTGTGTGAGCGAGCCTGAGCTCCCAGACACTTGCCTGTCACTCGGTGGATGATGAATACAGCTGCAACCGGGCATGTGTAACGTGTGTGTGTGTTTCCCATTGATAAAATATAAGGGACATGCATGCATCCAGTTTTTAAATTAGGTTCCCTTTCCTTCACCGAGCATGAGTGTGCGTGTATTTACACACACTCTCTTTCATCTTATCGGAAGCTTCGGTAGCAAAAACAAATCTGTCACAAGAAGGTGAAGCATATGCAATATACACTCACCTAAAGGATTATTAGGAACACCATACTAATACCGTGTTTGACCCTATCCTATCAATATGGGCCAACATGTCTAAAGAATGCTTCCAGCACCTTGTTGAATCAATGACACAAAGAATTAAGACAGTTCTGAAGACACCATTACACCATCACACCACCACCAGCATGCCCAGTGGTAACAAGCCATGACGGATCCATGTTCTTATTCTGTTTACGCCAAATTCTGACTCTACCATCAGAATGTCTCAACAGAAATCGAGACTCATCAGACCAGGCAACATTTTTCCAGTCTTCAACTGTCCAATTTTGGTGAGCTCGTGCAAATTGTAGCCTCATTTTCCTATTTTTAGTGGAGATGAGTGGTACCCGGTGGGGTCTTCTGCCGGTGTAGCCCATCCGCCTCAAGGTTGTGCGTGTTGTGGCTTCACAAATGCTTTAATGCATACCTCGGTTTTAACGAGTGGTTATTTGAATCAAAGTTGATCTTCTATCAGCTTGAATCACTCGGCCCATTCTCCTCTGACCTCTAGCATCAACAAGGCATTTTTGCCCCCCAGGACTGCAGCATACTGGATGTTTTTCCTTTTTCAGACCATTCTTTGTAAACCCTAGAAATGGTTGTGCGTGAAAATCCCAGTAACTGAGCAGATTGTGAAATACTCAAACCAGCCCGTCTGGCCCCAACAACCATGCCCCAGTTGCTTAGATCACCTTTCTTTCCCATTCTGACGTTCACTTTGGTGTTCAGCAGATTGTCTAGACCTGGACGACACCCCTAAATGCATTGAAGCAGCCGCCATGTGATTGGTTGATTAGGTAATTGCATTAACGAGAAATATAACAGGTGTTCCCAATAATCCTTTAGGTATTGTCCCACTTTGTGCTGGTATGAAAGTATCTGTGCCTTTTTTTTTTTTTTTAGCACAGACACACAAATGGACACAGCCTCACCTTTTGCTCATTACTGTTGTTGATACCATACTTTAAAGCTTACTGTATGTAAAATAATGGGACATTTCCGTCTCTCTTTTTGTCACAGAGTCATCGATCCTGTCGTACGACGGCAGCATGTTCATGAAAGTGGTGATACCAAACGTCATGCACACGGAGGCCGAGGACGTGTCCCTCCGCTTCATGTCCCAGCGGGCGTTCGGCCTGCTCATGGCCGCCACGTCCAGCGAGTCAGCGGATACGCTGCGGCTCGAGCTAGACAGCGGGAGAGTCAAACTGACGGTCAACCTAGGTATCGTATAAACCGTCCCCGTTGGCTCACCTCCCCTCCAGTTCAAGAAGAAGCCTCACTGTCTTTGTGTTTTCTTTTGTTTTCATTTTCTTTCTGGTCCAGACATGATATCAGACCTAAGACACGCTAAACCAGTTTTTGTAGTTTGTCTTTGTAGTTGCATGTATTGTTTTTGACTTGCCTGGACTGTACATTTTTTTGGCTTGATGCTTAGATGTCTTTGTAGACTTTTATATCCATCAATCTAACACGTAACAAAGTTATCCATGCTCTGCAGCACATCTTTTGAACGGATCATAGATCATTTTAGTCATGCTCATTACTGTGTACAAATAGATTTTTTTTTTTCCAAATGCGCAGCATTTTACTTCTTGAATTACTCTTAATAGATGGCATTGTTCTTCTCACACATGCATTAATTCAGATAGCAACATTTTAGATAATATTCTGCCATCTATTCAGAACTGCAGGTATACAGTAAGCGTCTGTACCTTTAAGTGCTGCACTGATGCATTCCTATCACATGGGTCTGTTCCTGTGGTCTTTTTTAAATTTATTTTTGCTCATGATAGCAGGTTCATGTTTCTCTCCGTCTATTAGTAACCCTTGGTCTAGCTGGCATCTCCCATGCCTTGTTCAAAGATGGCACTCACCCCTTCAAAGGCCCCGAGCCTGCGGCCCATCTGGCAAACAGCCCGATGCCACAGCACCCAGCGCGCCTGCAGATGGTGGCACAAGTGGTACATTTAAGTAGAGTGCCGGCCTTTATACCAGTGAGCCTAGAATATATACTCTCCACATAAAGCATATGTCCCCACAAAATATCTGAATGTAACTCATGTGTAGTATATACATGGAGACACTCTGCTACCAAAAACATGGAACTCCTGTAGTCCATAGTTCATGTTTTTAATGTGCAATGGGCTCTTTTGGACCTTTGAAATCTAAATGACTTTGAGATTCTAACAAAATCCATTGAATCCACATTAATGTTATTTTTCATAATTATTTGTAACTTACACAGGACCCTCTGATAGAAGGTCTCTTTAGGCCTCTGTACGGTGTTGGTGCTGCGTGGCTCGAGGCTGTTTGTTCCCACTTTTCTGTTGCGGTTGACGGCACATGACCAGCCTGGTCACATGGATTTCAATCTGCACACAGGTTCAACACTCTCCCATAGATGGAGAGATTTAGTTAAAGACATGTAAAGCCTCAGTTTTGATGACAATTCTTACAAAATGGCTAAATTTACACCCTTTAGTGTGCTTCCAAAATATTTCGGCTCTAGTTGCTGGGTTACAAAATCGATGTGGCCATTATTTTGCAAGCGACCATTTTGAAAGTCAACATGTAGCCAAACATGAACCAGTACAATAATATTAACCAACATTGGTACACTATTATTGGCTACAGCATTGAGAGTAATTTAATAGAATTGGATTGGGATTAAATTGGATTTTCAGTATCAGTATAGCGATATTGACCATCAGTAGCCAACCAGGCTAAAATGGCCGCCGGGGTCATGTGACCGTCCCCGGAAGGTGGCTTTTCTTGCTCTTGGTTGTCTGCAGCTGTAACCTTGAAGGATGCGATTTCATCTGTCACTTATTCTCCCCTCCCCATCTAGACTGTGTCAGGATAAACTGTAACTCCAGTAAGTCAACATTCTTCTTCTGCAGCCTTCTTCCTACAATCAATGTTTGATCATAGCTTGTGTGCTAGATGTAAGGGCAGAAATGTGTGGATGCAGGGGACTGATAAGAGGATTTTTCAGATAAGAGGGCTGGAAAAAAGATAATAGCCAGAGATTAAAGTTATGCAAATCTGACTTCATGTACTCTATGTATTTTAAATGACCCACTTTCCAAATTGATTCAGGCAGCTAGTTCTTAATCTTTCCTTGTATGCCTATAGCTACTTTACGGGCTATATTGTTTTCCCAAATACACTGTAATATATTGCTGTGTGTCTCACTTGCTTTGTTGTCTTTGCCCTCCTTATTTTTAACACATATATAGGCCTATAATGTGATATATAGATGGTGTTAGCAGACATGCTGTTACTCATGAAGGCGTCTCTTAATTTTCATTATTTTCATAAGTGCTCACAGCCTTGTAAAAAGAGAGAGAGAGAGAGAGAGAACAAAGACTTAAAAGGGGGTTCAGGTATGTGTGTGAGTGAGAACAGATTGTATACCTCTGTTCATACTGATTGATTATTGTCATTAATTAGTAATCCAGTGCATACGTGCTGCAAATTCAAACTCTAAAGGAGATGCTTTTATTTTATTAATTTAATTTTTAAATTTTTTTTTTTTTAAGTTAATTAAGTTTAGTTAAGTTTGCCTTTTAATGCAGTCAGACACCATATAGTATACTACCGATCACAGCATTACACAGTGGCCTGGATACAAGCCACAATGTGCCAACAATTCTATATGGATACTTTCCTAAATTTGAGACTACACTAGTATTTGTCTACAGAGCTGGCTCAATTAGACTTTATTTTCTCCAAGGAGATGTTTCTTGCCAACACAGCACTGGGCAACAATGGACAGCAGGAGTTTAGTCACCAAATTAAAATCCTAAATCTAGTCTACAAATGACTTTAAGTGACTACTGCTGAACACTGCTTCTTTGGATTTAAACCCTGTGTTCGGTTCAATATTCAGCAGATTCAGGATTGTGAGTTGAGTGGGTCTGGATTGCCCTCTAGTGGTTAGTTACTAGAATAACTTACACAATCTCTACAGTACAGGCCTGTTGTCATGACAGCCACAGTAAAACTGCAGTACGAGTTGTGACCTTTTGTAAGCAAACTGTTAAAGCAGGCTATTTAAGTCAAAGTATATCACGGAAGGATCATTCAAAGTTTCAAAACTATAGAATATAAGCAAGAGAGAAAGAGAGACAGTTGTATTAAATTACACGTGAACTCTTAATCACAGCTTTTGAGTCCTTGTATGAGTAACAGCAAGTGTTTGCTTTTATTTTGCTGTCAGTTGTGATTTGTTGTATTGTTTTCCTCTGTTGTCAAATCAAAACCAAATTTTTGTTTGGAGAGTGAGACGACTATCTTCATATGATAAAGATTTTTGACTACAAATATTGTTAAAAAAAACAAAAAAAAAACTTTTCCTGGTTGATTTTTCCAATCTGTTGCGTTAGTTGTGAAAACAGAGATTTGGTTTGTGCTTGTGCTTCCCCCGTCCCTTGACTAACTAACCCTCCTCTTCAGGCAAGGGCCCTGAGGTTCTTTATGCCGGACAAAAGCTCAACGACTACGAGTGGCACTCAGTACGAGTGGTCCGCCGCGGTAAAAACTTCAAACTCACTGTGGATGACGACATGGCTGAAGGTATTACTCTCGTGAACTCTTTCTTTGCTAATTTACAACATACATGATGTGCATGATCATACAATTGTTTTCTCTCCTTTTCTTTGGGGGTGGAAGACGGTTCTAATCTCTTTGTCTGGGTTTATAATCTGTCATTGATGCCATTTTAGGATTAAACATTTAAAAAAAATAAAGTTCCCATGAAAATCAAAGTAAAATTGCTTGTGCCGTGTTTCTGATAATTAATAATATTGTAATACTGACCTAATGTAACAATTTATTGGTGTGTGATTTCCCCATCCACATTTTTGGTTTTACTTGACTGTCAGCATTGGTAGGGTTATTACATCAGCATGACACAAAGTGAAACTGGGCTGTTGCTGGGTTAAGGTTGCAGTGTCCTTCCTCCTCTTCCACCGCGTCATCCATCGGCTTCTTCTCCTTTCTCTTTCCTCCTCCATCTCAGGTCAGATGGCGGGCGATCACACACGTCTAGAGTTCAAGAACGTGGAGACGGGCATCTTGACCGAGAGACGTTTTGTCTCGTCTGCTCCCTCCCCTTTTATTGGGCATCTTCAGGTATGAAGCAAAACATCACAAGCAATCCTACGTTTTTGATGGCGCTGTTTGTTTAATAGTCGACTCAGAAGAAAGCGAACGTTTTGACAATAAACTACATCAACACAACAGTATGTGGAGTTAAACTGGACAGCCCAATAACCTCTGAATAGTACTACTTGTTGTTAAATTGCAATGTGAGCGGCAGCCAATGGGGGTTGTATTATGTCGGCAGGATAATTTAAAAGGCAACCGCATTGTGCCCTTGTTAGTGAGGGCTAGAATAGGACTGTATTTAAACTTCACTGTAGCTGATTCTGGTTTCCAACTTTGCCCCAGGTGTGTCTGTTAAAACAGATGCTTGATGCTTTATTAAGATCAAGCAACAATACAAACATGGGCGTGGGTAGCTTTGGTATGGTTGTGTGTGTGTGTGTGTGTGTGTGTGTGTGTGTGTGTGTGTGTGTGTGTGTGTGTGTGTGTGTGTGTGTGTGTGTGTGTGTGTGTGTGTGTGTGTGTGTGTGTGTGTGTGTGGTTCTGCAAATAAATAAATAACATTGTAAAGGCTACCATACACAATGCATAGGACTTATATATAGGAAAAAATAACAATAAATCCACTATTAATTACATTATCTTAATGCAGTGTAACTACTGTAGCATGTAAATAATGCACCCAAAATACAAACGTGAGCAAGGACGTTCAACAATCGCTGTTATATCGAAACAACCAGCCACGTGCAATTTAGCTAGCAGGTGAAAAATACAAACAACGAAAATCACCAGTTTCCGACATGCACTCTAACAATCACTGCTGATAGACAGCCTTTTGTATAGCGTGGCGGCGGAAATCTTGCCATGGCGGGCCGCCGCTGCAAAATCAACATAGAGGAAACACTGCACGGAATATAAAATATGTGTATCTCCTTGGATTAGGTTTGACTATTCAAAACAAAATATTGGAGGTTTGTCATTTGGCAGCTTTGCGTACTGTGTGGCAAACTTTAAATTTAATTAAATTAAAAAAGATTTATTAAAGTGTGCTTTACAATTTATTTACACCAACACCGTCTCTCAACAACTCTCCCCACAGAGCCTCAAGTTCAACGGCATGCAGTACATCGACATGTGCAAGAACGGGGACATCGACTTCTGCGAGCTCAACGCGCGCTTCGGCATACGCTTCATCATCGCCGACCCCATCACATTCAAGACCAAGGGCAGCTACCTGGGCTTAGCCACTCTGCAAGCCTATACCACAATGCACCTCTTCTTTCAGTTCAAAACCACATCGCCTGACGGTTTCATCATCTTTAACAGCGGGGACGGGAACGACTTTATTGCCGTGGAGCTGGTCAAAGGGTGAGTGTGACAGTGACGATGCCAGCATGTTGATGTTTTATTCCATGGCTGTAGTTCAGAGATAATTATTAAATTGAAATAGCAGTGCTGATGTGGGTGTAGTTTGTTTCTTAAGGCATTATGATTACAACAGTTGAGTCTGACCCAGCAATCACTCCCAAGTCTCTGTCGCACCTTTTGTAAGCTTGTAACAAACATCCTCATGTTGCAGCGAAGATTTCTTTCTCAGTTTATCAGTTTAACTCCCATTAGCGTCAGAGCAACGCAAGGAGATTGTGAGAGTTTTTCCAATTAATGTTCATCAGTCTGGGAAGATAAAAGGAGACGTACTGCAAACCGCACACACATTTACACTAACAAACCCTGATGTATTCATCTGCTGCGCTTGTCCTCTGCCAGGTTTATCCACTATGTGTTCGACCTGGGGAACGGGCCAAGTCTGCTGAAGGGAAACAGTGACAACCCACTGAACGATAACCAGTGGCATAACGTGGTCATCACCAGAGACGCTTCCAACACACACACGCTCAAGGTGGACACAAAGTCAGTCACCCAGAATGTCAACGGAGCCAAGAACCTCGACCTCAAAGGTACGACCCGGGTTGATTTATAGACTGTATAAGTCAAACCAAAACATCTTGATCTCCCACCCTTCATTTTTCTGATATGTTTGGTTTTTATTAGTTATTTGATGCTATAAAAACAGGGTGAAACGTCATGATTGACAGCTGTGATTGACTTGCGATCCGCGCCCGATCAGTACTGCGCAGACTCTGGCTCCAAAAAAATTACAAAATGGCAGCGCCTGTATCTGGGATATTTTGGCTTCACTTTTGTACAGTGGGAGGAAGTGGAGATGCGATGTCTTTATCTTTACATTATGCGATCTTTATATATAGTCTATGGTACCACATCATTGCTTTCGGAGAAATTAAAATGATTGTCTTTATGATGAAGGTGTAAGGATGTCATACAAAGGCAACAGCATGCCCAGCATTATACCTACACATGACTCGATTCAGACCCGAGTCATAAATCAGATTTTTTTTTTTTTTCGTGACTACTGTATGTCACAAAAAAGTGTTACATCAAGTCAACTTGATTTCCTGACAGAGCATATACTTTAAATTAGCAGTACTTAAACAAGTTGATTAAAAGTCCACATATGAATTTTCCACAAGGGATTTTAAGTATCCCTGCTTTAGACAGACAATAGGTAATAACTTGGATTATCACATACTATACAGATGCATAAGACTTTGTCCCACCACTGATCCTACGGGTCCTACGGGATTGTTGATTTAACAGCATGTTAAGACATTTAAGATTCGTTGTGCAAGTATAGTATCTAGCCTCGGAATAAAAAATACACAGTAATGTCACTCAGTAAATGTGTCAATAATAATAAAGACTCCATTTCATCCTATGACATTTTTTGCTTATTCATATCACACAAAAGAGGTTATCATTGAACTGAGGTGTACTTAAAAAATAAAGAAATTGCTTTTATTTTGAAAGAAATTACAAAAGTAACCCTGACATTTATCAAACCCACTTAAATACTCACTTATCTTTTCTCCGTTCAGGCGACCTGTTTGTTGGAGGTTTGGGACCCAACATGTACCAGAACCTCCCCAAGCTGGTGGTTTCTCGGGAGGGCTTCCAAGGCTGTTTGGCCTCAGTTGATCTCAACGGCCGCCTGCCAGATCTCATCAACGATGCCCTTTTCCGCAGCGGGCAGATTGAGCGTGGCTGTGAAGGTACAGATGGCCTGTTGCGTAAAAGAATCATGACCTGCCGTGTGAGATTTATTAGTCTAATTAGAAGGCCCTTCAGTAGCCCTTAAAGCCACTCGCTGGCATTGTTAATCCCACTTATTTTCTCCCTTCCTTCGCCAGGCATTTGTCACATCATAGGAAAATACTTAAAATTAGTCTTTCACATCTTTTTTTTCTTTTTCTCTGATAATGGCTTATTAACTTTTTATGTTGCATCAATATATTTTAAGATAAATGGAAGTACGGAAACCTGAATAACAAATTAACAAACCAGATTATGAAAGAAAATGAAACTAAAACTTAAGAAAAAAAAATATTTTTAATGTATTGCATAGTAAAATGGTGGTACTTACAGTCAAACACTCACCGCCTGCCTTTTTTTTCTTCACCAGCACCTAAAATCTCCATCTTAAAGCAAACTACCTTTTTACTTTTACAGAATCCAAATAAGCTGCTGCTGATGTGGTGTTTGTACAGCGACACAATTATTAATGTGAAGTCTCTTTATTGTTTATTATTTTAATCACAAGTCAATCTCATTTGGCTTCAGGCTGTTTCAATCTATATTAGATATTCTAAATCATTACCTTTTCCAATTTAAAATTCTATTGTGTCCAAATACATGATGTCTCTGCATAGCCTCTTACTCTAGAGGGCAGCAGAAGATTAAGATAAAAGTATTGCACAGTGGCCTTTATGTGCAAAAACAAGATTTGGCCATGATTTTTAAAGCCGAAATCACACTTAAAATATATATATTTTATAAGAAGAAAAACCACCATGTAGGATCTTTCTCAGGAGCTGAACCCTAACTAACAAATCAACACACCCGCTCTCCCATGTTGCACTCTGCCAAAGTGACAAACTTTGTACAAGTTTAACGAACACTAACAATGCTGGTCCCTCACTAACCTTTACTCTTGTTTTTTTCGCTCTGCTCTGTTCTGTTTATTTTCTTTCTGCGCTAACAAAGTTGGTTTCACCAAAGCCGACCTGCAAGGTAGAGGGTTAAACTCAGCCTCTCTGAGGCCTGCTCGTCTGAAAGTCTGCTGTGTGCAATGCATCGTGGGTGTCACCATGGCAGTAATGTTCCCTTGGTGCCGCAGAGGTGGCTCGCTCTCTGAAAAGAAAAACAGAACACGAAGATAAAAAAGCGATAGAGAGACTACTGGCAGACAAAACAACTGATTAATAGCAACTAGAAAAATAAAAATGGATTATTGCGTGGTTACTGCGTTTTCATGCTACAGCAGTGCTGCAGTGTGAATGTAGCCATACTTATGTTTGATTCTAGCACATTTAACTGATTACAACAGTTATATAAATGGTCTTATAGCATGTTTTCTTCCCTGCTAACCACCAGGCTAGGTATATCCTTTATTGATAAAGTTGCAAAGAATTTGAGTACACAGTAAACAGATTCGGTAAGATAAGTGATGTAAATATGTAATGTAATGTAAATATATGGCAGTCATATAGTATAATATAAATTTTTGCAATTTGTGGGAGCACTGTGTCTACTATGCCAGTTGTGACACATTACAGGCCGGCATAGACCGCAGAAAGAGGCTGTCACCTCACATCTAAACATCGCCGTGCTTTCTGATGTCAGGCCCCTCTCGCTGTCTTTCTCTTTTTTTTTTTCGAAAACCTATCATGTGTGCTACTTTCCCCCAGCTGAGTTTTTCAGAGAGCGAGCGACCTCCTGCTGCAACGCTCAAACGCAGCGAAATCCTCCGTCGCTCACACTGACAAATGAGCAGCGACGTGCGCACTCAGACACGAGATTCCCGCTGACACGATACAGAAATCCATGTACGTGCACACTGTCGAGGATGCCTGGTTGACTGCCATCACCGTACATTACACAGTAAATGCACTTTCAGCTGGCAAACTAGTTCTGTTCTCCACTTCAAATGTCTTTCTTCTCTTCACATTGTCTTGCACAAGACAATTGACACCGTTTACTTGCATTTGTCTGCCACTTATTTGGACTGTTTATTTGATTTGACTTTATTTACTTTTGTTTTCTTTACAATGTGGTTATCGGAGGGGTTTCTGTCAAGGTTCCCCCTCCCCTGTGTCTGTCTGGACTCCGACGGGGGGATTGTTTATCTCGTTATCTATGCTGTGCACTTGTCCTTAACTGCATTCCCTCTCACTATAAGTATTCAAAGGTAAGAGCCATGTGTGTGGTGTAGAAGAATAGCAAACACACATCCAGTTTGACTTTGAATACCCTCCTCAACTCCTGTCCGACTGAAGTGCATACACGACGATATGCACTACGTGTTCCCAAGTGCTCTTTTTCTTTCTTTCCTTGTCTGCTCTTCATGAACTCCGTCTGTCTAGTCTGTCTAGTTTTCACCCTGTATTCTCAAAGTGAAAGAGATGTTTTGACAGAAAATTGCCAGGGCCACTTTAATGGCATTTATTTTGTATAAATGGGTATTAACTAATGGAGTTTTTTTTTATCCATGAGTCATTTGTTAAAAGGTTATTTTTTGATGTCTCGTCTTGCTTGTTCAGAGGGAATGCAGTGTTCGAAGTTTTACTCTGATAAAACTTTTTTTGAATTTTTTTATTACTTGTTGGAATGATGAAAATCACATGCATGTCCACCTGCACACACTCTCAAGAAAAAAAGAGAAAAATGAAGGGACGCTGACAGTGCCATCACATCAACCCAGTTGTGGTACAATTCGTCTGCTGCAGCATGTCTTAAATGCAGAGTAGAACAAAACTAGCATAGCATCCTGCACAGCAGTTTTTTACAGCAGTTAACTCAGAAAATGCAGATGCTCCCACTGCTTGAGAAGCGTGCTGTTGATCCTGTGAAAAACCTCTGCTTCGGCTTGCCACTGCGTTAGCCGCTTTACCCAGCATGAAACAGGATTCCCCAGACTGTTTTAAATGTGTTGTACTCCAGGTCAGGCTTCCTGTGGTGGCACTGTTTGCTTCCTTGTTCTTTCTTCTAGGCCCACATACTGTATATCTATTTCTCCCGGGTGCATTTCTCCTGCATGGGTCCTGCATTGTTAAGGCTCAGCAGTAGCTCTTATTGTTTCTTGACTGTGCTCCTGTGGTATCTCTTTCTTTCTCCCTCCCGCCTTTTGTCCAGGCCCAAGTACGACCTGTCAGGAAGACTCGTGCGCCAACATGGGTGTGTGTATCCAGCAGTGGGAGAACTTCACTTGCGACTGCTCTATGACGTCTTACTCGGGGACTCACTGCAACGACCGTGAGTACCGCTTCAGATTTACTTGTTTTATGTGTATTATATATGTATCCTGTGGCTCTGAAGGGAGCTATCAAGCCTGAGGAAATTACTCAAGTGACGTCTATTAGGTAATATTGGCTTAAACTTGGATGACATGGGCACTCACCAGTCAGGGATTGTCTTACAAAACTCAAGTTGCATTATGAGAAGTAAATGATCCAATTTCCAATCCAGCTTAACCCATATTAGGAAGTAAAAGTCTGGATATCTCAGCCGCCGCTGCTGCACCAATTTGGTCTCTTGCAAGTCCCTTTTACTGTATGGAAGTGCTTCGCTAAATTGTAGGAGCACTCCTTAAACATTGTGTACATTCAGTCAACACCAGACACACACATACACAACTGCCATACTTCACTTTTATCACACAACCATATTCTGTGTATAGAAGTGCATAAAAACACATTATTATGATACGTGCAGTCATTTCACCCTCATAAAAACTACAAACACACACATGCACATAAATTGGATGCACCTACTGTATGGAGCCATCCTCTCTGCAACAGTGAGCACCATATCCTTGACTCAAGGACTCCGGAGCAGTTTCACTCATGTGCTTGTTAAGCCTTTGTCAGATTTGCTGCATGAAAGTGGAGCTGAAAGCTTCATGTGATCTTTAAATGAAGCCACTGAGAGTTTGCAGGCAATTGTTGAGGGTTGTTTTTATTTATTTTATTTTTTTTCCTGCTGCAATGCAGGCAATTTGTCGTGACAAATGCTTCATGTCCCGAGCTTTCACGTTTTGGGCTTCAGAGTGAACGGCTGTGACTGATGATGTGTAAAATATCCACTTCTGCCTCAATCGTCTTTTCATAAACGCCCTTCAAATAGCTATCGCAGTCGGAAGTGTGTGCGTGTCTGTGTGTGGATCTCTTATCCCCATGACGACATGGGACTTCCCTTCAGTAATCACGGTTGGCGGTCTTTCATTTAGCGGTTAATAGTCGGGGCATACTGCTGCTGGGCCAGACTAATGAGGTGGTAGAGGCTGTTAGGAGAGCTGCTCTCTGTGAGCGCTGGCATCCCCTAATCATCCAGACCTGTCTGATGTTAGACCCAGCCGCTGTGTATGATTTCATATCTTCAATTTTATTTTTTCTCTTTTTTTTCACCCCTCCTTCTCACTTTCCTCTTTTTCGCCCTCTGCGAAAGATCATCTGACGTAATCATGTCCATGCAGGGCGAGTAACCGACTCCAATTCTTTCTCGGCGATGGGAGCTGTGTGTTTATGTGTCAATTAGTGTCGAGAAGCCCTCATTATTTCACCTCTTGCTGCTGCCTGGGATGACATAGAGGGAGCTGTCATTGATTTCTGATCAACACAGGCATACTTCATCTCGAACCACAAGAACTTGGATAGTGAGTTATTTTGCATCCCATGACAGTGCAGGTTCAAGTCTTAGTTCTCCTGTGCCTGGTTTTGGAGATAGATGTTCACTAATATTGACTGGACTGTCCAAGCATATAATAGCATCCTTAAAAGAGTGATATTGCCCTAAATGGGAATTTTGTAGTTGATTTTCTTTCTCTTTCAGTACTCTTTCAACCTATTTTTTTTTTATTTCCTGTGCTAGAAAATAAACAACGCAGAGAAGTGAAAAGGATAGCGAGGCAAAGTCAGACAAAGAGGCAGTTTGGTTCACTGAAGTTAACATTTCAGGAAGTTCACACACAGGTCTATATGAGACCGTCTGTCCAAGATAAGGGGTCTAAGTTTACTTCTCTTGGATTGAGCCAATCTTCTGATGTTGACTGATGACAGCCTGTGTCCCTGTGAGGCCTCATGAGCTCAGCAGTGCAGCCATACACCACCAGGTGGCAGTAAATCCATAAACAGGACCGCACACTCTCCCTCCGCGCTGCTGCGAGAGAATGAGATGCAACCCCTCGACCATGAAATCAGCTTTCCTGTTATTTTCCTCCACTGCTTTGCCTCTTGTACCTCTCTCTCTCTCTCTCTCTCTCTCTCTCTCTATCTATCTATCTATCTATCTATCTCTCTCTCTCTCTATCTCTCTATCTATCCCTCACTACAACACACACAGCCCATCCAATTTCTATAGTTATAGATTATAGAGAGAATATTGTGCGATCTCCTACACAATACAAAATCTAATGTAATACAATGCAATCACATTGCTCACAGTTTTATCGTTCGATTGATGTAGCTTGGTAAAATATCAAAACGGGGAACAGTGTCTTTGCCTTGTGTTTGCGTGTGTGCTTTGTACGACTGTACGACTGCCTTTTATTCATTGAGCAGCACAGCGCTGAGAGAGAGTTTTTTTAATTAACAATGTGGCAGTGGAGCCTCTCCCTCTGTTTCTCTCAGTCTCTCCCTCTCTGATACAGTAGCTGGCAGCAAATATCAGTAATTGTCTGCTTCTCTGACTCCGTCTCTACCCATTGTCCAAATGAAGAAACTTGAACAAAGTAAAGTGAACATTTCTGCCAGCGAAGCCTCTCGCAGTTTCATCTGTGCTGATTGTTAGCGTCGAGCCTCCGTGCCCTCTCTGCACTTCTCCATTGTAGCCAACAGGGCTCTACGTGGCGGAGAGAAGAAAAAGAATAAAACCTCAGCAGACAAAAACTATCTCCACTCCTTCCATTTATTCTTGTGTACGCCTGCAGCCCGCACTTTGTCACTGCACACCTTTACTTATGGGAACAAGACACAAAGGAAATTTGCAGTGCTCTTTGCACCATACAGACCATTTTCAAAGCCACTTGGACAATCTGGAGGTACATATAGTGCCGAGCACTGCTTTTAAAAAAGGGGTGGGAGGGGGGGAGAATGAACTCTTTTTATAGCATTTTCATCCTGCTCGGTTCTGGCTCACTGCTTTTGTCATGCTCATCTCCATCTCCCTGTCGTCTCCTAACATCCCCCCCTTTTTATCTTCGTCTTTTCTCCTCCTCTGTGTTTTCTGAGCGGACCTCTCCCTGTCAGGTTCTATGAATACCGCATATTTTCATATAAATCCAAGGACATGGGAGCTGTGGGCCAGGCAAGAACAGCAGCGGACACCCCTCTTCCACATCTTACGTAATAGAATAATCTCTGCAAAGGTCGCTGCATTGTTCCACAGTCAAGAACATGGTAAACAAACAGAAAGAAAGAGAGCGGAGAAAGGGAGCTGAAGACAGGCAGCAGAACACTGTTCGTCAGTTTGATGCTGACATCAGTAATTGCTTAGATAGATTTAGTGATGAATTTCTCTGCCAGTGTATTGATCCCAACCAACCCTCTGCTCCTGCTCTACCCAATGTCCCTGATTCACTTTTCAAGGCATGTTCAGAGGGCTGTAACAATATCTGGCTAACTGCTTACATAAATGACACAGCAGCGGCATTCCTCCCTTCACTATTTAAAAGAAAATAATCATGGCATTCGCCTCGTAGTCATTTCTTCCTCCGCTCGGAAGGAGCGAGGAGAGAAAAAGAAAGGGACAAAAGAGGTTCGGGGGTGTTTCCTTTCCGAAATGTTCTACTCAATAGTAAACCAACAATAATAACAGCATTTTCCCTCTATTGACTGATGTGTCTGCTCGACAGTATTAAACCCAGAGAGGGGGGATTGGGGGGGGGGCACAATAGCGCTTCTTCACTTTGACGTGACGTCAATTATGAGTGAAGGTTTCAGATAAATAAACAAATGGGTAAAGACACACACGCATGCACCTATAGACCTCCTCATGGTGATCACCGGAGGATCAGTAAAGGAGAGCAGTAGACGGGGACAAATAGAAAAGTATCTTTTGGCTAAAGAGAGTTTATAAATGGAAATGGAAATATGAGAACATGTGCCTATAAATACCACAGGTAGCTCAGAAATGGGCCAAAAGAGATCCATAGAGGGTGATTTGTCCTCAGGGCACAACCTATCCCAAAAGCACACTTTGGGATGATATCACTTTCTTTGTTGTAGTTGTAGCGTATATGTTGGCTAAAAATGACTGAGGCATCACATCATCCGGTGTCTTAAACAGCCACTTTACAGCTGTCTGCAGTACCATCACAAAGGAACATGTTTTGTTTGTTTTTGTTTGCTGCTTTGGGGAAACAGCTCCTGTTGTTGTGTAGCTGTGGCTGAAAGAAAAATGTAATTGCCCGACATCAACCCGGTGGAAATGCCTGAAACGCATACATACACAAGAGTGCGCAAACATAAAGTTGTCCCTGCAGGGTTTATAATCTCTCTTCCTCTCTCCATTACTTTATCACTCCTCTTCCTTGTCTTATGATATCTGTATTAGAACCCGAGCTGCATGTCCAGCCCTTGGGGGTCTAACAAGCTGCCCCGCTATTGGCTGATCAGGCTAATGATGCTTGCCCAGCACTGCATCATGTCACTGTGATAAGAGTGGATGTCGCTTGTGTCAATCGATGTGTCACCGCCGTGCTCAGAGCCACAGTATAATTGAGTATATGCCGTTCTGTGGAGCCTAAACGCTCCAGGGCCAGAAGAAAAGAGAATGTAAAATGGGTAAAAAGATGGAGGAGAAGAGTGTAAGATGTTGCTCCTCCATGATGAGCGTCAATAAATTGGTGTGTTGACGAACAGTTTTCAATATCTTCGGATCATTTATTTTTATTTTCACATGTGGATATATTGCTGTATTTATAAGCCATTCGTCTTATTGCAGGATTATTTCTTGATAGTTGGCTTGTTCAATATTTCTATATAAACAGTGGATCAAATGTAGCCTAGAAATCTAGACGCACCCTAGCGGCAGAAAATTTAATTTGCAGCCAGGGGGGTCTAGGCACTCTCCGTTGGCTTGCGAGCTGGAAAAACCAAACTCTGGTCCGGCCAATCACATCGTGTATAGAGTCGGTGGGCGGGCTTATGGCTGCTCCTGCTGGCGAACAGCGGCCTTCTGGAAGACTTGGAGTTACGTTTTTCTTTGAGAAAAGAACAAAGAACGGCACTGAAGTAATTCTTAAAAAATGAAGATGTGTTCGGGGTTGTGCCGACCGGATACGGCAAAAGTTGAATCTATCAACTAGCTCCGCCACCTTCTTCGTTGCTCTGCCTGGTTGTAGCGCTATCCTATTGCATGCAGAGGGAATTTGAAAGACAACCGTTTATCCCGCCCCTCGGATTGAGCCCTGTCAATGGTGAGTTCCCAGACCCAACATCTTGATGTGGGTCTGTCTTGTCAGGCTAGATCAAATGACCAAATGTAATGTGAACGGTGTTGCTTGTAATAACAAACCCCTCGTTGTTTTAGTATAGTGGCCCACAACACTGTTCTCATTTAAGGCGCCCTGTGGAATTTAACTCAATCACAGGTTGATTCATAACAAATGGTGGTAATCCTAGTCTTTTCTTACCAAGGACTGTTAATGTTGATAGCTAAAGTTAGCTAAATTAGCATAGTCATAACTACGGACGTTACCCGATAAATCCAGTCTTGTGCCGATGCTCTGACAAGCAAAAGCCCCGCTGTCTATGTCCTGTTAACTGTTTATAAAAGTTTTATATTTTAGGGAACTCACAAACAGGAAGAATCCGTCTCTTCATTCATTTGCGCTGCGCATCGCTCGCGTAGGGAAAAGGGCGTGTGTGTGTGTGACGAGCACGAACGCGACAGTTTCACGGGATTGCGCCTGCTTGTTGCGTTGCCTATCAAACTGCCCGCGCCTCCCTACCTGCCCGCTCGCCTCTCATTGAAAATGAATTACGAGGCGCGACAATTGCTCCCCATGTGAAAAGCCCTTTAGGTGTAGGGATGCACTTTTTTGACTTTGGACAGAGCCAGCTGTTCCCTGCCTCCAATCTTTATGTTAAGCTAGGCTAAACACGTCCTGACTCCTGCTCTATACTTAAAGCCCCATTATGTAACGTTTGTAGTTGTTTATTATCAAAATCTGTATTGCCCTTCACAAACTTGTCCTTTTTTATGAATATTGACCACCACCATCAATTTCAAGTATTCCTATTGGCTTGGAATTTTACATTTGCACTTGTATGAACTGGGGTCGATGCTCCATATTCATGCGCCATCTTGAAATACGTTAGCCGGTAAGGCTATACTGCTCCGCCTTTTGCGTTTTCGACTCACAGCTGCTGCTAATGGGTATCATCGCTTCCCGGGCCCCGGCAAGTTTGAAAAAGGAAACACGGAGGACCACATGTATTCAAAATCCAAATTTCAGGAACAGGAGTCTTCTTCTTCACCCAGAATAAGAAAACTGATATTGAAAACAGCAAGAGACTGGCGTCATCAGAAAAAAGAGTGAACACTGGAGCTGCAAATTCCAACTAGTTAATTATCCTCCGGACCGCCGCAGTCTCTTTTCTCTCTCTCTCTCTCTCTCTCTCTCTCTCTCTCTCTCTCTCTCTCCCTCTCCCTCTTCTTTCCGTTGGGTGGTGTGAAGCACGCGTCCACGCCACTGTCCGACATGCACTCCAACAACCACGTCTGTAGACGGCCTTTAGTACACTTTCGCTTTTTGAAGCGTGACGGCTACCGTAGCTGCAATACGTACTTTCAACTGCGTGGCGAGAGACAGTTGATTGCGATATATGATCTCAACGCTAGATGGGAGTAATTCTTACACAATGTAGCTTTAACACAGACATCACAATATCTTCTCATCTCACAATCAAAAAGAAAGCAAACAAAATGTTGAATCATTTCTTTAAGACAGACCGGGAACATAATAGTTACCAACCTTATATCATAGCTGTTGCACCTAGGAGAAGATGTGGAAGTTCTCCTGCTGTGATAAACAAAATCAGGACTTCCAGTCTGGAACTCCTCTTTCTACAAACTGCATCGGTTAGCGAATGAGAGAGATGTTGCATGGAGAGGGAGGGAATGATTGAGTTGAACACATTACAGACAGTTACGATGAGGGGCATCCATCTGTTTTGGTGCCAGGCGGGTAACCTTGAGGCTGTCGGAGCGTTCCCAGCACCCACCCTGGCCCTCACAGGCTGAGAGCCCAGCCACAGACACATCCATCAACACATGTTCCTAGACACATTTCAGGAGCAGCGGCAACACATACAAATCACCCAATCAATACCTTGAGCGCCTCGCCCCAACTTCAGGGTTTTGAGCAGGAACATGTCTTGAGCAAGTGCAAGTCGCACACACGTTTTTCTTTTGCAGCCGTGATATTTCTTTTTGCTCTGGTCTTTCATTCATACCTGTTTATTTCATCATCTTTCTTACCTGTCGCCGTGTTTTTGATCTGGTATTCTAGTAAAGAAGATGAAATGAAGTTTTCTTTTAACCGTTTGTTATCCTTGTGTGAAAACAACTACACAATGTCAGAACAATGTGTAAAAATGTATGCTTTGGTGTTGGAAGGCCACACAAATAGAAGTAATTTGTCATTAGCAGACAGCATGCTTTGCACTCAATTGCACAAGCGGGTACAGTACATATACAATACACCTCCCCCCATTCAACACCAATTTAGATGTGCATGGATCAAACAGAAAGGTGAGTTGGTCTCATTCTATCGGTCTATTGTTCTTGTTGCACCCTCCCTCATTTTTCTCTTTTGTCTCCCAGCAGTGAGGCTGATAGGTAGTCATCACCGGTAGGGAGCTAAACCACTCAAAGCAGACTACAATGAATAAAGCTCTCCTGTGTACAGCACTTAACAGGAGGGTACTTCATCAAAAACAAGGGGCACTGGATCTACCAGACCCTGTTCGTATTCATCTTGAATCAGAAGTCGATCCAACTGCGTCTCTGACTGCATTTCATCAAGTGCCAGGCTTAAGTAGACTTGATGATAGGCAGTGCTGTATGGCTGATGCCTACTGACAGCCACCTTTTAACACTTATACTTTAACATGGGTACAGACTGACCTCTTTCAGGTAATTGCAAGAACCTGGTCTCACAACTAGAAGGTATAGGTTTACGTCATTCAGTTGAGGTCGCTCAGCGGAAAGCTGTGGGATAAAGCGGTTCGGCCCTCCGAGCTTGAAACGAAAATTGCACTGTTTGATAGCTTGCAGCTATTAATTTCTACCATTAACAGGCTCTCAACGGAAGAACCCTGTGTTGCATGCATCTGAAGGGCACTCATATCAGGAATATGCTACTGTGTGGGGGGCCAAAACGTCCACAGTCTCCATCAGATGAAACTGATGATTTTCATCAGGTGAAGGCATTTCAAAGGCATTTCAAAGGCAATTACCTCTGACATTTTTATTTCCGAAGAGAACAGGCAGTCCACTCCCACTCACTATACCGAGAGGCACTGAGTTCAGGCGTCCAACTCTAGAAGAAAAGGAAGGATATTTGGAGCACTTTAAGGGTTCAGTGGGTAACTTCTATTGAAATATTTTTGTCATATTTGCTGAAGATTATAACACTATATCCTGACAGATTGTTTTCCTTATGCCATTCGGAGCACCATATGATGATCTGATTCATGTAGTACTGTCAGGATATAGTGACAGTTTGCGAAAATATGACAAAAAGTATTTTTTTATCAAAGTTACAACAACGGCAGCTTTACGGTCTTGAACAATCTTATTACAAGGTTGTTGTTTTGGAGCTTCTAAGCTTTCGAGAAGTCTTTTAAGTGCTCAGACAAACTCCACTAGCTCTTTGTGAAATATGGGCCCATTTGCTTGTGAAAGTAGATATTTAATGTTCCGTAGCATTTTAACAAAAGTCTACTCAAAGATTTGGAGTTAAAATTGTAATTTTTGTTTTGTTTTTGTAATTTAGTCTTAGAAAATGCATGTTGGCCTGTGGCTCAGGAGGTAGAGCGGGTGGTCCATTGACTGTTGGCACTTTGATCCTTGGCTCATCTTGTTCATATGTCAAAATGTCCTTAAAAAAAGATGCTGAACCTCCTGGTGGTTAGGCCAGTGTCTGATGCCATCGATGTGTGTGAATGGGTGAATGAGAGGCAATGTTTAAAGGCCTTTGTAGGCTAAGAAGGAAAAACTCTATATAAGTGCAGTTCATTTACCATTTAAATGCACAGGAAGGGATGAGTTGGACCCATGGGTGTATTACTAGAAATGGATACCGTGTTCCCAGATGGTGCCCCATTCATTCCAAGTTTTTCACTTACTTTTTTTTTTTTTCCTGGGCTTTCAGCGTTTTTGTGCCAATGGAGCACGCAGTGCTGATAGAGACATCCTCTGGCTGTGGAACTCTGGCCTGTTTGGTCCCCACACATATAAATGACATGCACATATTTCATATTACATTTACTTTTTCTGAAATGGATCCCAATGGATCTAACTCTGAAAATATTAAGTCAAGTGCATTCATCAATTTACAGCCGTTCATTTAGAGAGAAAGGTTGGTTGTTTAACACACACAGAGCACCCTTTTGTTGTTGACAAAGATTGGATGAAGTAACGTATATGGGCGTGGTTAGATGACTGAGTCTGCAAACCAAGCATACTGTAGTACTTCAGTATGCTGTAGCTTAGCCCTGCCACCAGAAATAGGATAAAGCAGCCCAAGATAGTCTTCTTTATTGGCAGTTAAACAAATGACTTGGACGGTCGTTGCATAGTTTCTGGTACTTACTTTACTGAGGGTGTTTATCCTGTCTTGGTAGTTCAGACACACACACACACACACACACACACACACACACACACACACACACACAAACAAACAGGGAAAGATGCATGTTGTGATACTGACATCTGATCAAACACTATATGACCACAGTGTTTAAAGCTGGGACTAATCACACGCTCAGTGCTTAATGTTCACCTCCTAGGGCTGGGTACCAAATTCAATACTTTTTAGGAACCGACCGAATTATCTCTGAAAATATTGAGTATCGAAAAATGCCTCGTCATTCAATACCCAATTTCAATACCTAAGGAGTAAATCTCATCAGCGTCAGTGAGCCAATAAGCACGCAGCATGCTTGCACATTGCAGAGACAGGCAGGAAAAACTGTAGGTTATGCACAGAGACTGGGCTCATGTAGTAGGAGCTGAAAAATAAATAAAAAATTGTGCCGCAATGTGTAATGTTGTAATTTCTTTTTGTTTTATATCATTGGGATCGGAAAAAAAAGTATTGCTTAGGAACCGGTATCAAAGTGACGGTATTGGTATCGGTACCTGTATCTAACATTTTTGATCAATACCCAGCCCTATCGCCCCCTGATAATTAATCAAGCTCGTTCTCTCCGTCCTTCCTGTCTTTCTACCACTTTGCTTCACACTCCTTTCTATTTCCTTTTTTCTCAGCTTAATTGCTATCTATGCCTGTGATTGTTGTGTCAGCAGCTTCCTAGTTCATCTCTTAGCCCCACGCAGATGGTGCTCGCTCGCAGACTTTCACGGTAGATTGTACTAACTTGCTTTAGGTGTTTGCAGCCATAGCCTACAGATTTCACACCTGCCTCTATAGGAGCCATCAAGGCAACCTCTTTGGTCATTTTATTGCTGTCTGAAGTGCAGACAAGTGCAACATATCATAAACATCTAGACTGCTTGATCTTTATTGGCTATGGATCAGAGATGGAAACATTTCTTGGTGATGAAACAATGTTTATGCTAAATGACAGTTCTACTCTTTAGTGTTGAAGTTTACTCGAACTATTTGCTACAGTATATCTCTAAATAGATACTTTCCAGAAACACTATGCAGTATCCATACTAGTTCATCTTAATTCTATGATCTAATCCTAACATTTTAAACATATCTGATCAGTTTTCTTTAGCTAAAGTGCAATCAATATGGCTTTAAGGTTTAGTGTGTCCTCCGCCTCTTTGCTACTCTCTGCTCTCTCTGTAAAGCTTCCCGTTATCTTCCCTATGATGTAAATATTATATATATATATTCCATATTTTAGTAGTATTTTCTCCAAAGTATTTGAGGAAACATGACATGATAAAAATCCAGTGCTCAAAAGGTCATCATTTATATTCATTATACAATGGCCTGGATGAATATGTAATTTTGATTTGCTCAAGGGTTGATGATAAATTTCACATAACCGCCCTCTGACATAGTAAGTAGTAAGTCATTGTCCTTCTACCTCTCTGTACTCTGAGTTCATCACCTTGTTCACAATTTCTCTGGAAAGATATGATAATGCAGATGGTGGATTTCAGCACTGCTGTGGCAGGAAGATTGGCAATGACCGTCTGTTTGTTAACGTTAACCACCAACTCACCCACATTTTTCTTTACAACATCCAAACATGCACAGGACCACGTTGGGATTTGACGTGGCTCTTTGGATTTAAAACACTATCTGTGAGCTAGTGAGTCACATTGAAAAATGGGAATACACACCAGTGGTGGAAGAAGTATTTAGATCCTTGACTTAAAGCTTTAGTGCGTAACTTTTTGATATTAATGAACGTCCGTTACATTCAAGCCATCGCCGAATGAGTTGCTACGAAGCTAATTAAGACTATCAGCTCCACACAACTCTCTTTCGTGTTTCTCTGCCTGGCTATGTTCAGAAGATTGTGTCGTCCAGTGACTTTACCGCGCAGAAGCTCGAGTGAAGATAATCACCTCTTCTGAAAAGTCCATCATGTTTTTTTTATCCTCCGTGTCCTCCTTGGCTACTAGCAACTGCGTGGAGGAGGGGTGGGGGCGCATGCGCAATCACGGAAGGCTTGTATCATGTCAAGTAAAAGTCCTGCATTTAATGTTACTTAAGTAAAACTATGTAAGTATCATCAGGAAAATGTACTTAAAGCATTAAAAGTAAAAGTACTCAATGCAGAAAAATCCTCACATTTTAGGAACTGAAAACGATCCAAACTGTTCTGTCAATCAACTCAAGTGTTTAATCGGCTAATCATTTCAGCTGGACTTGTAGGCCGTTATATTGTTGGGCAGTTTAATTAATAATAAAACCTTGTATTTTATAAACAACATGTGTTTAGTGTGCAAAAATCTTAATTTGTAAAGTAACTAGTAACTAAAGCTGTCTATTAATGTAGTGGAGTAATAACGTACAGTATTTCCCTCTGAAATGTAGTAGAGTAGAAGTAGGAAGTGCCATGAAAAGAAAAGACTCAAGTAAAGTACAAGTACCTCAAATTTGTACTTTAGTACAGTACTTGAGTAAATGTACTTAGTTACATTCCACCACTGATACACACAGCGGTTATACACAGCCACAGAATGTTAAGCTAACAATTAGCTGCTTCAAACCACATGACATGACAGTGATAAAAGTGTGAGATCAAGTTACAAAAACACATTTATTATAAGATTTGAATTAATGATTTTAGTCTTCACTTGCTCAGCGACATCTCACCACCCTGTGGCAGCTCCACAGGTCATATCAAACTTCCTTTGCACGTAATTGATTGATTTGTTTCATATGTTGCTCAGTTCTTAAAAGTCTAAGATAACACTCTATACTTACCTCTTAGAAACCAAAGGAAACAAGTTGAACCAGACTGCATGTTGAGTTGTCATATTCCCAACTGGAGGACAGCTCTTTTGCATTGTAGCCCAGTGACAGCCCTGCACACAATTTACAAGCAACCTCTCACTTTCCATCTCTCCAGTGCTCTCTCTCTCTCTCTCTCTCTCTCTCTCTCGCGCACACTCACACACACACACACACACACACACACACACACACACACACACACACACACACACACAAAGTAGGACACTGATGCCATTTAGATTAGTATCCCATGTGACCAATGCTGACATGAATTTGCTGGGTGACAAGGGACCCAATTACAGCAGAGGGCTGATCGTCCATGGAGCCACCGTTTCAAATTGTCTCCCGAGTGTCAAGCAGGGAACAGGAAAATGTGTAATAGTGAATGTGCGCGCGTATGTGTGTGTCTTTTGTGTCTGCGAGACTGTGTATGCGGCTGTAACCGTGTCACTGTCAGTTTGCGTCTGCGGGGGAAGAGGCTAGGATAAACACCCGGGTCAAATACATCACTGTAACTGTAAAGGTAATGCAAACTGACTGCTGTCATTCTTGAGATCCGTGATATGAGTCATAAGCTGACACACACCCATATACACACACACACACACACACACACACACACACACACACACACACACACATACACACACAGACTTTAAGTGGTACTGTGGTGCCAGCGTGCTCTCTCAGTCCAAGTGTCTTTCCAACTTTTTGAAAACATAAAAACAAGTGTCTTACAGTGTCTTTGTCTTTAGCACGGTTTCATATTTTACTTTACTAAAGAAAAGATGCAAGTTATCACTTTAAGTTACCCGTAAAATTTAAAATGTTAATTACTGTAGCTAAAAAGCAATATAATGAGGAATCTTCAAAGGTCCCGATGATGCAGCGTAGAGTGCTGAATCACATCAGACCCAACATTGCACAGCAATGTCTTCTGTGTATATCATCATTTCATTTAACATCTCCCTTGCTGTAAGTCATTCCTCTGCTTGACAGCTATCTTAACCAAATCAAGCTCAGTGGATTGATCTGCAGGCCTTAAAAGGGGAGACAGATAAAGACTTACCACTTCCTGTGGTGACATAATCAATCGTAATCAATCTTCCTCACCTGAAACTGTCCAGCATGCCGCTGATTTAGACTCTAGGTTCTGTCTGGGCAAGCAAGCGTGGTTTGTCAGTGTATTTATGCATGCATCTTTGTTTATGTGTGTTTTTGCCCATTGTCTTGTGCATTTCTTTTACAGCGCTGTGTGCGTACCCACATAAGATGTCTCTGTTTTATCCCAGGCTATTTTCAAACCTTGTTCTCCTCAACATGCACTCTCTCCTCTGCCCCACTTCTTAAAAATGTCTGCGCGGCAACATGAACCCCACTCGGCAAGTACCGTTTGTTTTCCCTCCTCTGCGCCCGCGCTTTGGTGAATCGAAACCTCCTTCTCACCGAAATGTCGACCACAATGAAAGTATCTCCCATCGGCGGGGTAATGCTTTTGAAGGGCTTTGCGTGCATATTAGAGGCAGGCTTGGGGAACACACTGGGATGTCATATCTTCCATCCTGGCATGAGACAGAACGGCTGAGAGTGCCAGAACCCCCCCCCCCCCCCACCCCACCCCGACCCCCTCTTCCATTTACTGTAGTTTCACACTGAGCTGATTCACCTGAGCCAGGCGCGGTGTTTGTTTGTTCAAAATGAATATTTTACAGAAATGGTGCTGATGATATACTTTTGGCTGGTTTTGTTTTGCTCAGTGAGTGGTCGACAGTGATGGTGGCGGTTTCCCTCTTCATTATTCACCATACAGTGTGTGTCGAATGTGTGTGTGTGTCAGTGAGACTGGCCCCGGGCCTTTGCCAGCCCATTACTCCCTCGCTGTTTTGCGCGTGTGTGCGTGAGTGGGCTGTGTGTTCAGGCCTTACTGATTGTTTCTCCGTTGTAGGGACCCTCATTACCGCCCCCACACTGTCACAAGCATCTGCTTCCCACCCTCCCTCCCTCTTTTTCTCCCCCTGCCGTGCTCTGCACTCGGCTCCAAGCATGCCCTGCGCTGGTCCGACATGGAGCAAGGAGAGAGAGAAAAGATTGGAAAACACATAAAGAGACAAGACATCTAGTCAGACGTGGAACACAAATTTGGGAACATGGAAGGTAGGAACAAGCAAGCGTGTTGGAGCTGCCAGTATCAGTGGGCTCCTGGCGGGAAAAGCAGACCTCTGATCAGCCTCTGAATTTTAGCCATCTTTGGACAGAGATCGGTCCAGTTTCGACCCCAGCCCAGCAGGGCCTTCACCCCAGGCGCCCCCGAGAGAGAGAGGCAGCTTTTACAGTGATGTATTGCACGGCCCACTGTGCAGCGGCGAGGGAAGGAGGGAGGTCAGGGCTTAAAGAGAGAGAAAGTGTGTGTGTGAGGGAGAGGAGAGGGAGACAGAAAGAGGGAAGGCATAATGAGTGTGTCAAAATGAGCCTGGCTCACCCAGAGAAAAACAGCAGTATGTGTTGCTAATGATTTGTTCCAGTAAAGCCCAGTGAGAGGGGAAAAAAACAGGAAAGGGCACAAAAGGCAGAAAATGAAGAAGACGGTGGAAAGGAATATTTTTCTCTCTGCAAAGTTGAAAACATGCCTTTTTCTTTTGGTCTTTTTTAGGAATGACAGAGACAGGCAGAAGACTCACTTTTTTACACACTTAATGGCTTAAAGTGCTCGTATTGTGCTCTGGCTTTTTCCTCCTTTCCTTTATTGTGTTATATATCTTTTTTGTGCACGTTATAGGTTTACAAAGTGAAAAATCCCAAAGTCCCCCCCCAAAGGGACTTACCATCTCCAACAGAAAACGCTGTTCACTAACTGCTCCAAACAGCTCTGTTGTAGTCCAGCCTTTACTTCTGTGACGAACGTGCGTCACTTTGTAACACGTTATAATGCTCGCCTAGCTGCTAGCGTGGCTCGCCCTCATACTCTGCTTCTGACTGGCTAGTAGTCCTTACCTAGCTACTGCACATGTGCGACTCCCAACAAAGACGGAACGGAAGTGAGAAGCCTCACTCTGTAGCTAAAACAGAGAGCTCAACACACAGGGTGAAAAGACGAGCTGCAGCAATGTGCAGTACAACAAAAATATGGTGTTTTTTGAAAATTAAACCATGTAAACCTATTCTGGTACAACCTCTAAAAACAATTATGAACCTGAAAATGAGCATCATATGAGCACTTTAAAGGCCTATAGATCCAAGATAAAGATGAGTCAAAACCCTATTACATCAAATATTGATATAAATATTTAGAAAATGATCAGCTACATGTTACCCTAATATGATTACAATTAATCTCCTTATAATCCTCATTTACCACACACACAAAAAAAAATATTGTTTACCCCACTTTCACAGTCTCACAAACACACTTGAATAATATATCTAGCATGGCAAGATGTTCTTTCACACAATGTACATATTTTAAGATATTAATTCTTCAAAGGCCTTTCTATATGAACAGCTGTGGACCGGAGTGATGGAACGTCCTGTTTTTCCCACGACAAGATAATTATTTAATGACCTCGAGGTAAAAGCCATCCATTATGATATCTCCAGCTAGGCGTCACTTTCTGCTGCCTTCGTGGTGGCTTTGCTCTGTTTAACTTGGTCTAATTCTTCAGAGATGCAAAATGAAAGTGATTAGACTTCCCCGGAGACTTTTCTTTTTCCTTTTATTGCTTCCTTCATTTGCAAACACACAAACTCTCCAAGCGTTTTTTTCTTGCTTTTTTAACATCCACTTCTATCCGCATTCCCTCGCACCCTCCCAGTCTGAGTTGGAATAATTGAGACGGAGGGAGGGCGGGGATTGTGTGTTAAAAAAGCTTTTTATAGCTGTCAAATCGCAGTTTATTATAGCTGCATGCCACTTACACAGTGGCCAATTATCGCATGCTACAGACACCACACTTGCAGGTTGTTTTCAGACAACATGTCGTATTTTGTCCTTAGTTATGATCAGAGTATTTTATGCGACTGAAAGTAAACATGAATCTGCCGTGTGGGCGTTTGTATGCATATGCACCTTTAATTTCATATTCATGGCAGTAGATCAGTGTTTTATCACCTGTATATTATTAGCCCCCTGCTATTAGTAACGTGATGCATGCTGTGGGTAATGTTGTTTGTCAGAGTTGCATTGATTAGTGCGTCTCGGGTTCTAAGGAGGATGGAGGATGATGGCAACCATTAGCTGTGACTGCACTCCTTAAATAATAACACAAGT
This sequence comes from Gymnocephalus cernua, assembly GCA_023631565.1. Taxonomy (NCBI): domain Eukaryota; kingdom Metazoa; phylum Chordata; class Actinopteri; order Perciformes; family Percidae; genus Gymnocephalus; species Gymnocephalus cernua. Next base: position 19,020,850 of record CM042440.1, read on the forward strand.
AAGAAATCAAAAAGCAGGGCTTGGTATAAAGAGGGTAATGTCTAACCGGTCAGAGGGCGCCAGACATTATGGCTGGTCATGGCGTCATCATTGCTCCGTGAGTAACCTAAAATACATAAAATATTGAACATTAATGATTTGTTAACTGGCCTCGATCATGGTTTTGTGCATGTTCTAATAACTGTGGTAATAGAAACAAGGGTAGAGCTATATATCCAGTGAAAAGTGTCCCTTCTAAATAACCGTTATAGTTAATGTGTCTCTGATAGTTGTGTAATCGTTATGCGTAAAGTATATGCCAGCCTGAGCACTATTAAAACTCTACAAACAGATTGATGTGGCAGAATACGCATTTCCTATTCTTTTATGGTGATAGAGCAACAATGCAACCTCAAATCTCTATCACATTTATGTCACATGCTACATGTAAAGTTCCAAAAGTGGCGGTAGATTTGGTTTTAATTTACTTTTGAAACCTTAAGATTGGCATTGCAATTACACACCGCTGCAATTGTGTAAAAATTATCTCCTCGGCTAAGGTGTTTTGGCTTTCTAACTTGTAAACTAATGGATTCCTCCTCCCCCTTTCTGCCTCCCCTTCATTTCATCTGACAAGTTTTCAGCAAGCTAGAATAATCAGTGATTAGTGGCTCACTGAAAGTCCACAAATATCTGTCAGATTTCTGAATAATGCAAAGACTGGGAATGATTTTAAATTGGTTAGAAGTCTGGTTCCCACTGGGGCAAGCAGTGCTAAAATGATATTCCTGCATGTAACCCTTAACCCTACACTTATAGTTTGAATGAAATCACCCAGTGAACAGCATAAAAAGTGATGATTCGGTATCTCCGGTGGCAGTGCTGCCATCTAATCATGTCTAATCACAGAAGACATCCCTGGCTGTTGGAGTATTCCAGCGGGTCCTTTATCTCCATTTCAGATATATAAATATATGGTTAGAGCAAAGCCACCTGGCTTCTCCGAGCACGTGCTTGGAGACTTCCTCGTGAAGCAGCAGAACGGTTTTGACAAGAGGTCTTCTATTATGAGAACTTACCCCTTCTTCCTCCCTACTTTTTCTCCACACTTTCTCATCTTTTACTGTCTGTTCCACTTGTTCATTTTCACTTCACATGGGGCAAACACCAGATATTGCACTCTATATATATTTGTTGGTCACATGAGCTGGATTTAGATAAGCAGGTGATTCTCACATTGCCTGTAAACGCACCCAAACACATACACACAAATGCTCAAGAATTACGTTGGGTAGCCTCCCCATGTGGTTCATGATTTGCACGTTTTACAGAAGGTGTTTATAGATGATTTAAAGTGTAATATACAGTATGAGTGTTGGCGGTTAGCATTGGCATCATGGGAATACATATTCTTATTACATTTTTACAGCTGTGTGCTGCTGATGTAAAGCTAATTGAATGGAAGAGAAACACTTGTAACATTTCACTTTGTTGGTGCCACTGTGTCACACTGCTGACCTCCAGAGCTTACATCATGATGCTGACCTTCTGCTAACTGCCCCACTGTACATTTGGGGACATAATTCGTGGGATGCTCAGCAGAGTCAATATGCTCTTTTTCTGCTCCATTTCTGCTCGCCTCCTCTGTGAATCATCAGCGTCGTTATATAAATGACTTTAAAACACGTTGAGACACCATCAAGAGAAATTACTCACGATTTCTGAGTCACGCCTCATTTAATGGGCTGGCTGATTTTGTTTGGGCTCAGCAATGTTTCTATCCTTCACATGTTCTGTATCCCCAGGCTGCACTAGCCCAGCACGTGGCGTGTGTGTGTGTGTGTGTGTGTGTGTGTGTGTGTGTGTGTGTGTGTGTGTGTGTGTGTGTGTGTGTGTGTGTGTGTGTGTGTGTGTGTGTGTGTGTGTGTGTGTGTGTGTGTGTGTGCGCGTGTTCCACACATCGTATTCTAAAGAGACAGGCTTGATGTGTGTCTGCATAAGCATCCAAGTGGGGTATGTAAATCTCTGTGTATGAGGATTAAGTGGTTGAGGGGGGGTGCTGTGAATTACTGTTAAACTTCAGTACCCAAAGGTTAAGTCTATTCAATTGCTTTAGGATACTTCAATGTATTTTAGTGGAATACTCCTGGCCTCTTAACACGGAAATAAATACTGATGTGCAGCTTTGCTAACAATGAATTTAAAAAAAAAGTGAAAAAGGTGTAAGCCCTTATGGGGATTTCATGGAGATATAAATGTATTGAATGAAACTATTGAGGTGTAAAAGTTCAACTCAATATGACTAGATGGGAATATTTAGGCTATTTTTCCTGCTGGTTTATGAAAGTGAACACAGCTGCTTCATCAGTTTCTCAATCTGTACCGGCATGGAAACAATAGAACCACTCCCATTTGATGTGGTTGAAAAAATATGTTTAAACAGTAATGAGCTTTAGTTGTAACTCGCTGAAATGAAAATATGATGTAAAAAGATAGAAAGTTCTTTTGGAGAGCTGAGACTCATCCACGGGTTTATTGACTGTGAAGAAGCCAGGGGATAGATAACGCTGTGAAAGAGATTGTTCTGTGATAGCAACTGATATGTCACATAAAGTGGGCTGTTTGTGTGAACACAGGCAGTTTATGCAATAATAATAGGAAAGAACAAAAGCAGTAATATACTGTAGCACATTCTCTTTGTACAATTTGTAGTGAATCAATCCACTTTGGAAGTGCAGTTATACTTCAACTTAAACATCCAGTGAGACAGTTTTAGAGTTTGGAACATTTGGAATGAAGCGTTTTAGTTGAATGAATCCAATATCTCATAATATTTTCTTAATTCATTTTCCAAATAGGTTTTTATTTCATAACAGTGTAACATGGCCGGCATCATAGCTAAAGACGAAGCTAATGTGGAAGTGCCAAAAAATGATCTATTAAAAAACCCCGTCAACAATTATCTTGATGTACCATGTGGGTAACATAAACACACAACACACAACATAAACATTTTCTGTGAAGAAAGATATTCAGGCTTTAAAGGAGCATGTGTGTGATTGACAGGCGACTCAGCCTATCACATTCAACGGTGGTGGTTGCTGCTTCACCACCCAGGAACTATTTCTCAAGCTTGACTTTCTGGGGCCAGCAGCAAGTGGTAAATTCATATCCAGGTTTCAAAACCTCCACACCTGTGGGTGATGACTCTCTCTGCATTCCAATATCCATACTACCATACTATTTAGTATGCCAGAAAAAGATTTAGTATATCCTAATACATAGTATGTCAAATGTAATATGGCAAAAAATACCAGGAGCCCTACATTACTGCATCCGGTCAGATTTTGCAGTATGCTAGCCTGCATGCTTTTCTGGCTATTCTGGCCCACAATTTTTTTGCACAGCATATGAGCAAGAGGGTCAAAGTTTAAGGCGCAATGTTATGAAGAAGTAGTATGCCCCAATTGTATGCATACTGCATGCAACAGTATGTACAATGTAATGGCAGCTGCGGTACATACCAAGTAAAAAAAATTTAAAAAGTATGTGATTTGGAACTCAACAACAGTTGCCACATGCATGTTCTTAGCGTTGCTAGCGGCACAGCTAAAAGGATCACAATGGCAGTCAATTGAACTGTTGGTCTGTCAGTTGGTCCGTCACTATTCGCACTATCCGGCCAATATGCAAACAAATGGGTATCCCACTAGCCTAATAGTTTTCAATAGTTTCATCTAGCGCCATTAGATATTTTTGGTTCAAAGTAAAACAACTTGACATAGGATGGATTTCCAATGTAATAAGGTAAAGGCATTTGTGTTTCCCACAAGATGAATTGTAATAACCTAAAGTGATCTGTTGATTTTTCATCTAGCGCCACCATCAGGTCAAAATTGTCCAGAACTAATGACATTTAGCCTCAGCAGTACTTAGGGGGCTTTCACACCTACCTCGTTTGGTCCGGACCTTCCACTTTGATCCAAACCAAAATTCTGTAATTTTGGTTTGGATCAAAGTGAAAAGTCCCCTGGACCAAACGGCCGAAATTTGGTCCGACCAAACGTGGTGGTCTCGGTCCGGATCAAACTGAACCATGGTTTGGTTCGTTTATAGTGTGAAAGCATTTTTTGGATGTTTCGGACTTTTGGACCAAATACAGGAAGCTCTGGCAGGCTATCGTCGTGTTATAAGCTCCTTTAAGGAATAGCTCAGTGCTTAGTGTGTACATGAGAGAGTGTGTGACGGTGAATGCGCTCAGAGCAGACAGCTGTCGGCTATCACAGCAGGGAATAAATCAGCAGTTTACTTGTTAAATGGTAGTAAATGTACAGTGTAGGTTTCCGTTTGTCTCTGAATAAATGCTACAAAAAAAAAGTTCCCGTGTCTTGCTTCTCAACATCGCAACAAAACAAAAAGAGCAGCAGGGGAGAGCAGCAGTCATTTGAAAAAACTCCGATACAGAGAGAGGATGGGGAAGCCCGTCAACAAACCAATCAATTATAAATTTCAATGTGAAGACGGCCGGACTTAGTTTTGTCACGTGTAGATCTTTAGTGTGCTTCCGTAACTGCAGTGTGAAACCAAAACTTACCGGATCAAATGCAAAAACGTGAACCTTGATCGGACCTTGGTTCTGACTTTTAGGTGTGAAAGCCCCCTTAGTGTTTGGTGATAACTCAACGTGGCATCATGACTTTGCGTACACATACACGCCACTTTCTGTTATCTGTATGGATTTTAAGCTATCCACGCGTATGTCTACACTGCATACAGCGGATGTTAACATACACGGCACTTGCCACGTGCCGCGCCACGTGCCGTGTTATCGCGAGAACGTGCCGTGCTATCGTGAGAACGTCATACGCATGTGAAAAAAAAAAAAAAAAAAAAGAAGGTTTGGCTACGCCAAAGCAAGATAATGTAGGTCAATGGACGCCAAATAGCGTGGAAAAACAAGCTAAAAAGCGAGTATGCGTCTTAATAACACGCAAATAATGCTATAGAATTGGCGTGTCCTACATACGCCATTTCAGGAGATCAGTCTGGATAACTAGAACATGTTAGCCGCAGAGAGTCACGAGCACTGGCTGTAGACCCTTGTCTTGTTTACAATAAATGGTCATTGACAAATTTTCAGATGGAGAACAATTTCTTTATATATTTATTTCCAACAAAGATGATAACACAGATGTTAAACTAGGTTCTCTCTTTGTTTTTTCCCCAATCTGAACTCTGAAGTTACTTTTGAGATGTCAATAAGGATTCCGTAGAGAGAAACTCAATGAAGCCTTTCAAACGGCAGCCTTGCTATTAATTTTAGCTACACCATGTTCCTCCCCTATCTTTTCAGCAATCCCACATCTACTACAGCACATTCCCCCTCGCTGCGATCTGGTATATATCAGATAAAAGAAGTGATTCTCTCTTTTTTTTTTTTTTCCTCTCATGTCCGCCTCTTCTCTGGAAGCCTCTCATCATCATGTAGTTTTCTGGTGAAACGGTATCTGCTTTATTTGTGTGTGTGTGTGTGTGTGTGTGTGTGTGTGTGTGTGTGTGTGTGTGTGTGTGTGTGTGTGTGTGTGTGTGTGTGTGTGTGTGTGTGTGTGTGTGTACACAGTGTTCCGGTAATGTTACATGCTCATGTAAACTCCAGTGGCGAAGATTGACAGCTGAGATAGATAATCGCACAGGGACGCAAGTCGGAGTGGGGCCATAAGGAGGGAAATGATATGTTTAATACATGGAGATTTGACAGATTCAAAGCGTGGAGACACATTACTTCTCTATCCCCCTGCATAATGATGCTAGCAGAATACGTTACGACCTCACGCCACAGCCACTGTTTGCTTTCCGTAATTTAAATGGATTGTCCTGACATTAACTCAATGTACCATCCTATTAGTCACAATACATTTGTCTCAGAATGGCTTACTGTAAACTGAGGCACCGATATTTTCACAATAATAATTTACGCTGTGGTAAAAAATGTACTTCCAAATCACATCGTTCTCATGCGCTGTGCATTGAGTGGCACACCATGCTCCCTTGGAATGACTCTCAGATTGTATTCTTAACAATTGGGATTCAGTTCTTCGAGCAACAGTGCCAGCATGGCAATATTACAGAGTGTGTACATCAATGTGAAACTGAGCATGCTCGGGTTGAAGTGGGCGATCATATTTCAGGTTTCTATTTTAGGTAGGAGTGCCTTTTTCGAAGTATACATTTCCCTCTGTTGAAACAGTACATCTGCTATGATCCTTATCCAAACCCAGAGTTGTACTGATTGGGCCTGAACAATGTGTAATGAGACCGTGTGTACCTGCACGGGCTGGCAGAGCCTGCACACTCCGAGAGGTCTGCAATCAGGAGGGCAAACCTATAATTCGAACTTCTTTGGCCTTTGGTGTGTGCAGAACAATCGTGGGTATGTTTGTGTGTTTGTGTGAGGGCCACATAAGTGGCTGTTATTACAGGCTGTGTCCCCGCCATTTACTGTTAGGGCAGAGGGGGCGTCTACCATCTTATTTTGGTCAGCACCCCAATCAGACCGCTCAAGCCATCTCCTGCAGGGTTAGCTACCCTGGAGGCGAGTGTATGTGTGACTTTGTGCTTTCGCTGTGTTTGTATTGTGTGTGTGTGTGTGTGTCTGACCTCCACCTAACCCCGCACCTTCTCAGTGTCACACACAACTCTGCGAACCACATTTCCAATCTGGACGACCATTCATCATTTCCATATTGTGGCCTTGATGAGAAAGGGTTTAATAATACATGTGCGAGGAGATAAAATCAGGGGAGAGAAAATTAATATTCTCTGGGCTTGTCAGGCTCATTTAAGCAAGCCCTGTGTTTCGTTGTGTGGCCTCTGACACAGATGATTGCGTGGGCAGCTATTCAGTTTTTTCTCATAATTACTTTTCACCATGCCGCTCTTGTCCATTGTCAGCCTCAATAAGGTGGAGGTCTGTGAAAGAGAAAACGAGACAGAGGCAGAGATGTAGCCCTTGGAGCATGGCTTCTTCCCCCCAGCTCAAGTCCCCGGACATTAGAACCAAACACAATCCTCTTCCTTAAAAATATCTGGCTGTGCTTCTCTCTCTCTCTCTCTCTCTCTCTCTCTCTCTCTCTCTCTCTCTCTCTCTCTCTCTGCTGTAAATCCTTACACCACAGTGGGACCCAGCGATATGTCCAGTGGCTATACTAAGGCTTGATCTGCTGAAAGTGTAAAACTAATTAAACCCATTTGGATTTACTGAGCTAATTAACCAAGTACAGTCGAAATATCAAGATTGGCTAACTCCAAGAACTGCACAATAAGTCATCTGAACTTTCTCTGGGTTTATCTTTTATTTTTTAGCAAATTTCTGCCGGAAAACAAAATAACTCTTTTTTGTTTTTTTTGCATACTGATGCATCAGTTTTTCCACAGTGCCGGCTTCATGGCAGTAATTCCAAGGTGATCGTACACAGGAGTGCGCACACAGGCACTCCCACAAGCATACATCAGAGAATGCATACATATGTAATGCTTTCAGGGATATACTGTATACAAGCACATATAACATTCACATGCCTGGGTGCTACTGCTACACATCCATACTCTCTGGGCTTCAGCTCATGCACGCCAATCGAGCAAATAAAAAATAAAATAGAATGGTAATTTACTTACTACCATGACAAGCACCTTCTTCTCCACACTTATCTATTTGACTTCATCTCAGTCCTTCTCCACTGCGCCCCAACAGCAGACTAAAAGCAAAAAAAATGTGGTCTAGGAAGCATATTTGTACATAAGCCAGAGCCATTATAATTGAGTGTGCTGAGCGATGAGCCTGCTTGGAGGTGCTTTAATTTGCAGGGATGGCTAAACAGATGTAGCATCATAAAGTAAAGTAATGGATTTCCCCCACACCCCCTGGCGTGAAGGCACGTGAATAAGCCAGGCTAAGTGAAGGCAAACTGGGAGAATGAATGGGAAAGAGGATTTCTACACTAAAAGACTTTAGCAGGATCACTTTTTTTGGATGACTCAGTTGCTAAATACTGAAAGCCTAAAAAGTGATGATTGTCAGCCTTCATTTTAGGTAGATGTCCTATGTTTATGTGTATGTGCTGCATGCATGCGTGACACATCTATGTGGAACACAGTGAGGAGTGTTAGTGAGGAGTTGTATTCCTTTTGAAGTGCGTACTTCTCACAGTGTTTCCCCTAGGATTTTTTTTAGCCGTGGTGGCAGGTATATGTCAACCCCCCCCCCCCCCCCCCCCCCCCCCACACACACACACACACACGACACTCCAAGGCCGGACTTTCAAATAAAGAAAATTATCGTTCACTTTCTTACTGAATTAATGCTATTTTTTTTACAGTACATTAGTGTGAGCAAACTCCTCAAAAACATGGAAACTCCATAATGATAACTGGCTCTTTAACTAGAACAAGCTCTCAGACTAGGAGGCAGTTCACTGAGTGATTGTTAAAGTCTGTGATTAAGGAAACATGGTTTTAGCTAGTATGCAGGAAAATGCTTACAGAAAGAAAGGCTGTTGTCAGGTAAAAATGTCACAGTCAAAGAGGCTGAAGGGAAAATTGACGTGGAAAAGCCGCTTTAATGATGAATGGACTGATAAGCAGGCTTTCATACTGTATGCCTCATTTGCAATGAAATGATGCTGTTGCAAAATAATACAACTAGCATCATCATCAAGAATGAAGAACGCGAAGGTAACGATCACGTCATTCACGTGCATATTAAGTAGCCACATGTATCTGCTTTGGTCTTATAATACATCCATAGATTTACCTCCAGGGGAGAGGACAGTTCGCTCAGCCAGCAGTTCAGTTTATAAGAATTTGTCCAAATTTCTAGATTCCCGACAAGCTAAGCTAAGACTACAACCGACAGCTTTATTTGTTTGATCTTGTTTGTAAAAATGAGCAGAGTAGAGCTGAGTTTGGTAAAACAGCGCGGTGGACGAGAGCAAACAGAGCAGATTAAAATATCTCTTTCTACATGTTTACGTTGGTCTATACAGGTGAGTGCATTAAGTATTGACTTTTTACTCACGAAGGTTTTATCGTAACCTACTTACAGTAACGAGACTAGCGTGAGTTCATCTGCCCCCCCAGCGGCCGTTGGTAATCCTCGGTATCGTTCCCAGTCAGGTGCTGCGCGTGTTTTAGATGTGTGTGTGCGGTAACGTAAACGCGCACACACACAACAGCTGCGTGTGTGTGGCGCGCAGGCAAGAATCCCGGCATGTGAATAGAGAGGGGGGGCTGGGTTTGTGCTCTACCTGTGAAGCGCGTGTCCGCGCTATTCTCCGACAATCAACATTGATACCGTGGCGTGGCGGCAGAAATTTAACTGTGGCGGTGCGCCACTTGAAAATCAACGTAGGGGAAACACTGTTCTCATGCATGTTTCTCTACAGGGGTGTTCAAACTGTACAATGGGGCTTTGAAGTGTGCCGACATAAACTGCATGAGTGTGCGTGTGCGTGTGTGTGTGTGTTTCTGTGCTTGTAGGCTAGGCATTGGGCTAGATAAATCCAAGGTTAACTGTTGTCAAACCAGCCTTCAGGCCATGGCAGTGTAGTAGGCGCAAGAGCCATGAAGTGCTCCCCTAAGAGAGGCTGCTGAGGCCAGCTCCAGCTGTCGAGCTGCAAAGAAGCACACCCACCCCACATTTTCCGACAACACAGACATATGTCACACTCCCTTTCCGAGCCACGTTGTGGGGAGCTGTGGCGCAGAGGCAGTGGCACGCTTTCTCCTGGCCAAAAACACTCAGCCGGCCAAGAGCAAAAGGCCATGTTGCACAGTAGTGTTGTTACAGGGATTTCACAGCATGCAAAAAGAGAGAGAGAGAGACACACACACACACAAACACACACACAGGGTAAGGTCGGACGTGATCCCCCCTCTCTGTTAGCGAACGAGTGCTGGCAAGGTGAATGCCGCATGTCTCTGCATTGGCTTGCCAATGACAGATGGAGCCCAGGTACCATTAGGCAGACAAACGACGGCTTCATTAGGACTTGCCACTGGCAAGTGATGAATGCTGCCCTCTCCAAGCCATATTTGGAACGAGATAAAAACTGGAAAAGAGGTGGGAGATACGTTATAGGTTGTTCAAGAGGCAGCTTTGCTTTCCTTTCAAGTCTGTGCTTTTAGGCCATGTTAAAGAAAAAAAGGCTCAAATTGAAAGTGTATCAAATGTGGTAAATTATATCTCATAGCTGAGAGGAAGTAAGCATTTTTTTATGGATATTTCTTTTGATGTAATTACTGAAATCGGGAGCCAAAACCAACATGTTACTGTTAATTTTATTTTTTTTTTAATCTTTTTTACTGTTTTCCAAGGTAGCTACTTTTCAAACTCAAATGCATTGCATCAGTACAAAATATCAGTCGCCTACATTAATAAATGTTGTTGGCAGGGCTGTAGTACTCAAGTCCGGACTCAAGATGTATTTCTATTGTCTCAGACTTGTGTTGGACTCGTCAGTATTTGGATTCGAACTTGACTCGGCCATCGGACTCGCCAAATTTACTCGTTGGTCTTGACCTAGTCCAGCACTATATGCTGTAACTGTTTATAGCACTGTAACTTTTCCCTCAAAACAAAACCAACTTGTTCAGAAAACCATCTAGAATTGACACTGGTCGCCTGGTATACGCCTGGCTGCATCGTATACCTCGATCAGGCATCGATCGTTTTCATTTTGGCCACAGACACAACATCAGTGAGCACTTTGTACTATGAATTCTTCTCTTGACTGTCTCTCATTTGGACTCTGTCTTGACTTGGACGTGAACCTTTTTGGGCTCGGTCTTGACTCAGTCTCGACTAGTCCTGGTCTTGGTCTTGTCTTGGACTCGACAAAGGTGGACTGTAGCGTTATAAGTGGAGCTGCTTGCTCACTTTCCATTCCCATGGAAGTTCGTCGTTGCCTCCAACACAGTACATCAAGAGTAGGTCATCATCTTGAGTGCACCTCACTGCATCTCCTGCCTTACTCACGAAAAGAAGGTAGGAGAGGAAACAGAGGGGATGTGGGGGAGCAGAGGGGACCGAAGGGCAGAGAAAAGTTAAAGGGGAGGGGAGGACAGGGATCACGCATGAGAGAGATCGCGAGAGATAGAAGTGGAGGGAGAGGCTGAGAGAGAGGCGCCACAGGCCACAACGGCTCTCCCTCCCCACTCACATCCATGTGTCACCTCACCGTGTTCCAAAGCAGGCTACACATGCTCCCTGGAGATGTCAGAACACATATCTTGATGGTTGGCTTGGATTTGCATAGGTGCACTGTGGTAATTTTTTTCCAAAGAAGATGATTCCCGATCCCGGCCTTATTTTCATTTCATTTATTTATTTATTTTTGGCGTTATGGGCCTTTATTTGTATAGGACAGCTGAAGACATGAAAGGGGGGAGAGAGAGGGGGAACAACATGCAGCATTTCAGGTCGGAGTCGAACGCGTGGCCGCTGCGTCAAGGAGTAAACCTCTATATATGGGCACGTGCTCTACCAGACGAGCTACACAGGCGCCCCCGAATTTCATTTTAAATGTTTTTTATTTCTTTTTAAGATCCTCAAGACTCCGACTTTCACCAGAAATCAGTGTGTCAGTCGTGGCTTGTAGCAAGGCTACTAGTTCAACATTTCCCAGTAGCAGTTGTGTAGCAATGATATTTTAAAAATCATGTAACGTTTTCAGTAGAAAGCTTTTTTTTTTTCTACCAAGAAGTGGGGTAACATGGCATTTTTTTCTTCTTCTCTTCTCTGGATGATTAAAAAGCTCAGAAATGATTGAAATGTTGCTCCACCACCTGCACAGATTCTGCACCAGCACCCTCCCATCTTATGATTCAGGGGAGAATCAAGCTGTGGGCTTGTTTGATAGTACGGACCAGAGAGGCAGGCAGAGAGAGAGAGAGAGAGAGAGAGAGAGAGAGAGAGAGAGAGAGAGAGAGAGAGAGAGAGAGAGAGAGAGAGAGAGAGAGAGAGAGAGAGAGAGAGAGAGAGAGAGAGAGAGACTGGCGACTAACCTGTCCTGAAAGAAGCAGCTGCAGGTGGGGCAAGTCAGACACCAACCAGCCAATAAAGATTGCCATACCACTTAATAGAGTCACATAATATAGTAAAACTAAGACTTGCACATTTACAATACAGTGCTTTCAGTCATCAGTGAAGTATACTTGCAGTGTATTTGCATGCACACGACTATACCCGTTAAATCAGGTTTTTGGAGTATACCTGTGATGTTGCACATGTAAACACCATATCCTGTTTTCAAAAACCTGGATAAGCGCTTATCCTGTTTGTTTTTTTAAAGCCTGCCTGGATACGCTAGCCGGAGATGTCCGATAGAAACCAGGATGCTACGGCATGTCGCTTGACAATGGCTTATCAGGTTGCTGATAAGACAGACACCAAACGGTGTTTATTCTCAGAATTAAACAGGAGAGATGTTAAGGAATCAAGACACACCTGCTGCCAGATGATCAGATATCTAGATACTGTTACGATTATGTAAACAGGGAGATGAATAACAAGATCTCTCAGTTACTGTGTTAATGTCAAATGCTGGATAGCATACTGTAAATACAAGGATAAGACTCGTAAACATACTCTCTGGCAACAAGTTTCCTGTTGAAAATAAGAATGCATCTGTTTGATAAATGAACAATAATTATTATAATGATAATGTATCTGTTAATTATATTACCCAACAGTAGATTGAATGCATTGAGCTACTCTTTCTGAGTTGTTTGTAGTGTAGCTTGCTACTTCCGTGTACAGTAGAAGAAAGAAGTGTACAGTAGTGTTTCTGTAGCTTAACTACTTCCAATAAGGAGTTGCTTGGAGCTTTATGATAGCTGCAGTTGCTTCCCCAGCACTGCTGGAAATACATTTACAGGCAGAGAGCCATTTCATAGCTACCTTAAACGTGACTTCATTCCAAACTAAATTCCTAAAATTGGACAACAATAATCAAATATAGTGAGCTTTCTTGACCCTACAAATGTTCGATTTCCACAGTTCAAGAAGTTGTAAAGGAGGAGTAAGGAGTGTTTGTTGCATCATAATATTCTTGTGAAATGATTTATTTGAGCTTTTTTAGAAAATAAATATAAATATATCCCTCTATCACTGGCTCCTGTTACTTGGTAATACATTATGTTTCAGTCACAGTTTTCCCATGGAAACCCCACTGTAATTTGACTTCATTAAATCTGTAATGTTAGGGGAGAACAGTAAGCAGAGAGCTGAGTCTGCCTTGTGATTTCACCCTCCTGCTGCTCAAGAGAAAATGGGTTCTTTGATGTGCTTGAAAGAGGCACATTTTCTTTATAAATTCTTTCACTTGTTATCTATCTCGCTTTAACCATTTGAAACTAAAGTCACCTCAAGCTGCACTTCGGGGATGACAAGCACATGATTTGCGATTTATAATTGTTTGTTTCTCTCTTCCTGCGTCTATCTCTCAGCCCTCCTCCCTCCTCGCACAGTTCCATCCTGGGAGGCAGGTGCTTGGGTTATGGTTAGCGTTCTGCATTGTGGCCTCTGATGGGACTGGCGATGCATTATATTGTGAGCCAGATATTGCCGTCCCTTGGCTGCAGACGGACGGGCAAATGGATAGTGCCTGTGCACCCTGCCGAGGGATAAAGAGAGAGACAAACCGGCTGAACGAGGGATCAGCTAAGGCTGATACTTAACACCTGAAACCACCTAACCAACCGCAAAGTTGGTTTAAAAACATAACAACAGTAATCATCGTCGTTATCATTGTAGTTTGATTGAATAGAAAAGAAAATACATCAGCAGCCAACCAGCTGGAAAATTACACACAAGTACTCATTCTGATGCTGAAAAAACTTGTTTGCACATGTCATTCTGTTCTGTAGCCAGTCATTTAATATGCGGTTTGACAAAGGCCTCTTGCGGCGTCAATCAATGGCATTTGTTTCCATTTCAAAGAGCCATTACGGTAGTCTGACATGTTGTTTGGACGGCAGGTCTGCGCTCGTTGGCACAAAACGTTTGATTTGGAAGGACAAAAGCCAGCCAGTGGGGCGGCAGGGCAGCACAGTTTTTATTTTATTTTAACACCTCGTGCATATTTAGGTCATACATGCTAAATAAAAACATGCAACCAGCTGAACACACATATTCGCTCCGTTTGCGGTTCAATGATGAGAAGTGCTGCACAAGTGAGAGAAGAGTTGCAGTCTATTGCTGTGAAATGGTAAAAAAATAGTTCTACCGTATGGTATTTTGATTTTATTCCAGTTATTTTACCCAATACAGCATGACTAAATGTGAAGTGTAATAATGAAGGGACAGGTAGTAGAATCAAGGTAATGGACTTGCATCAAGTGCTAAACTCCAGGAATTGAGATACTGGTATTTGCTGGAAATTCTCGCCTAAATCAACTTCATTTCCCGGGGAAAATACCTGTAGGAACCCCTGAGTTTTAGTATTTGTGCGTTGTGTGTTTGTTTGCGTCTGACGTTCAAATGCTGTTGGAACACTGGCCAAAATTTTTCATCCGCAGCCGTGTCTTCCAATTAGTTTTTATGCTAAAATGGCAGCTTACAAATCATCTGTGTGGCAAAATACTTTTCAGTGAGAACAAAGTGCAAATTCTGTAAACAAAAATTATACATGTGGTTTAGAAAGTGGCTTAATCAACCCTGCATTCAACAGATAAAGCATCAAATGCATAAGATAGCTCCAATGTTACAACTAAAAGTCCAAGAGCAATACTCATATGCCTCAATCACGAAACGTGGTTTTTCCTTCCCTGCCGCTGCACGCAGTAATAATCACCGGTCAGCAGTGCGAAGATGGTCATACATACATGTACATGTATAATCCCTTGACTGTATTAAAATCCTTCAAAGGAATATGCTGAACATATCTTCTTCTTTATATGTGTCAAAGATCAGCCCAGTGCAACCCTTTGCAATGGGGAACTAAATCGTTATATCCATTTATGCTCTCCTCAAATCCAACAGACTCCTTTGACAAAAACAGTAGTTTTACCTCGCAGAACACATGAATGCTGCCTCCATCGGAAAGTTTATTTGTGTTATTGTGTGACTTTGGCGTTAGTTTGGATTAACTAAAGTCACACAAGTGCTCATCACTGACGTATAAAATGAGGATTAGAAATTCTTTAAATTGTTACATTACCCTCCTTGTACCCTGGCGGCAATAGAACATCTAAATTTCGCTCGAAGGAAACCCAAGGGCAAGGACAAGATTCATCACGTTGATCTGTGTGACTTATCTGTCCAACTTTTCCGTGCAGTTCAACAGGATGCAACTGCACTGCCAATCGCCAACAATTTTCAGCTTGTGTCTCATTCGTCTCCAGTTTTATAGAGATCACAGCCATGCACAAGCAGCTTTGGTCCGCTTTGTGTTTTCTGTGACAATCACGACTCTCTCAGCCACCACATCATCGAGACTGAGATTACAAAGCCGAAGGTGGCCCTTGCTGGCTTATACAGATATTTGTATCTGTCTGTGTGCTTGTGTCTGTGTGTACATGTGGCTTTCCAAAGAAAGGGCCCAGGCAGTGTCTGGGCTGGCTAGGTGTTATGGGGTGACGATGGACCTATTTTCCAACTGGCTGCACTTGTTAGAAGTCTGCCAGGCACACAAATGGCAGGGATTGATTTTGCTCAACCACAGTAAAAAGGAGGGCTGTGATTACAATGCATGCTGCAGCCGAACTTGAGCAACTTTCAAAGTCCCCTCTCCTTCATTCTGTTCCTCTCTCTTCTTCTCTTCCCTGCCCTAAATAAGCATTTTACTTTTCAGAAGATAAAACAATTATTTTCCTGCAGTAAAATAAGAGGCAGAATTTTCTACTTTTGAGCACATTTCTGTCATTGTGGCTGACACAAGGTTCTGCACAAAACTACAGTTGTTAGTTAAAGCTGAACTAGTTGCAACATAAATACCTAGTATTATTGACATTTGTTACCTATTGGTAGGATCTTGGTGTGGAGATTTAGGGCTCTGTCCGGATGGGCTGAGTACCAAATTTTCTCCATAGAACTGAGTATCGAAAAATGTATACCTAAGGAGTAAATCTCATCAGTGTCAGTGAGCTAATAAGCGTGCAGCATGCTTGTACCAAGATCTAATAATGCCTTTGATTGGCTGTCTAACATTACATGCTGTAGAGGCATGCAGGAAAAACGCGTTACACACACAGACTTGGGGCTCGCGTGTGTGTTGTTGTATTTTGAAATGCATGACTACAGTGTGCATCACATAGGTCTAAAGGAGCTAAAAAAGAAATTGTACCGGTATGTTATTTCTTTTTGTTGAAATGGATTTTGATAAAATTTGTATCTAAAAAAGGTTAGGAACCGCTATTGAATTCACGGTATCAGCACCTGTATCGTTACTGATACATTTTGAATAATACTCAACTCTACTGTAAGGCCATATGGATAAAATGTCACATTTTATGTTCTTGTATGTTCCAAGTAGCAATCTATATATATATATATATATATATATATATATATATATATATATATATATATATATATATATGGAAATTAGTCCACAGGATCAAGCTCAGAGAATATACTGTGCATCTGTGACATATTGAGCTTATTAAAATAAGAACCATACAATCACACAAGACACAAAACAATCTGCTATGGTTGGGGTTGCCCCGGTATTACAGGGCGTCTTTAGGCTTTAGTCAGTTTACTCCAAACACTCAAATTCAGCATCTTCTCAAAGGCTGTCTTACTGCTTTCTAAAACGGCTCAGCGAGCAAATGGCAGTATACTGAATGCAACTGGAGGTCTGTTCATTAATGACATCTACACCAGATGGAGCTTACGAGTTGCGGTTGGAGGAGATGCAGTCAAAGACAGCTCCCTGGAGACAGACACACAACTCTCTTATCTTTGTTGCTGTTGAAAAAGAAAAGTCAAGCAATGTGTTTTTCCCAGGGAAACATGTTTGACATGAAGCTTGAAAAATGCAGTCTAGAGAATGTATATACAAAAAAAAAACATACAAACAATGACATGACATATTCGACAGAGAGCAGCGAATTGTGCCATGCAGAAGTCTCAATCCTATCGAAGCTAAATGGCACGTTCCTTCGTTTGCAAACGCTCCATTTTGCCTTTGCGATGGTGCCAGATTTGGACATTTCAGCCCAGCCCACTGTAAGTTATCACCACTTTTAACTGCCCCTGGTTTCTTTCAGGCCAGATGAAAAGGCTTCACCTTAAAGGGGCCAGTCATTGAGCTTTTACAGCTCACTACCTGAGTGGCACTTTGCACACAGAGACTCGTTCGCTGCAGCATTTGATCCTAATCCCCCTGGCAGTTTGGACAACTTGATTTCTTCCTGCTGGTGTGGTGAACAAGTGTCTGGAAATGCAGCTTCTTGATGTTGGTCCTAGAGTATAACCGGTGCTTGGGTATCACAAAATCACACAAGTTATATGCGTGTGCATTTCCATATTAAAAGGAAAAAAACTGTCTTCTGATAGTAGCCTACATTTTCTTTCTCATTTCTGCGGGCAGTGCAGATTCTCATTTCTGCTTATAGTGGTATTATACAAGGCGGTCCCTTCTCACCCTCAAACAACATGTATCTCCTCGGCCTTCTGCCAGAGCCCTGTTATTTAGTCTTCAAAGCAAGCCAGCGTTGGTGTTGAAATAACTGTTATCAATATGCCAGGGACATCTGTTTCTACATTTAAACATTTTTTTCTTCTCTTTTGTGCGTGTACATGTTTTCTATCCTTTCACTTGTCTTCTTACACCGTAGCAGTGTAGCAACAGAGCAAGAACGCGTAATTAATCCTGCACATATAATTGCATTTCAATCCGTCTGGGTGCTCTCATGACGGCGTGAATCTCCTGCATCCAGATGTGTCTATATTCCATCACAGCCTAATAAGCCTCCGCAAAGCCCTGTTTCAATGCAACCTTAAGATGACAACAATGGATACACAAAAAATGGAGGCTAAGTAGAAGGGGGAGCTGAAATCAGTTTGATCTGATAAATGGTTGTTTGGATAAGAAACACACATCAAAAACAATTTGTCCTCACAGGCAAGCCTCAGCTGAGATGTTGAAATGGTGTTTTTGATTTTTTTTTTGCCGTTTGAACTTGTTGTTCTTCATTTACTCTCAGGCACCTTTACACGTGTACTTACAGTCCGAGCTTCCGAAACCTTGAAACTGAACTGTAACACAACATGGCACCTGCCTCTTAACACCCATACAACCGCGAGCTGACTGGGCCAAAGAGGTGAAGCAGAGCACGAGTGGGAGGAAGAGAGTGAGGGAGAGAAACCAATGAGAAGATTCGAAGTTCACTCGAGGTAGCACTTTATCAGCCAAGTGCAGCTTCCCCTCTACCAGATTTGGCCTTGTGTGTTAACGTGCAGAAAAAGGGCCTAT
Source organism: Gymnocephalus cernua (assembly GCA_023631565.1). Lineage (NCBI taxonomy): Eukaryota > Metazoa > Chordata > Actinopteri > Perciformes > Percidae > Gymnocephalus > Gymnocephalus cernua. Next base: position 19,039,305 of record CM042440.1, read on the forward strand.
CTCAGGGCTACAGCTCGAGCTCAGGAGGGCTACGCTTGCCCGCCCCTCTCGCACACTCACTCAGCATGGAGTTGAACAGTTCACCCAGCGGGCTGAGAGCTGCTTCTGATCCAGTAATATGGAGAGTCAACCCCAGGCAGGCCTACCGAGAGCTCAGCGTTGAGCAGTGCTGAGCGTTGCTCCCCGTGTAACGCCCGCCCCGTCACCACATCTGCTCCCTGCCACACACGAACACGCATCTATAATACAGATATTCTACACTCTGTTTACTCCTTCACTCTGAGAAAAAAGTTGAGCCATGAAATCGGTGGAGATGAGCGAGGGTTGGAAGTTGGGATGGGGGTTAATTATTTATTCTTGCTCAGACATGGGAAAGTGTGTGTGCTAATGTCCTCACAGGTTTATACGATGACATATTAACTATGATGCTCCAGTCTTTTGAGTGTGCTGCCGGAGTGCACCAGAACGACGCTTCGCCTCTTTTTTTTCTCCAAGTGAAGAAATGGAATAATCTCAGTTTACATAATCCGGTTGAATCACTAAAGCGTATGTCATGCAAGAGAGACAATAAAAACAAATGGAATGGTCAAAGTTGTCATATTGACATTTAGGATGTGTTGATTGAATCACAACGTCAACTTATTCGTTGAGTAACATCCAAGAAAACATTCCACCATGAAAGTTGCCAATAGCTGCCGGCACTAGCATTTGAGCAGCACGGTGAATTCAATAATTTTTGTCTCTGTCTACAGGATGACAAGGCAGCAAAACATACTTTCATTTTATATTAATTTACAACTAATTTATGTAAACTTGCCATCATAGGCACAAGCAACAACTTAACCGTGCACTTGCGCGCATGCGTGCGTCATAGATGCTCTAGAACTTAAAGGTATAGTGGAGGATTTTCTTTTTCCGGGTGGATCATCAAGACTATTGGTCCTTCTAGTTGTCAATCATTCTGGGATATGTTTACGTAAGGCCGTACGTGCCGTGACAGGTCAGCGAGCAGACGGCCACGGCATCCGACCATAGACGGTATATAAAAGCCTCCGAACGCGGCGCTGCCTCCCCGCTCTCGGCGATAGCTTGTTTGTTGGCCTGTAGCATGCTAACGTTAGCTATAGAGATGCTTGTCCTAAATAGATTTCCACTTACCGGTGGCGAGTCTGACATAGTGGAAAAAGTGCAAATCTTCTTTTGGAAAAGAGGCTTGTAGAGCCATGCAACTTGTAAACAGAGCGTGCACGAGGAGAACTAGGCTCGTGCATGCTCTTTCGTGCACACGTTTAATAGGCGTTCCCTCTCGGGAGCATTTTTTCAAAAAGTGGTGAGGGTGCTTCTTTTCTAAAATTCAGGAAAATCCTCCATTATACCTTTAAACAAATGGTAATACACCCCAGCTTTTGAGTGTTCTGTGCATTAGTTTACACACACCTAGGCAGCCTCTGCAGCATGAAATTGAAGTTATAAATATAAAGCTAAACAAGGGGGGGGGGGTCCTCGCTGAAAAGGAGGGAAAATTAGCTCTTATTCTCTGGTCGCCTCTGGCAATGCTTTGGCATTATTGTCCCTAAGTGCCTAGAGCCTGGTGTGAACATGAGGGAACAGGCGCGAGAGACACAGAGATCTGCATGGAAAACTGTCGGAGGGGGAGGCAGCCAGAGAAGCTGAGGAGTGAGTAAGAGGGGACACCGTTGTTGGAGAAATAATATTAATAAATGGTAATGGCAGGAGAGCCAGACAGTGCAGAGGAAGGATGGATGGTAACACACTCAGCTACAGCTATACCTTGTCACTTGTGTGTCTCTGTGTGTGTTCGCTCGCACAGGCGAAAACACGGCGCTGATTATAATTGCAGAACAAACATGTTCACGGCCTTTCAAACACATTGTACAAGCCTCGCATGTCGGTTTCCCTTCTATCAATGTTTCATGTGACTTCTCTTACTGCTGAATGTGTGTGTTTTCTCTGCGCCATTAGTATCTGCCTAAGGATGGGGGGGGGCGGGAGAGATTTTTAATATGTGGTTCTCTCACTAATGCTTCTTCTGCAGTCTAATGGTGATTGCACTCCTTTAGCCCAGTACTTTCATTCGTACCAGAGGACCTGGCCTCATCAATGATTGAGCACGGGCTTGCACAGAAAGACGAGGAGCAAACCGACAGGCTGGGAGCCTCAGTAACGTTTCTGTGTGTGTGTGTGTGTGTGTGTGTGTGTGTGTGTGTGTGTGTGTGTGTGTGTGTGTGTGTGTGTGTGTCACTTTCCAGCCGAAGAGACACTGGTTTAAGTTTTGAGACTGGGCAGAGTAGAGGGGTAAACTGAAATGGAAGTGTGCATGTGCTCCTCAGTTGAGCCCCTCCGTTATCCGGTACAAAACACCACAGAATCCCAAAGGTGTCTGTCCGCCTCCATCAGCCTGTGTGTTGACGCACATGCCATTGGTATCTTTATGACCTCATCAAGGCGAAACAGGCTGTATTTGCGGGCTTCGGCGATGAAGCGCTGCCGGCTCTCCTTTCTCTGATGGGCCCTGTGTGGCCTTGCCAGAAGGGATGTGTGTGTCGATGGATGCAGATGGCCTTATAATGAGAGACAGGGGAGGATGGATACAGTCACTGGTCTTAATGGAGCCTTGTATTTATATATGAGACAATACGCTGTGGTTCTGTGGTTTCCTAACAAAAGAGGGGCAGGGATAATGTCATCACTGTCAGTCTTATGTCCTCCCCCCCCCACGCAGAGTGCCACAACTCCTCCTGTCAACAGCGCTAGGATATACGGCGAGCGGACAGAAGGGTGTGCGCTGATGGAGGCTCAAGTGCTGGTGAAGAGTGTGTACTTACTTACTATGTGGAGCAATGTGGGTTTGTGTCTGCGTCCACTCAACAGGAGCCACTTTATTGGCCCTGTTGGCCTTTTTTCATTTCATGGACGGGAAATCTTTAATTTGAACCTTGCTTGCTGTCACCCAACGTCCCCTCCGCCATCACTCTGCTCTACACAGCAGCTATTCCCGCCCCCCCGCCCCCCCCCCCCCCCCCCACCCAAGTGAAAATCGATAGTCGATTGGCTACTCGGGGTGGCAGCCTCAACGGCGACACATTTTGTTTTAATCTTCTCCAATGTGGCTCAGGTCCAGTGTTATGACTCTTGGCCCATAGGAATGAAATCATGAGAATACTGCACCTGCAGGAGGAATGAGAAATGAAACAGTTAACTCGTAATTAAGTAGATTTTTTCTTCATTTTGCTTTAATTCTTCGCTGATGAGTTAGTTCAAAGGACACATCAATCTTGGCCACCAATTTCAGGCGCAAGTTCCTGAGTCCCTGATTTTGAATTCTTGAATCGAATACCCGAATGAGTATATGATTTATCTTTTCATGCACCTACATCATTGGCTCACTTTTGAGTGCTTACATTTCTGACATTAGGTCACTTGTGAGTGCATTTCATTGAAAACAGTATTCAAAGCAGTTTCCTGCCCATCTGTGCTTGGCTATTATGGACATGCTGTATATTTCACAGAAAATGTTGCATTTGATACATCGCTGTACAGCACCTAGTGTGTGTTTACCGGCTCTGACACACTTCTGGGAGCTTTTGCTTAACTAGTTATCAGCCCCTCACATTTTTATTTTTTCTCCGGGGAGATTAAAAGCCCATCTGAGAGAGGGCGAGGGAGAGATTCACAGAGCGAGACACAGCGCGCGACTGGAGCAAAGAGCGAGACGGTTCAAGGAGGCTGACCTCACCCGATACGCTATTGATTTGCTCGTTTGGGTTCACAGCAAGAGTCTGACACTGGAACTTAACAGCTGAACGCTCCATCTTGAATAGCAGATGTGAATAAGATCAACTCCGATCACTTTATTTTCTCTGTTTTCTCAAAACGCCCTCCGGCAAAATTGCATGTTGTCGAGCTGTTAGCATGTAGCAGTAAAACATATTACTGCTACTTCGATCTGATTGTACTCATGCCAACGTTTGTTGATGTTGGTTTATATTGTACATTATTCATGTTGACTGTGGAGTTGTTCTGTCTCTGGATGTGGATGTGTGTGGTGCATTTGAGCATGAACTGTCCTTTTATATATGTTTGTCTTAAATCCATCTGCCTTGTCGTGAAAAACGTTACACCCCACTGACATTTCATTTTAAGTGACTGGTTGCTCAGCCACTACATTCCGTAATCTCTCTTTCTCCCCCTCTCTTTCTGTCACATTTTCCATCCTTTCTCTCTTGTCATTTCTTGTGTGCAAACAAGATATTCAACATTTATGGTTTATAGAGGCTGTCATGTATAATTCAGGCGTGATAACTTCTCCGATGAATTGACCTCGGGGCGGACCGAGGCTTCTGATTACACTTCAGTAGCCTGATGCTCCAGCTGCTTGAAGGTATAAGCGGGGGCTATTTATGAGCTGTTGGTCTCGGTTTCTGCTGATGTGCACTGTGCTACTGGAGATGGTGCATGTGCATTAGTGTGTGCATGAGCACATGCATGTATTCACTTATTGTAAGGAGAATTACATGCTAAGTTTGTCTGCATATCGATGTTTTGTATGTGTTTGATTTTAACCAATTGAAGTGGCCTGCAGCAGCCAGTCGGGCAGCCAATTTATAAACGGCTAGTTCTAATCTAGAAGAAACCAGAGCCAGAGCACAAAAGCTTTACCTCTTATTTAGTCTGCATAAGGGAACGGCGGAAATTATTTAAATAGTGGAGCAGGGATTGGTGACGAGCCAGCTGACTACTGTCGATAGCAATGGGTTCCCCATAGTTTTGCAGCCCCACTTTGAAGACCACTACTGTGAATGGATGCAGTCTGTGATGGTGCTCTTTCACCAAAAGGGGGCAAAATGCACTTGAGGTGAAGTGGTTGTATGGCAAGTCACACTGATTTTACTGGAGACTAGGGCTGGGCACTGAATTCAATACTTGTTAGGCATTGACCGGATTGCCTCCTTAGTATCGAGTATTAAAAAAACTGCCTCTTCATTCAAAACCCAATTTCAATACCTAAGGAGTAAATCTCATCAATCGAGTCAGTCGGCATGCAGCATGCTTCTACCAAGATCTAATAATGACTGTGATTGGCTGTCTAACGTTACACGTCGTAGAGACGCAGGAAAAACTCTACGTTACGCACAGAGACGGCTCACGCAGTAGGAGCTGAAAAATAAATAAAAAGATTTGTGCCGTAATGTTGCAATTTATTTTTTGTCAAAAAAGAATTGTTTAGGAACTGGTATCGAAGTCACGGTATTGGTACCGGTATCAATTTTTTTTTTTTTTACGATACCCAGCCCTACTGGAGAGATCTTTCAATTGAGTTCAACAACAAGCCACACTCTAAATAGACACTTTACCTGGAATTACAACTTTATTAAGAAGCATGTGAAATGTTCTAGTATTCCTAAATTGTATCTATAATGTGAATTTGGTCAATATGATAACATGGTTTGATGATATCTATAACTAGATATCTTAACAGCAACTATGGAGTTGCGACACATTACAATAGAATTTGAAATGTAGATATAACATGGATGAAAAATAATGATGTGAGGAAGGATGGCAGAAATACGTTCAGGCAATATTCATCTCAAATTAGCTTTTAAAAAGTTAAATTCATTTAGAGATTATGAGTCACGTATGCATGGGAAATTATGGTCTCCAACATGGGACTTTTTAAGTATCCTTGTTTTTCACAATTTTTATTTTGAGATAGATTTTATGAATTAAGCAGTAGGTAAAAACCTCATGGCAAGTTTCAGGAGCTGGCTTGAAAATTCTGTGGACTAAACAATGGTAAATGTTACTGTAAAGGTGCTGTGCTTGAAATACTTAAAAGAAGAAAAAAAAAGGTTGGCTCCACACGGCTCTAACAGACTGTTCCCCATAACTCGACAAATACCAATGCTTTTTCACGTCTCACTGCCTCTGATACCGGCTTTTAAAATAAAGAACAGGGAAACTCTGATTACAACACACACAGAGGGAGTGGGACTTCATTCTCTGCTCAGGACACCATAACTCCACTAGCTATATCTTTACATAGCAAATATAGGGTTTGTGCTATATTAATGTTCTGAATATTGAGAACAGCCATTTTAAGCTAACGTATGACTTACCTCCAGCTGTTGTTTTGACCAAATGGTTTTGGCTACACAAATGGATGAACTTGTCAGAGTTGGAGTGATGATTTCCACTTACTGGTAATTTCTGAGTTCACATGCCCCTGTTCTTCACTCTGCTGATCCTCTAAATCCATTTACTCCAATTTTCACAACAATGTGAAACCACATGTTGCAGAGCCCGGAGCAGCTGTTTGCTTCCCGTACAGCTGGGCTGTTATTAGCATGCCTAGCTCCTCTAGCGGCTGCATCCACTGTCCAATTTATGTGGATAAATGTAGATAACACAAGATAGCACAGTGAATCATGGCTTTCCTCTGGCAGCATCTGATTTGTGGCTGATATGAGAGAAAGTAATGATAAGAAATACTTTGTTCAAAAATTAGAAAAGGAGGACAAAAGAATTTGCCTCGGTGAATTGACAAATTTCAGCGGAAGAATGGAAATACTGGAGGCATTGTTCAAATCCTTATCCTTATGAATTCATTTAACTGCACTTCCTTTTAGTGAAATTGAATGTGTGTTTTATCATCTCAAAAACATCCATTGTAGTTGTTATCGTGTTGATGACTAAAGGCGTGACTCAGTGCGTAACATTTATGTAGCGCCTCATTCGCAAAATATGAACAGATCTTAACTGGCAGCTGTTCCTGAAAAGTTGGCACCTTGAAATGTTAGTCTGAATTCTCTGGGCATCAACTCTGGTTCTCCTCTGTAGGTTGTGCTCGGCCTTGAAATGCCATGTGTTCACTCCGCACAGCTCTCATAGCACAGAGCAGATTTAGACGGGAGGCTGTTACGGCATATCAAGGGTTGTGTGGTAGTTTGTTACGCCTGCTGCACATGTGCAAACATCTGCATATCATCACCGTAGGTCCATTTATCCTCGCAACATTAAATCCATTTACCTCTCGCATGCCATGAGTCTAAATCTGGGGCCGAGTAATTAAATGCCATTCTCTTCCTCCATTAGAGAGATAATTAAGTAGGAAACCGGCACTCGTCTCATTGCTCTGTTAAACGGAAGTAAATGGGGGCTGGGATGGGGTAAAATAGATGCTACCTTGTCTGAAAATCTCCTGATTAGTTGAGCCGTCTGTAATTTCTGCACCTCTGTCACTTAGTGTGTGTGTGCGTTTCTCGGCCTTTCTCACTCTGGCTTCCTCTGTTATCATCTCACTCTCTTTCTCTTTTTGCCTATGTACTAACGAGCTCATCAGGTGTGAATAAAACAGCTGATTCTTGGAACATATGTTTAAATTGTTTTTGCATCTGTGTAAACAAATCGCTTTAGTTGTAGCTTTAGGTGTCTGTGAATGCTAGAATACCATCCATTCTGTGCTCATGGAGTAGAAATATGAATTTGGTCATCTTAATTTGACTGTAACGATTCACAGTTGGTCACAATGGGTGACGTTGGGTGCCAGGGTTTCCATTTTCAGAGGTAGTTGCAAATCAGTGGTGGAAAAAAAAATGGAAACACATTTGAGGAAACTCATAATTGGTATGAAATCCAAATAAACCGTCTTATTTTAGCACAAGGGTGCTATTCCATTGGGGATTATTGGAGATTAGGAAGCCAGTGATTATGGAGTCTAAACATGCATTTGAATCCTGTTTGCTATCTATAGAGGCATGAAGGTAGTGTTAGATGAGATCCAGTGATATCAGTTTCCAAGATAAATATTCTTTGAACATTCATCGAGCCCAACTTGAAGAAAAAAAAAACGTAATACTTCTTTTTCAAAGCTAATTTTAGAATTTAGGTTAATGAAGGCAATTCAGGGTGTGGGGCTACTTTTATTCAGGCATTTGTTTTTTCTTAAAGGGCATATTTTAACATGTCTTGATTTAGTTCCACTTTAAATAATTCATGCAATTTTATCTAAACAAAATTGATTTTGTTTTACACTTTAGCAAATGCTTAGCCTTTGATGAGTTTGCGCTGGGCTAATTAGAACTAATCCCAATTTCCACAAGTTACTGAAAATGAAGAACAAAGTAAAAGTCCCCATTTCAAATGTTCTTAGTTCTTAGACACGGCAAGGAGAGTGGCGTGTTCCCCTCACAGTTTTCTGAAATGTATCTACATTTACATAAAGGCAGGCAGCTCTTCTTTCTCCTCTGAAAGGCGAAAAGAATAGCAGGATGCTGCATAACCTAGGCGTGAGTAAGGTAACATGCGAGTATATGGCAGCCAGTGTCTTTTTAAAAGCCTAAAGCTGTCGTCAGCATGCACAATGTTCAGAGACATTCAGGCAGATGTTCCTGCTCAGGCTTGATTGCCTTCGCCAAGGCCCATCAGGGACTGCACTTAGGCGAGCTAGAGCTGACAAAAAAAGACACAGACCCAAGTTATTTTAGCTATGCTCAGTTCCTCCATTAGGTGCAGCTGAAATATTGACGCTGCTTGCTCTTTTCCCCTCTTTTCTCAGTGTATCTCGCGCACCTAGGGTCAAGAATTAGTTGGACTAGCTTTCTGTGGTGGCTAATAATAGCTATTGTCTTACTCTGCTCAGTCACACATTTGTTATTGCCTGATTGATTCCTGTGTTTTGACTGCTGTACACTTTTTGTCTCTGGTCCCAAAAGGTGTCTATGTTCATTTTAGCATATAGTTTCACCTCAATTCAATTTTACGCTTTGGCTGGTCCATCAGTATAAACTCTTATGTGCCCAAAGACAAACGCATTTAAACCCGAGAACTCAGTTTAGCGTAATACATCTAGGGGTTTCCATCATAATGCCGCAGACATAAAAATAGTGTATTGCGTTTAATGTTTCACTTAATAGTGGCATATATATGGCAATAGTGGCAAGAGTGGCATGAAGCACTTCTTTTAAATTATTTTTGGGGCATTTTAGGCTTTTATTTGTATAGGACAGCTTAGACTTGAAAGGGCAGAAAGAGAGGGGGAATGAAATGCAGCAAAGGGCCGCAGGTTGGAGTCGAACCTGCGGCCGCTGCGTTGAGGAGTAGACCTCTATATATGGGCGCCCGCTCTACTAGGTGAGCTAACCAGGCGCCCTGAATGAAGCACTTTAAGCAGATTGTACAGTACATTAAGCTATGGAAGTAAGAATAAGAATATTGTGTGTGAGTCTGTGCTAAAATGTGCCTCAAAAAATAGAAAACAAAGGCAGTAGTTTAAATCTGCTTAATTAGCCTGTTCCTTTATTCTTCTTTGACTTGTACTCCTAGATTTATTGTGTTAAGATCCTCACAGTTTTCTCTTCATTTGGTGTTTTAGTTACCAATCATGTAGAATCTGCATTCATAAAGGATTAACAGTGCTCAACAGAGATAATGAAAAAAAAACATGAAACATACTGTATGTTTTATGAGTAACAGCATATGGATAGTACCTGACCTGATAATTAAGCTTCTGACACACAAACGCAGAATCATCTGATCTTTGTGCAAACAGCAACTCCTGTGAGGAAAAAAAAAATGAGTGGGTTGAATAATGTTTCTACTTTAGATAATTCTGCCTAAAGGTGTTTGTGTGTAATGTGTATGTGCTCATATCTTGTTTATCTGCCCATCAACAAAAATGGGTGAACACATGTTTTCATCAGCTCATATTGCATGCCTAGCCACCTGCCTTCTGAGAAGCTAACATGCTGCACGCCTCAAAGGTTAGGATTAGCCTCGTGTTGATATGTCAGATGTAAAACATTAAAGCATCTCAAACCTTACCATTTGTACACTATGGTGGGAGGAAAAAAGCTTATACTATATTGGTAAATAACAGAAGCCAAATCATATTTTGTTATTACCTTGTATTTCTAACACTTTGCTCCAATGCCTCTGCATTGGAGGGCCAGGCCTTTAATTAAATATAAGCCTGTTTTATATGGAGTCTGGCCTTTATTTCTTATTCCCTGTTTCCCATCTAAATTTAAAATGCTGCCTTGTTTCTCTGCTCACATTTTAGTTAACAGTTTAAGTTTACCTGAAAATGTCCATTTTCACACTATCATTATATACAGTCATGTCAAACACACCACTATTTTCCTTTCCTTTAACAGAAATACTGTTCTGTCTCACTCTTAAAGTAAGAAGCTCCAATCAGTTTTTTGTTTTACTTTCAATTAAACTCACTTCCTGCTGAGAGGTTTCTGCTGAAAAGCCTTCCAGCAGCTCAAATTGCACAATCCTTGCCTTTCCTAACAGGCTTTTAATGTGAACATCTGCATGAGGTGTTGTGTTTTACAGTAAGTTAACACCAAACCAATGGCAAAGTAGAACCAAGTGGAATTGCTAATTTTACTATTTGAACTGTTACGGTGCAGGTGCAGGCCAAGTAACTGGCTATTTCTTTTTTACTATTACACAATAGTGATCAGCAGAGCAACATTCAGTAGTCTTGATGAAGTGATTGGTTTTGACGAGGTAGCTCTTATTTCAGAGTGACATGCAGTGCAACCTTTAAGGTACACAGTTAAGTGTTGCCATTCTTTTATGGAAGCAATCAGCACATGGTAACGGTTATTCATCAAATTGGAACACAATACTGTGGCTTTATGACATTGTTGGTCTATATCCTCAACCTTCCACTTCCGGGATTGCCCCATTGCCACCGGAAATTCCGCCGTATGTCCTTATTTCCGGCCGGATTTCCGTTACCTAGCGCTTCCTTTGTGTTGTAATTTTAAACTCTGGTGGATTTATGAAGACTATGGTTAACTGCTCCTCAGATCTCTGCAGGGTAAATCCAGACAGCTAGCTAGACTATCTGTCCAATCTGAGTTTTCTGTTGCACGACTAAAACAACTTTTGAACGTACACACCTTCCACCAAAACAATTTCCTTCCTGAGGCTATTTTACAGAGGCACCGTGGCTCCGTCCGGTGCTTAGCGACCAAGCCGATTTTGATTGGCTTAAAGAAATGCCAATAAACCAGAGAATGTTTTTCGCCAGACCCTCCTCCGCACTAATCGTGCAACCAGTTGTCAATGACGAGCTGTGTGTCATTACAAGTTGTCTCCAGTGTACCTCCTGCCTACTGTCATATCTTTCACCTCTCCTGAATGGGACCTAGAATCTGGGCATCCACACGTAGGAAAAGGAGAGACTGCTTTACAGCCATAATTACTCTGCTCCATATTCATGAGAGAGAGCGCGAGAGAGAGAGCGAGCCCCGTGTGAAATGTCAGTGTTTCCCACCATGCTTTGTCCTATGCTCAGCCAACTCTAATTGGACCGGCACAAGTAGCCTAAGCGAAGGGGAAGATGGAAGCCAGCCTGGACTGTGGTCAAAGGGGCCCGTGGTTGAATTTTATCACCCCAGCGCAGTATCAGCACAGAGCCTCACCAGGGCAGGATGGACAATATTCAGCTACCCTGGGGTAATTTAAAATGTCCGCCGTTTAATTTACGCCCGGCTGGTGAGGCATGATATCATTATTGGAATGCATTATAATTCAAGGTTATTATGGGTCTTCTGTATTTTCTAGAACAGACAATCGTAAGATGGTGGACTGCTGTTAGAGTGCTGTGATGCTAAACACCGGTTTATTCCAGCCAAAATGAGAAGGTGCAGTAGTCTATTGTGCATTATGTCATCCTTTTCTGCCCCCCCGGGGATATGACCCCAAAAAGCATCCCTACACATACAGTAACTTCCAGGGCACTGACAATTTTGCAGTAACAGCAGTGCTTGCGGAGCCACACCTGGCGGAGAGCTTTTGCATACCTGCTGTACACTGGCATCTGTTATACGGGCCCGATTAAGTGTGTTTTGATGCAAAAGCACCGAAGCATGCACGTACATGCACAGACACAGCGCGGCAGCTGAGCATCGCCGTGTCTGTCACTTTGGTAAGTGAAGGGTTGCAGGGAACAAGAGAAAGTAGAGGGTTGAGGTATGTGTGCAAGTGGGTGTGTGTGTGTGTATATAGGAGCGAGGGTAGCAGGTGATTGTCTATTGTTCTGCAAATTAGCTGACAGTCGACCTCCAGCTGGCCGGTGGGTGACACACGTGGGCTGAGTGGCAGGTGCGAGTGATTCAAGAGCTCTGTAACTGTTCAAGTTGCTTTTGTCAAAAACAAGACAAATTACGGTTTTGAACGACAGCAGAGGCGTGGGGTTTGCTTCTGAATAGTCACTCTGCGCCGCACTTGAACGCACAATTGATGGTGTTTTCAAACTAGACTCTTCTGTTGTTCTCTCACAAGTAGAGTCGATGCATGCGCCGAATCTCAGGCAACATCATGGCGGCTTTAAGAGGAGATGTTGAATCGAATGTATGACTCTTCCTCGTCGAGTGTTATATCTATTTTCTCTCTCTATGATCGGGGTTTTAGTCACACAATCAACTTTTAGGCAGTGGTTCAATCGATAAGAGCTGCGTGCCATTTTGTTATCCATCGGGGGTGCTGGCTTAGATTTAGGGCTGAAACGATTCATCGAGTTACTCAAGTAACTCGATTACAAAAATTCCTCGAGGCAAAAACTCTGCCTCGAAGCCTCGTTAAATTCCTATGACGCGCACTATACACGCAGGGATCTGATTGTTCCACACGGACCGTTGTTCAGGAAGCACACCACTAGCGCGCGATACACATTTTGAATTTAGTTAGCGCAATGGTAAAGATGTCCAGAAACGGCAGAGAATGTCTAAAGTTTGGGAAGAGAACAAGGTGCAATGTGTCTACTGACCTGGCAGACCACAGCAGTACGACTTCAGCATCTGAACCGTAAACATCCGCTCCACGCCGTTTCACCGAGCGTCGCTGAAACAAGGTAACGGAGCCTAAGCAGCCGCTGATTTTAATCACATACTGTATTTGTAGCGATGTCGTGATGCGGGTTGACTAGATATGATGTTTAGCTTTGATGTTTTTAAGTAGTAAACTTATTCACGTTCAATTGCAAGAGAGTATAGCCTAAAAAAAGAACCCCTTCACACACACACACACACACACACACACACACACACACACACACTCTCGTCTCTCACTCTTCCGCGTGCGCACACTCACACACACACACACACACACACACACACACACACACACACACACACACAGGTTGCTAGGTTACCATAGCAAATAGGCTCACCCCCAAAATTATATATTATTTGTTGGTAGCCTAATGGTAAATGCTGCAGGTGTAGAAATCTACATAAAAGAGATATTTACTTTGATGTCAGGGCTAGATTACAGCATGAAACTTAATTAAATTAAATTGCCAAATGTTGGAGTTGGAATAAATACCTCTGTTCTTTTGAGAAATAAAAGCATTTTACAGCCACATCATTTTCGTTATACATTATTTGTTTTGGTTGTTTCAAAACGCAAAAAAATGTATCCGATTAATCGATTAATCGATTAATCGATCGATTAATTTCTAGATTAATCGATTACAAAAAGAATCGATAGCTGCAGCCCTACTTAGATTGCTCCAGCATAAAAACAAAATTGTCATCTGGAAACTGTGTTATAGTCCATGGTCATCTGGCAATGTGCTACACATGCCAATCACATACTGTAACGGGTAGAATATCTTGTTGCATTGTGTTGTAGCTATATATTAAGTCTACTGCTTACTTGCGGTGACAAAAAAGGACGTGTATACTATCCATACTCAAGCATGCACATGCACAGATGAGCATAGGCAACATGAACATATTACCGTTGTGATGGTTTCTCATTCCTACACCATCCCGTAAGCAATCATTTCTGTCTTTCACCCACGCAGCCGCCGCATGTATCACACACACACACAGAGCACAAAATCCCCGGGCACTTTGTCCCTCAACGAGGTATGATCCATATTTCATATATTCCCTGTAAATCGCTTGGCCAGAACTGTTTTGACGAAGCCCTGGAAGTGGCAGGGGGCAGATTGTCTCTGTGCCTGACTCTTACTGTACCTAGAATACAAACAAGCCTTCCACGGAAACTGTAAAATGCTGTATATGGGTATTTTTAGTGTCCGTTTTCAAGGTTGGAGTGCTCTCCATTACCATTTCTTAGCAATCTAATGCAGTTATACCAGTTTATCGTCATCCTGGCAGACCAGTGCGTATTCATTGGAACCAATTTGCCAAAGTGCATTAAGATGGGGATTAAAATTTTGAGATGTAAAAAGGCATCATGAGGCTTCGTGAAATAGAGCAATCAAACTCCCATTCTGCTTTAAAGTAGTGCCAATTCCACAAACCCTCTCCTCCCTCTCTTACATCAAATAGCGCAGCCTCTTTAAGAGTGAGGATTTCTAAAATGAGGCTAAAACTGAATCTGTGTAGTATGTCTTCTTAGAGCTGCAACGATTAGTTGACTAATCGATTAGTCGATCAACAGAAAATTAATGGACAGCTATTATCGATTCATCGTTTTTCATGCAAAAATGGCAGAAAATGCTGTTTTAGAATGAAGGTTTCTTGCTTTCTCTGTTTTATATCATATTTAGCTTTAAAAATATGATTTTTGGACTGACAAAACAAGACATTTTAAATACATCACCTTGTACTTTGACCAAACTGGGATGGACATTTTGTTTTACTATTTTCTGACATTTTATAGACCAAACGATGACTCGAGAAAATAACGACGGCGAGCCAGAACATGCAGTGTTTCCCACAGAATTAGATTCTATTTGCAGTGGTAGCTGACCCGGGGGTGGGGGGTCCACATGCGGAAAGAGGTACAAAATTCTTATATAAATTGTACTGCAAATATTTTTGGCAACTATATATAACAGCTCACAGTCCCATCCTCAAGGCTATAAGGATGCAGGGGCAGTTACAGCACACAATGTAATCTTTCAACAAACAAAAAAAAATTCAATTTAATACTGATAGACGGCAGCGTAGCCCGCCGCGAAGACAGCTAGCAGTCGGAGCCCCCGCGGACGGAGAGCTCTGCGTCCAACAGCAGCGGTTTCTCGCTGCACCGCCGGTCCCCAGAGCAGCATGGTCACCTGGAGAGTCCGGTACAGTGTGACTGCAAACGGAGATACCATCAGCACTATACAGCGACGCATTCAGATCCAGTCAAATCAGCGCCAGCCGCATGTGTGTACAGTAGTGACTGTGGACGAGAGGGAGGCTGGCTGCTGAAAATCAGACGTTTTGGCGCTCGTGATATTCCTTTGGCGCTGGCTAAAACCTCTTTCAGGGGCGCCAAAACGTTCTCTATGCGGTAAAAACACTGAATAAATACAGGTAAGAAATTCCTAATACTAACCATTAAGCCGTCTTCTCTGCGGGGAAAAGATTGATGTGGGAAAAAGCTACTTCTTCTTCTGTGTATTAATTAGCGGATCACAAACCAAGTTTAAGACTCATACTGCCACCTACATTACTGTCTTGAAGTGCGTAGAATAATAATATGTTTGTAAGATTTCTTTTTTAAATGCAAAGCCATTGTGTCAAGTCGTCTGAGCTCTGCAGGTGTTTGATCCTTTCTATCACTCCTTCTCCTTTGATGGAGGGACTCGACTGTGTGTTTGTGCATGTGAGAGCGAACAGTATGCGACCCTGTGTGTTTATACGTGCTGATCCTTTGATCCTGGATCACCTTAAGGACAGTGGCTGCTGCAATGCCATGTGGGAGACAGAATAGATGTGTACTCTACGCTGAAATTCCAGCAGAAAGTTAATGTCGGGGGAGCAGGAGAAAGACGGAGATCAGTCGGGGGAGAGGTTTTGCTGTGTGTGTGTGTGTGTGTGTGTGTGTGTGTGTGTGTGTGTGTGTGTGTGTGTGTGTGTGTGTGTGTGTGTGTGTGTGTGTGTGTGTGTGTGTGTGTGTGCATGCCTTTGCCTGTGGGATTTGCAAAGACTATAAAAAGAATTTTCACCTGTGAAGGGCAAAACTCTCAAAAACAAGATATATCTATTACAATATATAAAAGATGGGCACAGTTAAGGGAGTATGCGCATTGACTTTCTTGCCGAGAGTTAGATGAGAAGATCGATACCACTCTTATATCGGTCCGTTCAATATGTAGCTGGAACCAGCAGCCCCTTAGCTTAGCATAAATATGGAAACGGAGAGAAACAGCTAGCCCAGTTCTTTCCGAACATGGCAAAATCTGCCTACCAGCACCTCTGAAACTCGGAAGCCAATTGGCTGCTGGCTCCAGCTACATATTGAAAGGACAGATATGAATAGTATCAATCTTCTAATCTAACTCTCAGCAAAAAAAGTTAATAAACTGCTTATTTAAAGCAATACCTGTACACTATAATGCAATCCAACACAATAATTCTGCAAAAAACACTTCCTGGGTGTATGTATATTAATCTCAGGGACCTAAGTTTAGAGACGTCGCATCACAAAAAATGCCAAATGATTATATCGCCTTTTCACCTATCTCTGGGTTAGGTAAATGCATGACAGGGTGTAGGTGCAGCGTATGATATCATGAGATCTATATTTGATGCTGAAATACCGAGTATTTGTATGGGTTTCACTCAAGAACAGTTTTTTACAGCTTTAAACCTGGCAAATGCCCATTTGAAAACGGTAATATGAACTGTTTTGTGAAATGTTACAGCGAGGGATTATAACAAAGCAATTGTTTCTCTGCCTTTTTCCATTCATATACAGAGGGCTGGATGAGAGATTGGATTCTAGCAAAGAGTTGGCCGAATCCGTGCAACCCCATTGAGAACAGTTATCTACTCTTTGGGGGGGCTTTGTTTTCACAAGGGTACACTTAGAGCTCTGTTTGATAGCTTTCATGCACAAAAATAAAGTAGTTTACTTCTTTTTTTTTGCCAAGGCAGACCAAATCAATTTACATCTGCTATTTTTTAAAGTCATATCTATAAGCAAGGCTATGCCTTTGTGCTGGGGTTGTCCTTTGTGTCCAGTATGGTGCCTGCTTACTTGTGCAGATTGACTGTGTGGAAAGTCAGTTCCAAAAGGCCGCCAATATCAAAAGAACTTTATATTACCTATTCTAGAATTCATAAACTTGCTTGCTGTGTGGCTGACGGATGTCACATGCTGCTGACCCTGGAGGCTGCAGCTGTTTCCCACCAAGGAAGGGTTTTGTGCGAGTTCATTGGTCCCCGTAGAGAAATTCTCTTTTCACTTTCTCCCATCCGGCGAAGAAAGCGTTCCCAGACCTGGTATGGATTCAAAATCTTAATTGCTCAAGTGCTCGAGTTGGTGCTCTCCCAACACGTGGGTTAATTTCAGGTTGTACGGTTGAAGGATCTCTCTAACCAAAAGGCGCCCATGCATTGTACTTGTGTAATGGCTCGTGTTCCGCCTTATTTTTACTCCACATTGATAGAAAAATAGCCCTCATTTAGTCGTGTTTTAACACCAGATGGATCCAGTTTCCACAGACTACTGATAATGCTGGAAGGCTCTGCAGTGTTTGCTTTAGGATTTTTTTAGCAGTGGAGAATACATACAAGACATACCTGTCTTGTATGTATTCTCCGACATGCACTCTTAACAGTCACTGGTGATAGACCGGCGTTTTGTACATTGATACCGTGGCGTGGCGGCAGAAATTTAACTGTGGCGGTGTGCCACTTGCCAATCAACATAGCGGAAACACTGCTCTGATATTCCAGAATGTTACTTTTTTTTGTCGGTAGTTTCAGAAGCTGCTAGCATCAACCGTCATTTATTTTGTTCAGTATTGTTTTGTTCATTTCTTCTTCAGGTGACATAGTAAACTATTTGAATCTCCTCTCCAAAGACGCTCTAATAAATGTAGGCTGTAACTTCAATACCTGATGTATGTTCCTGCGCAGAACTTGCTTCCAATAAAAGCCTAATCCCTCACACAGATCTTTATTTGGGACAAATAAAAGGTGAGACGGAAATCTGTGCAGAATAATTGTCTGTTCTGTAGAAGCAATACAGGCACCGGGGATTATATTGTTCCCAGTGCCTCACCCAAGGGAACACACTGTGATGTAGCTCTTATCTTGATTCACATCTTATGTGAAGACCAAAATAGAGATGAGATTTGTACAGTTTAGTCATTTATCGTTAATAAATTCCATCTGAATTTGTGAAATACCTGCACAATGGTCAGTTACAATTGCACAATTGAATGCCTGAACGACGACTTCTTATGTTCATTTCTAACAGAAATATTCCAAATGTGTACGTCTTTATGGGTTTATTCTTGGGTGACATTTTGTGCATTTGTATTTTTTGATTTGGTTTGGCTCACTTTAGCTCAGCTCACCCTGAGCTGTTGCCCTCCAATTTAGGTTTGAGGCTTCATTCATAAGTTATACGGGTGTTACTGCATTTTTAATCTTTCAAACAAACGGCCACGTTTCAATTGCTGCTTGTCAGTTTTGATTTTATGATTCATCCATTATTAAGCGTGTTAGGCTGCAGTGCAGTGCAGCGGATAGATTACTGCACTTTAGCCATGAGCAGGATATGAGTCCACAGTGGGAGAAGAGGACCGTTTGCGTTTTGCCATGAATGGCTTTCAAGTTTGTCTTAGTCGTTGTCAGATCAGATGTGAGTTGGCCCAACGCAAAGCACAACAGTCCGAGTCAGACTCTCTTCTTGGCTGTGTTTAGGGGTTGAACCATCAAAATGTCCCCACCATATTATTGCTTTTACTCAAGGTCCACTTACTAGATTTCTTCTAGACCTTGAATTAAGATTTTTTTTGTCAAGCTACTATTTCAACGTCAAGGAAGAACCTTCAAGCTCAACATATAATTGATGTTTCAAGTTTACAATTGATTATTTTTATACTGTTGGTGACTTGACACTTCCTAACCGCTTTTTTCAATAAGTCGTGTTTTTGGCCACCTTAGATACATGTCCAGTATTCACTTTGTCTGGCTATTTAGCTGCTAAATGCTCCATTAGATTCACCAGCTAGTCACAAACTGTGTTGGGTGCTGAGCAGGTAGTGTACAGTGGGTACTTAAAACAGCGCTATGATAGCTGTGAGAGTGAACCAAAACAGTGAAGTTCTGGGCCAGACCGCTAAATGATTTGCTAGACTTGCTATAATACTCCCATGTACAGTATATATGATAATTGCCTACTACAAGCAAGCCCTTTTGCATTGTTACACTGTCATTTTATACATTGTTATTATAAATAATATTGATTATAGCTGCTTTACCTTATGATTTTGGATACTTAGAGGTTAGACCAGGCCAGCTAAAAAGATCAGCATTGCAAGCTAGATCTTCTATTATATGACTGCAAAATGCTATGAAAATTGTATTACCAAGGGGATACTAATGACCCCAATGCCTTCCCTCCAGCTCCATCTCCAGGACAAATTAATTTTTTTATCCCACTATTAAATAATAAAGCTTTAAGAGAAGTGAAAGTATGTTGTTTGCTCCGTCCAACACTTTTTGTATTGTGGGCTGCTAGTGCGACTTTATATTCTAATAGTCTGTATACCAAGTATGAATGTGTGTTAAGGACCTTTCAGGTTGATGTCTGTGTTAGAAAGGGTGCAGTTCAATGCCTCTGACTTAGACGAAAGGATTGTCAGTAGTAGCCCATGTGAACTGCTGAGTAGCAGATAAAACACCAAATACACAGACAAACACACACACACACACACACACACACACACACACCTGCGTACGCAGTTTGGTGAGGAGAAGCGAAGCTGATTCAAAAGACGGTTTCAAATGCTGTTTGCTGTTTTGCTGTCGAAATTGCTGTCGCCGTCATTTTTTCACTGGGGAGTGCGTCGTGTTTCTCCTGTGTCAGGCTGTGATGCTCCAAAGCCAGTAATTTCAAACAAGCAGAAGTTTGCATATGGGTTCATGCATTTTAAGACCTCACTCTCCAGTATTTATTTTAGACTTAATGAGGGAAGCTAAAGGGAACAAACCTGGAAAACATTAGATTAACCTTGGAAGCAGCCCAATGGATTTGCCTTCCTCTTGACTTATATTAGAATTCAGGTACCAGAAGAACAACAAAACTTTTATCTGGCTTTCATAGAGAACTCTAAGGAAAGTCAAATTTGAATATTGACTTTTAACCAACAGGGTACTCTGTGTTTCACAATATGCACTCTTACTTTGTAATACTGTATGCAAATATTAATTATTTCTCCAAAATGGTATATGTTTTGTTAATGTAATAACACAACAATTAATGCTAAAAAAATAGTTGATTTATTTGTCAATAGTCAAGAATTTGTTCAAAAAAACACTATTTTTCTTATACTGTACATCTGGATATACCTATATTCTATATCTGTGCTCTCTGATTCTCTGCACCATCAATGCAGCCGGGTAATGACTGTAATGGCTCTGTAGCGGCACTTTCTACCTATATATATATATATATATATATATATATATATATATATATATATATATATATATATATATATATATATAGTATAGTTATATAGTATAGTTGTAACAATTGTACGGAAGTCCCAACGGCGCGTTTAAAGGAACCGTTTCTGAATACGGGTTGTGTGAATTTCTCTGTGGATTGAGCGTTTTGATACTTTTACAGTATTTATATAGCACCTAGACCTGCTTTATTATAAAAAAGGACATGGAAATCTCGCTTTTTACAATATGGGACCTTTGATGGGTTCCTTTGCCCATGCTACTCCCTTTCACCAAGATTGATGATAATCGTGTTTTGCGATAAAAGTGTTTTTTTTTTTTCCATAATCCTGCAGACAGACAGACAAACTAACCGAGCTGAAAACATGACCTCCTTGGCGGAGGTAATTACTTCTTTTCTCTGTTTTAAAACATTGTAAATTGGATATCATTGGGTTTTGACGAAACAGGCAAATTGACTAAGTAACATTGGGCTTTGGACATTTTTTTATATTATTGATTGATTGATTAATTTTATTCAAAAAAATAAAAAAAGACAAATTAATTGATACTGAAAGTAACTGTTCAGCCCTACCAAGGTTTGCGTTCAGCACAGCCAATACTGTGTCAGCTTAGGTTGCCATTCATCGTACATAAAAAAGGTGAATGTCTTGTTTTAGATTGGTAGTTTTTATCTACTGTATGAATCAGCAGTTGAGGTTAATAGAGTTAAGAGTTTTAATCCTCCTTTCCTCTGTGTCCCCACTCTTCTGTGACATTAAGATGTGTTGCGCTCCATTTGCCTGTGTGTAGGGCAGGCAGAACAGACTTCATTTGTCACAGAGAGACACCACAGAGAAATCAGAATGTAAAACACTAATTAGCCCTGATCCTGATGAGGGTTCATTACCGAGTCAGCGGGAGACTCCACGCTCCCAAGATTCTCATTGGTTGACTAGTTTGGAGCAAAAGACGCAGCATTTCAGACTTGTGCATCGGGTGTGGCTCCGCACTAGAAGATCAGGTGTGCGCTGCGCTGTACAGGTGGCTTGTTTGCTTATGCATGAGTGTATGTATGCAAATGAGGATGAAGAAGCCCGGTTGCTGAGCGGCCAGCACGAGAGAGAGCCTCCATCTGTAGCATGATTCCCTGTTGAAAGGCTGAGCAGCCTGATGGGTTGTTTCAACAAGATTGCGGCTCAAATGCACACACTCTTGTACTGCGCGGTAAAGAGAATAACTACTTTCTGTATGGTCCACCTTAGCTTTAGGGGAGGGAGGCTAATGATCAAGGTGACATATTGCTTTTTTCTAAACATGGTGCATGTGTAGAAGTGTAGAAAGGAAATTCAAATCTGTGAATGTCTTTTCCTCGAAGTTGTCCTCAGCCAGATGTACGTTCATAAACGTAATCGCGTAATCCTTTTTTCTTTTTGAGGATGCTTTCTAAACGTTGTGAGCCATTCCCAGCTGATGCTTGGTCATATTCTTTATGAAAGAGAAATATGATCCTTTTAGACGTAAGTAGTGCAGCGTATTACCCAGCATTAAGCCCGTAGGGTGTTTGTGAAATGAACTTAAGAGGCTGTACTAAGCATGCAGAAAAATCACGCCACGTTGTTACTGAAATGAAGTGCACTCGATCAAGTTGCAATTAGACTTTAGAAATATATCAGCATTATAACCTCAGCAGTGTGATTTCTGTCAGTAAATGTGTAAGACTATCACTCCACTGGAGGAGGGAGTCATTTGGAGGTATTAATTGGAACTGGGAGAGGATGATTTGCATATGTTCTTAAATGAAGGGATGGATGGAAGCTTTCAGTTTTTCATTAGGTGCAAGTCACAAATTTAAATTGGTAAAAACGCTTAACATGTTCCGCAGGGTAGCTAGATCTCTTGTTTTTTTTTTAATTAGAGAATGATGAAATGTTTCGGTCTGTCATCAAAAAGATTGACGTGGGCAGGTAATTTGGATGAATTGTCAAAGGTGACATATCTCTTTTTTTGGCTTGTCAGCTTTAGTTAGGTTCTCTTCATAAAAGATCAGACTCTCAGCATGAGAATGACAGTACCCTGAGAGCAGACATGCAAACTTTGACTTGAGCAGCGTCTTCAGAGTAAAAATGAAACAATGTGCTCATCAAACAGTAGTAAGTTGATGATCCTCCGTAATATTGCATGCAAATTCAATTTTCATTGGGATGATATATTTAGCCCAGACAGTGCTCTCATGGTGATATACAGTGTTTAACAAAGGATGTAGTCGTGTTGAATCTCAATCTGCTCTGCACCACTAGTTCACAATCAAAAGTACAACTCAAGAAAAATATGGCAGGGGTTACTAAAGATGCAAAAAAAAATCATCATCAGATTAAATCTGGTGTTCATCTGCAATGTCATGAAATGTTAAACAGCGTTAGAACTGATTTACACAAACAGCTTCAGAGTGATTTTACAGTGATAGGGTCCTGCAGTATATTGTCTTCTTCCAAGGTTAGATCAGTTTTGCTTGTTTCCCATTAGAGCTTTTTGTATTTGAGTATTTTTTTTTCTGTGCTTTTCTCACTGGTTTGAAATGAAAATATTTCATGACATACTTCTCGTCACTGATCAGAATTTAGCACCATTCGAATCACCTTTTGATGGAGCAGATTAGCTGAACTTTTCCAATGTTAAACTCTTAATAAATAATACCAGTTATATATTTAAACTCTGAATGTTGACTATTTAATCGTGAATATTTAATGTTATAGGGAAATACTTGTTTCAGTGGCATCAAATATGAAATCTGTAACTGCAAGAATACACAGATCAGATGTTAACTAAGATATTTTTCCTAAAATATTTAAAGACTATAAAAAACACTATAATATATAAATGAAATGAAAAAGCGTGCAAAACAAAAATGAGCTACTAAGAAAACCCGATCCATTTTCAAAGCATATTTTCATACTTAACGCTCATGATATCTAGCCATGCAGCTAGTTTGAACATCGTGGAACTACTTTCTGGTAAAGAAATAGTGAAAATTGTTCACAGCAAGATCTGTGTGTATACCTAGAGTATAGGAGCAGTTTCTCTTGATTTTTATTTTCTATTTTAGTTAGTAACAGAAATACAATTCCATTCACCTCAATTATATTGGGGTGAAAGCTGAAATTTCATAACCTGAAAAAATAAGAACGTCTAGATATCACAGAGTAAAGTGTGATTTTTTTTTTTTGTCATAAGGGTGAACTGACCCTTTAAGTCTATGAGTGTTATTCTTAGTATTATGAGTATAGTAACAATATAGATAGTTACACCACAATCCTTTTATTTTGGTAATGATATTTATTCTGTGGCGTAAATAGACTCCCGACCGCTGCCTTCTTTTTACACGGATCAATGGTTGTCAGAATGTCCTCCCTCCTCTGTCGTTCATTTGCCTGTGAAACATTATCTGTGTGTGCTTTGCTCACAACAAGCAGTGCAATAATTGCGCCCCCGGGTGTCTCAGATAAAGACTCCTTCTAAATGAAAAACAGGAAGGGACATCTTGACAAATGCAAAGAAACAGAGGAGCTGGTGAAGTGGCTGTGCACAGTGCCTCCTCGAAGCCCCCAATGAGTCATACAATAGGCCTACATTTGAGAAGTTTCGCCTCACTTACAGCACAATGGTGCGACCAACTCTGTGTACATGAATTCATCTTGTCATTGTGGAATATCTCAGTGTTGATCCAGAAGGTCAGCAGCCAAATACCGAACACTCGTGTCAAATCAAATTACGTTCCGGGGTGCAGCACGATTAAACTGCAATTTGACTTTGAGTGTTTATTTCTCCCAACGCCTGCAGACAACTCCCCCTTTAGAAAACTCCCCCTTTAGATAACTCATAGATTGACAGGACAGGGTCTGGAAGCCTTTCTTCTGTCATTTCTATGTGAGTGGGGGAGAGAGAAATTCACTAAATCTGTTGCCGTGTGCATAATGCATGGCTTTTTTTTTCCTCAGTTTTTTTAGTTCAGTGGTTTGGCTTCAATAGGCTTTCAGAACCATCAAAACGTAGAGGGAGAGGAGGTCACATGCTGTTGCAGGGAAAGTGACACCACGTTACCCCCGAGCTGGTTTTGAAAATGTGATTCCAGGAATACCAGACACTGTTGTAGCACTGCTATTATCCATCCCTTTCAATTTTACCCTCCCTCTCTCCTCTCTTCCCTCCCTCACATCTCCTCTCCCTGTGACTAAAGGCAGCCCACTCCTCTGCAGTGGCTGCCTGCCTCCCTGATTTGCCCGCTGCTCAGGGAGGATTTGCATAGGCTGGCCCACTTGCCGCTCCTCCCCTCCCCCTTCCCTTCCCCTCCTCAGCCTCCCTTCCTCTGTCCCATCATCTTCGCTTAGTTTCACCTGAGCCCGCTCTCATCCTCTCTCTTTCTCTCTCTCTCTCTCTCTCTCTGGCCTCCGTTCTCTCTTTCTCCCGCTCTTCCCGCCTCGCTCACACACCCCAACCCCCCCTCCCTCACCCATATCTCTCCCTCCCAGCAGTTTCTCATTTTCTCATCCCATTCTTTCTCCCTGGCTTTTCTCTTTCTTTATCTGTCTGCAAATCTGTCTCTTTCTCCTGTGGAGTAATACAAAGAGCTATCAGCCTGGGTCTCCCTGGGTTAACCAGCCAGACCACTTCACTTCTCCAGGGATGTGAAACAAAAAGAAACGGAGAAAGAGCTGGAGAAAGAGGGAGAAAAAAGTCTGACAAATATTGGATCCAAACTTAAAGACGGAGATAAAGCACGAGTCAGGATTTTCACCCTGCGTTGAGATTATTGAGATTCTCCCGAACTGTGAGGGAGAAGGGAGTGTGTTTCTGCCGAGACGATAGAGAGACAGAAATCTGACAGTTCGTCCGTGCCGGAGTGTGTGGAGCTCTGTCGTTCCCTCCCTCCGTCTCTCCCTCCTCCTCGTTCTCATAGCCAAGGCTGTGCATTATCAGTGGCTTGACAGAGCGGAGCTGTGCAGAGCACAACAAAGCGGAGCGACCGGGGCAGAAGGCTGCAGCGCAGGTTGTTCCCCCTCCTGTCACTCACTCTGCGCCCGCAGGTGAAGAAGGGGCGCACAGGGACACATTCCAGGTGTTGCCTGGAAAAAGCGTGCATACACAATCTCGCTCGTTGCCCGCACTCTCACACACACAAGCACGCTACGTGGTCATCAAAGGAGCAGCCACAGGGTGATCCTGCAGAGAACAGAAAGTAAAGACATATTGGATTTTGGGTTCAAAGAGCCAGCGAGCAAACGAAGAACAGCGGGGGATCTGCTGCCTTCTGACGAGTGGAGTCCAAGAGACAAGCCTGAGCTGCGTTTTGTCTGGAGGGAACTGCTGGATCCTACATCAACAAGGAGCTGGTGTTGATTTTCTGCTATGGAGTTTGCCGCTGCATCCTGGCTACGGGAAGGTCACTTTTTCTGAGATCCTCGCACATCTGCTTTACTCTCTTTTAAATATCTAGTAGGGTGGGGTGGGGGGGGGGTGTGAGCCATGCTCCCCAAAGGAAAGCCCATGGATAGCCAGCTGTTCTGGATGTTGCTTCTGGCAGTGGGATGGATGGTGCTGGGCTCTGCCTGGTGCTCATCCTCAGACCTCCATCTCCTGTCCCCTACCCCCGGAGTCCCCGTGCCCCCTGCCCTGCCCCGGCCCGATCACCCGCAGGGCCCTCAGGGGCCCAGGCACCACCAGCCACCCGTGTCCATATACCGCTCTCCGGCCTCACTACGGGCCGGCCACGGTGAGTCCCGTCTCCACCTTTCTCACCCTCCTCCCCCTTCTGGCTTTTTCCCTTCACTCTGTCCATTTATCATCATGAATGATCAGTGTTCGAAGGAGCCATCTGTAGCCACCTCGCTGTCATTTTTCTCTCTCGTTAACTGACCCACTCATTTCCTCCCTCCCACTGTCCCTCTGTCTTTTGTCTTTCTTTCACGCGCTCCCTCTCACTCCAGCGCAGCACCACGAGATAACGATAGTTGACAGCAGCTCTGCATCATGGAGCTGTGTATCGTTTATGAGCTTATTGATTTAATTGTCAGTGAAAGGCACTGACATGCAAAACACCCACAGTGACGTGACTGCTGAGCAGTAAGCGGCGACTCTGAAATAGCATGATCCCACCTGGTTTAAAGCGTGTGTAATTGAGGATTGATAGACAGTGAAAACTGGACGATGGTTCTACTCATCTTTAAAAAGGTCTGCTACCAATCCCCACTTTTATTAAGTGGTTTGTCCTCGGACAGTGCGTGTTCGGGCTCTGTAAGACTACGTGCACTCTGGCATCTGGCCTTTTTGAAGTTGACTCAAATTTAACAATGCCATGAAGGATTTCATGCATCTATTATCTCTTCTAGCAGCAGTGCAAGCTTTTAATCTCAGCAACTGAATGTACACATCCAGCAAGGGGAATTAGCACTGGTGGTCAAATGTCTTTTCAATATTGACTTTTGTTTTATTGGTACTTAATGTGATCTATTTGCACCATTATCTGCTACACAGACATCAGGAGACAGATCTTTAATTTCTCTAATGGTACAAAGTACATGCTTTCTCAGTTTTTATATTGCAATGGCAATCATTAAGTGACTGTTATTTAAATAATGTATACATCTTTTAGGGGTTGTTTTAACATCTTTTGCTGCTGTTCTGTAATTACTTGTCCTTTAGTGAATGGCTGTTTACGGAGTACAGTTAGAAGCATGTAGTTAATATAACTTGTTGACCTCTGTAATTGATGTCAATATATATATTTTTTATAATTAAATAAATGAAGGTAAATCACCCTGAATCACTTAGATGACATGGTATTTACTACCCATAGTTCTTTTAGCATTTGAAACATCCATTTTTAAATATGCCATGGCCTCATGATGAAAAGTGACAGCAAAATCATTTAAAATGCAATAATGTACAATATACAAAATACCACATGCAAACCAAGGGTCACAATTGCAGCAGCTGGCTTATCATATTGTTGCAATACTTGTCGGTTATAATAATTCAAGGAGCCTTTGCTTTATTCTGCATTTGCAGCATTTGAGACAATCCAGTCTGTGCCTTTGTGTCACCCTAGATCAATCAATTCCTGCGAGGGGATCGAATCTGTTTGAAAAACAAATTTGAGCCAGGTCTGTGCTTGACTCCTTTTAACACATCGAGGGCTCATTTTTAGCACATAGAGGGCTATTGGAGCAGATGAGCCTGACAGGCAGAGAGGGAGAGGGTGAGAGAGGATCTGCATTACTAATGTGGAATGTGCAAACCATACAAAGTGCCAGAGTCTGGGCAGGGACTGGGTGGCAGCCATTTAAAAAGCCCTAGGTGTGATGCATGCTGCTGTGTATCAGGAAGCAATATGCTGATTGATTTATGCTGTTACAGGTTCCTGTATCTTTATTTAACTCTGAAATGTAATTGCCGACAGGAATTTGGGAGTATGTTTATCCCGTTTGCTACACATATGACATTATTTATATTTGATTAATTTAAAATGTGTGTTTCTAAACTCGTAAATCTGCTTGGTAGATAAAATAGCTTATATTTTAGCCACCTATTAAAAGCACTAGAAGCTCCTCTGCCATCTGCCACATTCCTGTACAGTATGCCTCATAATAGGCACAGAGTTTTATAACTGTGTATCAGTTCAGATTGGTTCCGGTTGACTTTTGTGTAAATTTGCAGGAAACGGTTACTCAGTACAGAGCGAGATAAGAACAAGGATAAAATCAGGAGATTAGAAGACGTGTGTGTGTGTGTGTGTGTGTGTGTGTGTGTGTGTGTGTGTGTGTGTGTGTGTGTGTGTGTGTGTGTGTGTGTGTGTGTGTGTGTGTGTGTGTGTGTGTGTGTGTGTGTGTGTGTGTGTGTGTGTGCATTAACAATTCAGAAGCATCAGACTGACCCTGGTTTTTTGGCATGAGTATAATTACAGATTCAGAGGAGACCTTGGAGGAAAACATACAGACACAACAGATACTTGCTAATGCAAGCTTCTACATTATGTGCACACACACCTCAACACACGGATGCATGATACATGTGTACATACTTTAGGTATACAATCACACACCCTAACAGACACATACACAACACACACTTGGGACGTACTATACACCCTCTGTGTATGTAATCTCTTAATAAGAGACGGTGACAAGGAATTATCCTCTCTGTTAGGGCAAAACAGAGCAGAGGTATTCATAAATAAGGGAATGTGTTCAGGCCGCCATAGGCATGAATATCTAATAACAATTTATTTTTGTATTCTTTTTTTAAAATGTTATAATTATTAGTCAAGCAGAAAAAAAAAACTTTCTCAGCAGGCAGTATTTCATGAGTTGTTCTGACAAAAAGGTGCAGGGACAAAAGGACAAGCTCAGCGATAAGCTACTGCATACATTTAATTTCATTAACCAAATTCTCTGGTGATTTCACCATTTTATCATTAGTCAGTATCAGTACATATGCTTAGGGATGTATGTTTTTGGTTGTGTGTTTATGAATTGAACCGAAATTGACATAAACAATATTCAGTATATTGCATGCTCCATGTGGTAGCTTGAAGTCAAGTTACGTTGCTCACAACTGAGCTGCTTCATCAATCAATTATTCAGCATTTAAGTTCGACAAAAATATCTCTGTTGCCAGTCTGCCATATAACAATTGATCATTTGAAGCACCCACAGAGGAGTATTTCCTCAATATATAATGTAGGCAAAAATGTATTATTTAGCAAATCCAAATCATGTGTATTGTGCTTCACATTGCGTGCATGGAATATATAGACAGAAGGTGCAAGTGAAAGTAAAAAAGAAATTGCTACCAATTGAGCAAAATTGTACAAAAGTGAATGAGTCAACTGAATAAAAGCTGCGAGAGTGGTTTGACCTGCTTTGAAGCTTTGCCCTTAGCACTTAAGGAGAATAAAAGAGAGAGTGTGTGCTGTTTGCCTGTGTGTGTGTGTGTGTGTGTGTGTGTGTGTGTGTCGTTTGATGCGGGATCACCTTGAAGAGAGTCGCTTTGGCAATACCATCTTCCACATAGAATGAACTCGTACTGTACAGCTTGAGAAGGCTAAAATGGGGGGAGAGGGGAAAGGGAGGCAAAGATACTGTCGTATTTCTCTCTGAGGTAAGCCTCGGCTCTGTGATTTGAATACAGGCTGCATCAAATCCTTCTTTTCTCTCACAAGTTATCAAAGAATTGACATTTTGAGTTTGAATCTGCTGTTTTCCTTCCTCAGGCCCTTGACACAGTATGAAGGAAGAGTGGTAATACTGGCGCTTAGTTTAACCAAAAAAATGGCTTCTTATCGCTGCTGGAATATAATAGTTGAAAACAAGGCGAACAATTTCTAATGCAGAAAAAAAAGCCTTTTGGATCAAAGTGGGTTCAAAGACTATGGTGTGGTAAATATTTCTATAAATATATTATGTGTTCACTTCAGGTATCTCATGTTAGATGGGAGCACTACTCCACCATCAGTAATGTGCACTGGAAACATGTTGACTTATTGATGTTGTAGTCATATTCTCTGTCCCATCAGCAGAATGGCTGTATGGATGGCAACGTTGGTCTGTCAGTCTGTCCATCACTTTGGTTCAGACTGAAATATCTCAACAGCTATTGGATGGATTGTCATGAATTTAGTTCAGGCATTCATGTCCGTGTCACGTCCCTGTCAGGTTGGACTGTAATAACTGCAATTAACGAAAATAACAAATTCTCTATTTAACGCAATCATCAGGTAAACATTTCAATTGATCCAATACTAGTTAGTGTTCTTTCATGCTAAACGTGAACATGGGTGGTGAACATGGTAAACATTAGACCAGCTAAACATTACTGTGCTAGCATTGTCTTCATAAGCATGTTAGCATGCTAGCTCAAAGCACCACTGTGCCAAAGTGCAGCCTCACAGAGCCGCTATGGCTGTAGACTCTTAAGCCGCATCAGCCATGCACGGAGAAAAGAGCTGAAAAACCTTTTTATTCCTGCTTGCTACATCCATCTTTTACGATGATGCAGAGGAACGTCTGGTACCTCAACAGAGGGGTAGCGAAAAAAGGTGAAGGAATAGAGCACTTAACTAACTTCTGTTGGTACCATTCACAACTTTTGACAATGGAAACACAAAAATAACCAATCTAATGTGTAAAGAACTGAAGTGAACGATACTGCTTGGTGGAAACAAGGCTTTAGGGCCCTATTTTCGTGGCGGCATAACAATCGGCACATTTTCCTAAGCTTGGAATAGATTTTGTCCGTCCGTGTGGTATTCTGGTGTCCAGCGCAGAGCCCACAATTTTTCTGGAGAAGCCGATTTGTTTTGTTGAGCTATTGTCGTCATTTGTCACTGTGATTGGCTTAGCAGTTTTAGAGTGTATGTGGTGGGACTGGCTGAGAGCATATTTATTAATCGCCACACCCTCCGATCTATATTCTCCCTCACCTAGCCATGAAGCACTTTGCACCGCTACACATACTGTACATGAACCAAAATAGCAGGTGTACTTGGAAAAGCCCACATCGTTTGTGTTCCAAAGACCCACAACTTACTTGATTAAAATAAGTGCCCTTAGTCCTGTTATTGGTGCTATGTAGAACACATTTCATTTAATTTATGCATTCATAATGTGTTTCCTTTCCATGATTTTTTATACTACTAATTTGACCTCATGTGAAAATATCCCCAGTTGAAACCAGAAGAAAGAAAATAAAGATTTAGCCACAAGTGACTGTGTGGTAGAAAACCCTAGTACATATGTTCTAGTTAAACACATAACCACTGCATAAACTGTACTCTAAGCATTGTGCAATAAACAGAGTGCTGTATCTGCTGGAATGTAGTAAACCAAGTCTTTGATTGAGACCCAGCCAGACCTTATTTGGTAGCATTAAAAACTGAGGTTATTTCCAATATTGTGTTGCAATAACTGGCACTGTCCCCGAGAAAGGAGGGGGGACACATGACTTGGAGAAAACTCAGATATCGGTGGATTGAACTAAGAAGGTGGGACTGGATGAGGATGAGATCATCTAATTCAGGTCTTTGTTCTTGAAATAAAGATCTTTATATTGCACCATCGCTGCCTCATCGGGTATTTTTTGTCAACTTGGGGAACAGCGAAAACACCGACAACGGCACTAAACCTCTTTAGCTACCAGTGGAACATGCAAACTGTGACATTGTCACTGTTACCCCAGAGTATACAGAGAAATAACTGCAAATTCAAAATGCCAAAGTATTCATTTTTCTTCTCAGTGGATTCAGTAGCCTGTGGAGATAGCATGACAACATACTGGAACGGGTTGTGTTGTTACAGCTGAAGTTATGAAAAATGTATTTGACCTCTCAGTCTCCTGTAAAATGTATTGGGCCAGGTGCGGTGGCTGCATAATAACTTGCCCCACATGTAGCAGGTATATGAATTATTCCAATGAACAGGGAGCATTGTGCTCTTTGTGCTGCTGTCTACCTTGATTAGGTGTGTGTGTGTGTGTGTGTGTGTGTGTGTGTGTGTGTGTGTGTGTGTGTGTGTGTGTGTGTGTGTGTGTGTGTGTGCGTGCGTGCGTAGATGATATTGCGATTCATAATGGGTGAAGAATTAAATGAAAAAAGGGTACAGTGACGAAGGAGGGAGTAAGATGGTGGAGCGAGAGATTCCTGTGGACTGTGTGTTTTCCTCCATGTCTCAGAAAAAGAGACGCCAAGCTGGGTTCTCATTTGAAAACATTTCCTCGCTCGTCTTTATTCCCTCTTCATCCTACTCCTTCTCACTCGACTTCTTCGCCCTCTTTCTACTTTTCTTGCTGCTCCCTGTTTATGCTCTGAAGAGCTGTTTTGGGGGCTTAATTATGTGGTTATTTCAGGTTTTTGCCTTCTCTGCCCCTGTTTTGGGACTCGCAAGCTTAGGCATTTTATCTTGTAGAAGACAGGGCCGTTTTTCAGCCCGCCAAAAAGGAAAGGAAAGCAAAAGCAGAGGGAGAGGGAGAGAATAAAATGAAACAAAAGTGGAAAAAAAACAAAGTTGAAAACGTTAATGAGGTGACAGTGACATCGCAATGCCTCCTCTCCTCCATTTTCCTCTCATCGTGACCTTTATCTCTCTTTTATGCCGGCTCAGCTCACAGCCTCACTTTTCCCTCTCCTCTCCCTGACATTCTCTCTTTGCTCATACTTCTTTTCTTTCGCAACATATAGATAAACATATTTCTTCCCTCTCCAGAACTCTTTGCTTCACTGTTTTTTTTTTTTTTTTTTTTTTTGCCAAAATGTGCACGCTCTGCAAATTAACCAGGCAAAGTCTGTCCTCGCAAACTCATCCTCTAGAAACTCTGTGCTTTGCTTTTCCCCCTCTCCTCGGTCACTCCAGCCTTGGCTTATTAATTATATTTATGCTCTCTAGCTCTTCTAATTATGGCTATGGCTCCAACAGGAAGTAGTTGAACACATCTCATAATTATCCATCAAATGACTATTCATTTGGACAAACCCCCACTGATTATAGATAGCCTCATGCTTGATGCAAATGAATAATCCGATGGGCTGGAATTGAATTGATATTTAATTCCTTTTTTTTTTTTTTTTTTTTAACTCAACCATTTTTAAAATTCACTCATTTCTTCTTTTGAAAGGGCTTTTACTGTTACTCCATAAATGTGGATGTAAAAGAGTATTTACGTCTTGATCCCACAGCCAATTAGTTTGGACGGCTGTGCCTTTTGGTGTCACGTCTGTCTCCATGGAGACCGTGAACCTCCCGAGATTAGACAGAATGAACATTTCCTGAAGAGGTCATGAATCGTGTTAGACGTGACCTACTGTGACATCATGAGGTTAAGTAATGGGTTGCTCACCGGCCCTCGATGCTTTTTAACGACTTCACTCCGAGCTCATTATAGTTTCCATCACAACAGGTGCAGAGACACAAGAACACCTTTCAACTGCTCCATTTTCTTATTCAGATGTGGCCCTCACCACACCCAGGCTTTTTTCTCTTCATTGAAGCCACTATTCAGTTTGGTTCAATTTATTCAC
Organism: Gymnocephalus cernua; assembly: GCA_023631565.1. NCBI lineage: Eukaryota > Metazoa > Chordata > Actinopteri > Perciformes > Percidae > Gymnocephalus > Gymnocephalus cernua. The sequence goes on from CM042440.1 coordinate 19,072,782, forward strand.
TAAAAGTTAAAAGACAAGTAGGATTGAGCATCGAGAACCGGTTCCAACTTGGAGTCGTGTCAAAACGTACGATTCCAATGGAATCATTTCTTTATTGGAATCGTTTGGAAAATTTGGTTTCCAGTCCGATCATTGGCTCCAATTTAAACTGCGCAAGTTTTGGTTTCTGTAGCGGCCAGGCGCTTGTTGTGTTGCAGCCATGGAGCACAGTATGCCGCGCACTAACGTGTGGCTGAAAAGCCCGGTAAAACGCTAAATCACTGTTGCATCAAAATAAATGTTTCCTCTTATTTGTAAAATAGGCATGTGACCCGTTTCAACTCCACCCCTCAAACAATCGGAATTGAGAATCAATAAGAACCGGAATCGAAAGGAAGAATCAGAATTGGAATCAGAATTGTTAAAATCAAAACAATGCCCAACCCTAAATACAAGTACAATCATAAGACATAATGCAGATATGTGAAATGGGACACCCTGGCACTATATGAAGTTTGTGTAAAGGGGCCCAGACACTAGCTTATAATGCACATTATGAATACTATCATATTGTTTGGATAAAAGGAACATGTTTATATAATAACATTCACAACCTACAAGACGAAAACTACCCTTACCCTACCTAAGTGGTCCCAAGACATGTATTCCATCAGTGTAAGCATTGATTAGATAGATAAGATGCAATAAACATAAACATATAACAAGTGAGAATAACAGTAGAAATAAAAGGATTTTATAGTCAGTTTACATGTTTAGTGTTTGGGGGATATTATATGTTATATATATTATGTTATATTCCCTGGGATATGATAAGATAGGTTTGCACTGAAGACTGTGACCTCGGGGAGAGCAGCTGAGTGATTTATATACAGTACATAAAGGACCACCCTCCATCACACTCTCATGGCAGTAATTAGCACCTCAGTGATTAATTCCTGATTCTCCGAAGAAAGGCTGTTGGTGCAATTGGCAGCAAGATGGAGCACTTTTATGGACAATTATTCGTAATGTCAGCTATTTTGGTGTTCACCTTAGGGATAATGAGCTGTCTTAATAGTTTATTGGCATAGTTGGCCATAGTAAAACTAGCTATTTTAGAAAAAAACAAATTAATGACTTTCTCTAAAAGCAAGTGTACCTCAGTAGTAATGAACCTATGTTTGCTCAACATTTGTATTGCTAAAGCATTTTATGGTAGTTAAAGTTAAGACATTAGCAGCGTGTCAAAGGTGATTTTTTTTGTTATTGCTCAGCACTCCAGAGCTGGGACAGGGCGTCGAGGCAAACATGTTTTGCAGACACATACACAACAAACAGATAATTCATCCCCTGATAAATATGTTTACAGCCAAGCAAATATAATATTTGTAATCCCCTCCATCTTGCCCTGCAAGGACTGGATAAATATCTCTTGCTCTGCCAGGTTCCCAATGCAGTATTTCTCTTTCACTGTGGTTTATCACGGGCGGAAGGGAGTGAAAGAAATTGCGGAGGGAGAACGAGGCACAGGGATGTAAAGAGTAAATAAGCAAGACATGGATATAGAGCTGTGTAGAGAGAAGACGAGATAGCAGAGAGATGGCAGATAAAGATGGAGAGAGTGTGCACGTGGAAATAAGAGAGGTGCAGCAGAGAGGCAGACAGAGAAAGAGAGATTGGGGTAGCCTCTTCAACCCACTCTAGGCTAAAGTAGCTAATGGGCTTGCCCAGATGCACTGAGTGGATATTGCGTTGGGACTTCCTGTAGTCCCTTAGCAAACAGACAGCCGGGGTTGGCTAAGAGGCATGCTTGCCAGCCGGAAACATGATATCATCTTGCTAGCACCACTAATATGGACACATGGCCAGCCAGAAAGAGAGAAAGACAGGCAGACAAGCCGAGCCGGCGTGAACCGAATTGTGACCCTGTGAGCCTATGAAGGAACACCTGTAGGGAGAATTGATTGGCCAAGCTGACGGGTCAATGAAGGCGCCCCGACATGCACATGTTGTGCCCTGACATGCACAGCCTGTTTAGAGGACCGGCATGTGTATGAGGAGTGACAAACACGAAGAATAGCAGAACACACAGTTAAATGCCCACGCATCACATGGGGAACATACCCAACATGCTCTTTCCTATTCTGAAGTCCTTCTTGCCCGTTTTAGCTGCTGTGCAGAACAATTGGATTCATGCTCATGGCAGTGATCAGATCAAACTTTTGTTCTTGTTTCTTTTCTACTGGTGGTTGTGCATACAGAGGCAAACTTCTGATAGTCAGGGGTGGCTGCACATAACCACAATCTCCCTGTTTTGAGTCCAGATGGAGACCCTTGTTCATGTCACCCCTCTTTAATCACCATACTGGCTGATTAAAAACACCAGTTACTGATGCTCAATTAATTATGTAACCTTGTCAGGTCCTCTAATTATTTTAGCATTAAACTATTGGATGGCACTAATTTACATTTTATTTTGCCAACATTTTATTTTTAAATGAGCTTAGAATGTGCACATTTGCAAATAAATGTGTTAAAGTCTCACACTGACACCATCAGGGAGGACACGCACACGCGTTGACACGTGTTACGAACCCAACTGCACTGCACGCCGCAATACACAACACTCGCACTCCCTTGGGAATTGTTTGCACTCTTTGAAGGGCAATATTATGCCATGGTCGGTCACAGGTTTAAGAGCGGGTCATCGGTCATGAGTGTTTGTCTGCCCTCTCCTTGACATCTTGTTTATTGTATACAGAGAACTGCCTCTTGGCAACAAGCGATGCCTCTCTGTAACTATGCTCACAGCTATCACAGGTCGTTTTTGGTCTTCGTTAATGAGCTTCTACAAATCCATGGTTTATCTGGCTGCTCCTTAAACTGGCAAGCTTGTCTAACGTAACCATGGGAACGTAAACGAGACGTCTTTAGGACCCTACAGAGGCCGTTGGCAGCTGCCTGTCAAAAAAAATTGGCCTCCAAAATAACAAGTTCCCTCTCGATAAAGATAAACCTTGTTGACTTTTAAAATCTTTTTTGTTTTGTTTAGTGTTAGTATACATAATAATAATTAACTCTTGGGGAAAATCCTTACCTTTTTATTCCTTTTAACTGTTCGGCCATTTAAAACAATAAGCATACTTTAAAATGCGTGCCTCAGACACTAAGATTATGTTTTGGGCATTTTTAGGCCTTTATTGACAGGACAGCTGAAGACATGAAAGGGGAGAGAGAGAGAGGGGGGGGGGGGGGGGGGGGGAACGACACGCAGCAAAGGGCCGCAGGTCGGAGTCGAACCCGGGCTCGCTGCGTCAAGGAGCAAACCTCTATATACGGGCGCCCGCCTCAGACGCTTTTAAGTGTGTTTGGGCCTTTAGAATCATAAGCAATGCCATGCACTTTCACAGTAAGCAATATTTATTTTGATGTTGCTGCGATGCTGGGTGTTGTATAAACTGGTGAAATTAACATCAGATTATATGAGAGGGGAAAGGGAGAAGTAGGCAGACCTCTTCCCCACTCCAGCCTTACATAAGCGGTTGACACTTTAAAGCAAACGTTAACCTGTGATTTGTCCTGTTTTACAGGGCACTTAGTGGATATGGATCACTCATATGGATCCCAAAAGCCCCCCCAGGGCACTGTAGATGTAAACAATATATGTCCCATATTTGTCAGAACGAATAGCGTAAGGAGCAACACAGCCTTGCTTGCAGGATGAAACTGCAGCCGCCCCGCCTGAGTAAGATTGATTAGACGCTCATTACTCCATGCATGCCTGCATCAGTGTATGTGTGGGTGGGAGTGGGTGTTTCCTTGATTTGATTTATCAAATGCTCAAAAGCAGGCCGAAGGATTAATCACAGCAATGATACCATGCCAAGCTATTATATCCATCTTTTTATATATTTATTATATCATCTGAAGATGCTGACTCTTACTTGCTTACTTACTTACAGAAGTCTGTGTGTGTGTGTGTGTGTGTGTGTGTGTGTGTGTGTGTGTGTGTGTGTGTGTGTGTGTGTGTGTGTGTGTGTGTGACTAATCTCTGTTTATAAGAAGCGGTTTTGAATTGGTAGGATTATGGCGGTCCATACATTGTTTGCATTTTGACTGATGTGCTTGCGCTAGCTTTTGTGCGAAGAGCAGATTAAATAGTTTTCCTAATATATAGTACGTATGTATGTTTGTGCTCATAATCTACTTATGAAATGCAGTTTGAAGTGTGCAGCCAAGTAAAGAGGTCTATTGTGAGGTCCACACACACTGTATGCAAGCAAACACGCTGCTGCTGCTGGCGCTACTTTATCTGCACCAGAATATGAGTCATAGTCCCTCTTCCACCTCTCTTGTCCATCACTCACATTAAACCCCTCCACTCTGCACTCGGTGCTCTGAACTTGATGATACTATCACAGACACATGCAAAACCTCCCTCCCCCTCTCTCGCCCTCCCGCTCTTCCTCTAATTGATTTTCTCCTCTCTATGGCTGTCCTCTAGCCACCACTTTTGATGATCCTTATTCTACTCTTACCTCTGCCTGCCCTTATCAGTGCCGACTGTAAACTAAGCACATTTTGTTTTCCAACAGAAGGCCCGCTTTTCCCTTCCTTTTCAGCATTACAAAATCAATCCATCTGTCGATCTATCTCCGTCTAGCTGTTTAGCCGTCTAGGTATTTACGTGTTGCTACATTTTCTAAACAAAAGCTGGTATTCAAATGATTGCGAACTCTATTATAATATTGCCTGTCACAAACAAATAACTTAATTATCTGTACTTTTAATAGCTTATGGTTATTTCGTCAGAATGTAGATGTCATCGGTACAAGAACATAGTCATGTCATACTATGCTTTCTTCTGTTTCTGTTTTTCAACAGAAATAAAGTTTTTATTCACTATTTGCTTTTCCTTTTTTTTCTTTTTTTTTTTTTTTTTACAATTGCTGTTAAGCTACGTCAATGAAACTCAACACTTAATAGGGATGCACTGAATCCAGATTTTTGGGGTTCAGCCGAATACCGAATCCACTGGTTAAGATTCTGCCGAATCCGAAACCCGAATCCTACTCCCATCCTCAGTCCATTAACACAGTAAACACATGTTGCCGTTATTTTGTCACTTACTCGGAGCAGTAGGCTAGTTGGAGCCGGTTACCTCCAGGATCTGTGCTAGGCTAAGCTAACGGTGGAGCGTTACGACACGCACGGAGATGAGAAGGGTATGTATGGACTTGTCTAACTGTCGGGGTTACGGTGAATAAGCTAATGTCCCAATAAGTCGGCGTGTTCTTTTAAAGTGTTGCCAATCCATGCTAGCTGTATGGTGTTAATAACACACAGTAACAATACAAATATGAACAGGCCATCTAGCTATCTCGCTAACAAGCTATCTCTACCTAGCCAGAAAGTTCTCCATTGAAGTGACTTACATGAAAAGGACTTGGCCTTAGAATAGGCAGGATACAGTACAGATTGCATCTTTGAATGCAGCAGAGGGAGGCAGGCTTATCCTGATACGGTGTCACTCTCCCAGGATCCATAGGCATAAGCATGCGGCCACGTGTCGCCTGAATGGAATTCAATACTGATGCCCACGCATGATTTGTCACCGTTAATTCCACAAACCAACATCCCAAGCCATTCATTTTAATAAATAGCCCCTGTTTGGTTTTTATCTCTATCCCTTGTCTATCCGTCGTGTTGTTTTTCCTCCTTTTATCTCTTGTCTAATTCTCTCTCTTATCTCTGCTTTTCTCTCTATCCAGCCCTCCGTCCAAGCACTCTCTCTCTCTCTCTCTCTCTCTCTCTCTCTCTCTCTCACTCTCTCTCTCTCTCTCTCTCTCTCTCTCTCTCTCTCTCTCTCCTTTTCGCCCTCGTGCCAAGTTGCAGACTCGGGCTACGCTGAGCCGCATTCGTGACAGCGTCTGAGCGAATTAACGCAGTGCTGCCACTGCGTGCAGACATCTAGGACACACAGCAGAGAAAAAAAGAAGAGGGAAAAAAAAAAAACTCAGCCCCCGTTCTGTCTATCTGGCCAAGCTGGAGCAGAGCTTATCAGGCTCTACTAGGGGAAAGGAAAGAGAAGCGGATATTCACCCCACTGCAATGCCATAGTGTACATATCAGTGCCAGTCCAGGCAAAACAGTCGCAGTTCTCAAATTTCAAATGCTTATATATCTGTGTGTTTGTGTACGAGTTTAAGGCTTGAATAATGAATACTGTAGAGTGAATTAATGTTGCAGCTGACCTTAATGTTCTCAGCGTAGAAGGCTGCTCTGCTTCACTAACTTACAGGCCCTTACAGAAAGCGAAAAATGTCTTCTTTAGAATGCCAGGACAAACTATGGAAACTTTCTCGCCTCCAACACAATTACCGATTATGATATATGGGCCTGTACGACACACCCCTGGAGCAGTATTTCTTTTTGACAGGACATTTTCACCTTTTTTCAAATGTGCACTTTAACATCACCCATCAGGATTTGTTTGAAAACTGCAGTAAAAAGGATGCAGACATTATTAGACACATCATGCTCTCACTTCATTATTTTTCTCTTTAGGATTCATTTAGTTATTATTACTGGTGCTGGGCAGTAATTCTTCGTGAAAAATATGCATCTTATCTAACCTTTAGCAGTGGAACAGGCGTAATTGATGAGCAAACAGAGGTGATTATTGGAGCTGGCATTGACAACAGGATGCAGAATCAATACTGAAGTGCTGTATTGATCCTTATGGCGGTTGTTGATGAAGTGAAGAGGCTCGTTGGGCTAATCGGGACATGGACGCAGGACAATGATTCAGTGAGCAGATGGGTTTTTATTGAGGATTTAAGACTGTTGTCCAGTGGGCTTTGTAAAAGTTCAGACCTTTGGTGTTGATCTGGCTCAATATATATTATCACCAAGATCCCTGCCTGGTATTATGGTACTGACCTTTGTGTAAGTGTGTGTGCTGTGTGTACTGTATGTCTAATATGCGAGGTCTTGTTCTTTTGATGATGATGAATAATTCTATTTCGGTTAACATACATGAAAGAAACAATTATTTCTCACAATTTGCCACCATAGCTAACCGAAAAAAGGAATACGCTGAAGCCAAGGCTTATTTTTGCCTATCCTAAAATTCCCCATAGAATCACCCAGAAATCCAACTTACCTAAATGAAACTAAATACTTGGGTACAATCCTAGTAATTTTAATCAAATTACTTCATAACCCTTAATTATTTTAGATTTGAAAGCTTTTTTGAAACTCAACAGAGACATACACACTTTGAACTCATCATTAAGTTAAATTATAATTACCTTCTCTTAATTTAAAAAAATATGAGGGCTGGGCAAGTTAACACGTTATTATCGCGTTAACATATTAATTAATTAACGCCGACAATTATTTTATCACGCATTAACGCGGTTTTTAATTATTTCTTTTATTATTCTAAAAGTATGTTGTTCACAAGCTTTTATTTTTTTAAAGTTTGTTGCTGATCTTTTAACACCCTTCTGAACCTCATGAATCACACTCAGACGTTTTTGCATGAAGGCGTTGCAGTAGTAGATCTGCTGTCGCAACTTTGCTGCAGATGATGAAACAAGCCCATAATGTCAGTAGTGATGGCTTTAATATTTCAAAATGTATAAGAAAGTCAAACTAGAGAGATGTGCGTACGCGTGGCGAATCAAAAAAAAAAATCTCAAGTTTTTTGTTTACCAGACCAAACTTGCCAACTCTGGTTAGGTCTGGTTTTCCGGATGCTGCAGAGTAAATGGGAGCTGGCAGATATGGTGCTTTGCAGCCCACTCTCCTGTCTCGTGAAATACTGTCGCTCCTTTGTCTCAGACTGCCTCCAACTGTGTGTGTCCACATGCATACTGTATGTGTGTTTCCTACGTGTGTTTGTTTTCACTGCACTTCCTAGCTGTGTTATCGCCAGGAGCTATTCTCCTGCCATGCCGAATGCACCCCAGTGTGGTTACACTTCAAAGCCTGTCCACGTACACATCCAGATGCACACGGACTCGGGCAGTATGGATACACCCGTAAAAAATGTTATCTTTTACACAAAGCGATCCATATCCATATCCCCTGCAATTCAGAACTTGTTCAACACGTGCGCTCGCATCAGGAGAAAGAAGTGCCTTCGATTTTTGGTTAATATTTAGACAATACAGCACGTACACATCAGTGCCAAAGCAAAGTGGATGTCTTAACCCACATCTCTGTAGTGACATTAATTTGGAGTGTGAAAGAGTCATGAAGTCCATTGTAGAGAGGGTATTTTCCGCCAGGACAAGCCTGTATGCATTGACAGCCAGGGCATGGCATGAGGGCACATATTTATTTTGATCCTGTGGAGGATTCATCAGAAACCACAACATAACAGGCAAATAAAAATAGAATGGAAAAAGAGATAAGAGGCTCATGAAAACAGCTAATATATATATGTACATTGTATACACCAGACACTTCCCACACTGAAAGAAGTCACTTTGATGCTACACACAACCAAAGTGTGTGGGTTAAGAAATTGATTGATATATACATCATGTGTGCGGAGGTACTGTATGTGTCTGTGTTTACACCTCAAGCTGAATGATACATCAAAGCCACATGCATTACCACAGCCAAGCCCCTTTGGTTTCTAACACAAACCTTAGAATTGTCCAAACAGAGGGGTAGTTTATGTACTGTATGCGCTGTGAAGAAACTTCCACATCATTTGTCCCCAGTCTTCATGCCCACTCCTTCCCTATGAATTGAGCGTATACTGTAGTTGACGGCAACAAAGCTTCCAACAGTTTGTTGCTTTAACCCTGCTCTGCTTTTGATAACGGCACATAGTGAAGGGAGACAGCTGAATGGGAAGTAACAAAACGCAAAAATATGTATAAAAAAATATATATACACAGTGCAGGACTTAAAGTGCACCACTCTTTGAGCCACTCACCAGGACATTCCCATTCCTTGGGTTTTGGTTTTCCTGTTGGCAGACTTGCATTTCCTTCAGAAATGTTTAGATGAGATATAAGCCAGACAAAAGAGGAGAGCGGATAGACGGTTTTTCCTGTCAAAACCATCCGACTAAAATCTCAAAAAAGCCATTTCACTCTCCGTGCTCGTCCGTGTACCAGTGCCCACACATCAGTGCACACACGTGTACAGTAGCCAGGCTTCAGACAATCACCCATGACATAGGCACTACATTCAACTGATAATAATTTGTCATGAATATGACGCAGCGCGGTGACCACTAAAGTGTCTCAAGTTGTCTAGTTTGAGGTCTATGAACAGGAAGCAAAGAGCCTATCACTTTGCCCTTTTATCTTTTATACAGCTCTCAAATGGAGTGGAGACATTCAATTTAAAGTCTAAGGTCTGGTAGAAGCCAGTGACTTCCATTAACTCTATCCCTGTGAAGTAGTTGGCGAGGGGCGAGCATCAAAGAACTTTAATTATCCTGCCCTGCAGTGACAGAGACAAAGTGATAGAACTGAGGCAGATAAAATAGAAATGTATACAGCAAAAGAGACGGCGAGCGAAGGACAAGAAAAGAGGGGGGGAAAGTAGTGCAAGGTGTATGGATTATCTGCCATAATATTGGCTGATCTGCGTGAGTTGCTGCCATTTTTCTTTCCAAGGACCCTCAAAGTTTTAAATTGCTTCCTTTCTTTCATTATCTGCCGTTTGATTGGATTGTGGAGCCCTGCTGAGATGTGCCATCAGGAAGTAATGGGCAGATCTAGTTGTATTATTCTTTTTATTTTGATTCACCCTAGATAGAAATTCATCTACAAAAGGAGAATATATCCACAACTGTTATTAGCTTTGATCACAGCGACAAAATGGTAGACCTGAGCACGTATGCATGTATGACAAGCGCGCAAAGATGCAGCAAATCATTTTAAACCCTGGCAAAGCACCAAAAGACGTTTTAGGAGGATAGCATGTACCCTTTCCTATGAAATGAATGAATGAAATGAATTCTTTTTCGTGGGCCAGCAAAGAGCAATAGTGGGATAGACATTTAGACGGAGTGGTGGAGTGGATGGCTGTCTTTTGGGAGCTGGGCGGTAAAGGTCAGGGGCGGGGAGATGTAGCACAAGGACATAATTGGCTAGGCAGAGAGCCAGTCCAACACACACAAAGGTAGGAGATAGTGGCCTGTTGTAGCTAGAGGGGGGAATCAGAGCCTACTGAGGGAATTGGAGCCACTGGAGAGAAATGTGTAAAAGTCTTGACAAAGATTGCTTGGTTCTTTATCCGTCACTGATGTTTTCTCCTTTTTTTTTTTTTTTTTACTCCTCTGTAACTCCCTCCTGAAAGCCTTGTGGTATCACTCTTTCTTTCTTTATGTCCCTCTCCCCCACCTGTACTCTCCATTGCTTTTCATATCCAAATTCAATTTTGATGTTCCTCTTTAAACAATATTTCACTGTTGTCATTCTCTCTTGTGGCTCCTCTTCCCTGCAATGGCCGCAGACATCCAGAAAGCCAGTTTCAACAGAATACCAATGCGCTTCAATGGTGCAGTAACCATTCATCTGCAGTATGTGTGCACTTTTATATAGAATCAAAAAAGAGTGCCCCAACAACGGGGTTATTCATCATTAATGGAAATATTCTTTTTTTCGTACATTACATAATTGTTTTATCAAGGACTTGCAGGACTATGTTGGCGCCTGCTGTCCCTTATGGCACTGCTCTGGTGGCATTGATAGCTTTAGCTGTGTTCATTTGCAATGACAGTGAGCGGTAATAAATGCTGGATGGGGAGTTATGCGACCAAAACCATGACTACCACCACCGCCAGCGCACTCTTAAGTGCTCATCTTAGGTTTTATTCATGCACATACATAGAAAAGCTCACATAGGAAGACACCTACTCAATTACAGCACCCCATAATGTCATGCATAACAATGATCGCCTGAATGCAACAACAAAGAGAAAAGGAGGAGGCAGAGAAAGTGATAGATTAGGGTTAAGGGCACTATGTTAGATGCCTATTATCAAAGATAATTCAAATCTTATAAGAAGTCAAGTGAAAAAACATCCCTGGGTAGTAACAAATAGAAGTTGTTGGGTAGAAGGTGACACAAAAGTGTGCTTTGGAAATATACTAGGGTTTGCTTTGGGGAGGGAAGGCAGGTTGGCCCAGTCAAACTATCCACAGGCATTGATTCAATGTGACTGCAGTAAGTGGTTGTAAGTGAGGAAATAGTCAAACTCTCATTGGTCAGGATTTGGAGATAGCTATCTTAGACTTGCACAAGTTGAAACACTGTCAGCACTAGGGCTCCCCACTGGTCCATTCCTGCACTTCCTAGTGCGATGTATCCCGGATAATGGCGACAGCGCAGCACAGTGAGCCATTTCCTCCAGGTCTGACAAGTCTTCGTTCATTGCTCAGCGTTCGGTCAACCACTCAGAGTTTTAATTGGTTCTTGTGATGCTCCGCTTATCTGGGTGTAACGAATGATTTCATGCTTTAGTTGCGATGAAATCTTCCATCATATAAACAGAACAAAGCTATGAAATAGCCAACGCCTCTCCTCCTTTCATGTCTTTATCCTGTCCCATCCCTTTGTCTATCCTGTCCCATTCCCTTGTCTGATGCTTCGTCTCCTGGTGAAAGTGAGGAAGATTAAAAAGTCAAATAGGCAGAGGAAGACAGCAGCGTTGGTGAGCCACCTTTCTCATGGGAACTCTTTTTGCATCAGCGTAATGTTTTATTGATTTATCGGCAGCGTGAGAATGATCCATTTATCCCTGTCTCCGAGAGAAATATGAGTGTTGTTGACTCGTTCTGGCTGAATAATCCTGGTATTAATCGAAGCCAAGGAGTGTCAAGATGAGGCGATTGGGCTGTTTGACGTCTCTAGTAGGAGTGGCATCCGAATGAGGCCACTGGGCATGAGGGTGGTGACACGGGTTTAGCACAGAAGCCTCGATTCATCACATTGGGACAGCCTCAGCAGAGTGAAAACATCAGTTTGTAACCTCTAAACACAAGCTTTCAATGGTTTCCAGCGCTGTAAAGGAATACTTTATGCCGTTTGTAAACATTGAGCAATATAATGATGTAAGCTAATGATCTTTTTTTTGGTGTGGTGGGTTGCGTCACTTCCCTGTGGCACCGTGTTGGAGGATGAGTTAAATGTGGCATTTCAAGGAGCCCTAAGTGAAATCTAATATGGCGTTTGTTTAATTAAAACCCAGGCAGTGTTTTGGGGGCAGCAGATTAGTGCTAAAAGATCCAATTAAAGTGTTAGGTGATAAAGGAGCTCCGGAGCCTGTTTGGCCTCCTCTCTGATAAGTGAAATACCTTGCAGCCAAACCTGATAGCGCTGATAGCATATAATAAGAAAGGACCCTTAGTGCAACACAGGGCCACTCACTATGGCTCCTGCTCCTGAAGCTCCCTAAATCTCAAAACCCAGACACACATACTTTAGTGCCATCTCATAGCACAATCAGCATGTTTAAGAGAGAAAGACAAATATTTAGAAGCACTGTGGCATCCCTCATTTTCACTAAAGCCTGATTGCCATTGCGTTCTGTGCAAAGATGCGAAAAAAACAAACCACCATAAAAGGATAGAGTTTTCTTTGGAGTTTGTTTGTTAGTCTAATCTCTCGCACTTGGTTTTACAAGCTTGGATAACCGTCTAAATCTTTTATTAGATTCTGAAGAGGCTCAAACAAACGCAATCTTGATGGGATGAAATGGGGATAGTTAACATTAAACTGATGTTTTTTTTGTAACAGTAATGTCGTTGCAAATTACTCCCCATGAGTAGTATTGCTTTTTCACCCATTTTTACACACAAACACAGCTGGCTAGAGTGAGCAGGGCAGTTAGTCATAGGAGGCCTGTGTGGGGGATATTTGTGTGAGAGAATATTGTGATGGGTAATGGGATGTGAGGCTTCATAGATTCCCATTTGTCTGTGTTTTCCCCCCCCTGTCAGCCAGGCACATTAACAGTTTATTTCCAAACACCACCTCTCTCCCTCCTGCCACCCTTAGTTACTATGCTGGAACCCTGCATCTCGCCTCACCGGCCCCTTCATCTCGCCACAATAGAGCACTCCGCACCAACCATTAGTGAAGCAATCAGCATACTTTAATGTAAATATTTGCCCGAGGATATTTTATAAGGACCCACAGCCAACTGAATTGAAGTATGAGAGTCTCCGGATGAAATTTATACTTGCAGCAGCCTGCATATGCAAACATGCACGTGCACACAAATGCACCTGCACGCGTGCACACAAATGCACCTGTATATCCATGCACAGCCATACACACACACAGTGCTGGCACTCACCCAGTCAAGCCTTTTCATTCTCTATCTAAACAACAGTTTCTTTTTGTTCACAACAGTGAATGCCTCGATAGAAATGCCATCAATCTGAAGAACGCCTATTGTAATCGCTGGCAGGGTGCTCATGGTGCACTTGATGGAACAAAATAAAAGTTTAAATTGATAAAGGTAATGGAAAATGCGACATAACAAAAACGTTCTTCCCGAGACAGCTTTGATGTTTGATGTCAGGATTTCTCGTTGGGTAGATGTATACATGCTCTGTTATGGGAGAAAGATGCCTTCCAGTCCTATCTTTCATCCCAGCTCACTTGACTTTGACATTTATAGTTTAAATTTCCATTATTGTCAAATTCTTTTTTTATTGAACAAATAATGAGTAGAATTTGAGTGTTGAACATCAGTGTTGGGGAGTAACTAGTTACATGTAATGGTGTTAGGTAATTTCATTATAAAATAAAGGTAACTGTAACAGTTACTGGGTTTAGTAAAGTTTGATGCTATTCTGATGTTTTCGATTCTTTTGGTTCTTGGTTTGAATTTGCAGCGCCAACTGTCTGACAGTTAAATTGCCTCTCAAGCTGTATCAGAGTTGCCACTATGGCTACAGATATTCCAGTGCTGGAAATTAAAAAAAAGCATTACATACAAAAATCTGAGAAGGATTCGAACATAATCGTGCAGTGCAAAGAATGTTTGCCAGCGGCCAAAATGCTATCAACGTCAAAAATGTTGTTGTCCAACCTCAGGAAACATCTGCCGGTATGTAAGTTAAATTGGCTTACTGTTACTGCAAGCACTCATATTAAATAAAGTAGGGAAGTAGTTTGACAGTAGTCAGTGTTGAGTACTGCTGTAAGGTTAACACTGCCAGGTTTAAACATTTGAAAATGGTTAACAGTTGAAAACATTTATTAGAAATTTAGAGTAAGTAGGTAATTCAATGTAATAAGTTACATTACTTTGACAAAGTTATTGAAAAAGTTACACTACTATTAACATTTTAAATAGGGTAACTTGTAATCGGTTACTTATTACTTATTTCCAAAGTAACCCTCCGAATTCTGTTGAGCATTGTAACAGTACAATGGTAACGGTCAGTCTATTCCCAAATCTGCTCTGTGCTTCAGTAGCCTACTGCTAGCCCATCATCCTCTATAACTCAGTCAGGAACACTCTCGTCATAGATTTAAAGAGAGTTTAAAAAGAGTGAGCCAAAAGAAAGACATTGAAAACCATTTTAACCTTTAAGTCATATTAGGACTCTGAACTAGGAATGTGGAGGCAAAACGTTGCCAGCAGCGGAGAGTGAAGCAGCGTCAGTGTAGCAGGGACCAATATGACTCCCTCCTCAGTCATATTTAAAAGGACCGCCTTGATGTGAGAATGGCTGTGATTGGTGTGCGTCTGATAGGAATAATTCAATCAGCGGGCGTATGACTTCCGTGTCCTGCATGAACTAAGGTTAACCTTAATTTAGTAAAAAAAAAAATCAAATCAAATAAAAATTGAACAAAAACATCACAAACTAGTCACCTTCCGTGGTGGGTAGTTCCGGGATTGCTCCGTTGCCGCCGGAAATTCCGCCGTCACTTTCTTTCTTTGCCCTTTGCACTGCTGGCCTGACCGCAGTGCCTTGACTTGAACTACCTATAACAATCTGGCAATCATCTCAGGCTGCTTCTTTACATTACATTACATTACATGTCATTTAGCTGACGCTTTTATCCAAAGCGACTTCCAATTAAGTGCTTTCAACCCTGAAGGTGCAAACTCCAGACAACAAGTAGTACGTGCAAGTACATTAGCTTTAAATAAGCAAAGCTACAAAGAGCCGCTGCCTTCGGCGGAAGATGCATAGGCTTTCGGCCGTCCTGATGTCAATAGGGAGCTCATTCCACCATTTGGGAGCCAGGACAGCAAACAGTCGGGATTTCGTTGAGTGATTAGTTTTCCCTCGCTGTGAGGAGGCAGCAAGCAGGTTGGCTGATGCAGAGCGGAGTGGGCGGGTTGGGGTATAGGGTTTGACCATGTCCTGGATGTATGCTGGGGCTTCTCTGCCATTCAGTCCATCATACCTGGAATCAGCATCACAACTCTCACTGGGGATCTACCTCTTCCTTGATGGAGGTTAGGGTCAAGGTCAGTGATGGGGGAATTGGGGGTAGCCAGGTTGTGCACAAGATAAGAAAGGCTTTGATAAGAGGCAATATTGAAATGCAAACAAGAATGCAGCCTGTTCTTTTGAAGAAGATGGAATTGATGTTTCATATGGTACTGTGTTGGTACACGTTGCTCTGCGTTCCAGTTACAAATAATGGACTTGAAAGAGCTGCAGTGGAGTTTTCTTACTTTTTTCCTCATATTGTACATAAATGGTTTGGGCAGATCACATTCAATATAATATTATTCTACTCTTGCAGCCTCATATGTTAGGTTAAGTAACAGCCTTGCCACTGTATGTGATACAGAACATATGCCTTTTGTCCATTACACCAGACAGGAGAATATAACTGTATTGCCTCGGCCATCTATATACAAAGCAATGCAAATATACAGTGCATAAAATTTCAGCAGTAAAGTTCAAATGTATGTGTCGCTCTTCTTGCATAGTCTCTGCTGCTATTTATGCCTCCCTTGGCACAGTCAAACACAACCCTATCAGTATTCATATCCAATGCCATAGTAAAATCAAGTCAGATCCGGATAGGCTCTGTGTGACTGTGGCACCTGTTGCCCTATTGGCTCAGCCCGCGGATTGATGTCTTCCCTTTGATGAAACAAGAGCTCATGTCTAGACTATACAATGGGCCCCGTCACCTTGCCTTTCTACTGCAACATATTTAAAGTGTGTAGGTCACTGAGCAGCTACATTTTTTTCTTCTTCTTTATAACATAAATGGATTGCTTGCCTATAGGTAGGTCTCCATATGACAGGAGCATTAATTTGTTTAAATGAGCTTTACTCCCCAGGGTCATGGAATAAATTTCTCAATTTGGTGTCGAACTGAGATCCATTTTTTGGGAGTCAATGCTTTGTGCCAATGTATTGTCCCAGGGTGAGGAGAGAAACGGCCTGTTGAATGAAGACATGCCAAAATATATTTGAATGATGCATTCTTGGTTCCTGTTTTGTCAAAAGTGGCTCAGGGGTTCTGCCGGGTGAGGCTTTCTTTGTCCTTCCTGTGCATTTGCTCATTTTCATGCATGCCATATGAGCCAAAATGTGTGCGTGCCTGGGCTGATGGATTAAAATAAGCTTTGTACAGAGGTTTTGCCTATAGTCTTCGTCCCCGCTACCCATGCCACTGCAACAATTCCCCCATCCATTTGACTCACACAGTGGCAGATTTCTTTTGCCTTTCATGAGCTGTTGAAAGCCGCAGTTGCTTGCTTTAAATTTCTCGTCAGTTCAGCTAAGTACATCTTCAAAGGCAGCAACTGGGCCCGCCTGGTGTAAGTAAGGGAGATATGTGAATGAAAGATTGAGAGAAGAAGAAGAAGAAGAAAAAATACAATTGGCAGCTTAGCTTCGAGGTATACACCTACTCACTTACTTTGGAATCTGCAAACCAGAAGAAAAGTACACACACACACACACACACACACACACACACACACACACACACACACACACACACACACACACTGTGGTCACTTGATAGGGGTAGATGATTAAGTAATCTCTCTTATTCAGCTCACTGAACTAGTGCTCAGTCCAGGAAATAAGACATTTCACTGAAAGCTAAGAAAGACAACTTGATTTCCTCTAAGACATTTTGTTGTGCCAACACGTTCCTGGAAACTTTATTCTTCCTCAGGGCATGATATCTATTTAATCAATTTGAATTGACTGAACAAAAGTAGTCTACACCCAAATTCACAAGACAACTGAACAACTGTTTTATCTGGCATTATGAGGGCTTTGAGACATAAAATTGTGACCATAGGCCATACGAGGATGGGAAAACTCACCATAGAGTATGGAGGAACACACAAATATGTAAGCAAAGGACAGCTACAGACACACTTACAGTTTCAGCACATCCACACAGCTCACACACTGAAAAAACAGCAGCAACATGAAGAGCTATTTTGGCTTAGCCTTTAATTAGGCCGACACTAAGACACACTGAGAGGCCAGCGTGTTCCATCCCGCTGCCCTCCAAACTCCCCCGGGCCCTCTCAACCTCACCCCGGGCAAATTCAGCTAAGCCTTGGCCACTGATCAGCATACACATTCGCACACACTTTCACATAAGCTCACTTCATACTCCCAGGCTCAAATGCAGATGTGCGCAATCTCCTCAAACACGTGCGCACTTGGCGTCTTTGTCTCGTCCTCAGTGAGACCCCTGCCTATCTCCAATCCATAACTCCCGCTTAAGTATTCCGTTAATTACAGCTTTCAAAAAGAACCCTTTACCCCTTGTCTGTCCCTTTCTGCCCCTCTCATCGATTGCAACTCCTCTTGTTTATCAGTAGATAGGCTGCATGGCAGTGGCCTTTTAAGAATCTATCTCCATTGCTACCTCCCTTTTGATAAAGAATTGGAAACAGATAACAGAAGAGGCGGTGCAGGACCGACCTCTCCACGGCTTTGTGGCTAAATGGCTGAAAGGAGATGGATTGGGGCTCCACCGCCAATTTTTCCTGCCGTGGCTTGAGTCACTGCTTTGTTTTGTCTCAGGCTCAATGTCCTTGGAGCAGGGGATAGGACTACTGGCAAAACCCCGGCAAGGTAGCTGGTCAATGGTGGAGGAAGAGGAGAAGAATGGGGAGGAGAGGGTGGAGGTGAATTGAAGACAGGGAGGGCATTAATTATATGGTTGACACATTCAATAGAGTGCTGAAGTCAAACCACCTGCCGGAGGGAATTGGAAAACAGCAACTACAGAGTACCATTCCAATATCGAATCCCAGTTGCAGTGATAAAGACTGCCTCGGTCAGAGAGTGTGCTATCTATCTAGTAGTGTGTCTTTGTGTGTGTGAGTTTGAGACCAAGAAAAGGAGTGAGAAAAAGAGATTATTGTGCATGTGATCTTAAATAGTATTCATGCATGCTAGGTATATTCAGATTAAATTAAAACATATTTTGGAACTATATTGGTGGACACATTCCCCAACCCCTGAAACAGTGTATTTTTTGCTCGACAGAATTGGAGGACAGTCTGGTCCTTGCTGTATCTTGGTACCCTTGCCTTAATAACCTAACAGCAAATAGTTACTGTGACCGAAATGCGGAGCTTTGGTTCGTGTAGCTTGTTTCTTACAATTTGTAAAATGGTCTAACAATGGTAAATGTTAAGTGTTTATGTGATCATGAGCCCCAATAATGATTTCAAAAAATGGTGTGTTACATTCTAATCAACATTAACATCAGTAGTACAGTAAAACTCATATTTAAGCCAGCCAAACATAAGCCAAAGGATGTAGCAGCCACAAGGGTGTACTAGGCCACTACTGTCTGCCAATCACCTTCCATTGAAGTAAATTACTTCTGGTCTCCATTAATCCGACAATATGTGAAATTGTGCATGTAACTTTATTGGGTAACAGCAAACTGCCAGACTTTAATGCTCCTTGGCATATATTTGACATGTTTGTGGAGCTTTATACTGGATGGATGAACACCATTATTCCAAAACTTATTCCCTCGTTCGGTACTTCAATAATAGTGGTGGATAGCTCTGTCCATCACCTTAGTCCAACGTTGTTCAGTGAGATCTGGTGACTGCGTAGGCCAAAATGTATAATTCATGTAATTTTCATATGTGATGCCTCTTGTCCTGTATGAGAGCATCTGCATTCGTTAGATTTCTCTCAGCTATTTAGTTTTTTCCTATGTTTGTCACCAATCGATCTGCGCCATATATAGGCTGGAATATTTAAACTGTACATTACTTGTCCTATGTATTTGCAGAATGCATCAGACTTGCACTTACTTGCGTTAACTTTCATGACTTCTCAGTGATTTCCGCCTGAGGTCTCACCTGTTGTTTTCCAGCGCCCAAGCTCAGCTCAGTCACTCAAAGTCAACTTGTCAAATATCTTTACATGAAAACTCTCACCTCCCTCTGCCTGGAATAATACAGCTGGAGCCCCATCAGGGTTACAGAGGCGCTCGGTGGTGCACAGGGGTGAAGCCCCGCAGAGAGATATATTGTCTACAATGTCATAGTCTCGCTTTACTAGACCTTCCTCCACCAGCGCTGCGGAGGAGAGTCAGGCTAGTCCACACAGCATTCCAGGATGGCAGAAAAACTTTGGTTTATTGGCATTTCTTTAAACCAATCACAATTGTCATGGGCGGCACTAAGCGCTGCACGGAGCCCCGGTGCGGGTGCAAAATAGTCTCGGGAAGGAACTTGTTTTGGTAGAACATGTGTACGTTCAAAAGTTGTTTTAGTCGTGCAACAGAAAACTCAGATTGGACAGATAGTCTAGCTAGCTGTCTGGATTTACTCTGCAGAGATCTGAGGAGCAGTTAACTATAGTCTTCATAAATCCACCAGAGTTTAAAATTACAACACAAAGGAAGCGCTAGGTAACGGAAATCCGGCCGGAAATAAGGACATACGGCGGAATTTCCGGTGGCAATGGGGCAATCCTGGAAGTGGAAGGTTGAGGATATAGACCAACAATGTCATAAAGCCACAGTATTGTGTTCCAATTTGATGAATAACTGTTACCATGTGCTGATTGCTTCCATAAAAGAATGGCAACACTTAACTGTGTACCTTAAAGGTTGCACTGCATGTCACTTTGAAATAAGAGCTACCTCGTCAAAACCAATCACTTCATCAAGGTTGCCATTTATAGCAGGCCTCGGCTTTAAGTGGAGTGTTGTTCTGTGAGAAAAGCAGTGCGACATTGAGCGCTGCCTTAAATGTTACTGTTGGCTCAGAGGAAGGCGGCTGAGTAAACTTCTGAAAAGTACAAACTTGATTGAGTTTTTTTTGCTGTCTCACGCTCCAGCCTGCACTCTGTATATGTGTGATTTTTTGAGAGACGGAGAGATTCAAAAGTGTGGGAGGTGCATTGCAATTCACATATAAGTATTTATGTCTGTCATTAGCGGGGAGGAACTGCTTGTGAGTTAATCAGTGAGATGTAAAGGTGTTTGATGTCGG
Organism: Gymnocephalus cernua; assembly: GCA_023631565.1. NCBI lineage: Eukaryota > Metazoa > Chordata > Actinopteri > Perciformes > Percidae > Gymnocephalus > Gymnocephalus cernua. The sequence continues at coordinate 19,093,228 of CM042440.1, forward strand.
TAGGGTTGGAGACGATATCAGGTTTGTCACAGACATTGGTCGCTAGGATGTGGGGTTGCTATGCCAACCGCAGGCACAGCTGGTGTAGCTTTGGAGAAGACAATGAAGCTGTGTTTCAACGGGCAATCATCAAATTCAGACAAGAAAGGCACAGAGCAAACAAAAAAAGGTCACCAGGCATGTTTATTCACAGTTTGATTGTATTGTATTGTCAGCTTGGTTGTGTTGTTTGAAGAGCCATTACTGTGTATATTAGGTTCAAGTACTTTTCCATTTGATGTCAATATCAAAGGGAAGATTAGCCCTGTTTCATACAGTGCAAGACTCAGATTTTGTTTAGCAACCGTCCGTCCAGCTCTCTAATCCATATTTTTCAAAAAATCAGGTGGGCATCTGAGAGAGATTCTCAAGTTGTTATATAAAAAGAGTCTACCTGTAATTGAAATACACAGCGGACATGTCGGTAGAAATAATGATTTGACAGGGACAACATGGAAAAGTAAGGCTCGCTCTCTCTTTCAGCTTGTAACATTTTGTTTGTAGCTGTCAGCTTCCATTTAAAACGTAAATTTCTGTATGTGAGGGCAGACTATATGCAGAAGTGCCGCCTTAATTATCACTTCCCACATTTGCAGACTTTCTGTTGAAGCCAGCTGAGGAGGAGAGAGGCGAAGAAGTTACAGAGCTGTCTGTGTCATCCGTGCTTGAAAATAACACCAGCTACCTTCTGTCGAGCAAATATTTGAGCTGGTTGTTGGTGTGGCAAAGGTGGCAGCCAGTTTGACAGATAGTCAATCCATCTTGACTTATTACATTCTGTACACAACTAGTCCAAGGCAAACAAACCGAACTAACAAAATCCATTTGCTGCTGTGATTTGTTGACATCTTGTGAAAAAGCACTATTTGCTTCACTGGAAGAGCATGCTCTGTATTCAGCCAACACATTTCAACACAGGACCTTTATCATTCTATAGTAAAAAAAAAAAAATAACCTGTTCACTACAACTTGGCTGAATCTTTATTTATCCAATAAGAACTAAACGCACAATCGTTTAGAGGAAACCGTACTCCAAACAGCCAAATTTCAGAATAAAAGTACCGAACAATATGTTACATAAACAGTATAAACTACCGCTACCGTCTCAAAATAAAATCGTAACAATAAGCATAAGTTAAGGTGCAATGTGGAGTTTTCTTGTGAACAAATATGTATTTACATTTAGCATTACTCACCAAATGCATAACCCAAACCCGTCAACCCATACTCTGAGGTCTTAAAAACATGTTGAGCACATTTCCTTTTTGTGTTTTACCTTGTAAATATTTATGCTAAATTCTGCATTTTTACTATTTTCTTAATCATTTGCTTGCTTTTGCATGCTTTTTATCTAAGCACTTTATTACATATACCAGCACTTATTGCTATATACTGTGTGAATTTCTTGCATGTTCTCTCCACTACATTTTTGTTATATACATTAGCACTTATGTTTTGATTTTGTGAAATGTTATGGGTTTTTATAATTTTTCTATTTCATGAATTTCTAGTCGCTAGAATGGCCCTCATTGACTTTTTAACCTTTACCACCCCTCTGTGTGTGCAAGCACCTACGATAGGGTACCGCCTTTCTTTTTTAACCATACTTTTTCTATGTAAAAAATGTTATTTACATTTTTAAAGGTCTGGGTGCTCCCCTGCTGGGTTCTCACATGCTTGCGCACACAGATAATCCTGTGGTCCCACGGAGCCCTAATTGGATGTTGAACCCCAGCCTCCCGGGTGAAGGGGCAATTTCTTTTGGATTCCTTCTCAGCCCCAAATGTGGCTTTATCAATACCAATAAAAGAGTTCATCATGGAATGTTTGGTCTTCAGAAATGTGTGGACACTGGGTGTTTTCTTTACGTTTAATGGATCTCTTGTGTTCTATGATCTTATCTTTTGGTTGACTTTCAATTTCACCCATGATCGGATGAGTAAAGCTTGTTGTGTTCCTTGTGACTTTGCAGCTGACGCAATTTCCACATTCATTGACATCCCCAGTTGGAAAGGACAACGCACAAACCAAAACCAATTTTGTAATGCAGTGTTTGTACAATCTAAACTTTCCCAACTCTTTGGTCCAAAAAAAGGCAAGTTTGTAAAAAGTTCAGAATGAGTAAATGTGACCAACTGGGGTTTGAGTCATAAAGGCCGTGGGATGAGATCAGTGGCTGAGGTTGTTGTGTTGTATTTGTGCATGAGACGGGAGAGAGGGAGAGACAGAGACTGACTGGCAGGCAGTGAGGAGCAGAGGAGTTCTGGGCTCTCCTCGAAGCCTTGGCAAAGGCAGACAGGCTGCACTATCCTCTGGGGATGATTCAATTATAAATGATTCTTTCTTTTGGACCCATCTTGGAATCCCGTATTCTTTAGGAGATCTTCTTCACTTAATCCTCAGCAGGGTTTGGTGTGGCCCGTCTCTGAAGTGATATGCCTCACACACATTGTGCGTCATGCATTATGAATGATGGGAAGGAGACACTCGTGTCCTAATTTCGCCCAGAGCTGTGTGAACATCAACAGTGGAACTGACAGAATACTAATTTTCGCCACAGAAAGGAGCAGGATTGAGTCAGGTCTTACCGAGCTTTAGTGTCCCAAACATTTGTGTGTGTTTACGCCATCTCAAGCTGACGTCTCTCCACCTTTGCTGCCCGTCTTTGTCTGTCTGTCTCTTCCTCTTCTACCCTGTATTCTTCGTCTCTCGTACCTTCTTCTCTTTCATCTCTCTGCAAAGTCTCTCTCCCCTTTCTAAACATTCTACTGGTGGCAGCGTGCAGCATTAAAGTCAGCAGACAGGTCTTCTTTGTAGCCTAGAGTGCTGCATGGATCTCAGCTGCAAACCCAATCACCCCCATCTCCCCCCCCCCCCCCCCCACACCCCCCGCCTCCTCCTCCCCCAGCCTCTGAGATCCTCTTCAGACCCCCTTCCCTCTTCCTCATCGTCTTCCTTTTCCAACCAGAGAGAATAGGAGCTGACATCTCCAGAGAACCGAGAAGAAAAAAAAACAAAAACATTTAAAGCCCTTCCTCTCTGTCCGCTCGCCGCTATAACAGAGGAGAGTGTCAGTAATGCAGCAGGAGGGGAGACAGGGAAGGGGAGGGAGGAAGAGCAGGATGAGACTGGCTATCCAAGTTTCGCAGTAATGAGGGGAGAGTTGTTATGGCTCACCTTCTGCTGTTCTAGTCTGTGTGTGCGTGTGTGAGCATTTTCACTTGTGTACTCAAGTGTGCGCCTTCGCAGTGTTACATGAAGCTGAAGTGAGGATACATGACTGCTTTGTTAATGGGTGTCTGTGAGTCGATCTTCCTGTTCTTCTGTAGCAATCAGAGGATGACATGACATGCCTGTGAGTAAGGAACCAATGCCTTTTCCTGTGTCTCCGATAGGAGAAGAGAGGATGAATATCTCAGGCTCACATCTACAGTACGCCACTTGACTCTCTCTCTCTCTCTCTCTCTCCATCTGTGTTTCTCTGTTCTCCGTGTCTTTCCTCCTTCCTCGTGCAAAAAGTTACTCTCCCACCACTCTCCCCTGCTCTCCCTCTCCACCATCTCCCCACTTCTGCCTCAGCAACACGATACAGATGGCAAATCAAGCTGTTCATCACGGAAATATGTCAAGTATGTCCCTCGCCAGTGAAGGGTGACAAAAAAAAACATAAGAACTTTTTTTGATTGAGTCGTCTCACCGTGTGCTGCATCACTGGAAGTCATTGCACCTCAAGGGTTTTTGAGCCCATTCCAATTACATACATTACACATTAATTTCAAGCTACGGGGTAGAATTGTTGTGGAAGACAATAATCCTTTTAACAGTTGGCTAGATCATCATGCTAGCTAGGACAGTCCCAGGGATAATATTAAAGGAAGGGATGCATGTTATGTTCCCAACAGGAGCAGTGGTGGTTAGGCATAAACCATGGAAAAGGGTTGGCACCGAATTTGGCGACCTCACATAATTCCCAATTTCAGCCTGAGCTGAGATCTAATTAATCAGAATAAACAAAACACCTGTGTGGGTGTGCAGAATCTTTAATATATGTATTAGGGATCGACCGATTTATCGGCCGTTTTCTGACGTTATTATCAATCCATTATCAGTCCAGTTCAGTCCAGTTCAATTTTGTCTTCACATTGTCTGCAATGAAATACAAGTCGAAGTACATTTAGAAATCACTACTTTCTTTTTTTATTTGTGTTTTCCATACTGTCCCAACTTTTTCTGATTTGGGGTTGTATATGTGGTTGAATATTTATACCTTTTAACGTTGATGCAGTTTAGAACAGAAACTTGAACAATTTGTTGCTTAATGTGCATCTGATTATTTTCCTCTGCTGATTTATGTTCTGTGGTTGACAAATCTGACAGCTTCTCTTACATTTTGGTTTATTAGCCTTTGCATATTAGCCTTAGACATGCTCATTTTATTTTATGTAGAAAATTGAGGGAGCAAAAGCAGTATCGGCTCCAAATATCGGCTCAAGAAAATCGGCAGCCCGTATCGGACATCAGCTAAGGCTGGTGTAAAAAAAATCGGTATCGGCACTAAAAAATCTGTATCGGTCGATCCCTAATATGTATCTTACTATATAAGATAAGATGAGCCTTTATTGATTCCCAGAAGTTAATTCAAGTGTTGCTGTAGAACAAGACAGAAATAAGTACAGATAAATATAGAAGTAAAAAAGAAAATAGAGGTATATACAACTAATATACAGGTACAAGTAAAACATGATAAGTAATGAAACTAAGTAGGGCTACACAATATATCGCAAATTTATCGTTTTCGCAAATGTTGATATCGAGGTACACATATCGAAAAGAGTGTTTGAACTGCAATAAATGATAGCCTATTACATGTGCCATGCATTCACACTCTGCAGGTGAGGTGGTAAAGAGCATGGATGTGAAAATGTAGCTCTTGGATTATGTAAGCAGAAAGTCATTAACACTGTACATTTGAGTATTTGTTATAATTTTATTGCATGTTCTCCTGATATCACACAGCCCTATTACTAAGTGTTGTGTCTGTATTGATATAGCAAAATAAAAACACAATACAGTATATTATATGATGTGGTAAGCCAGTATAACCTACAGCAGTGCACTGCTGTATGGACAGCTCCTGGTGCTGAAATGAGCTTTTCTAAATTTAGCATATAAATGACAGATTACATTTTTTTAATTGAAGAATACCATATCTGGTTAATTGAACCTGAATAGAGTTTCTCAATCAGAAATTTTGGAAGATTTTATTTTCTAAAAGCAAATTTGTTGCAAGAGGTCACAATGGTCAAACATTGGTGTGTAAGTCAAATATGACAAACACATATGTATTTCTACCTGTTATTTTTGTATCTATTTATTTAGTAAGGCTGCTGTATTAGACTGTATTTTAGCTAGGCGCACCTAATACACTCACAACTGAGTGTTCAGTAGGTTCCACCATTACAACGATTAGTCAATGGGTCGATCGACAAAATCATTTTTGATAACAGATAAGGGGTTTCGATTTTTTTTGACATTTCACAGATTAAAAGATGAGTCAATAAATGAAGAGAATAATTGCCATATTAAGCTATAATGAAAAATCTTTGGTTGCAGCCCTTCATACCAGCACATACAGTATGCTATTTCTGATGTGCTGCCTGTTGACATTGGTTGTTTCCCATCACCTGCACTCCCTCTGCACTGGCACCAACAACCTACTCCAACAAAACTCTCAGCACTAAATCTCACTGCAGCAGAGAGGCTTTAGCTTCTCTTGGCATTGTTGGGCAACTGTAGCACAAATACAACCACTGTAGTATTTGACTGCTCAATCCCAGCGAGTGGAGCTGCTGCCCAGCGGCTCAGACTTTATCATCCTGGCTACTGGTGCTGTTCTGCAGCCTGAGCAGCAGCAGCTACCTGGACCTCTGCCTTGCTTTTTGCTAGTGCTAGTGGGTTCTGGCTCATAAAGTTAGAATATGACTCTGACAAAATGTTATACAATGTAGAGTAATCCATACAATCCTCTGTGGGCACTGTGTAGCCAGGGAAATAACTTTCTAAGCTCTAATCGCAGGCTGTGTTGTGGTATTGCCTAGCTTTCTGCAAACTTTTGACATTTGTTTAAGGTTACAAATAAAGGTTCCCTTCCAGCGATCATACCTGATACAAAATCATTCCATACATATACATTTTAATGACAGTAGGGTGAAAATATCAATATCAATTTTGCAAAGGGTAAATCTTGGTGACAAACGATAAACAAATGTTTTCCCATTCCCAATTCTGTCTGTATTTCACGGCATATTTGCCTGCACATATATCATAATACAACTCAGGCGTCTTTTACTTTTCACTAGGTACGCTCTGTCCATGCTGTCTCTGTTTTTCTTCCACTTCCATTAACCCTGGTTTTCGGCGCGTGAATCCATGCAGTGTGGTAATGCTTCAGCTTATTACAACGGGGAAACAGACAGTGTAAATCATTCAAGGCTGGCTGTTTTCTTTACATAGCCATCCTTTACAACACATTGCCCTTCATCAATCATATTCTGCATATTGTTCAGCGTTGCTGATGAAAGATGGGACACATGGACACCATGTGTTTTGACAATGTAGAGACACATATACACACACAATGTGCATTGTGTGCATGTATGCCATAGAAATACATTAGATTAGTACATCCAGCAGCACACATGCACCAACATAGACATCTATAGTACTTTAGCCAATTGCTGTAAACTTGCTTCTGGCAGCTGATTGAGGATAGAAGGAGAGAGCGAGAGAGAGGGAGAGAGCACTCAATCATCTGTCTCGTCCCTCTCTCTATCCCAGGGGGAGAGGCAACAGTTGGAAGTATGAATTATAAAATGATAAGAGGTTGTAAAATGGAGATAAATCCCGGTGATTACACAGCTCAGTATCTCACAATTCGATTCCTCTGTCAATGATTCTTTATTGTGGTTGTGTGAAGGACAGCAAGCCTAATAATTCCCCTCGTATGAAGCACGGCAGGGGAAAGCATTGTGATGATAGAGTTCTTTTGAACGTGATTGGGGAGGCAATTACATTTTGCATCTCACTTTCAGGATTTTTTTTTTTTTAAGGCTTCTCTTTCTTTTCCTCATTCTTCGATGGCAGAGAATTCGACCACATCAAACCGTGTTTGTCTTCTACTTCCATCCCCTGGGGTGCCAGCGCTGCAGAAAGCCCAAGAGATAACAAGGGGAAAGACATAAAAGCACATAAACAACACACGCCAAGGAGAAAGGAGAGGGCGTGTGTGCGCTTGTGGATGTGTGTGCATGAGTTAAGACTCGTACATGTCTATGCAGGTGACTTTGAGCATGCGTGTGTGCATGCATACTTACACAGAGAGTTAGACTTTAGAGCTTTTACCCAGACTGCAGTTCTGTGCCTCGTGGGGTAGCTGGCAGTGGCACCTTTTTCTTTTTGGCTGGCTTTCCACACTTGCACATACAGGTACATGCACATACACGCGCACACACACCACCTTATCCAGCTTCCACTAGAATAAAAAAAGAACTTTTGACCACCGCCTCCCTGCAGCCTGTGCAGTTGGACAGCCAGTAACAGTCATTTGCTGTAGGTCCTCTGCCAGCTGCCTCTAAACAGAGGGTTTTATCACAGCATGGTGTGAAGCCTCAATACAACCAATTACCCAGTTCTAACAGATGTGCGCCATGGCAGCTGCTCTGCTCTTTTTGCTCTTATAGATAGCATTATTGCCTAGTGCGCTTTAAATATGTATGTGAAAGATGAGGGGAGACATTGTGCAAACATGCCTGTACATAATCTATGTAAATGTTTTTCATATTCAGGAAATATAACAATATAACACAAATAACAGGAAATCTTGTTTGCACCACGCAGATTTTTCCCGCCGGCCAAGTCTATTGAAACTGGTGACCTTCCGTCATTTCTGGCTCTGTGTGAAAATACAATCCTCCTCCTTTTTCTTTTTTTTATTTCCTCTAGTTGGGTAATGTCACGTGGGGGCCTGAAGGACAGGACATAGTTCTGTTGCGCAGACAGGTGTCCTGACCTTCTGTCTGCACTCCCACGCCTCAGGGGACCTCTGTGAAATAGAGGCCAAGGCTTTGACCTAGTCTCTCATCTACAGTTTGTCTCTAAACGGAGGCACCCCGCAGATGCAATTATCACAACTTTTCAGCCTCATATGGAGCTATTTTGTTTTTATTGTATTGTCAACCATCAAAGAATAATCAAAGAAAATCAATGTTGCTCATAATTTCTTTCAGAGGGCTCCGCATCTCCCTTCACTCACAAATCAATAGTGCACCCATATACTACAATTAGATCAATTAAATCTCAAATGGCCTCCCTCCAATACCCACTGGCCATGGCAAGATTGCATTATTCAAGTATGGAGATGAAAGTCCCCTCTGATCCACCAAAATAACATATTGTGCAGTAATCTGTTTGTAGATTTGATTCCTTTGATGATATTTCCCCTGTAGTTGGCTTTCCCCCAGGGCATCATAGCTGTGAAAGGCATGCATGTCGTATATTTAATTTTCTGCTGTTCTACTGGCATGATGGCAGTAAGTTGGTCCATCTGTGAAAAAATGACATACCTGCCCCCACAGCCAAAAAACATCCTAGGGGAAACACTGTCAATACTTAAGAAGCAATTCGGTCGGTGCCTAAAAAGTATTGCATTCGGTACCGAGCCCTTTGTTGAACTGTTACGAATAGTGTAAAATCATAACGGCAGGTATCTCTGGACACTACAGATATAGTAGTTCTAGATTATTTACAGGGACCCAACAATTTGATCCAAGAGCAATTGCACCAAGTGCAGCGGAGAGGGAAAAACGTAGTTTTAACGGGCAGAAACCTCAAACAGAACCTGGCTCTCAGTTCGGGGGGGGGGGGGGGGGGGATGCACAGCAACTACAGTAATGCCTAACTCTAATAAATATAGAAATATGACTCATAATAAGTATTGCAGTGGGTAAGCAACAAAAAAAAGCTGTTCAAGCCCAATACTTTGGCACACTCTGTTACAGAGCTCCCTCTTCTTTAAAGGTTGTATTACTCAATGAGCCAAGTTATTTCCCAGGCAATGAAAGACATTATTTTCTCTTGCACTCTTGCCCTTTTAATTACATGCGCATTTTAAAAGGTCTTTGCCAAAGAACTAATCTGAGATCTTCTTGCTAATGTAGAGTACGCACTGCTGGAAAACAGTGAAAGCAATATGTGTTGATGTTGATGTTTTTTTTTTTTTGCATTTTTGCATTCTGTTTTCAGTTGAACTGATTTTTAATACTGAGTTTAAAAAAAAAGACCTTGAAAAGACTATTATTTATTAATGGTTTCGGGCAGGTTAATGCCCAAGGAGGTGTTAGTTGAAGTAAATGAGAGTAGCCATGCTACAATATGCTGGCAAAGTTCAAATATGCCATTGCTTACCCTCTCTATCTAATTAGTTTCCGTGCAACATCGCTGAAATTGAATTATATTCATGCTCCTTATATCCACTTGACTGGAAAAGCCCTCTCGCCTGGTGAAGCCCTTTTTGATATGAAGGGAAGTTATTCAGATGAAACTCTTGACCTCGGGAGTTCAGCCTAGCTGCTACAGTTCTTCTTTTCCTCACAGTTGCTAACAATTCATTTAGTTCTTTTTCTCAGTTGAAATCAAGATTCAAGATGAGTATCAGAAATGACACTTTACACACAACAAATGCATGAATTGCTGTGCAGTGGACTTCCTCTCTGTGTGGACATAACAGCCGGTGCAGTCTGGGCCCAGCAGGTTTTTTTAGGGAAATGTACTACATTTCGTCATTCTCGGGTTCTCTCTCTTCTCTGTACTTGTGCAGAACATCACCCACTTGTGTGATTGCGTGTGAGAAGGCATCGTGTTTGTGTGTCTACACACGTGTTTGCACACTTCTATACTTCACGATGTGCATTTGTGCCTCCGTCAGCCTGCCCGTGTGTGCGTCAGTCGCCGCGCGTTTGGCTGCCTGTGTGTGTGCCGAACATTGTCTTCTTGAAACACTAACCAAATCTCCTCAATGTGATAATTGGCTCCCCGGGGTGCTTGTATCTTTGCCTCTCTTCATCGTCATCCCCTCCAGAAATAAAAAGAGAGCGTGTTAGATGAGATAGGCAAAGTTTGCCGGGGAAACTGATCCCAAGTCTGCCTGAACTCTTTTTGGCAAGAAGAAACTTTGAGGCAATGAGACAGCGGGGGCCAGATCCGGTGCTGTCCTGGCTGCAGGCTGCTATCTGGTGTCTTCACGGCACCGGGGCCTTGTTTTGTCAGCCATGATACATGATAAATGATGCAAAACATCAGCTTCAATTGCTGCAATGTCATTGAGAACAATTGGGAGATTTTATTGTTTCTCTTCAGGGGAAAAAAACCCTGAAATCTCAAAGGGAGTTGCCTGTGTTAAACCAGCCATGTAGGGTTATTAGTTACCAGAAGTGAAGCAGTTGTTTGAGGCTCGGGACGCTTCACTTGTTCAGGTGTTTTTCATGTCACATAGACGACCTTAGTTGGTGGTTTGCATTGCTGGCACCTGAGTTGTGTGAAATGCAGCGCTGTTTGTGCGCCTGGAGGCAAATAGAGACACTCAGCTGGTCGATGGAGTCTCTCCCTCTCTCTTACTCCCTCTCATCCATATGTTCTTGCAGTCTCCAGGGTATTGTGGACCACATAGCAGATTGTTGGCCGCGTCATAGGGGAAACAGTGAGACAGCTGGGCACCCATCACAAGGCCAAACAGATGTTCAGGTGACTTAGAGAGGAAGTCAATGGAAAAGAGAGGAACGACGGGGGGGGGATATGTGGAAGATAGGGATGCAGAGGGGTATTGGGAGGCAGAAAAAAGATGAATTTGAAATGAGACTTCATTAGCAATCCCCTGTCAGCCTCTGAGGTGGGCCAAGTGCTTTCTACTATCCTTAGGCCACAGGAGTCCGTTTCGTCTCCCATATTGATTCGCCCACTAGTCAGCTGTAGGTCTAATGCCTTTGATCTCTTGATTATCTTTTTCCTAAATGTGGATGAGATGGCTAAGCGGCTCAAGGATTCAGTCCTTTAATTCTGACGCACCCTAGGGAACATTCAGAAGTTAGAATGGAATCCAGCCCTGCAACCAAAAAAATGAAACTTTTCTCTTCTTTTTTTTCTGTCCCACGTGATGATAGGAAAAGGAGATCCACAAACAATTTTCACAGAGCCCGTGTCTCAAGGCCAAGCTTGATCCAATCAGAGCCTCTAATCTGACACAAATCTGCATAGTGGCTGATGTAATAACAAACATCTCCATTATGGTAAGCTTCTCTACCCCCACTGGTACTGAGGCCCCTTTTTTCTATACTGCATTTATCAAATTGAACCAGATGAAGGTTCTTCGATTCCCCCCCACCACCCCTTCTCTTCTTTCTTGTGCCAGCCTTTGTTCTTGCAGGTCTCATATATAATACATGAGGACTGGGAGACTTATCCGGTTCTGGCCATACTGGCTGTTATTCCCTGGAAAGGGGCAATATTTAAGAGTTGGATAGGTCATAGATGGCGCCAGGGGAGCTGATGACTTCTACCCAAAAGGTGGTGGTGGCTGAATACCATTAAAAACCTAAAATAGAACTCAACACAATTACCTTGTAGCAGTGGCAAAGTAGCTGTAAAGGAATTACAGCAGACTTAGCCCTTAATGGAGGTTTGGATCTAGTTTTGTCTTGTTGCTGACGACACTGCTCCCTAGTGTCTAGTTACAGTATGTTTGAACATCACCGAAAAAATAATTTTACCCTTTACTCCCATTTCTACTAGAATAAATCTAATTCCTGCCCTTTTTTTTGCTTCTTGTGTTTCCACAGCTGGCACCACCTATATCTTTGGTAAAGGCGGGGGTCTGATCACATACACATGGCCCAATAATGAGAGGCCAAGCACACGGACGGATCGGCTGGCAGTGGGCTTTAGCACCACCATCAAAGACGGCATCCTCGTCCGCATCGACAGCGCCCCACGTCTGGGTGACTACATCATGCTCCACATCGTAAGTACTCACGTTTAACACCTTCATATGGCAGTCACTCTACTGAAGTCATTTTTATTTAATTAGATTTAGGCTAAACATCTGGTTCAAGCTAATTAGGAACAGTTACATATCTATTTTAGCTCCTATACATTACAATAAATGAATAAACTTACGCTTTTGTTATTGTTGTCCAGAAGCACTTATATGTTTCTAGCATTACAACCGAGATGTTGACCACAAACATCTGTGAGTCATTGATCAAGGTTTACATATTGCAGTCTTTAGGCCATATTCAGGCCATCATGCTCAAACTGAATTATACAAACGGTGCAGATCCATAAAAGAAAAAAAATAGCTCCAAGTCTCTGCTTACCATCCTCTTCCAGAATAAACCTACTTCTCCACCACATTCGAACTGACTCCCAGCATGAATAATGGATGTGGCCTCCCCATACATATGCAGCCTGTTCCAACGAGCTGGCATTCTTGGCCAGTCGACGGTGCATCCATGCAGTATCTTAATAATCTCACTTTGAGACCTTGTGTTAGACTCGTTTACATAAGCATCAAGTATTTAAATGATCATCAACGGTAGCTGATGAATGCAGAGCGTCAAATCAGTGCAATTGGGGGAATGTGAAGGCAGCTGTGGTCTTGGGGGTGGGGGGGGGGGGGCTGGCAAGTTGCTGCTGACGCCATGCGAAAAAAGATGTGGTGATGAGGAGGAGCTACAGTTGCTAAAGCAGATTGAAAGTCTTTTTCTTCTTAAAGAGCTCCCCTCATCTCCTGAGTGCCGGCCATGTGGTGCAGAAAAGCAGCCATCTGCTCTGCAAAGATGAGGGCCAACAACAAGCAGTTTGGAGCTGCCTTTACAGTATACAGAGATAAAGTGAAGGTGTGTGTGTGTGTGTGTGTGTGTGTGTGTGTGTGTGTGTGTGTGTGTGTGTGTGTGTGTGTGTGTGTGTGTGTGTGTGTGTGTGTGTGCGAGCGCCTGCGTGCGTGCGTGTGTGTGTGTGTGTAGGTGAGAGAGGAAGTAGAATGGCGTGGATAGAGAGAAAATGATGAAGATGTACAGTAGCAATGTGGGGAGACGCCTTTCTGCATCCCTAACCGACTAAGTAATTGCAGGAACCCCTAAAGGATGGAAAATGAATGCATTTTTAATTCAGCTTTTTTAGATAGCACAGCACAGCTAGCCAAGCAGGGTATCTCTTATAATTTGGCTGTGAGTCGTTGGGCAGGCGAATATCTTTATTTCTCCAGTCTGTTGGCGCTAATGGATGTATTAATAGCAAAAAGCCAATTCATTCAGAGAAGCAGCATGTTCTAAAAAACACAATGTTGTGCTGCATGGGTAACATTGCGCTGCTGGTATTTTAAACGATTTATTGGCAGTGAAGGGTGTATAAACAAAGTGGGTTTCATGTAATATTAACAGTGATTGTACCCTTAAACTATAAAATACTTTGCAAACGTCACAACACTCCAAGGCTCCATTTTTCCCACAATTACACTGCTATTGAACCGAAACCAAATGAAGAAAGCTGGACTTCTTTACCGCAGGTAAACGGTAAATAATTAATTAGACCTTGGGTGAATATTTAGCCGTGAGACTGGTGGATTTGTTTACATCTTGAGGAAATTAAACCACTGCTTGACCTCACTTGTAATTTGTTTGTTGTTGTTATCTGGATAATACATTATCATTGGACTATGTTATTCTCCGTGTCTGTAGTCGCGGGAATATTGAATCTCTAGGGAGGTTACCACAATAGAGGTATTGTATTCGCAGTTAAAACAACTTTGCTTCTCTACAAGTTTTATGTATGGCATAAAAGTAGCACATATTTCAGACTTCACCGAAATGTCATTAGATAATAACTCCTAATGACAGACGTCAGGTCTTCGCTGTCAGCGCTTTGTATTTAGTAATGAGTCTGGGAGAAAAGGTTAAACGCATTACGCCTGTCGATTCTGGATATATGTCTAACCAAAGGTCTTATCAGGCCCAGGGCCATTACCTTAGCCTTTGTAATTGTTAGGTCACTACTTGAGAATCAGCACACCAAAGTGTAAAATAGAATTATAGACACAGTATAATGCATGGTAGTCGGCATAAGTGTGTGTGTATATATATATATATATATATATATATATATATATATATATATAAGAAGTTGCAGTTCCTTTTTTAAATAACACTTCACCAGGAGATCATCAATGCCTTTGACTGACTTGGACTTAAGTTATCTCATGCTTTCAGTTTATTCTGACAGAAAAAGGACATACATTGCATTTTCTTAAGCACCCAGAGTGCAGAGAGAAACAGACATTTTGAGGCAGAACCTAATCACTGATTCCCTCCTTAGTCTCCCTGTCTTTTTGTCGCTTTCTTCATTATCTCCTCTCCCTCCTCTCCGTTTTCTGATTAGCTTACGGCTTGTTTGGCAATCATGAATTAAAATGCTGATTGTAGTGTTTACATTTTAACTGCTAAAAACAACTGCACGCTTGGTTTGAAATCCGAGGGGCAATTTGGGGTAATTTGCGGAGGTGAGCACGACATTTTGCCATCGCTGGTGTTTCATTAACAAGTTCATTCCATTTCTGAGCTCTAATGCGGAGCGTAAAACCGACGAGGACATCTTGTGTTTCATGTTGCACATAGTAAAAGATAATCTGAATGCAATGCTAAGATAACAAACCAAGGTGTTTGTGTAACAGGTGGGTCAAAAGGGGTTGTCACAACGCCGCAGGTAACGTGTGTTTGTGGGGTATGTACATTTTAGTGTGTGTGGGTGTGTGTGTGTGTGAGAGAGAGAGAGAGTCTGAGAGTGTGTGAGTGAATGAGTGAGTGAATGAAAGATTAAATCCATGACAGAAAGACTCTTAAGCCGTGGGCTAGATGTGCGAGTTGTGATTCACACAGTCTCTCACCAGGGACTGCAGGTGACTGCAGGTGAAGATAACCCAAGACCCACACCCATAGAGAAATCCTTCAGAATCTCATCTCTACTACATCATTTCAATGGAAAAACTCCTTTTTATTCCACAAACAGACAGTACAGGACAGATAACGATGCAAACTTAAAGAGACTGTACTGCTTAAAAGACATTGCAGTAACCTTATTGCAATAAAAGATCTGCTGGTGATAGTGAATTTTATTAAAGGTTAATTTTTTATCACAAAATTGTCTGACTATCAAAGGTCCCATATTGTAAAAAGTGAGATTTCCATGTCTTTATTGATTATAAAGCAGGTCGAGGTGCTATATAATTATTGTGAAAGTTTCAAAAGACTTATTCCATTAAGAAATGCACACAGCCCGTAATCATTTACGTTGCCGTCAGGACTTGCGTACGTTTGTGATGTCACAACTATACTATATATAAGTAGAGAGTGCTGATACAATGCCGTTACAGTCGTTCCCCGGCTGCAATGACGTTGCAGTAAAGCCGAGAGCTAAGATGTGGAAGACCCGGAAACACTGACCAATCAGAGCAGACTGAGACTTTTTCAGTAGGGCGGCTTAAAGAGACAGGTGCTAAAACAGGGTGTTTCAGACACAGGGTGAATACAGGTATATTCAGTCAGTGTCATCCTTTTTTTTAATCACCAGTTGCTGGAAAATCTGAAGGTAGAGAGGACGATGACATGCAACCAAAGTCCTGGCCTGTGTTTGATTACAGGACACATTGCAGTAACACTATATGTAACTCAGCCACCAGAAAGACCATATATAAAACCCTTTTACATTGTCTGAACACTACAGTTACAGTCTGAAATAATGCGAGACGAGGATGACCTATAGCCTGGTCCATCACGGCTCCAGTGAGCCCAGATGAACTCACTTCTGTAGAAGACATAGTAGGTGATAAGTTGGAGTCAGGTGAAGCTGAAATTGCGAATGCTCGATCGTCTTTCATGTCTGGCCTCTCTCATGGTTTGCAATTAAGGGGGTGGGGGGTGACTGCAAGACACCTGACAAGATAAAGTCTCTGCAAGTATTGCAACATCTTCTCTGTTAACAGGTAAAAGTACAAGTCATTACATTGAAAACTTTGAAAAAAATTGCCAGTTTTTTAAAGAGCTTGAACTGTAAATCTTTCTCGTTGTAAATGGCTAGTTGATTACTTGTTGTTGCTTTTAACATTTCAATCTTAATTATGAAATATGAATTTAAAGTTGTGTTACAGAGGTCTTTAAAAAGCTTTAAATTTCCCTCAGAAAGTAGTCACTTTTTATGGTTTGTGTTTAAGATATGAATATTACATATGTTATTAATAATATTACGCACTTGAGTTTTCTCCTCGTGCTAATTCACAGGCAGAAAAGTTGCGGCTGCTGGATAATTGAAAACCCAAGGGCTCAGACACAAGATGTGGGATGAGATGAATGGTTGTGGATGGTAAATGCTATATTGCGCGGACCATGCTTCATCCAATTTTCCATCACCCTAACATACTGTACGTTACACGCGTATATACAGTAATGCATGTATATTTTAATGTATTAATGCAGGAGTGCAGATGAATAATTCATTCAGTTCTTCACTCATTCCTGTCTCTCCCTATCCATCCATCAGCTGCTTCTTTGTCTGAATGTGTTTATGTCCAACATTGTCTGTTTCCCAATCTACCTCGCTTCCTCACTTTCTCTCCCACTCCCTCTCCCTCTGACAGACCTAATGTAAGATGGTTGATGTGTACCTGTGTGCATCAGTGTGTATATGGCCAGCAATGTATTGTCTCTATTGAGTTACCCTACCTCGGCAGGGAAAGATAGATATTATCACGGTTATGGCTCATGGCCTCTGATAACATTACAGCTTCTTATTTGAGTTTGTATTTCCTTACCTCCCACATTTGATTCGCCCCACGGAAACAAAGAGCTGGTAAAATATACCTTGCAGCTGTTTTCACAGCTAGTTGCATGCAGTACATGCAGTCAGCATTATTGTAACTTTGTTGATAAATAAGTTTTTCTCTGAAGCTGAGAGTTATTTTTATCTCTGCTGCGTTATTATTCAGATTTTCCAGGTGATACAACAGACCTCATCTCTTCATCTCACGGCTGTGTTTTAAACTAATAACTAAATTGGAATTATCATTACAAGAATATCAATCGCGGGTGGTGCACAGATTGCTCCTTATGAGATCAATATTATACCAGATTATTAGCACTATACCCACCCTCAGGGTGACACTGTTGACATAATGACTTTTCACAGCAGGCTTAGCTTAACTGGCATACTAGCTGCCAGATGGTGGCCGAACGTGTGTGTGTGTGTGTGTGAGATAATCCTTTACATGCTGCAGTAGGTATGAGCAGCTGTGAAAGACTATATGATCAGAAAGGATCATTCATGGTTGTTTTTTATTTGGGATTTTAAGTTTGTTTAAAAATCAGACAAATTTGATTTGACATACAATACAAAATTAGCATTTAATGCTATTCTTTTTTTATGATTGCTAATCTAAAGGTGGTTGTGGCACTTTTAGAAACATTTGAAACTAGATTATCTTACCTGTAATCAGTGGTGGTAAAATGTTTGTGTGGTCATGGTCGTGACTCCCTGTCACCTCATAAGTTTCCATGGTGTACAGTTCAAACAGCAGACTACATAATGTATGTCCAGAGAACCAAACACTCTGTACCAGAACTAGGGTTGGGTATCATTTGGGGTTTTTTCGATACCGGTGCTAAAAAGAAACTTTTAAAATGGTGCCGGTGCCTAAATGGTGCCTGAACCGATACTTAAAAATAGGGAATAGGTTATTTTACAGTAACTTTGAATGCACCACAAGGCTTACTAGTTTCAAGTGAACGCACCTTCTTTCCAACAACTTTACACCGTTTAGCTGTCAGCATTTTAACCGTGTTTAATCCAGCTGCTAGCTAACGGTAGGCTAACATTACCTGCTGCTAAGTGTAGAGTTAACTAGCGTCAAGTGCAGCAATGCTTCTGTTGCCTCTAACGTCTGTTTCAGAGCATCAGAGAGCAGCGCAAAAAGCATTTAATTGGCACCGAAATGAGGCACTGAAATCTGCGCTGCGATTCAGTCCGGTAGATACCGGTCGTTTATGCACCGGTGCCATATTAGCACAGTACTCCTGTTACAGTAGAGATGCACCAATCCAACTTTTACTCTCCCGATACCCATTCCGTTAACTCTGGGTGTGTTTACCCAGTACCAATCAAATTTAAAATCTGTAGCTCACTCTGATAGGCCTTTTTCACAGAAGAAATGTTGACATGTCATAGTAGGAAAAGCACAGGTGTAAATATTAAAATGAATCTAGGTTAAATTCTAAGTAGCTGCATCAGTTTCAGGGTCCTGGTTGTGCATGCTGGCTCACTGTCACACTGTTATGGCTTCCTGGGACACTTTGAATAGAAGAGAGCCATTGGTAATGTTATTAGTAACACCTTTTCCTACTATGACAAGTCAAAATGTCTGCTGTGGAAAATGTGTACTGGAATAATTTTTGTGCAAGCTAAAATGAATGGAACTGATTACGGAAACTTGGGGCTTGGGGAAATATTGGTATTATTTCGATATCGATATATGAAGCTGGATATGGTCTTTCATTTTGGATATTGTAATATCAAAGTTTTCCTTGTTTTAAAGGCTACATTCCAGTAAAGTTATGTCATTGTCTGAACTTTCCAAACTGTTCTAGCTGTTCTATTATATGCTTTTACCCACTTAGTCATTATATCCACATTACTGATGATTATTATTATTACATGGCTTGGTTTAATTCTAATGTAGAATGCGGTCTGTAATTTCTTGATAACAGATCGCTGCTAAGCATAACACACCGTTGCCATGCAAAAGCAGAGCGTTGCCATGGACGCAGTTCTGTTCACTCTGGAAGACAGCCACAATCAATCCGCTGAAATAAGTCCGGATAATTTATCAGCTGTGGCAAAAAGTGGGAAAAAGTGGAGCAACTTCTGTCCTCCAAGTCAAGCAATGACAGCAGATCTGGTGAGCGTCTATCACTACATCTTTATATACGGTCTATGATCGCTACGCAGTAGCTTCAGCCGTAGGGACAACAACGCTAATTAGTTAGCTTACATTGCAACATGTTTACATTATAGGTGTGTCAACATGCAGCGGCTTTGCAAAAAGGAAACAAGATGAATGAGGACATAAAGCCATTTACCTCGCCTCACTTCACCGTCAACTGAAATGTTCAGTTTAATGTAAATTAGAGCAGCCGATATAGCCCGCTAGCTCACTACAACGCGTCAGCTAATGTTGTGTCAGGGTAATTGTCCACCACGGCAGCACCCCAAGACATATACGGCTACTACCACAGCACGTAAGGTGGTGTTGAGTAATACCTTGGGGTGCATTAAACAGCTACAGAATTTACATTGCTATGGACGCAGGATTCCAACCGTAGAGACGGAACAGACTATTTTCTTTAGAGGAAGCAATACAATCGTATTTAAATCAATAAACTCCTTTTTAAATCAATATTTTGTGTCAAATGACTGATTCATTTGGAAAGTAGCCATGTAATAAGCGGAATAATGTAAAGCGAGGCGGTTGTTATAGCGAATACAACCCCTTCAGGCCGATTCAAGACCTGATCACCCTGTCGGGGTTGTATTCGCTATAACAACCGCCTCGCTCTACATTATCCCTTACTTATTTATCACAAATCTCATTTTGTAAATATTTTATGAACGCACCAATAGTCAACCCTGCAATATCGATATCGAGGTATTTGGTCAAAAATATTGTGATATTTGATTTTCTCCATTCCGGGTTGCAATGTAACCCTACAGGGCGAATGTGCATCGTTCCTGTGTCTGAATACATTATGGAGACATGGAGAAGTTGCCATTGTCCCGCCATGCTTTTGTGTATAACTTACAGCAGCAGTCATCTCCAAATGGTCACTGCAGATCTGATGGTCAGCAAGGCGCAGTGTATCAACCGCAGTGTTAGGATCCCTTTGTAGCTGTTCCACAACTAGCCACAACTTCAGCCTGTCCGTATCCAAAGGTAACGTCTATGAAAGCTGCACGAAGTGTAGCTCGACATTTTGTTGAGCATAATTCGGAAATGTCAATTGAAAATCTACGCTTTGCTTTCTGTACTCCAAAACAACAAACTCCTCAGAACTCCTCCCTCCCGACTCGCGTTCCACACTATACATGTGTGGTTCCACACCGCTGTCTTCCAGCAACAAATCTCTTCTTCCCATAATGTAGGCAGACACCTATAATAACAATCTGAGCCTGTCAGTGGAATAAAACAGCACTTTTAGTGGACATACATTGAAGATGCGCATTTGCCCTATAGGATTACATTTCAGCCTAAAAACTGAACCAATTTCAAAGATGTTTTTTTGTTACATTAGTCACTCAGACACAAATGCATGGGAAAATAGGGTCAAGGTTGAAAAATACTGAAATTGCCCTTTAAGAGCGGCAGTTTCTGCTTTGCATGGTTGTAATCCAGATGTGTGTAGTGCCTACTAGTGGAAAAAAAACATGAATTTAAGTTTAGCTTGCTTTTTAAAAGGTGTTGGTGTTATTTTCACTACCTTGATGGTTCTCTTGTAAGATTATAGATATATTGCAGTAATATATTTTTTCTCATTTTACTTGTAACCACTTCACTCATTTTCCCAATGTTATAAATTTATGTTTTATTTAATCTTATAAAGTCATAAAGTAACCCCAAGAAAAGGGAGTTTTCAGAGAAATCTTCATTCTCACATAAAAAGAGTGAAATCACACTTTCTAGCCAAATGGTATTTTATTGATTGCCTCTGACATTTGTGAGTTGAACCTAAATAATCAAGGACGGTTGTCGAGTGTTTGGTTCCATTAATAATTAACAACTTAGACAGGCACCTTCGCTTTAGCTGAAAACACAGAAAAAAGATCCACGGACACACCTAAATGAACATTACACCGAAAGCCTCTTTGCGTCGTGTATTGTCTCGAACCGCATGCATGGATACACAAAAACATATGTAACACAAGCGCTCGCACTCTTTAGTTCTCCCTCTCGCTCCAATATAAGCCTTCCCACACTCTCACTCTCACATATTCTCTCTCTCTCTCTACTACGGCCATGTACATACATAAACACACATAACAAACACACATACACACACACACACACACACACACACTTCCACAGGCTCCTTCAACAAATTCTCACACCGCGGTACACTGGCACTGACACGCCAAACCTAATACTAGGGCTCTTAAGGGACGTCTGCCTGTCAGTCATCCATGTCAACCAAAGGCACTTTGGGGGGAACAGTTTACACACACACACACACACACACACGTCCGTAGAGCAACAGCGAGTAATAACCGCTCAAGTTGGACAAACACAGTGACATTATTACAATGTACCCATGTGGTCCTTGGCCTTAGTCACAGCGATTTATATTTCATGGATTAAGATGAAAAGTTCAATGAGGAACAACAGTGTGCCTCTCTCTCCCTACTTTGCTCTCTGACAGCTAGCCTCCCCCTCTGGGGGTTGCTCGTGTTTTCACAGCTTCATGGTAGGACATGAATCCCATTCTCACAGTGATGAAGAGACAGAAAGAGAAGATGAAAGAGACAGAGGGCAGCATCGTGTACATACAGAAGTAGAACAAATACAAGAGGCTGAATGAAGGAAAAAAAAGGGGGGGAATAAGAAGAGGTAGGAGGAAAGGAGTTGGGGGGGAGATAGAGAGATGGGGGTATTTTAGAATTCAGAGCAGGATCCAAGACAAACTTGGCTCAGATATGTCTCAGCACATTGGCTGTGAATTCACAATTGTGTTGCCTTTCTGTCTCACTCTGATGCAACCCCTCCTCCCTCCCCACTACCAGCTTTCCCCCTCTTATCTCTCACTCCTTCTTATCTCTCTCTCTGCTACACTGCCTCAGCACTATTGTTTTCATACTAACGGCTAGATTGGGCGCTGGAAGCTGATCGGTCAGTCGGTTTGAATTCAGCTGCAGTGCGAAAAACCCTCTAGTAAAGCTCCCGGTAGAGGCCGAGGTTATACTCACAGAGGTGTGGACAGAATGTGGCCATTTTAGTGGCGGCCATTTTAAATGCAGGAATCTGTCACTAAACCATTTATCTGTTCTGTCATCAGAAGTTTGACAATATTAGTCCTACAGTAGTCAGTGTTTGGTAAGTTACTGAAAAAATGTAATCAATCAATCATTCCTTATTACTATGGAAGCGTCTTGCTGCCACGCCACTAAAAAAAACAAAAACACATCAGCTTCTGACTTTTTCCGTCTTCACCAGTGCCTGAAATGGGCCAGCACTTTTGAATTTTGTCCACATGAGTACCCTCACTTCTAATTGTTATTACCAGTATTATTAATAGGCTGATATTTAGACCAAAATAGGCTAATATCATGATTTATTGGGGGAAAACCAAGCAATTGAATGTCAATCAGACATTCAGCACCCCCTTACAGCCGAAAGGAATGATCCTTTGTTTCATAACCACATTTTCAGACACTGTGACGATTCAACATTGAGACTGATAGTCGAATCAGGCTCCTAAGATTGAATAGTCGACTATATGGGTTCACCCCTAGAAGATGCTGTATACAAGTGAATATGAATATAAATATATCCAACACACATGCATTCATGGTCATGGCATGAAACTGCTGAATAAGGGTACTGGCACCTTTTTTGGTCCACTTTTTTGGAGAATGAATTTAATTACACAAATATGCCTCAGTGTAGATTTATTAATGGTCTTATCCCACACACCTTGCTCGATAACAGCAGAATATCTCTCAAACAGAATAGGGTCTCAGAATCAGTCTCAACCCAAGCATGAAGAACTTAATCAAATGGTGTAAATAAGCCATACTCAACAATATATCTGTTCTCACTGCTTAACTCATTCAAATATGAGTTTCACGTTATACCAGTATGCTAAGTTGTCATGTTTTAACATGAAACGTTTCACGTTATAACAAGCTATGTAGTATATTGTTAGAACTTAGATACTTTTTTATGTCGTGATAACAAGAAGATGCATATTGTTGGAACGTGAAAAGCAGCTTTTTATTACTATCAACTTTTCACGTTTTAATGCGATACTGATCCTTTTTTTCCTGGCAGTGGCAGCAATACGCTTCCGTATTATTACACATTAAACAAGCAGTTACACTACTTTACTAACTACTCAACCGCAGAAATAATAAGTCACATTACTTTATGGTATGTTTCTTTCAAAGCTGCCACACACACCTGTCACATTGAAGGGGGCCACACAACCTCCAACTCTGAGCTGGAGTTTGTTACTTTGGAGTTATTGGAAGGCACAAAGAGAGTACATGTGCTGGATGTTCATGCTAGCTGTGTTTTTTAATGCTAACAAATTGATGTTTAAAGGAATAATCTGACATTTTGGAAAATATTCACTTAGTCACTTGAGAGACCACCGGTTAGCTTCGCTAAGAAAACAGCTAGCCTGGCTCTCGCCAAAGGTAACCAAAATCGACCTATACAGGCACCTTTTGAGATCAGGAATTAATGTATTATATCTTAGTTTTTTTTAATCTGTACCAAACAATTACATGTTGTGCTAGTTCTATCAACAGATATCAAGTTATTGAATCAGTGGAGAGGCAGAATACTTCCAAAAACCGGGCCTAACAACACATAGCTCTGTCTTTAAGTAGCTGCATTTTACTTAGATGGCGACAGATGCTCTCTTGAAATCAAAGCACCTCACTTCAGTCTGCATCTGCGTCATTTTTATAATTTCCTCTATTTACCCAGCTCCAGGCGCTATGCTACTGTATGTGTGTTTGAGTGATGAGCAGGACAGCTTGTGACGAGCCACCTAATGAAAGATCAGAGGGATTTGGAATCGATTAAGGTGTATCTCCAACACAAGGCCAGGTGCCTTCTCAGTTCCAAAGACACTCCTAAATGGGGGGGGTAAAACCAAATTTAAAAAAAAAGAGATTCCAATTTTAGGAAATTGACTCCCATTTCGGATTATCGACAAGAAATGGGGGGCATGCTCAAGTGATAAATGTCAACATTAGAAAATAAATCTAGTGGAAAGAAGGCAAAACAAAATCTCCCACTTTCAATAGCGGTGTGGCAGATTGGCTTGCTCACAAACACACACGTATATACACTTATGTACACACTGCAAATGTATTCATGGAGGATTAAGCGACAGAAAGACGTTGTTTTTCTCTCTCTCACTCTCGCTGATAAAAAAAAATGTAGGGGGATCAAATTTGAGTGCGAAGCTCCTTCACAGATGGAGTGAAAATGTGAAAGTGTGTACCTGTGCAATTTTTTGAGTTTGTATTTATTTAATCCTCCCATTATTGACTCTCACCATGACAAAGCTCTATTGACAAGGAGACAAAGAACACTACATCACTTTTTTATGAAGCTTGGATCATCAGAAAAGCAATCTATAGGGATAAAAGATATTTCCTACTGGATGGGTGGTAT
Organism: Gymnocephalus cernua; assembly: GCA_023631565.1. Lineage (NCBI taxonomy): Eukaryota > Metazoa > Chordata > Actinopteri > Perciformes > Percidae > Gymnocephalus > Gymnocephalus cernua. Next base: position 19,117,814 of record CM042440.1, read on the forward strand.
ATAGAATTATTATAAGCACTGAATCACTAAAGGTTTAAGAGTGTATCTAGGAAGTTTTATTGATCCTCAAACGTTCTGGGCAGGCAGTGGGGCAGGGGGCCAAGGACATGACAGCCAAGTCTTCCATCTCCACATTTCTTGTTCTGTTCCTCCATTGCCCTCAGCCATTTCCTCTGTCTCTCTAGTGTGGAAAAAAAGCAACATATTTTCTATTTTTAGTGTGAGCTCCAGTTCTGCAAAGCACTCCTTCTGTGCCCAAGCGCACACACACACACACACACACACACACACACACACACACACACACACACACACACACACACACAGACACAGACACACACAAACACACACAGAGACACAGACACGGCATACATTTCCTGTCAGGTCAAAGCTGGCTCCAGAGAGGCCACGACCCCCAATAGAATCCAGTCTGATTGGGCGCCCAAGTCGACCAATAGGGTAATGACCTTTTTATTTCCTGATGACATACTTTGTGTAACTCTGAGACGTGTATGCATGTGTGTCGAGTTGTTTCTGTCTAGTAAATAGTTTTTGAAAGGGTTTACTTTAAGGGTTAAAGCCAAGGAAAACGGAAGGAAGAATCTACTCCTATTATTATTATACTGTAGTTACTACTTTGAGCTACAGTATAATATTCAATCAATACGTGATCCTCGCAGTATTCTGGTAATTATTATTTTCTGCTGTTAACTTTCCATGCTCTTTAACTATCTCAAATGAACGTCTAGTTGTCTCACTTCGGTTCATTCTCAGCAGAAAAAAAAGGATGCTCTATTTCATAGGGCCCATCATTTCCTTCTAAAAAGAAATGTACTGATATATTCTGTCATTTCTTAGGAAGACTCTTTAAAAGGACTGTATTGTCATACTGTTTAATGGGGAAATGGAAACAGAATTCAACTGGTGCGTGAGCTTCAGTTAAGCCTCATGAATTGTATAAACTTATTTTACCAAGGTCGGCACAGCAGCTCAGCTGAATATGTAAAGATGTAAAATGTGTCCATCTGTATAGTTGTAAATGTTAGGCAAGCATTGAATGAATGCATGAATGATTTGTCTACATGGCTTTGAATGGATTCCTGTCAGTTTCAAGATTTTTTTGAGTTCTTTCAAAGAAAATTCCACTGGGAATGCAGTTACATTGCAAACCAACAGTCACCTTTTTACGTCACTGCTTTATTCAAGATTACCTTTATTATCATTCCTTCATGTATTTGCAAACATAAAAAAAACGAAATGATGATCCTCAAAGTGCCAGTTGTCAATCATAAAAACAGTATAGTACAGTAATTGATTCATAATAAATAAATAAATTAGAAAGGCATTAGACCAGGCAGTAGATATTGTTGGTTGCCTTATGGGAAATATAGGATCCAGGAATTTTGGAACTTGACCCAACTAAAAGTACAATATCTCAGCCAGTTACTTTTTTAATCAACCTTTAAACTTTACAGAAGTACAATACTAAATCACTGGAGTGCTAAAGTGTTACCAAAAAAATGTAACATCATGAATCATTTCCTTTAATGTTGTATAATGTTCTGTTATATATAAAGAGTGAGATTAGGGTGAGGGCTCATCAAGTAAGTATAGTCTGCTGTAGTGTGGGAAGCTGCGTGTGTAAAAGGGGTCGTTGCCTGATAACCAGCCCTCCGTCCTGCCCTCTGGAAGATGTAAGCCAACGGCCATGACAGTATGAGTCAGCACAAAAGTGACAGATGTTAAGACTTCGGACATGGGTGAAAGCATAGCTCTCTTGACCCACCGTAACCTGCCCTCCCTCCCACCCCCTCGGAATTTCACAAGACCCCTTTGATGAAGTTGGTTTGAATTCATTCTGCCCACATTATCTTTAATTTATTCCCGTCTTGCTAGAACATGCCAGACTGACCAAAGAAAAGGCAGACTTCCTTCTTTCATGGTATAACCCGCTCATAAACTTTGCAGATTTCACTTAATAATACAGTACTCAGTACTATATTTTTTTCTCTTCCTGATAAGACTCACATAAATCACCATTCTTCACATGCACATGATGCAATTGCACAAAAAAGACTTGTTGCTGTTTTGCAGTGTGCCCAGTGTTGAGTTGCCCTAACCTGCACATGCGTTGGCAGTTTTCCAGCAGGCTTCTGTCTGTACAGCAATTAATGTCATTTGGAGCGAAGAGGGACCTTATGACTCATTACATATGCCTTTTGCTCGGAAAAGACTCTAAGGGACCTTCTCATCTTGTGTGCCAATGCTGCCACTCGGGGGATGGCACAAGTTGGATAACACTCTAATTATAAAATTCACTATGAAAAATGTCTTCTACAGTGCTGGCAGGGAGGAGATTAAACCTTGTTTTGGCTTTAGTTTATTTGAGCTTCTTGTGCCCACATACTCTGTAGTTACTGTATGGATACTGTGGGGTTTGCCATTTGTGCAACTGATGTCTAACCTCCTGAAGTTAAAATGTATTAGCAAAGCTATTACAGAGGAGTGCTATTGGCCGTAAGTTAAAAAAACAATAAAAAAAAGTCATACCAGCAACTGAGGAAAAAATGATAGATTTTGACAGTGGCAACCATGTATTTTTCGACATTACACAAAACATCATTGACATTATTTACCAAGCTTGGGTGAAGATAAATTACGCAATTTGATGCTATAACCTGTGTCAACAGTCTTGCTGAATGGACAGGGAGGCCCATCTGTGCCTCGCATGGCTGATCCTGGTGGACCCCTCCTCTTGACTACTGTAACCTGTTCACAGTCCTGGCTCAGTGGAGCGCACACTGGCAAAGGGCGGGCATGAAGGGGAGGTAGAGGTAGAGAGAATGACACAGAGGACAGAGACAGTGATGGCTCGAAGAGAGGGAATGTTGATGGGGAGACAGAGCAGCAGAAGAGGGCTAGAGATATGGAAAGAGAGGAAAAACAGATAGAAAGAGGAAGAGAGAGGCAGTGCAGTGTGTCTAATCTCCCTTCAGGGGCGGTGATGTAAGGACGCCTTCTGTGACAGATAAACTCACCCGACAGCGAGCCCAGAATGACAGACACCCACCAGTAGTGGGAAGTAATTAGAGACATTTACTTGAGTAATTCCCTTTTTTGCTACTTTATAGTTAGAAAAAGATCTTCTGCCACTTGGCCCAGAGTCTCCACAGCATCTGGCAGAGAGAAAGATGCAGCACCTACGTAGTTTCCACACAGCTTTGGTGAAAGAAGAAAAAGAAGATGGAGGCGGGTGGGCAGGGGAGCTGGGAGGTGAAAAGAAAAAGAGTGAGTAGAGTAATGTTTGCTCCACTGTGGTGAACACAGATGGAGAAGGAAGCAGCAGGAGGTGTTGTTTTCATTCTCTTTTCTCTAAATCTCTCCTTTCACTCTGTTGAAGATTGTTTAGGTCTTAAAGGAGCTCCGGAGTAGCCATCTGAGCTGAGTTCGCCACAGTTTTTTTTCTTTCTGGCTTTTGATTGAGATTATGCACACCAGAGTTCATGCATGAACAAGCTTTCGATCTCCCTTAATTCCTTTGGAGTATGGCTTGCTCGCTCAACATAGGCGGAGGGAAAATTGCCTTTGATAACCTCTGCAGTTATGTATTTTTGTCAGGCTGCGCCGCTCTTTGTCTCTTTTTCTGCAGCTTAGTTTAAAAAAGAAAAGAAAACATTGGTCAAACTGTGAAGGCACGCTTGAAGGAAGGCCTTAAGAAAACTGACTTTGTATTTAAAAAGAAGCCTATTACAGATCAGGATAGCCCTCTCCTTTCAGTTTACCTTCTCTGACACAAATGCGACATCCTGCAGTATGAAGTCAATGCGTCTAAAAACTTTCCAGCAGTTAAGGTGGCAGCTGCTGATTGTGTGGGCTTGCGTGTGTGTTTGTGTGTGTGTGTGACACAGCAATGAGTCTCCTGCAGTCTTGTTCAGAAGCGGCGGCACACACTGACCTGGGACGGACCTTGCGAGTCACTGTGACATTTAAAAACAACCTCCCACTGCCTCGCAAGATAGACAATATATTTGTCACTTTCTCTGGCTCGCTATTCTCTGCCCTCTGTGAACTTCAATGGAGTTATCACTGAATAGAAAAAGATAAAGATATATAAGTGTCAACACACCTATCTAGATCCATGTTTCTTTTTTAATGCTGTTACTACGTGGGAAAATGCATGCATGTGCAGACAGGATTTGGCACGTTCTCGCACGCCACTCTTGTATTTGTTGGCAACCATCACAATTTTCCCACCCTTGCAATTAGAAATGATTAGCCAGATAAAAGCGCGGCAATAAATGCATCGGCTTCTTTGATCGCGCACTCTGACATGCTCACGAAAAGACGACACATATCAGCGTGCCTGCACGGCTCCTAACATGCAAGAAGGCATCGGCAGAGTCTATCATCTGGAGCCTCTGATTAACATTGATGGCATTTCTCAGAATTACATTGGTATCCCCTTGCATTCCAATCACCTAGATTTCATGCCTCCTCTCTGCAGGCAGCCCTGTTCATTGTGAGAGAGGAGAGCAGCAATGAGTGCTATCTACTGAGCCTTTGATATGCACTTATCTTTTAGCAGTTTCATATTATGGAAATGAAAATTGCCTTTAAAAAAAAAAGACTGGTGCTTTATTACTTTTGGGCCAATTAATTTAATGAAAAATAATGCCTTTTTGAAACAGCGAGGGAAACATAATTATGCAGAATAATTGACAAAGAAGGACAAGCATGCAGGGAGGATGTAAGTAGACATGAATGCAAATGTACTATTATTTTGTATTTTGTGTTGATATATAATACTTCATGATCTTTTTTTCCGACAGGCCACATGTTTTTTTTAAATATCCAGAAGTATAGAGGGGTCTCAGTTTGACAACAGCTTGCCCTGAAAGTGTCCAAAGCATTCAGGAAGTAGGGCACTTGCCTCAACGTTCCTTAAAGTGGGAGAGACAGTCCGACCTAGATTTCCTCCTGTTTATTCAGCCATTTTAGGTGCCGGCTATTCATGTCTCCATTTCAGTGCTCCCCTTTTCTCTGTCTCCATATTTCCTGCTCCTGAACACGGACACTTTTGTTTAGTTTGTTTGTTCATTCTTGCCGTATTTCTTTTTCCCTTGTTGCCCTCTGTCCATATCAACTCCCAGTCTCAAAACACGCATGAAAGTAACTCTAAACGGCAGTGACACATTTAGACAGCTGCTGAGACGCCCCACGCTGCTTAGCAGCAGGGTGTCTGATGGTCTGACTTATCTCAGAAAAACCTGGCGTAACCCACTCCCAAATTTCACTTTTTGCTAAAAACAATCTTCTTATCTCATTTATACAACCCTGTATTCATCCCCCCGCTCGTAACTTCAATGCAATATTGCTCCATAATGTTATAAGGAAAGCTCAACCATCAGTCAAACGTTTTTAATCAATCGTCAGAGCTCATCACCTTTTAATGTATTCCAAGGAGTTTGGTGCAGTTCTGGTTGATTTAACACAGCTCTAATGCGCCCAATGTGGTCATGAATTTAAAATGAATAAAATGCAAAGTGAGACTTGGACTGTTGACCAGTATCAAGCTGACATGACAGCCATGCACACAAAGATGGCATATGTTGCCCAGTGTGGCTCCTGAGCCATCGCCGCAGGAGAGTTATGCCCATTCAGGTATTCACTCATACATTACATTATATCTGCCCGAGGTCGCAGCAGGGCGCACAGAAAGAGGGCTCCAGGAAACACACATGCTTGACATTAAACATTCCAATACATAAATGAAAAACAAATACTGTGTCATGAGTAAACATCCTGCTTAGTAAACATCCTGCATACTTAAAGCTAAAGTGCGTAGTTTCTGTCTGAGGAATTCTAAGTAATGACATTAAGGGGACAGTATATTATTATGTATGAGATTATTAGATTGTCGATACTAATGCATTTAGACAGCATTGTACTGTTGTAGCAGGAGAAGTGAAACTACTGAACTACTTTTATACAGTTAGGTAGTTTAGTCCAGGGGTTCCTTACTGCAGCCTCAAAGGGTCATGAGATAAATCTGGGGGGTTGTGATATGATTAATAGGGCAGGAAAAAAGGAAAAAGAAATAGTTCTGCTGCACAAATTTGTATTAATCCTTTTGGACTTTTCTGTAATTTTTGCTTTTCTTGGGAAATATTGGATAATTTAACCTTTTTGTGCCCTGAACAGATATTTAAACGAAACCTTCTGAAAAATGAAGAAGGCTAATGTCTCTTTGGTGGAACTGCTAATAACTCATAGACAAAATGAGTCACAAGCCAAAAAGTTTGGCAACCACTGGTTAAATCTTTAATAATATTTTCATGAACATATTTATGTGTACAATCTTAATCAGAGGAGTAGAAGTATAGAGTACCATAAAATGAAAATACTCAATTAAAGTACGTGTACTTAGGACAGTACTTGAGTAAATGTACTCCACCATTGTTGGAAGATGACAAATCTGTTGGTTTAAAATTATCGTACAGGTATTGTTTTGCACAAATCTTCACAATCCCCACTAATATATCTCCATTATAACTGTGTTTATAGCAACTGGAGATTCACTTTATCTTCTCACCAAATCATAATCTCTCCTAGTTGGAGCAATTACCCTGCAAATGGTGCAAATTTAGACAGCAGCAATCGATGTCTTCAGTGTTTATAGTGGGAGGGAGACCCACGGATTGATATCACAGAGACTTGGTGGATTTGAAGCTAAATCAATCTCAAATCAAAATAAAATGAAAAACCTCTTGAGTAGACTACCAAACACAGAATGAGATGGAAAGAAGAAGAAAAATGAGTGTGGTTAGGACCGGGGTGCCTAATGCTGCACTCTGTTCTCAGTTAATCATCCTTCTGCAGTTCACTCTTTCCATCTCACCTCGTAGCCTCTCTTCTGCACGTCCACTTTCATCCTTTAATTTCTCTCTTTTCATTCCTTTCCCTCTACCTTCATCTCTGACACCTCTGCAGGCAAGGTGGAGGGTAGATTCTTGATCCCAGACAGGTTACCCTTAGCAACAAACCACCCCTCTGCTGCCAGCGTGTTTCGGGGCGATCCAACTAGTGTTGGTGCCATCGTTGGCAACTATCCTCCCCCCCTCTCAGCAGAGAACAGAGGAGGCCCTTTTTTCTGTCTCATCATCTCCTGTGATTGGGGAACAAGACAGATGAAGACATGGAAGTGGAGAGAGAGGGGGAATGACACGCAGCCAAGGGCCGCAGGACAGAGTCGAACTCGGGCCCATCGAGGAGTAAACCTCCGTATATGGGCGCCCGCTCTACCAACTGAGCTATTCCCCCCCCCCCATGACAGGGGCCCACGAGAGATAAGAAAACTGTCTATTGTAGATGCTAGCCATTAGCATTTTAACACCTGTTCCCGGAGCCGTGGGTGTTAGCACTTCTAATTTTAACACAGAGTGCAAAGACAACATTGGACAAACAATGGCTGTGACAAAATATTTAAAAAAAACAACAAGCAACTGAGTCTGTGTATGTGTGTTTCATGTGTGCACATTTGTGTGTTTACAGTCATCAGCCTGTCTGTGCCTGGAAGTGCGTGCCCAGAATAGTATGTTTACATAAACAGATGGATGAAGCAGCGACTCTCTCTTTCTCTGTCTTTTTGTCTGTCTCCCTTTTTCCTCACTCAATTAACTGTGGTCCAGGCTTTGCTCGACGCTCAAAGACGTGTTCATGGCTACCACACACAAGACAAGAGAGCAACGCTGTCAGTCCTGTTTTATTAGAGGCTGTGTCTGCTTCCCCATCCCCCCAATTTGAATTAGCATCTCTTCCTCCAATAATTATGATCCATTTTGTTAATTGGGATAATGTGCAGCTATCTGAAATAGCTACTGTTGAGGTTGTTTTTTTTTCTTCACTGCTTCCCTTTCTCCCAGTGTGGTTTTGCTTTGCATATTACCCCAGACATGCTAAGGAGAGCGTGCAAAATACAGAGGGCAGCTCTTCAAACAAGCTGAAATCTTTTGTGTGTCTATTCAAATCATTTCACCCCGTGACTCTTTACCAAGCAGCTGCAGGCACCGATGCATGTGATTGTGACTGAAGGTATTCTCTATGGAAAAACACACTTGAAAGGTCAAAGATAAAGTCTCGTTATTTTTTTATGTGATACCCGGGTGCTGTATGTCTATACTTTTTTTCCATTTATTTTTACATGAACACTTTAGTCTGTTTTGTTTCAGAAATAGCATGTATGCTGAGTGCAAATGCAGGCATTAGAAAGTTGATCATTTCAGAAATATTGAGAGAGAACATAGGATGAATTGTGTCCCCGCTTGATTTATTGTGCACTGGTTTCATTCTGGGGCTACCAAATAGAAAGTGCTCGAATTCAGCAGCACATTAAATTAAATATCTGCCGAACAGATTCTAATTTGATCACCAAGCTGTTTCAATTTCATTAACCTACTCCCTAATGGACTTTCACAGCATATTATTCCATCTAGCACAAATCCCATTCATTGGCTCTGTTTTTCTAAATGAGCGCCATGGTGCGCGGGAACCATGTGGCCCAACACGGTGCAGTGTGAGGTCACACAAAAGGCTGCTTTTTCTTTAATGGACGCTGGTGCAGAGCGACAGTGAGTAAATTAAAGCAAATCTGAATGCACACTGAGTAAATGCAATCAAACTAATGATTTATTCCCAGCACTTTCTTAACAGCTGTTGCAAAACATCAGTCCAAGAATCGGAATATTAAGAGTGTGTGTGTGTGTGTGTGTGTGTGTGTGTGTGTGTGTGTGTGTGTGTGTGTGTGTGTGTGTGTGTGTGTGTGTGTGTGTGTGTGTGTGTGTGTGTGTGTGTGTGTGTGTGTGTGTGTGTGTGTGTGTGTGTGTGTGTGTGTGTGTGGACATGTCTGTCTGGCTCTTTGCTTTCACACATGGCCTGATTATGTTTCCAATGAAGTAGTATAGCAGCAGGTCAGCCAGATGAAGATTCATGGCTGAAGTTTTCCGACGCTTCTGTGATTTAGCAAGCTTGTAATTATGCAGTATGCATTATAATTACTTCTGCTGTGTAGTATTTTGACCATAAAGAGAGATGGTGCAACACTCAACAGAGATGGAGCAACATTCGGCACCTACAAATGGATTTGTTCTTTAGAAATGGTGTTTTTTTTTTCTCTTTCTGTTCACAGTCTATAATAACATGTTGGAACATGTAGTTACATATTTTATGAATGTCTAAAAATAGATGAAAAAGGTGAAAAATAAATAGATGTTGGTTGTAGGGTATTTCATCAGCTGTGCTTTTAGTATCAAAACTTAAAAGAAAGCGAATGAATAGCTTGGATGTTTGGAGTGATCAAATGCACAGTTCTTTCTTTTCTTTAGCAATGGACAAAGTTCACCACCGTGATGAAATGACGGAAGAAGTACCTATATTGGTCGATAGTTCTTGAATTTAGCTACAGATTCATTGGCAGTAGAGGATGCAGCAACCAAAGGTTGTTTCAGGGACTTCACTGAGACAATGCAGCCAAGACACATGCAGTAAAGTATAGTAGCGATGATTAGGATCAGTGCACTGGCAGTACTCTTAAGTTCCAAAAGCCTGAAAGTGATAGTATAGAGCTGGAGAGGACTCTGCGGTAACATTGATAAATGTTTTCACCAGGCCGTCCGCCATTAGTGTCAGGGCAAGTTACAACCACAGGAGCGGACAAACAGGAAATAGAGAAAGAGTGAGTATAAATAATTGATAGGGCTGACCCTGCGCGATTCATATTCTGAGGCAGAGGATCAAACAGCGAGGCTCAGAGTTTGACATTGAGCCCAGGCACAGGAGTCAAAGCCATTACCTTCCCCTGCAACGCTGCTGCTTGTGTTTTATATTAAAAATGCAATGACTCTTTCTCTTCAGTCTGGGCTAACATTAGCTGGCAGTCCTGCGCATTAACCAACTGGCTAATGGACTCGCTAGTATTACGCTAGCTATTACCTACAGTAGCACTATGTAAAGCGAGGTGGAAGCCATTTTGTTCCTGTCCATTCGATGAAGCTGTTCCTGGCTCTCTCAGGTGTGAAATATAGCCAGTGTTAGACCTCTGGGTTCTTTTAGGTGTGATCAATATTTCAGAGGCACCAGGCCTCTGCGCCGTGTATCCTCCCACATCGCCACTCACAACAGCTCGGCAGCCGATTATGAATGTCTGAATGAACGTTTGAGCCAATTAATGATTTATGGAGTTTCACAGTTTTCAGAAAAGATGTTTATTTGAATAGTGCATTAAGCCACTGTACAAAAGAAGCCAGGAACCCTGCAGCGTCTGCTTCTAATATGAGAAAGTAAAAAACAGTGTCTGCAGTGTTTTATTTAGTCCTGAGTGCCTTTTTGTGGTCTTTGTCTGTCAGCAGACGTATGCATCACTGCCATGAGCAGCTGCACGTGTATCACATTGTGCTTCATTCATGACAATCAGGACTTTCTTTTTCAATACTTTATCTCGCTTTCATAACTTCATATCCCAGCCAAAGCCAATAATTGTCCATACCTGCTTAATCAGTTCATTTAAATTATACATTAAAACCATATGTTTACACACTAGCCACTTGTGACATCTAGCCATGCAGGTAGTTTTGGTGTATTTGCCCAGGTTTTGAGATACCCATGTCTTGAGATTCTGCTGCCACACCGTCTTGGTGTGGAGGAGAATGGAATTTTGTGGTGCTCACAACGTTGAATAATTACATTTGAAAGTCACAACCTCTCTTTTCAGCCATTGGTCTTGTTACTCTGTGTAACCAACAGAACTCTCTGTGCCAGGTTTTCAAAGAAAATACTTTCCATTAAAGATATAACCCCAATTAAAACTTCCTGACAGGGCGCTCTGGTTGATTATCCACAGTACCAGCGACATTGTTTTAAGTAAGACACCTTGCTATTCAAGTGTGCTTATTCAATGCTGTGAGCACCACAAATTAAACAAAAAGGCTGGTATCATACAGCAAATCCCAAGAAAAAAACAAAATCGGTAATGCTTTAGTTCATCTTTCAATACTTTTCGACTTTTCCACCCTGTCCGTGGTAGTCAACCCACGGCCTACTGGTCCTTCTGAAGATGGACATTTTTGGTCCAATTTGTAGTTTCGTATTTAAATAAAGGTTAAGTGATTTTCTAAGACAGGTGGTCACTGTAGTTTTTAGCAATCCTAACTCGCACAGGGGTAAATACTGCATTTGTTGGGACTATACCTTGCTGCTGTAACATTGTGGGATTAATAAAGGATTTAGAATCTTGAATCTATTTTCAGGGGCGGATTGATTGACATTTTTTGCTCTAATGAGTTTTTACATGAGCAGGACGGTGTATGTGGAATTGTGTCAAAATAAACTACAATGCATATGTGCACTGTAATGAAGGAACATGTCATTCAGTGCAACAGTGTTTTTAACAGTTCAGGACAATAACAGAGCTCCATTTACCTACTGTACATCAAATTAGGATGTAGGCCGGAATCTCAGAGATGAATATCTCAAAACCTGGACAAATGAAATCAAAACAAAACAATCTGCATAGCAAGATGCTACTAGAGGTAAGTGACAAAAGAATTTGGGTGAACGAACTCTTTAACCACTCAAAAAACAAAAAATTCAGGTCATGATTTTCATATTGAGGCAGAGGTATGACTATAACAGGGTCTCTCTTCACATTTGTTTCATCCAAAGGTTTGATCCAACAATTTACAACTTGTTTGGTTGTACGTGTTGTACATTTGCTTTGTTTGATTGATCCATTTGCTTTGTTTGATTGAGTAATTTATTGTGGAAATAAAGACATTTTTTTGCTGTTAGGGGCTTTCATTCTCGGCAGTAGTGTTACACAATTTCAAGGGCACATCAAATATTCCAGGCTCTTGCCCAGCCTAGGTCTTGTCGACTTGTCAATACATTCTGTACATGAAGAAATTACTTGCACATAAAGTCCAGCACACACACAAACCTCTCCTCAACAGCCTCTAGCATCCTACTCTTTTGCAAATTCCTGACTCTAGAGCCTGATGCCCACAACAACAGACAGCTACAAATCACTGCGCCATCTATGAGTTATCTCTGTCAATTACCGACGATAAATGGCTTTGGCACTGTGAAGGCCAGGTGCATCAATCCATGGCGTCTTGCGTTGTCCTAGCTTCTCCACTCTATTGATTCTACTTCCACTGCTTCTATGATCCAGTTTTGATGGCCCCTGACCACAAAAGCCAACTTGAGCGCTGATGTTAGATGAAAGGGTGGATATGTAACCCAAACTCCCACCCTGGGACATGTTCACATTCTTGATATCAGATCTTCCCTCCCTCCCAACTGAGACTTAATATAGATCCACTGGAGTCATCTCGCTACAACTACTCTGTGTCAGTACCAGATTTCAATCAAGATTTGATTGCAATGCAATACCTTTTGTGGGGCGAAAAACTCCCACTTTAATAACATTCTCTGACCTTAAATGTGCTTTCAATGCACATCTTCTTATAGAAGATACCGTATCTGGCATTCAACCACATTCATTTCTCCATTTCTTTCTCAGTCTCCATACCTCTTTTGTCAGCTTTTTCTTTCTCCCCAGCAGAGCTAAATGTGCTAATTCTACCCATCTCACCTCCACAAAATGGCTTTCAGATGTCTATATCTGTCTGGGGCCTGTGGCTTAGCAGAATGACCATTCAGCGAGCTGAGGATGGGGTCTATTGTGAGCAGCTTGTCCCCTGTACTGCAGCTGTCTGTTAAGGGCTGTCTGTGATGGCGGTCGGCGGGATCGTCCACCACTGCTTTGAGTGATTCTCTCTCCTTTCACTCTGCCTGGGGCGCTGCATGTGTTGGAGGCATTGATCGGCCCTGAATTGGATTGTGGCGAGCCTGATTACTGATGTCAGTGTGTGCCGGGTCACGTGGGACCGCTCTTGCCAAGCCAGAGCCAGCTCGCAGCAGAGGGGGGGGGGCTAGCGTTGCTTGCTGGAATCACATTTATCAGTCTTAGTTACACTGAGCGTGAACACAACATGCCCACACATACTGTACATTTAAGTAAGGCACAAACTGCCAACATAATCTCATGCTATTCCTACAGCAGTAAAACAGCCGGCATTTGTGATTGGTATTCAATAAATAGTGTGGGAGCGTGTTACACTATACAAGGGCTTTAGCGCATCATACCAGTAAATTACCACTTTCCCTACTGTAATGTTATATTCAGTTTGCTAGTGAGGGCGGCTGATTGAATGCTTGGACTATGTTTTGCCATGTGACACTACTGAAGCTTCTGTTGCGCAAGGTTACACTCTTTGACTTTCTTTGTGTGTGTGTTCCGGTGTCTGTTTGCATTCAAGTGTGTGCGAGTTTGAAAGTGATTCTCCGCGCATCATTTGTTTACGCCTGGAATAGTGGCCATCATCTTTTCCACTAAGAGAACAATAGCCATTTTCCCCCTTTTGCTCAGGAGACAATGAAGTGCCTTCCCGCCTTGCGAGCGACAGGCCAATAAAAAACGTAATTGGATCTGTCAATCAAACATTGCTGCAGCGCGGGGGTGGGCTGGCAGGTTGGGTGGCTGAGGCGGTGGCGGAGGCGGGAGGGTAGCCGGACAACAGGAGTAGTGCAGAAGGAAAAGAAAGGGAAGAGAGAGGGAGAGCTGTGCCATTTGTGAAGCACTACGACACACAGTTCCCCCTCTGCACACTGCCTGCAGGCACTCAGCAACAGTTACAGAGGTGTACAATTGTTGTGTTTTGTTTCGTTGTTTTGTACCAGGGCCAGGGGGGGGTGACGATCTGTCTTTGTTTGTAGGTATTAGTGGGTCGGTGATGTGGCTTTGATGCGACTACACAGGAGAGCCGGGGCTGCCAGAGCTGTGGAAGGTCACAGTGGATGTACTTGCGCTGATGTGTTTGTCTGTGCTCTGTACGCGCTCAGGCCGTCAACACATAGGGTTTTTTCATACCAGGGAAAAGGTCCAGTCATTAGTCAGGAGATACAGCATGCTTTATTTTCACAGTACAAAACACACACACACACACACACACACACACACACATATACACACACACACACACACACACACACACACTGAACATCACCTTGTCACATTGAATCATCTACATATTCGTGTACTTGTCTTGGTATATGGATTATGTGCTGCTAGATAAGCAGCGAGCGTGCCCGTACACTTTTATCATATGCATTTTGTTTGTTGCTCAGAGTTTTATTGACAACTACTTAAATTAAAAGCCCATTTATAGCCTCTCTGACAGAGACGTTAAGTGCACATTCAGATATTCGGCTTGTCTGGCTCCCACTCCTACCTACCTCCTACCTCGGCTTTTAGGAGATGACTTTGTCATGTCTTTGGTGACATTCTTTTGGAGAGCGCCACTCTGTCGTTCTTTGCATTATGGTCTCAAGCACCGTATCTCTTTTTATGAATAGACAAAGGGTGTTTCAACTGTACAAGTGAAGGCACTGAATACAGTGCAGGTCCTCAGACCACCTTGGCAGTTAAAGTACTTCAGTCAAGGAAACTACAGTATGAAGAGTCACTGCAGGTTCCATGCACACACACAGTCATTTTACTGCATACTTTGGACAACTTTCTACTTTCTTAAAAACTTGAAGAAAGATAACCTTTCTGCTGGATGCACCGCACCTTAGGTGCCCTCCCCCTGCACTTGCTAAGAAACAAAAACAGGATCCTTATTTAGAGAAATAAAAAGAGAGCTGTTGCTGTCTTCCAAGGTTCCAAGGAGTAGAAATGTAGGAACAAACTTGATTTAAAAAGTTAATATTATTTCGTTGTTTCTCATATGTGTTAGTTTTTTTCCTTTTTATGAATACAGCAAAAGAGTAAACTAATTCAGCAAAATGTGTTGCCGGAGAACAAAACTTAAATAACACACATTAATTCCATTTATCATTGCATACTGCAGCTTGCTCTAATAATCTGGTGGTATAATAATCCAAACAAGTTCATTTAGCCTACTATTTAAATTTATAAGTGATTTTTTTCTTATACGACAGGCTTAAAGTTTTTTGTCATACCTTGACAGTTTGGACTGCTGACTCTGCAGTCATCTTCAGAAGCGTCACGTGATGTTGCTGTGACGTCTACTGTGGGTGTGATATATTTAGTTTGTGGTGGAGTGACGCTGTGCCTCCCCGCCGTCCAACGACATCACGTGACGCTTCTGAAGATGACTGCAGAGTCAGCAGTCCAAACTGTCAAGTTATGACAAAAAACTTTAACCCTGTCGTATAAGAAAAAATCACTTATAGATATTATATTCCTCAACGTGGAGAATATTTAAGAACGTAAAAGCGTGACAGACTGTGTTAAGTATATGAAGTGCTTTTATGTGGTATTAAAAGCAGGTAGCATTGAATCATTCAAAATGTCCTGCATTGCTTTAGTGCCGACGAACACTGTTAAATTCAGTTTGACATTAGTGAGGTCTAACAACAGTTAGCCATACAGGCTACCCCCCTGTGCAACCCCCCCTGTGCAATTCTTCTTAATTTTGGTTTTGTTATGAGAAACAGTCCCTTCACTCCAGGCTTCTAAAGTAGGTAATTACATTGAGAGATTCCCTTTGGGGGATTAAAACAAATGACACAGAAAACACAGCCCTTCCCCTTCGCCACTCACTCAAGCCCTGCCTCCGCTCTAAAACCTTTTGCTTGTAACGCCTACATGCCCATGAATACGAAAGCAGTCACAATAAAACAAACTGGCAGCTCATGAAAATCAGTGGGGTCGAGGGGGGAGGAGTCAGGAATTAATGGGGAGGGATCACGATTTATGGACACGGTAAAACTGGCTTAGCATTAGGAGCTAAACAAAACATGTGGTATTCATACAGTTTGTAAGGACCGCAGCAGAAAAAAGGCATCTGTCCTGCCAGTTTTGTAGTGAGGGGCTGCAGGGAGCATTACTCATCATTACAATCTCTGCTGGCAGCCTATTTTCATCACATTACAGTGGTATAATGAAGCGTAGCGCTGGTGTCCACAGGTTCTCTGAGTAGTTCACCATTAGCACCAACCGAGGGCATTCATCCAAGAAGCTTTATTGAACTTTTTACAATTTGTTTATTGTATAATTAATTTGTTACTGCACAACAATAGGTGGAATCTTGGCACTGTGGCAGTTCAAATGTGTCAAGCTTTGCAACAGATTTGACTTATTGAAAAGTAGAGCTCGCTGCATTCAATGCCAATTGCCAGTTCACTTAAGTGCTGAATTCAAAGGTTTGGATTCATTCAATGCTGGAATCAGAGCACTAACTTCTACTGCTCTTCTTCTCTTTGTGTCTCTTTCCAGGAACAAGGCAAAGTGGGTGTGACTTTCAACATTGGGACAGTGGACATAAGTGTTAAGGAGATGACCACAGCGGTAAACGACGGCAAATACCATTTGGTCCGATTCACCAGGAACGGGGGTAACGCCACCTTGCAGGTGGACAACTGGCCAGTCAATGAGCACTTTCCCACAGGTACTGCCCCTCTAATTCTTTTGTCTGATGAATTTCTGCGATAGAGTAAAATTAAAGCTTTAAAACCACTGGACACCACCTATTTGTTTAAGCAAAGGGCACCACCGAGATAAAAAAAAACAAAATCACTCCCCTGTTCTTCTGGGTAAAACATCTCAGAAGACCAAAAGCCTCTACACATAGGCCAGATGGGGCGACCATAGGCAGAAAAGGCATTTGGACTGATCAGTCTTCCCAAATTGTTCAAAACATGCCAGAGAACACACTGAGCAGACGAGACGTAAAACGTCTCCATAACAGCAGGCGGCGCTAATCTGTATTGTAGCCCAAACATGAAAACCGGCAGCTGATTGAACGAATGTGTCACGTGGGTCTGGCTTCTTCTTCCGGATTTTTCAAACGGCCATTAATGGCGACTTATTCAGAATACGATCTCAAATTGTACTAAAATAGTTCACCGAAATGTGTTTCTGAAAACATTTTAAGCGAGAAATAGGCCATGCAGTTGCTGAATTTGTCTTCATTTCAGATCGACAAAGGTCAGTTTAAAAGATTTTTGTCAGATTTTGAGAGACTCTAGTCATTTCGACTCCCTGTTTCCGGGTTAGCACTCCACCGATCAGATTGGTCATTTGAGCCCGATTGCCGGCAGTGCCCGCCCTCCCGACTATGCCCTACAAATAGGCGAAAATGAAGGCCAATGGCCCCTCTAACGGACGACGGCACGGAACACACCGCACAGAATCGAGTCACTGACCTCGCCAGACTGTACGACGGCCGATTTTCGGCTTGGTCTGTAGTGGGCTTTAGAAGCATTCGGTAGCATTACCTGACACATACTATGCTCCTTTGGCAAACCATGCCTCCAAACAACTTCTCTACTTTCATGCTCTCACACCTGACTACACAGGAGCACACCGAGCTAGGATCTTTTGTCTCGCAAGACGCATAAACTGTGCAACACCTGGCCAGTTCATTTCAGGGAAAGGGACTGAAGGGCACCAAGAGGCATTTGGTCGGCGGGCAAGCAAGGAGAAGATAGAGGCAGAAACCAAGGGTGGCCTGTTGGCCAGATAAAGCTGCTGCTGGCCTGTATCTCTCATTCCCAGATCAGCAGAAGCAGCACAGCAGCAGAATACAAATAGGGTCATCAAACAGAGCCCGCTCCATTCGGAGGCTCAGGCACTCCCTTCATTTGGAACAGAGATGTGCCGCTCAGCTAGCTAGGTGAGAGAGAGAGAGAGAGAGAGAAAGAGAGAGAGAGAGAGAGAGAGACAGAGAGAGAGAGGGAGAGAGAAAAGGAAGGCAAAAAAATCCTCTCCTGCTTTCTTCTTAACAGTCCATTAAATTTAGTTGGCTGTCCTGGTCTTTGATATCTGTGTCTACATTGCCAGCCAGTTAAGGAGAGGCCACCTCTGTTTCCCTGTTCCCTATTAGCCAATCTTCAATTTCATTCCGTCAGACCGAGAAGACGCACAGGGAAGCAGCATGGGCACAAAGTGGCAGTTGAGGCGAAGAGAAGTTGCGATGACAAAAGATAATACGATACTTCATTGATCTCAGAGGTAAAATTGTGCTATGGCAGCGAGACATAATTGGACAGAAACAGATGTAGAATAATGTTGAAAATTGAATAGTGTTACATTACCAGATGTGGAGCTAATGGGAACAGAAATGTGCCCAGAAATACAACTGTGCATCACTAGCTAACAGTGTTGTAGTCAAGACCACCTAAACCGAGACCAAGTCATCACCAAGACCAGAGTGTATCGAGACCAAGTCAAGACCAAGACTTTGAGGGGTTAAGACCGAGTCAAGACCAGTCCAGTTCCAGAGCTTCTCCTGTCTCCCACATTCACTTTCTTGGGAGCATGTGTTAAGGGGGGCGGGTAGAGGGGGTTAACAGTAACAAATTTCAAATAAGAAATGAGTCAAGTTATTGGTTGCGTTTGAAGCAGGAAGTTTTACATCCAATCACAGTAATGGTTAACATATAGAATTAGACAATGCAGAGGCAATTCAGTGATATCCCTGCAGTTGTGGTCTTGACCAGTCTTGAAATAAAATCCTAAGCCCTCTTTATCCGAGACCAAGACAAGACCGAGTAAAAATGCGGTTGATTCTGAGAGGAGACAGAGACCTTCAAAAAGTGGTCTTAAGACCAAGACCGATCTCGAGTACTACAACACTGCTAGCTAAGATAAGTTTTTTTTTTTTTCAAACACTGAAAAAAAGTGCAAAAACGCAGATGCTCCCTAATAGTAAGGAGCAAACAAATAGGAGTTGATCCCTTTCACTTCTCAGCCCTATGTCTCAACAGCCCTACAGCATGCTCCTAGTTGCATGCCGTCACCGAGGACAGGGCAGCATCCTCTCCTGGCGTGACCTGGCACGCTGTTTTGGTTTGGTTCAATGCCAGTGCAGGTGATGTTAATCTCTTCTGTCTCTGGCTTTTTTTGCCGTTGGCTGTCTTTCGCATTTTTTTTTTTTTTTTGACCAGATAAAGTTAGATGGGTTTCATAACTGCATTTCACCCATACTAATACTGGAAAATACTAAGAAACTCCATAACGTGGCACGCAACATGGTGCGTGACACATCCGTCACTTTCACACATTCACAGTGTGAGCGCATTGTTGCACAGAGGTGGTTTTTGTCATGCTCCTTTCCATCCCCGTTACTGTATTACTATTCTCCATCTTTAATGGCCAGTCATTTCAGATAACAGCTGCATCAGCATTCAATAGTTGTTTTCACAACCTTTTATCAATATGTTCGTCAATATCTACAACCCCAAATCAGAAAAAGTTGGGACAGTATGGAAAACACAAATAAGCACACAGCGTCCATTTCTCCCAAAAAATACCTGAAATACTGATTCATCTGACCACAGTACACGTTTCCACTGTGTGATGGTCCATCCCAGATGCCTCCGAGCCCAGAGAAGTCGACGGCGCTTCTGGACACTGTTAACATAGGGCTTCCTTTTGGCACAGTACAGTTTTAACTGGCATTTGTGGCTGTAACTACGTATTGTGGTACTTGACAAAGGTTTGCCAAAGTAGTCCTGAGCCCATGTGGTGATATCGCTTATAGATGAATGACGATTCTTGATGCAGTGCCGCCTGAGGGATCGGAGATCACGGTTGTTCAGCTTAGGCTTGCGCCCTTGTCCTTTACGCACTGAAATTCCTCCTCATTCCTTGAATCTTTTAATTATGTTATGCACTGTTGAAGGTGAAAGAAGCAAATGTTTTCCTATCTTTCTTTGAGGAACATTGTTTTTAAACATTTCAATAATTTTCTCACGTATTTGTTGGCAAACTGGCGATCCTCGGCCCATCTTTGCTCCTAAAGGACTAGACCTTTCTTGGATGCTGCTTTTGTACCAAATCATAATTACAATCACCTGTTGACATCACCTGTTTCAAATCACATCATTATTTAACCAATTTACCTGATTACTAGCCCTAAATTGCTCCTGTCCCAACCTTTTTTGGAATGTGTTGCAGGTCTGAATGACAGGAAAGGATGTATATTTACAAATGAAATTAAGTTGACCAGACAAAACATGAAATATTTTGTGTTCACATTGTCTGCAATGAAATACAAGTCAAAGTACATTTAGAAATCACTACTTTCTTTTTTTATTTGTGTTTTTCAACTTTTTCTGATTTGTGGTTGTATAATCCACAACCAGCATCCATTCAGAAATCACCGCTTAATGTCTGTTGGCTTTGCGTGTCAGTTTAAGCGATACACAACAGAAAGAGCTCTGGCTTTTTGAGCGTTGGATTCCTTCTAAGTGATTCCATTGAGTTTTGTTCCCTTTTTCTGTCCTCCTGCCATTGTCTTGGAATGGAGTTGAGGTCGGGGGATCGAATGTGTGGTAATTTCTTTTTCTCTTCTGCACAGGTAATTTGCAGGACACTCA
Source organism: Gymnocephalus cernua (assembly GCA_023631565.1). Taxonomy (NCBI): domain Eukaryota; kingdom Metazoa; phylum Chordata; class Actinopteri; order Perciformes; family Percidae; genus Gymnocephalus; species Gymnocephalus cernua. The sequence goes on from CM042440.1 coordinate 19,138,277, forward strand.
GTGATAGTAATTCAACGATGATTGATTTTTTTTTTTTGTTCGCCCTACCTCCCTTGTAAAGGCATTGTCATCTCATGAGTAATTACATGTTAGTGTGCAGACTTGTCGACTGCTTTCTCACACTACTAATGCTTTACTTGAAGACAACAGGCCGCCCCAACGCTCTCAAGTCGTTCAATAAACAGTTACCGGATCTGAGCATGCCCTCATTCCCTGGTCAGAAAGGGTGATAGGTGTTGGTGGATTGCTTGTCATTTAAAGCTGCTTGCAAAATACCCGGGAGCGTGTAAATTGGACACCTCAACAGCAATGTTTACAAAGTTTGACCAACAAAGTAAAGGATCTGCTGTAAATGGCAGCAGGAGGTTTTTACCTAGCCTGACGCGCCACATGTTTTTTTACACACAACCATCTGAGAAGCCTTTAAAAAAATAGCTGGCAGATGATTGGATGAACCATCTGTCTATTACGGCAACCATTGTTGTTTTGAACAGTCGTGGTCGTCACATGCGCATTACTTGAAGCCTGACCAGATGGATTTTGGTGTGATATGTGATCCTGTGATTCTCGTGAAATGGCGAGAATCCAGCTGCCGTGCAAGGTCATTTTACACCTCGACTTGCTTTCAATTATTCAAGGACCAATGATGAGTCAGATTTATACACATTTTCTTTTTTTTAAAGTAATGCCTTGTTTATTTTTTTATTATAACGTACATGGTTTTCCCTATTATAAGGCTTAGGCGCAACACCCATGCTGTTTTGGGCACAACCTAAGCCGAATTAATATAAAATCAATGTGAGCATCAAAACTAACTAAATTACTTTTCTTATATCTGATAATTGTAGTTGGTCCCCAGTGGACGTCTTTAGAAAGTTGTGTCTTTAAGCTTTTTGAGTGTTATTTGTGTATTATCTGTTCTAGCTTTTCCAAAGTTTTAGACACAGATATGGTAATAATAATGCTTCAAAATGATGTGAAAGTGTATATCTTACAGTGTATTTTCTTGAGGGAGGACCCCTAAATCCTATAGGGAAAACACTGACTTAGGTCTTGTTTTTGTAGTAGTGTCCGTGATTCCTGACAGTTACAATAACAATATTCTCACTAAGTTAGTAATGACATCTGGGAATGTGGCGACATCGCTAACAATTAGTCAGATGGAGCAAAAAGCACGAGCAGTCAGACAGGCAGGTTTGAAACAAAACGCCACGTTAGCTATAATGATTTAGAAAAGAAAAGAAAAAGATAGACAGACCATTAAAACCTCCATCACAGTTTGCAAAACAACAGTAATTGTGTGCACAGTTCCTTTGTGCAATAAGAGATAATTACAACATTAGTATAACATTTTACCTTCAAATTATGTGGTTTAGATCAGTGGTTCCCAACCTGGGGTCCGCGCACCCCTCAGGGGGGCGGCAAAGATCACAGGGGGTGCGCAAGTCTTTATCTGGTTTGAGGTTGAGGTAAAAAAAATATATATATTTGCACATGTTAAACAAATTATGATAATACACTAGAATATACAATTTTTACAAAAGTCTGTATAAAAACTATATATTTTTGTTCTCGCTTAAAATTGTAGGCAGGCTACTTAGTAGGCCTAACCTCCGGGACCTCTTAACCTGTGACCCTTGTTGTCATCAGGTCAGCTGCTAGCTGCTAACATCCTCGTTTTTCCTGCTGCCACGGCATCACTATTTTATGAATGAAACATGTTGGAGACATGTAAAAGTGCTGATGACTCCTCTGTATCAAAAAAGAAAGTAAGGCTCTATCTCGAGAGTTACCTCAACTTCGGTTTCAGGGGGGGGGGGGGGGGGCTCAGCTTTTCTTAGACATAAGTAGGGGGGGCGCCAAGGAAAAAAGGTTGGGAACCACTGGTTTAGATAATCTAGCTAAAACCCTGTGGGCCCTATCTTGCACCCAGCGCAGCACAGCACAGAGGCCGACGCAAGTGTCTGCTAGTTCAAGAGCGATGCAGTTGTCAATTTCCCGTCCAGCGCCCGCGTCGTTTAAATAGCAAATGCACCTGCGCCCATCTGTGCGTCCATGGGCGTGCTGGTCTTCCAGGGAGGTGTGTTCAGGTGAATTCTTGGCGTATTGCTATCTTGAGGCAGCGGGAAGTGATCGCGCCATTGACCAACAAAAACCTGGTCTAAAGTCAATAGTGCAGCATTTCATTGTTATTTTAACAGCGAATTAGTAAAATGTACCTAGGCTTCTGCACAGCGCGCGCACACTATAATTCTTACACACACACACACACAGGGAAGCGCAGCAGCACACAAACATGCAAAAGATTACAAATAAAAAGATTACAAATAAAAAGATTACAAATAAAAAGATTACAAATAAAAATATTACGGTGCAAATCCGCCATCATAATAGCAATGCGCCAAGGTACAAATGCGCCTGGCTTTTAAAGGGAATGGGAGATGACACTCTGATTGGTTTATTGCATGTTACGCCCAAAACACACCTATGATTTAATGAAGACACGAAGTACAACCCTTTTGAACCATGCGCCCGGCGCACACGGACCGCAGTTAAACTAGCAAAAGTGGATTTGGACACGCACCTGCGCCATGTGCTTCACGCCGTGCGCTTATATCATTCAAATAGGGCACTTTGTCTTTGCCTATTGTATTACAGTTTCCAATTCAACAATTTTAAAATAAAAGACATACAAACAATACAACGAAAACTAAACCAAATAGAACAGAACCACTGTCAAACAAGTGAGATAACATATTGAAGTCATCACTTGGGTATGTATGAAAAATGAATTTGTATTTTAAAATTAAAAATTAATTTGTATTTTAACTATCTTATTAACCTGTGCCGTATTAACGCCTCCCTCATGAGTGATGTAGCCTATTTCATCTTTTTATTGCTGCTTGTTACTGTGCTAATGTCTTTCTGCTTCCTGTAGCTCTGCATGGCTTACTGAGAAAGCTTATTTGTTGCTCTAGCTGTCTGACTTCTGTCTGTATAGTTTAACCTGTACTAATGTCTTGCTGTTTCCTGTTGCTCTGGTCTGAAATCATCTGGCCAAAGGACTACAGTTGAAAATTAGCCGGCTGGCTAACACTGGCACAGAAATGTTGATTAATGTGTGTTGTTCTTTATAAAATAAAGAATAAGAATAAGATGATATCACAATGCATACATCTCAGGAGCAAAGGTTATGTTTTTTGTAAACTAATATTTCTTCTAAAGACAGTTTCCAGCGAGCCCATCACTACAGTAATTATCACAAACAATTTTACAAGATAAAAATAGTGAATTTGCATGCTGGGACAATTGAGGAATAAGACTTCAGTCCCATTCTTCTTTACAACAATATAATCCCTTACAGCAGCTGTTCCATCAGGCTTCTACAGCTTACGTGAGTTCAGTGTGTGTTTGTGTGTGGGCGTTGAGCTAATCTCAAATCTCTGTGTTTTTTTTGTGTCCTCAAATTCCTTTTTTATCCGTGTTTCTCATCCTTTTTCCATTCGGTGTTCATCAGGGCCGCGCATCGCTCCTACAGTCGTGTGTGTCGTTTGTGACAGCCCACATTACTGCAGGGGCTTGTCCTTGTTTAGTTAAAGGGTTCCAGTTCCCTTATATAACACTCTGAATCCTTGTACTCTTTGATTTTGGATTACATGATCTTTATGCGTAAGTTTGAATCAAAGAATTACTAGACCGAGCCAGTCGAAAATTGTGCGTCACACTTTGCCGGAGCTGGCTCTGAATCAGGCGTTGTCTCAGATGAATGACCATTGGCCTAACTACACTGCTTGGGCCTCGGGGAAACCATCAGACACACATGCATTCAAACCAACAAAGACCCTAATCCATGTGCTAAAGCACACAATGTTACGACTCTTACAACCTGAAACGGCCACACTGAGTAGCACCGTTTCAAGATATCTGCCAATCTTTGTCTTGAAATTCAGACAAAACAATTCCTCGGGAACAAGATAAATCCCCACGCCTTCCCAGGGCCACACATGATTAGCCCTATCTGAGACACAATCTCTGTCGCTCTCAGAACTCAGACTAAGCTGAGTGTGGAAGCCGCCAGTCTAATTCATCCTTTCAACACCATAAATTTCAGAGCGACCTGATAAATGATGAATTTACTCCCTGGCTTTGTCTGACGTCTGAGAGAGAATGGAAGGAGGATGGAGGGAAAGCAAGCAGGAGAGAAACAGAGGGACATGGGTGAATAGAGGAGAAATGCAGCCGGGGAGGGAATACAGAGGCATTTAATGGAGTAGATGACTGGAATAAGTTGACAGAAGGGAGAAAGAGCTGGCGTATAGACAGATAGATGGGTAGAGAAGAAGAGAAAGGGAATAAAGAGTGAGTGAAAAGTAGACAAATTATACCAGGATTGTGGCTGTAGCTGAAGAGGTCTGATTCAGCTGAGAAGAGTGAGCACGGCTGATTGCATTGCGGAGAGACAGAGAGAAATAGAATGAGGATAGCTGGATGGATGGTGTGCTGAAGAGAAAGATAGAATAGACAGAGACTTGGGGAGATGAAAGAGAGAGAGAAAGAGAGAGAGAGGAGGAGAGACATGAAAGTCATGTGTAGATTGGAAGGGAGGTGGGTGCAGGATATTCATAACCAGGGGGCAGCTAGCTATGGAGTTGAGCTGTGGAATGATGATTTTTGGACAGGGCTGCAGTATATCAAATGTACTCATCATCCCCAAATAGAGAGAATGCCAGGAGCCTGTCACAGTAGCCATTTTCACAGTTTTGATGCGCTCTCAGCACTGGCCCTCTGATGGAACCCCAGCGAGATTAGTCTGGCAAGCAAACGGAGTAGAACGGAGTGGCCGACCGGCAGATGACTGTCGCCGTGCCAGTGTTTGTGTTGACTGAATAGCTGCCACCAAAGGGGAAACATTTAGACATTGTTTTGGCTGGGAGAAAAAAAAATGGTGGAGGCATGCATTAAGGGTAAAACAGACATGCACAAACTGTAAATAAACACAGAGACAGCAACAACTTGCATTCAGCCACACAGCTGTGCATGTGCGTGCGGTGAAACATGAAATATATATATATAAATATTTTTTTTTAAGTGTAGCTAAAGTTCAATATTCACTGTGTAAAAGAGAAAACATGTCATGAGCATTATAACATGAGACACCATCAAAACTGCTCCATATTCTTATGCAAGGATGAGAACATCAATTCGTGTTTTTCTTTTAATAAGAATGGAACACTGAACAGTGAAACACAGGACATTTATCACAAAAGATAAAGTTATAATAACAAAAACATTTCCAATAAAAAAATACCTGTACTTTCATGTAAATTGAAATGTCTGATTTGCCTCAGTTCAAAAGCTGCATCTACATATTGCACCTTCTATGCTAAATAAAGTAATAAAAAAGAAATGAAAAATCCACTGAAAATATGACATTTCTGTTAACAATCTGTGATATGTAACATTACTCCAGCATTTATGTTATGTTAAACAGTAAATATAATAACGAAAGGAGGAATAAAATATGTTAAACCAAACATTCAACTAAATATTGCACATTCGATTAACCGCGGTCTTCACGATTAGCTACCATATATATATATATATATATATATATATATATATATATATATATATATATGTGTGTGTGTGTGTGTGTGTGTGTATTTATGTATGTCATGTAGACGTTTGGAGAAAAAATAAAGTATGCTGTCAACACTGTATAAGAATATTTTATTTAAAATGTGTTTGCCAGCTCATAGCTCATATACACATAAAACATTAAATATTCATGACAACAAAATGTTTTAATTATTTTTTAAGAGTTTAACTCTAGCTAGTCTGCTTCATTGGGACTGTCTATATGAAGCGTCTGCATTAAGAAATAAGAAATAGGGTTGTCTGTGCCTGAGATTCACAAAAAAATCATTATAGAATTATAACCATTATAGAAAATAACTAAACAAAGTTTACGTATAAAACACTCAAACTATTAACATCATTAATATGCCTAGTTGAACAGTATGTTCATGCTAAATTGCATTTTGCTCTTTGTACTGAGAGGCGGATAAAAAATCTTTGAGCATATATGTGTCAAACCAAAAACCTTGAAGGCAGAGTGATTTCATAATAAACAATAGTGCTTTTATTGGCAAGGGCATCCATTCTGGAGTCACCTTTAGAAATGGAATATCAAATTGACAAACTAGAGAGATTTTTCTCATTAGGTGGACAATTAGCTTGTGGTGTATTCATTACGGGGGGGACTGTCACCTCATTAATCACCCAGAACAATGTAAGAGCTATACCTGAGAGTGTGCCACTAGCAATGCAGGGCCAGCTTATACCCAGTTCTCTGTTTCAGGCGTGATTTCCCTCCAGCTGAGTCAATATGAGTGGCGGTTTGTGGATGCTGCATATCTTTCCTCCCCTGTTATTCCCACCCACCAATCCATCCCTCCACCTCCCCCCAAACTCCTCACCTTTCCGTCTGTCCTCTGGTTTCACATGCAACCACCGTGCCTCCCTCTGTGGCCCTTGTCCAGAGGAGAGTGTATTTGGCTGCCACCTGAAACCTGCTCGAGATCAAAGGAATGGGGAGGGAGCCCTGCTAGTAGCTGATTAACCTGCTGGAACGCTGCAGACACAGTCCTTTAGCTCCTTAAGCTCCCTTGCAGCCACATCCACAGCCACACTCCTTCCAGCTGGTTTTAAACTGAGCACTTGACTGTTTTTTTTCTTCTGAAAGGTAGAGAGGAATGATAGAGTATATAGAAGGAAGAGGAAACTGAGACAAGCGTTTGGTTTACCTAACTACTTTGCAGAATAAGTGGCTTAATGAACAACAAGTCCTCCAAACCATATGACGATATAGGTTGTAAGGTCTTTATTCATCACATACACACAGCACAATGTAGGATTGAGCCTGGGATCGAACCGCCAATCTTGTGGTTGAGGGGTGACCACTCTACCCCCGAGGCCCAAGCCATATTCAGGCACCAGAACAACTTAGTTAAGTCCAGACAAAGATCGTGGTTTGGAGTCAAATCAGTACATCTGTTACGTACTTCACTTCCATTTGTTCCGGAAAGTTAAAAACTTTATTTTCAAAGAGGATATGAACCCCAGCCTCCTGGGTGAAAGTCCACCCCAAAGTGCCTCCTTACGCGGAATTTAGCGCTCTTGTACTTCGACACTTTACTTCCTGCTTTGCATCCGTCATGGTTACTACGCCCACTAGAGGACGCCGCCACAACAGACATCAATATGAGTTGTTATTGCTGCTTGAACAAACGACTTATGTGAGCGTTTTTCGGGGGAGGACAGTCTCTTTTTTAAGGTTTAATGTAACTGTTGTGTGCTCACATCTTTTGTACAATTGTAATCACCAGGTGAGAACAATTCGAAAATCATGTATGCAGCAAATAACAAGAAAAACCAGGAAAGAACATGAAGATGCTATGAAAGATTTATGGATATAAGGATGAGCAAGATATTAAAGCCAGAAATGGCCACACCCTTGATTCGTGTGTGTGTGTGTGTGTGTGTGTGTGTGTGTGTGTGTGTGTGTGTGTGTGTGTGTGTGTGTGTGTGTGTGTGTGTGTGTGTGTGTGTGTGTGTGTGTGTGTGTGATGTAGATAAATCACCTGAGAGAATTCTGGCAGCTAGAAGAGACACATTTCCAGAAGGCTTTGCCCTTTCACTTGTGTTATAAATGACGCCGTACCGGTGCCTTTTTTTTTTCTCCAAATATCTTCCCAACTGGATACTGAGTGACATCATGGTGTCATTCATAATCCTATACAGACTTCACACTCTTTTGTCCTACCTCAGAGCATTTGAAGACAGAACTGAACGTATCAATTCTCAGTGTCGGCAAACTCGTGGCCCCTTTCAGAGGGAATGCCTCTGTGATTGTCAGACAAAATAAATGTATTACATCCTGGCGCATACACAACAGGGAAATTGTATCA